>CAVLGL010000093.1:19330236-19953191 GCA_963668995.1 Parnassius mnemosyne | reverse complement strand
AGAATTGTTACAGTTTGACCAAATTTCTAGGCTTCTCTTAAAGGCCCATAATTTCCAAACTGCATGGGATAGATTTTTTTTTCTGAATTTTCTTATGATGGTTACAATCAATCCTGTCACCCCGTTTTTGCTTGACGTTGAGTTCTGGGACAACTAGTATATATTGTATTTAACGGGAAATCCGAAAATTTTCGATAATACTTTCGACAAATTTTTATCTTGGTCTCCACAAGTAAGCGAGTTCAGTAGAAAGGTATTTGAGTCCCCAATGACAACAGAGAGCGCGGATCAGAGCGTGATATAAGCGGTTGATACCACGGGGAACAGCTTGTTCCTCCTCTCGTTCCTCTATGTGCGGTAATTTAAAGATGGTTAATATATTTAAAAAAAAAACATAATTATAAATTTATTATCAATAAGATATATATATATATATATATATATATATATATATATATATATATATATATAGAGAGAGAGAGAGAGAGAGAGTAGAATTTTATTCAGTATGATTAATTTTATTTATTTGATATATATAAAAATTACGTGTCACATTGTTTGTCCGCGATGAACTCCTAAACTACTGAACTAATTTCAATGAAATTTTGCACACTGTGTGCAGTTTGGTCCAACTTGAGAGATAGGATACTTATTGTCGTTTAATATTTTTTATTGCAAATTTAAGGATTTTTTGTAGGAAGGAGCGTCGGAAAGGACAGAACAACGTCTGCCTGGCCAGCTAGTAAACGGCACCCATGAAACGATGATCGTTATTCTTAAACATTATTATTAGAGTTTACTTTTTTTATAGGCTAAGGGCGAGCACACAGTCCACCTGAGTAAGTGGTTGCTGTGGCCCATAGACATCTACATATATACGAAACTCAGCAGTATTAAGCTGCCATTTTACGCTCGTATTCTATGAGAGCGTGGTCCTTCCCCGGTTGAGCCGACTCCGTTCTTTTTTAAGGGGAATGCCATAGAACGCCTACGATTTTATTCTATTATTTCTGTTATTTCCAGATGTCCATTTCAATTCTGGGATTTGGCCATAAAACACTAATGAGACATTCTCTTTAATGTATTTTGGAATGTTTTTTGAGTAGCTTTAATCACATTCATTTTACTCATCATATTTAAGGATGTGGTTAGAATTTGTCGCAGTTTGATGAATATTTTGAACGAAAATGTGGATTAATTTCCTGTTTGTTACAATATTGCTTTAATTTTTGCTTTAATTGCAAATATTTAAAATGATATTAACTTACACTTCTATTGTAATAGGCCATGTTTAAAACAACTGTTAATTAACAATATTTTATTTGTGTAAAATCATTGTATAATGAGAAGCCTCTAACGTATACATTTTTAGAAATTATACCTTATAAAATGTCAAGTGATGGTTTCTTTTGAAGTTTCTTCTCTTATCAAAGGAACGTTATTCTATACCATGGTGCTTCAGTGGAGATTATAGGATTAAAGGATGCCTGGCAAAAATGTTTTATTTCTTACGTACAAAACAGTCAATTCATCTTAATGAGATAATTAAAAAAATTATCAAATGAAAATTCTATTTGTAGTTGTTTTTTTTTTACGAAAAACACATTCACTACGCCGTATGCATAAGGAATCTGTCTATTCAAAAGTAACGCTATCTTATCCGTTGTAGGCTGTGTTTTATTTCTCGTTTAACTGCCATAAGATTACAAGTGTTATCGCAGAGATTTTGTATCCTTTTTTCTGTGAGGACGCTTCTGTGAAAAAAGGTTCTACAAAAAAAGCACCTAATGCTCCACGAAGTCGGCCACCTGTTGACTACTTCGGTTCTCTTGTCCTATTCCAAATTTCCCTAACTTCAGCTCACCATCTTTTCTTGTATCTGGTATTGCGTTGAAGTCTTTCGCGATCATATCTCTTTCGCGATCATATCTTCCTTCATACATCCCTTCCACCTCTTCTTCGGGATGTGACAAGTTTGGTGCCTCAATCAGTATGACTTTCACCGAATAACAACGTTTGGTAATTCTTAGTATTAGGAACAAATCCCTTGTTGACACACTACCGACCTTGAACACGTTGTTATTGCTTTGTGTATATTAAATCCGAGGCCTCCTTTGGACAGATGGTTACCACATCATCATAACAGCCGACATATATCGACATTTAGGTCCAGTTCTGAGCATAGGTCTTCCCTATAGATTTCCCCTTAAGGGGGATATTTACGATAGTTGCCACGCTTGGCAGGTGAGTTGGTAATGGTTGTTTTTTTATTAATTTAATTTGTAATCAGGAAGATGTTACTGCCCATCTATTTCGCTTCCCTGTGTCGTCTCTTTGCCTTTTTCGACGCCCATGGGATGATATGGGTTAGTAGATATACTTATATCGCCACTTCCCGGTTGCCCTTGCCGTGATAGAACAAGTAGTTGGAGTCGAGGATTACCTAGCTCCCCCCCCTCTTTCCGGATTCCAGATAATCTTATAATAACTCAAAGCAACTTATTTGTCTCTTCTTCAGGCTCCAGGATCTTCTCGTCAGGACTCAGAGTCTGTGCGTAAAATGTTTCTAGGTCGAGTCATCAAGATATAAACTTTTTTTATAGTAGAGGGGGCAAACGAGCATGCGACTCACCTGATGGTAAGTAACTACCGCCGCCCATGAGCACCTGCTACACAAGGGGAATTGCAGATGCATTGCCGGCCTTTTAAAAAGGCGTATGCTTTTTTCTTGAAGGTCCCTAAGTCTTATCTGTGCGGAACAATCGCTGGTGATAAATTATTCCACAAGAAAGTTAATAAAACTTCTTCTAAATCGCACAGTGGTGGATCGCCAGTCGTCCAGATGGTATGGATGGAATCGCGAATTTATTCACGATATGCAATGGTGAAACCGAGCGGCTGGAATTTGTCCGAACAATTCCTCAGAGCACTCCTCTTGATAGATGTGATAAAATACGCAAAGAGATGCAACATCTCTTCGCAGGGCCAGTGAATAGAGCTGATCAGAAATGACTCGGTAGCCGACGATTCGAGCTGCTCTGTGCTAGATGCGATCAAATGGAAGGAGCTGGCACTGGGGAGCCCAAGCCCAGAGATTGGAACAGTATTCCATGAGAGGCTGAACCTGTAAAGTTGCAGGCGGTGTGCCAGCGTAAAATACTGTCAATTTGGCCTTCTCTTCCAAGTGATCACGAAACTGCACGTCACTCGATATGTCGACGCCGAGGATTCCGATACCGGCTGAGGCAACAAGGGTATTGCCCTAAAACTGAGAAGATACGACAAAGGCGACGACTTTTTAGTGATAAAGGCGTCAACTTGTGTCTTCTGAGGATTAAACTGGACTAGATTTAATCGCCCCCTATCCGAGACTTCAGCAAAGACTCGACTTTATACAAGTTTATTTCGGTACTCGGCAACGTTTTCTCGAGAAATATTGGCACGGCATGGTTTAACTTCTGCCAAAAATGTTTAGAATTTACCCATACACCGCCATTACTAAGGTTGCGACCTTATTTTTCATGGGAGTATATTTGTCATAGTAGCCACTATTGATAGAAAATAAAATAAAAATTGGTAAATCCAATTGGGCATGCCTTAAGCGCATTAAAAAATTACGTATAACATGATTATACGGAATTTTTTAAAGTAGTTTAAATACATTTCGACAGCACTATCGGCTTCAACACCCTCGAAAAGCATGAAAATGACACCCATAATGAAAAATTGGTATCTACTTCAGCCGCCATCTTAGATTTACATTTCGACAGCACTATCGGCTTCAACACCCTCGAAACCCATAAAAAAGACACCCATGATGAAAAAATTGATACCCATTGCAGCCGCCACCTAGGATTTACATTAAGACAGCACTATCAGCTTCAACACCCTCGAAAACCATGAAAATGACACCTATTATGAATAATTGGTACATAATTCAGCCGCCATCTTGAATTTACATTTCGACAGCACGATCGGCTTCAACACCCTCGAAAACCATGAAAATAACACCCATGATGAAAAAATTTATACCTATTGCAGCCGCCATCTTGGATTAACATTTCGACAGCACTCTCGGCTTCAGCACCCTTGAAAACCATAAAAATGACACCCATGATGAAAAAATTGATACCCATTGCAGCCGCCACCTAGGATTTACATTAAGACAGCACTATCAGCTTCAACACCCTCGAAAACCATGAAATTGACACCTATTATGAATAATTGGTACATAATTCAGCCGCCATCTTGAATTTACATTTCGACAGCACGATCGGCTTCAACACCCTCGAAAACCATGAAAATAACACCCATGATGAAAAAAATTATACCTATTGCAGCCGCCATCTTGGATTTACATTTCGACAGCACTCTCGGCTTCAGCACCCTTGAAAACCATAAAAATGACACCCATGATGAAAAAATTGATAATTATTGCGGCCGCCATCTTGGATTTACATTTCGACAGCCCTATAATAATAATAATAATAATAAAATATTTATTTGCATAAAACGTGGTACATTTTTAGGTCTTATAATATAGTGTGAACATGCATGTTTTACCGATTTATCAGTGTGCAAATATTAAGTCGACATGCAATAATTGAATAATTAAAATTACAAAATTACAGTAACGTTTCATATCAAAATATAATAAAGCAATATAATGTCAATAAATTTATTATGTAAAAAGAGAAAAAAATAATAAAAAATATACAGGCATGGTCATGTCATAATGCATAATGTCAAACTAGTATAATGTCAATCTTACAAATTCTAATTAATTTGTCAATTTAAAATTTCAAATAACAACAATTCGCTTGAGGTGACCGTCACGGCAGAATTAAATAAATTCATTTACGTCATAAAAACAGTTTTCAATGAGAGTCCCGAAAATAACTTTTTTAAACAGATTAAATGTCAAGTTTTGAGTATGGTTTGGAAGTAAATTAAATAATCGAACGCACATGCTATAACTATTTCTAGTAAAACAAGTTGTGGCTGCCTGGGGTACAGATAACTTCCACGGGTACCTTCTCATTATTAGTTTTAACACCCTCAAAAACCATGAAAATGTCACCTATGACAAAAAAATTGATACTACTTACTTTTAGTACGTAATACTATTATTTATTCCGTGCTTTTAAAATATTGTAATTAAAAAAAATCTCTCATTATTATTATAATCAAGTATTTAAGAAATTTGGTTATTCGAATATTGTGTATTTATACAGCGATCTTTTTGAGCCGCTGCAAACAACCGAAACAAAGTCCACTCACGACGGCGGATTCCGCCTATTTACAGAAATAATTTACATACAAGGCTACCAAATCAACGAAAATTTCGCCATTTTGGAGCCGAAAAAAATTAAATATTACAAAACAAAACAAAATTACACTAGGCCATTTACATTCAGTGGCTTCCCACATGATAGATGAAGAGATTAAAAAATAGATTGAGTTAAATAATTGATATTTTCAAAAGTTATCGTGTTTACCAGCCTTGGCGACTTGATAAATCCACACCATAAGACACTAAAACCACTTTTTTATTTAAAAATAGCAATTAATCAATTTAAAAAATATATTAATAAGTTGAACAATCATTTATCTTTTTAACAATGTGCTTTTTATATCATTTATATGTATAATATGATTGCTAGATACGATTTCATTCGATAAAACGTTGGAATCTTAATTTTTAGGCGATAGTAGAACATACCTTGCTTCGCTTAAGGCATGCATTATATGGAGTAAGGGTAATAAGCGAGCACACGTTCAATCTAGATAAAGAATAAAACAACGCAGATGCGTTTTCATCCCTGAGGACCAAGATGAAATGTCCCGTGTAAAAAGGGTTTCCGGTTCTGACTCACTATACAAAACACAACATTAGTATTAGCGTGGTCCTACCCCGATCGACACTAGCTCGCCACTACAAAGCCGATTCAAGAGCTTAATAACAATTATGTAAGAAATATGAAATGAAGATAATGTTTGTGCTTATAAACTGGCAATGGAAATAATTTTATTACTTCTATTACAAAATAGTTATAAAATGAGTGATAAATAGCCACATGTATTTTGTAATGTTTTCACTGCAAGCGTTCTGTTCATGCATTTCCTAGAGGATGTAAATGCAAATTTCTCTCGCCGTTAGCCTGTTCGAATAAAGTATTTCGCTTGGTTTTTTTTGTCGTGTTTCATGTACAGTCCACTGGAAAAACATTTGAGTATATTTTGAATTATACTCAGTACACTGACATTCATTAATACAAAATAAATTATATGGAGTGATATATTATGTTACGCTGAAAAAGGCGCGTCTACACTGTTTGAAATATATTTTGCATATTTTTATTTTAAAATCGCTCACAGCGTGTTTTTTAAGGGTGAGAGCGAGCACACAGTTCACTTGATGGTAAGTGGTTGCTGTGGCCTATATACATCTACATCTATCTTCGTTTGCGAATCAAAATTCAGATTCTTAAAATTCAGGTTCTGTACACTTACCATACGAAAAACAGCAGTATTAAGCTGCTATTTTACGCTGATATGCTGTGAGAGCGTGGTCCTTCCTCGGTTGAGCCGACACATTCCTGCTACAACTATACAAGTAATATACCTGCAGCGTAGCTCTATCACGTTAAAAAATAAGATTTAGCGTATAAGTAATATAAGAAATAATAAATTGTTTGTATAATTTTATTTGATATTCGATTTATTGTATCTAATAGTGTTCCTGCAAATGGTTACAGCTGATTTGTGAAATTTATGAGTACTGTAATTTTTTTTATTCTTAACAAAAGTTGTCGGGGACGTTTGTTGGGGATAAATAATTCTCATGTGTTAGAACTTATTATTGGCCTAATGCCGATACTTAGCTTTGAGGCTCTTACTACATAGTTATACTTAGCAACGTTTATCGTCACTAGACGAATATGAATGACTGACGCCTGATCGTCTGTTAAGAGTATATGGAGCCAATTGGCTTTTACTGCCTTTAGACTCACTGCCTTTAGTCGTCGGTTACACGGTCAGTCCTATATCACCTATTTCTCGAACGTACTGATGTCAGTCTGATAGAGCGACGCAAGGCATTACATGGTCATTTAGGACTGAGATAAATAAAAGATTAAATAAAATATTTTTCCACTTTAATTATTAACATTTACATTGCTGATGGTCAAGCCTCGTCGATTACGGCGACAGAGCGAATTCTTGAAACTCTATAGCTGTCCAAGCGTTGACTGATGCAATACTGATCAACGCATTCACACTATCAGTCTACCATCAAGCCAAAAAACACTGACAAAAATAAAAAAATATAAAAAAATCCGTCAGTCTGGTTTATCTATCTGTCAGTCCAGTCAATACTTCAGTAAATATCAGTCAATAATTGGGCCGTATTGTACAGAAATGATCTAATTATCTAACTGGTTAAAATAAAAATCCAGAGGCACTTTCTTCAGATTATATCCAAGTACGACTTCTGAAAAATCTCAAAATCCACTATGGATTTTTTTTAAATTTTGTATACAACATGATATAATAGGGCTTCTACAACAAGAAGAATGTGTTTATCTTTCCAATCGAAATAACGTTTCTCAAATAACATCGAAACGATTCTGCACAACATGGTCCAATTACGCGATCAGTTTGGCATTAGTCTGACTAGACTGATGGATTGGACTGATGGCAAAATCTACTTAAGACGAAGGTTACCTTCGTCTTAATGTCTGTGAGCTAATAAAAACCGCTCTCACAATGAAAGAATCTCCAGTAGGGGACCGGTACGGGGTTAAAAAAATGAGATTTCTTTCCTTCTAATAATAACTGTACTTTATTACAGAATAAATAGGTGTTGGTTGTAACATTATTGATCCCTCGGGGTAGATCCGAAGCTCTTACCCATTTCTGACGGGAAATATCAATGCCTGAACTACAGTGTTCCAGTATAATGGGTATGGAGAATCAGTATAATTACAGGCTGTGAAGCATTCCATCCGAGTTCTCTACTGACAACGCATCTGTAGCCTTCTTAATTTGAAGTTGATCGTTGATGTGCGTACGATATACTCGTCACTTGCCATCAGTTGAATAGAAAATTCGTTTGTCACTTCAGTAAAAAATATTTTTAAACATTCATCAACAGAATAATGTCGAAATTAATATTTTAAAAGTGACTAAATACAACAAAGATAGGGAGAAAATAATAAAGTTCAATATTAAATAACAACGCCTAGCTAATTAACGCGTCCTCATTCAGACAGTTACATTATTATAAAAATACCGACCGGACTATAACGAACTGACGTAGTTAACATTTAATCATACATAACTCATATATAATAATAATACACGGTATATTTGCTTTTTATTATTTTTTGGTCACATTTTATGGGCGGTCGTATAAGTCACATTAATCTTATACTGCTACTGCCGTCACAAGATTATATTCTATTTCCCGCACAATTATGACAAATTGAATGATATATGTAATGGTAGGTATCATTTGTTAAAATCGATTTATGACCTAAACCTGGCTTTTGAAATAGAGAAGCATAAATATACACGTATATAATAAATATAAATATCTTCTTACGTGGTAGAGTCATGCTGCAGCTATATTAATAGTATAGATCTAGCATAAATAAGTCGGCTGGACCGGGGAAGGACCACGCTCTCACAGAATACCAGCGTAAAATAGCAACTTAACACTGCTGTGTTTCGTATGGTGAATGTAGAGATCCGCAGACCTTTTTTACTGGAAACGAGGCATTCCTTCTTAGTCCTCACGGGTGACACCGCATTGGCATTTTGATTCGTAATCGATCTTCGGATAGATCTAGATGTCTATAGGCCACAGCAACCATTTACCGTCCATCAGGTGGAATGTGTGCTCGTTTGTCACCCTAATTCTATAAAAAAATATAATAAAATACCAGCCAAAACTATAAACCTCTTTTAGGTAAAATTTAGTTCATTTTTTTTAATAACTGCTTGCCTTCGGTCTAGTGGTCGCAAAAGCGTCTTCTGATCATATGGTCCAAGGTTCGAACCTCAGATTTGAACCAAAATCAGTTTTTGAATTTTTCTGTTCAGAAATTCTTAGAAGCAGCCCGCATTGAGGAAGTTGGCGGTGTTTCACCCCAATGCCTGATCTCTCTGCGTTAGTGTCAGATTCCCGTCCCATCGGGCCATGAGAGTGAGGGAATAGATACTCGTAGAACACCTGTGCTTGCTCATACACTCGGGCACTATAATCCGTTTTGCGCAGATGGATAATCTCCGTCGCGATTGGTCGCCGTGAATAAAATTCAATCTGGAGGATGTTATCATAACCTACATGCACTAGGCAAAATATTAAAATATGATGTTGTACACACTAAAGTTGGATGATTTAACTTCTTGTTCTTCTTTGTTTTTTTTTATTCTTTTTTTTTACAGCTTTAGTTTTTAATTTTCTTTAGTGTATCAATTAAAAAACTTTTTATTTCACCATTTCAAAAATGTACACATAATTGTATATATTGTATCATACATTTTGATGAATATACGTCAAAACTGATGTCCTCCCAGCGTATCTTACAATATCATTAATACAATGTCGTTTATTATTGCTTATAAAAATCTTTATAAAGAACCACGTTTAATTACATGTAGGTAGACTGATGCAAAATAGCTTTTATCAAGATTATCAAGAAAAAATTTCATGCTATTAGTACTGAATGTGCAGTTATATATTGGCGTTAAATTGCTTGGAAGCCATAGAGCAATATTGCGTCGCTAAATATTACTGTGATTCACTCCGATGTATCAAGACGGTGACGTCAATATTTGAGCCATTATATAATTCGACATAGACTCACAGAACATAATAACTCCTAGCGGAACATAAATTACACATATATGGCCCTTTCAGCCTGTCGTCAATATTACAGAAAATTTCTATATAGCTTTACAATAATCACGAAATATCCAGACTAATTGCTCCATAAGCCGCCTCAGAAATGAGCTGAGGCCTGTGCTCAGCCGTGGAACATATAAAGGCTGTAACTTTACTTTTAACTTAGTACTGACGGAGAAAATAAAGTTATTTTGCTAACTACCAAGTAAATTGCTATAATTTAAAATAGAAATAAAGACTGTAATGAATTAAGTACCCTTTCACTTCTGTCGCTTGTAAACTAATTATTACTCCTTGAAGTCTTCACATAAATTGAAATATAATTTGATTTGATTTGTTTACCAACGGCGATTTTTCCGGACCGACACGACTTAGGGACCTTCAAGAAAAGAGCTTACACCTTTCTAAAAGGCTGGCAACGCATCTGCAATTCGCCTGGTGTTGCAGTTGTTCATGGGCGGTAGTCACTTACCATCAGGGAGCCGCATACTCGTTTGCCCCTCTATTATATATAAAAAAAAAAGATTAGCAAGTCATTTTCTCTTTGAAAACTAAATTAGTTTGTAAACATAACTGAAATTGAACGCTTCATTTCTGTATTGGAACTTTAGCAGTTTTAAACCAACTTCAAAAAAGCGAAAGGATATCGATTTAACTGTATTTTCATTTTTATAGTACGAGTACACAACATCGGATCTCCGGGATTAGCGAAAGGATTTCGCAGATTCCTTTTAACGATAAACTACTATTATACTTTCAGTATTTTTATATAAATTTCAACATGATCAATTCAGTCCAAATAATAAATGACTAATTAAAACAATTTCAATATTGATCATTTATCCTCTGAACCATATTGAAATTGTGTAGAAAATATTATTAATTAAATGTTATTATACTCCGTATATATTTTACATATTTCAGACGATACTTTATGTACCATATGTCCATTATTTTGTCTACAAATAATCATGAATATGTATATTACAGTAGATTGTTATATTTTGTACCATATGTTACCATATTTACCTATATATCTATTACTAGGCAGCAAGACATGACATTTGTTATTTAGCTACAGTATGCATTTAAAGTGCTTAGTATCTAATATTAATCTAGTGACTTGAAATTTGAAATTGAATCGAAATTGATCTTGAAAACTACTCAATTGAAATTTAGTTACATGGTTAAAATATACAAGCGTAGAATTTTGAGAATTGTATAAACGAATTTTATTGTTGTATTTATTTATTTTTATTTATTAACAAGTTACAAATAACACCTTATAATAAAGCAATGACTTAGATTTTACCACCTCACTATATCGTTATATATTTAACTGTAGATGTAATACAAATCCAAATTTAAATGAGGTAAACTCAAATACATTGCGAGCTATGATAATATTGTTACACAAAAGTTTATGTTCTACCCTCCGTACTATTTGAACTATATTACGGCAGGCGTAGCCATCTTTCTCAAGGGCAACAACAATTATCACTTCAAGATCACTCAGTGTATAGTGTAAACAAAACAAAAGTTTCATTTTATATAAATTTCCATATATTTTTGTGCTACTACTAATGGTGGATAATCTGGTACATACGTGTTCGGGCGAGGGGTAGGAGGCCTCGGTTTTCTAAAAAAATTCTATCCCGAACGTTTCGCGCTCTACGCCATGTTTTATAAAATTCCGAAAATTCGTACTTCTGCTCACATTTGTGGATATCACGTCCGCAGTTTAATCCCTAGATCTGATTTTTTTCTTTTGTGTTCCCTAATAATGATGTTCCTAAATTACCCTTAAAATTTTTCAACTGCTATGGGTATTATTTTACATGACGGCACTAAATATAAGTTTTCATTTTTTACTTTATTTAACTGCTAAGTTTGAGTACCTGTAATGAACCGAGGCCACCTCCCCCTCACCCAAACAAGTACATACATACATATAATCACGCTTCTTTCCCGTAGGGGTAGGCAGAGACCACTTCTTTCCACTTGCTACGATCCTTACATACTTGTTTCGCTTCGTCCACTTCCAAACACGTACGTACCAGATTACGAGTGAAAATTTCGAGAATCAAGGAAGTGACACAACATTACTATTTAAAAATGTATTTATTGCTTTTCGAAGTATTCTCCGCGAAATTTGACATTTTTTTCCATACGATGGAATCAATCATTGAAGCAACCATTCCATTCGGAAGTTGGGATCTCCAAAATAGCCGTTTTGTAGGCGTCCACAGCTTCTTCAGGTGATGAAAATCTCTGTCCACGCAATTTATTCTTTATTTTAGGGAAAGTATAGAAATCATTAGGGCTTAGGTCGGGCTGTACAGCGGATGGTCTAATAATTCTATGTTTTCTTGCTCTAAAAACTCTTTTGTTCAGTGTGCGGTGTGAGAACTCGCATTGTCGTGATGGAGGATGATGCGACGGTTGCAGTTCTCTTTACGGAGTAGCCAAACAAATGCTAGCATACCATTCTACATTAACCGTTTTTTGTCCCTCAAGAGGAATAGTCGTAACATGGCCGGTTTTGGAGACAAACGTGGCCATCATTTTTTTTGCAACACTCCGTGAACGAACAATTTTTGTTGGCTTTAACTCATTTTCGAACACCCAAACTCGTGACTGGTTTTTTGTTTCGGGTTTGTACGCGTATATCCAGGATTCCTCACCTGATACGATGTTGTATACAGCATTTGAGGATCCTGTGTGGAATCTTTCGAGAGTTCTGGTGCACCAAGTAACGCGAGCCGCTTTTTGCCCTTCACAGAGCGAATGCGGTATCCATCGGGAAAACAACTTTTTTACACCTAATTGTTCATGGAAGATTATTTGTATTTGACTCATGCCAATGTCTAAAGTTGCCTGAATTTCGCGGTATGTCACATGTCGATCTTCCTCAATCAGCTTACGCACAGCATCAACGTTTTCTTGAGTGACTGCAGTTTTTGAACGACTTTGACGGGGATCATCACTGAGCTCGACACGTCCACGTTGAAATTCAGCAAACCAGCGATAAATAGTGTTTTTGGATGGGGCTTCATCACCAAATGCAGAAATCATCCAGTCAACACACTTTTTTTGTGTTAGACGACTTCGAAAGTCATAATAAATCATCGCTCTTGAATTTTCTCGAGTCAATTCCATTTTCTCAACGACTAAACAATTTTGACAAAACCTTGTGACAAGACCGAGAATCTTTTTTTAAATAAATAAATGGTATTCGATTTTTAAAACCAAAGACTTTACAATTAAAAAGATTTTAATATGACAGGAACAGTGGAAATATTCCATTCCCGATACTTTTAGTGCAGCCTATGTATTCACCATTACTGGGACAGCCTGTGTATATATATGTACACAACATAAGTAATTTATTTGAAATAGACAGCTAGTATTAACTAACGATTTTATTTTATTTTATTGTAAATATTTATAATAATATTCGTTTAGGACTGTTTTCTACCATGAGATGATTCCATATATAAACCTTCCCTTCAGATTACTACTTGCCTATGTTGACTTTTTATTTTACCACGTAGTCACATTCTTGTCATTTCAGGTGGAATTTAGTAATTGATTTTAAACTAACTTTCCGGTGAGCTGAAAATTTGAAATTTTGAACATAGTTCAAATTCTGATGTCAATGCAGGAATATGATGAAGATGAAAAAAAAACGTGATCATTTTTTTAATTAAAAAAAATGTCTTTTTTACAAAAATATATACGCTACAATAGCATTTATTTAAAAATATCAGTCAGTATTATGAATAAAAATGAGGACATAATATAAAATTTTTTTTTGAATGAAATTTAGTTACGTGGTTTAAAATATATAAGCGTAGAATTTAGAGATCGAGAACGTACATTTAATTATTTAGCGCGTATTAAACGCTGAATTCTTACCACGTATAATATGCTATAGTACGATTTTATGTAATAGGATTATTACATAATTCTTACGAGTATGTTAAAGTATTTGACTAGTATTAATTACAATTCACTTTAGGTACTAAAGGTAATACAAAATAGAGGGTACCTAATATTTCTATAAAGTAATGATAAATTTTACTTTATTTACATAAAATTCAAACCACCTTTTCTATTTTAAAGTTTTAAAGTTAGGGTTAATCTAATCTACCTTCACAATTTTCGTTATCAAATCTCTTGAAGAGTTCATTTGATAAAAATTTTACGCTCACTAGAGGTTATTCGAAGCTTGTAATATTATCAAGAGCTTTTGATACTAAATCTAATTTCTTTTCTTATTACAAATTAAAAAACGGAAGAATTATGAATAAGGAAAATGGTATGATGTCGGGAAAGATCGCTTCTGATTAGAATAACAATTAAAGGAGGATATATTTTTTTTTAAATATAACAAAATTACAACTAATATCTTGGTGACAATTTTGTATTACCAGGTTCGTCACATTTTTGTTTTATCCTATGAGTCATTAAAGTATAATTTTATTTAATACATCACTGATTATGATCATAGTAATAATGATGACTGTGATGGTGATGGCTATGGCGGTGGTTATGGTGATGTTGATGGTAAAGATGGTTAACATGCCCGTTGGAGACACAGTTAAGTTTATGAGCATAATGCTAATGTTGTAGTGGTATTTATCGTGCCAGTATTAAGTGACCCTTATATGATGACATTACGAGTCGATAGATGCAATGCAATGAAAAATGCTTTGTGGCAATGTATGGGAGATATATAATCAGCTGTTGACTGTTAAGTCTTTGTTTCAATAAATATGATGATGATAATAATGATGACGATGATCTCCAACAATTTGTAACAAAATTGTTACATAAAGCTAACATAAATATATAATAAAGCTGTGGAAATCCCGCAAGTACAGGTTCAATGGTGGAGAGAGATTAAGCTAAAAACCAATAGCTGTACGTGCTTTTCGAGTCACGGGGGTGAAACACCGCCAACTTCCTAACTCCGGGCTGTGACTAAGGATTTGTAAATAGAAAAAGGTAATGACTGATTTTTTTGTCCCGACCTGGGATTCGTACTGGGAAAGTCACGATCAGCAGTCACGTTTACGACCATTACACTGACGAAGCAGGCATTAGGGTTACAAGTATCTAATCACTATAAAATATATTAAATATGTATCCATCATTGTTAACTCCATTGGCAATCGAAATCGACCCAGACGTCTAAGATTGACCGCTGATATTTATATCTTTCGACAGCAAAGATACGGTTATCTTTAGTATGATAGGACTCTCTTGCAGAAAAAAACTCAAAGGGGAACCTTAAGGGCTTCTGGAAAAATACTAGTAAAATTAATGTACGACCTTGCCTTCCTGTAAGCGTTGACGGCGTAAACGACTCCAGGGACATTGCAAATCTCTTTAAGGATATTTTTTCTATTAAATCACCACTGGGCCCGGCTGGGGAGGTGCTTAATAGTAACATGAGTAGTCAAGTAGTAACGACCGCGTTTCTTGCGAAAGATATTTCAAAAGCCATAAAAAGTATATTAAGAGGGAAGTCACCGGGACATGACGGTCTTAGTATTAAGCACCTGCAGTACGCCGGGCCACATGTCACGAGGGTATTGGCGATGTTCTATTCGCTGTGCGTGAGCCATTCTTACTTGCCATCCGATTTTATGAGGACAGTTGTAGTACCTGTAGTGAAAAACTAAACTGGTGATCTTACCGACAAAAGTAACTACAGGCCTATCTCCCTTGCCACTGTCATAGCAAAAGTTTTTGACGGTTTGCTTAATGCACAGTTAAACAAACACGTAAAGCTGAATGATAACCAGTTCGGGTTTCGACTGCAGCTGTCGACAGAAAGTGCAATATTGTGTTTTAAGCATACCGTTAAATACTATACAAACCGCAAGACGCCCGTATATGCCTGTTTTCTAGACTTGTCTAGGGCTTTCGATTTAGTTGGATACGACCGCTTATGGGATAAACTGAAAAGAATCAACTTACCTGAAGAACTCATCAGCGTGTTCCAGTACTGGTATTCACACCAGTCTAACATCGTGCGTTGGGCGGGTGCAGTGTCGGATCCGTATCAGCTCAAATGTGGAGACAGGCAAGGCGGACTAACATCTTCGACACTTTTCAATTTATATATGAACGATTTGTTCGACGCTCTCAGCAGCCAGCGCGTCGGCTGCCATATTGACGGCGTCTGTGTTAACAATCTGAGTTACGCTGACGACATGGTTTTGCTGAATGCGTCGATCTGTGGCCCAAGGAAACCGATACGCATTTGTGAGGAGTATGCGAGTGGATACGTTCTAAAGTACAATGTAAAGAAAAGTAAATGCATGGTCTTTAAGGCAGGTACCAAGTGCCCCCAGGATTTACCACCAGTATTATTGAATAGTGTGCCCCTAGAGGTTGTCAATCAATTTAAGTACCTGGGACATCTAATCACTAATGACCTCAAGGACAATGCGGACATTGAGCGGGAGCGGAGAGCGTTGTCCATTAGAGCTAATATGATAGCCCGCAGATTTGCGCGATGCTCACAGGAGGTAAAAATTACTCTATTTAGAGCTTATTGTACATCACTCTATACATCCAGCCTGTGGGCAGAATATAATAAGCGAAGTTACAATGATCTCCGCATCCTGTACAATAACGTTTTTAGGGTGATCTTGGGGCTGCCCCGCTTCTGCAGTGCCTCTGGCATATTTGCGAAGGCGCGCACTGCCTGCTTTCATGCGACCATGCGTAAGCGGTGTGCGTCACTGGTATAGTACTGGGCCAGCTCCAATATTATCCTGAAAATGATAGGTGATAGATTGGACTGTCGTCTCCTCCGGCATTGCTGCAACATACATGTCCCAGTAATTGTAACATATTATTATTTTCATTATCAATGAATCAATGTTTTTCAATGATATGGATCTTATGTTATCTGAAATAAATTAATTTGAATTTGAATTTGAATTAACGCAGTAGTCGCCGCTGCTAATTTAATAGGTATATATTGGTATATGAAAATGTAATTTCTCATAAACTATTATAACAGTTCAGTTTTAAACAATGACTATCAATGATTTGTTATATTTACGCGAAGACTACACGTTAAATGAAACTAATTTTTATGGATTTTGTGACGTTTAATTTAACTTTTTAATATCCGACGTTTCGGGTGCTTTACAGCACCTAAGGTCACGGAGGGGACTGAGATGTTTGACGTTTATAGTTAGCCCGGGCTACCTTCAGATTTTGAATGTTAATTTTTGGTCCGATCTACGCAGAGTAGCACCCAGCCATCTTCTCTATTGAAATTGGGATGTGTTTTGATTTCAATAGCCTCGCTAATAATCCTTGGAAAGATTCGGTGTTCTTTACGTAGGATTTGTATTCTGTCAAATCTAACGTACTGACGGGGGTGATCCTGCACGTGTTTACAGACTGCAGACTTCCCGGAGCGTCATTACTTCACATTTAAATTTTAATAAGACATATATATGTTATAAATGAAATGTATAGGTACAACTACTCTGGATGGAATACTGGATATTTAATGGTTTAATATTCTATTATGTCACTAGAAGCCAAAATGAAGTTAATCAAGCGACCTGTTTTTTAAAAAAAAAAGGTTAAAATTATACTATCAAACTCCATTCGCTGCCGATCAAATAGTGGAAAAACATATATAATGATAAGTTTGTTATTGAACGAAAATTAATGAAATTAAGTATAAAATGTATAAAAGCTCAGAATCTTTGATTGCTAGCGTGACTAATGGTTCTTTAAATGCTAAAAATAAAACCGTCAAAAACATCGGAAATCCAGTAGATCCTGAAGATTTTGTGAACAAGAACTATGTTGATAAGACCATGGAGAACTTAGAAAATAAACTTAATTCAATAAATCAAATTCCGACACAAATTGGGACAGAAATAAACAGTATTGAACGAAGTATAGATTTAGTGACACAGAAAATAAGGGAAAATGAGTAAAGAAATAGTGGCAAAAGAAATACATAACAAGCAAGAAAAAATTTTCTGCAAAAACCTATAGTGATGAAAGACATAGGCGATTTATGGCAAGCTGATCTAATTGAAATGCTATGCTAATCTATTTCTAAAGAAAATCTTAATTACAAATACATATTGGCAGTTATTGATGCATTTTCAAAGTATGTTTATGTATATCATTTAAAAGAAAAGAATATGGAACAAATGTTGAAGCTTTCTGAGATTTATTCAGTAAAAATGGCATTCCTAAAACTTGACATACTGATTTAAGAACTAAGTTTAACAATAATTACTCAACATATACTATTAAAAAGCCTCTATGGTGAAATATTTATTAGGACCTATAAAAGCATTATGTATAGACATTTTCATTTATAAGGAATATATGTTTGGTATAGACACGACGTTCTTTCAAAATTAATAGAAGCATATAATGATAGTGCATATAACAATAGGTTTCAAACCAAATCAAGTAAATGCAAGTTTAGCGAGACAAACGAACAGCATTTGATTTATATATATATATAGAAGAAGATAGGTACCTTATTTCTTTTATTAACTATTTGAAATATCTCAGAAGTAAATCTACTAATTATTGTTCAAATACATTAATATCAATTATTAAATTATAATTAATTATCTAACTTGGTGCCTATTAATATGGGTAATGCCTAATTTGATACCTTTTAGGTAATTATTAACAAACTGAATGCTATTTTAATGGCATTCAGGGCTATAAATTTGGATCGGTCTGTCCGTCAGATTACGAAGCAATTATCGCTCAGTAAACAATATTATAGGATTATACAGTTCGAGCCGTTCCTCATATCAGGTAATAGGCGGGTAGAATTGGGGGGTTCCCTCAGCACGAACCGAGCGCAGCAAGGTGAAGTGATGCAGAATCCCCAATTCTACCCTACTGTGCTGTAAAGTGCTCGAAACGTCGGGAATATAAAATAAGTTAATATACGCGATAAAATCCGTAAATACTAGTTTTATTTAAATACTGTTGTCAATAAGTTATTTTCAAAAAATTTTTTTCTAGAAAATAAAATCTAATGTAATTCCAATTTTGTATATTAGATATTTGTGATTTATATATTAACACAAGAAGCGCCGAAGATTAATACCTCCCTCGGACCGCCGAAGTGACATTTTTGTCCCAGTCTATTGTTTAAAATAATTATTGGTGTAATGTACGAAAATTATAATTAAAACTGATTCTATACGTTCATCAAAGCACTATAAACAAAGCAGCTGATAAAATGTTACACTCATAACTGTTAACAAAAACTGTTTCCGCAAATGTTCTTATAGATAATAACAACTATTCCGCCGTTTTAGGTGCAGGAGCTATTATTAGAAGGAGAAGAGGTAAAATTTTGTTTTAGAAATACGCAATCAATATTGTTTTGTCTGCAATTGAGCATAAAATAAAAAATAACTTCAGCCAAAGAGCATAACTGGCATTATACTCAGGCCCATCAATTGGTATGGAAAAAAATGATTTTACCAGGTTTTGAAAAATCAATCAAAATTCAAAAAAACATAAAAAATAAAATGAAAAAATGTATATATGTATGTCTATACATACATATAATGATTTATAGTCGATTAGTAACTGACGGTGACTCACTATAACAGTATATCCTACAGTCACGCCGAAACTAAGAGGAGAGAATCACTGTAGAAAAGGTAATAATTTATTGAGGAAATTTTGTGATAAAATTAAAAAAATTATAAACTTATCCAAGTTCATCTAACTTAGTCTAACTTATCTTTATGCGTTACAAAAAAAACAAATAATAAAATAGTGAGATGGCGTCAGTTTTTAAGAAGATATAACAAAAATAAAAAAAAATAAAAAACGTTCAATATTTAATTTATGATATACCGCTGACACTTAATCACGCTTTTCGAAACCACGCCAGTTGTAAACAATACTTGTGTGAAAAGATAAAATCTTCTTTTCAAATTTCCGCCCAGTTGTAAGTAGAAGGCCAAATAGGTCATGTGTCAATTTTAATTAAATATATTTTATATGAAGTGATCTTGACTACGTTTCATCAATTACCCATTGGTAAAATTTAAAACGTTAGTTGAACAGCCTACAGCTTGTTCATTATTTTTATTATAAATACCTATAAATGTATATATTATTAATAAATAGTTCCCATAATATTTTGGATTATTTTTTATTTTGCCCTATCTGCAATGGTCTACGCTCTATAGAAAATGTGGCGTATGACATGACTGACAATCTTTCGAAATTTTATCTAGGTACAAAAATGTTTTACGTTTTCGTCGCCTCCATATGATATTTTTGTCAGCATAAGGTACCCTTCTATATCTGAAACGAATATAAATATTAATACAAAGTAAAGTAATAGGCTATACAAGTCCCTCTACTGGGCACAGGACTCTTTTTATTTCTGAGAGGGTTCTAGGGCAAGGAAATGCCCGCCGTGCTTCCCCAATGCGTGTTGACGAAAATTTCAGTTACAAATTTCATTAGTGCTGTCGGGGATCAAACCCGGGAAAATTTACAGCGAACGCTCTGACCCAGATCTACTAATACGATACAAATAAATACGATTTAACATATATAATAAAAAACTCTTACGTACTTGAAACTTGAACACTTGATAGCTCGTGACGCCTACCGGACAAAGCTACAGCACAATTCAATTGAAGATGCGTAACCGCGACATAATTCTCAGTGATGCGCAAGCATAACAGGCAGTATGTCACTTATATAATTGTCATCTCTGCAGTCTATTAATCTTTGCACTTTTATAAGTAATACAGAACGTAGTTGCTAGACGGTGTTGACGTCGGCTAAAATCTCTGCGATCGCCGTTTCATATAGGTCATTCAGACTAGTTAAAGCCTTAATTGAGACAGCAGGGACGTAAGGAGCTTGTAGACGGCGGTGCCTTGATAAATTCAACTAAACTAAATAAAGTTCTTAATAAAAAGAAACAGTTGTAGTTAGTTTGTTTTATCGGCCTTCTTTGAAAATATTTTATGTTAGAAGCCATTTCAAAAAACATATTTTGTTAATTTACTTTTTTTCTTTTTATAAACCTATGACGGCGATTTAAAATGACATGGGTATTCAGATTAATATTACAACGTCTACACTTTGCATATTGTCACATATAAACTTTTTCGCTTTCCCGTGCACTAAATATAGGTCACTGCTATTGTCTTACTATTGTGTCTGAAAATCCGTGTAGTGGCGGTTAAGAATATTCACTACCCCATATCTTCCCGTGGGTGTCGTAAAAGGCGACAAAGAGAAACAGGCAGGAGATGGGCAGCAGCATATTCTTGATAAGAGCAAAGTTACAATAAAAAAACTGCAGCTGCCAACCCGCTGGCCAAGCGTGGCAACTATGGCAATATACCCCCCATAATGAAAGTTACGAAGATACGGCCCCCAGTCCCCGGCGGCCCCGCTATTCCTGGCTACGGTGGTGATCATGGTAACAGCGGGGAGAGGGTGCTAAGAATCTCCGGTGGAGGTTCGGTTGCCACCGTAAGCGACTCGACCTGGTAACATACAACGCACGCACCCTGACGCACCACGACTGACGAGAAGATCGTGGAGCTGGAAGAAGAGATAGACAAGTCACGCTGGCATATTATAGGATTATCCGAGGTCCGAAGAGAGGGGGAGGACACGGTAATACTCGAATCCGGCAACATTTTCCATCACCGGGAGGGCGACCATCTGTCGCAAGGAGGTGTCGGATTTATCGTCCACAAGTCTCCCGTTAATAACGTTGTAAAGATTGAGAGTGTGTCGACGAGGGTTGCGTACCTTATACTCAGAATCACCAAACGGTATTCGCTGAAGGTCATACAGGTTTACGCACCAACCTAGGCACACCCCGATTAGGAGGTGAAAGAAATGTATAAGGATATATCTAGAGCCATGCATTCCTCCAAAACCCACTATACGGTGTTAATGGGAGACTTCAATGCAAAACTAGGCACAAAAGAGAACGGTGAGCTGAAAGTAGGGAAATTTGGAATAGGGCAACGGAACCCAAGGGGCCAGCAGCTAGCTGACTTCATGGAGAAAGAGGGACTCTTTATGATGAACTCTTTCTTCCAGAAGCGGACCCACAGGAAGTGGGCCTGGTCGAGCCCCAACGGCTCGACAAAAAATGAGATTGACTTCATGATGATGACCAGATGACAACTGTTCAGTGATGTCTCAGTGATCGCGAGGGTCAAAACTGGTAGCGATCACCAAATGGTGAGAGGCACACTAAAAATAAACTTTAAGTTGAAGAGGTCACGTCTAATGAAGTCAACGCTCCATCCCACTCGTGCTCTAATCCAAAGTCCCGACACCTTTCAGCTCGAGTTACAAAATCGTTTTCAGTGCCTAGAAGACTGCAATGAAGTGGATGATATGAATGACAAGCCCGTGGAAACTGTCCATGCGGTAAGATCTAAGTTCTGCAAGACCCGCCGCAGAAGAACACAAAAACTCTCCGATCACACTCTTAATCTCATGGCTGCTAGACGGAACATGAAGCTACATTCTGCAACAGATTTGACAGCATACAGGCAACTGAATAGACAGATCTCCAAATGTATGCGGCGGGACTTACGCATCTTCAATACAGCTTTTATTAAAGAAGCAATCGAGCGGAACCAAGGCTCCAAAGTCTTTGCCAGAGTCAAAGCTGAAGACCGAGTGTGGCAGCATTGTTCCCGGGACACCTGAGATTTTGAGTGAGATTGAGAGATTAAATGGGCAGCTGTATACGTCATCGTTGAAGCCACACGCAAGTGTGAGTAACGATCCAAGAGCGAGTCTAATCCGATACTATTCCGAAGATATCCCGGACGTCAGTTTGAGCAAGATTAGAATGGCTCTCAAGCACCTTCAAAACGGAAAGTCCCCGGGCGAGGATGGAATTACAGCGGAGCTTTTGAAAGCGGGTGGATAACCAATACTTGAAGTCCTTCAGAAGCTCTTTAATTCCGTCCTCAATGGTGGCACTACTCCGGAGGCGTGGAGCAGAAGTGCAGTGGTCTTGTTCTTCAAGAAATGCGACAACGCTCTCTTGAAAAACTACAGACCGATTTCCCTTCTGAGCCGCGTCTACGTGCTGTTTACGAGAGTCATTACAAATCGTCTCCCACGCAGACTTGACGACTTCCAGCCTCCCGTACAAACCGATTTCCGAAAAGGCTTTAGTACCATGGACCACATACCCACCCTTCGGCAAATTGTACAGAAGACAGACGAGTACAATCTGCCACTTTCCGTTGCGTATGTAGACTATGAGAAAGCCTTTGATTCCGTCGAAATTTGGGCGGTGCTGCAGTCCCTTCAGCGGTGCCAAGTTGACTGCCGGTATATCGAAGTACTGAAGTGTATGTACAGTAGAGCTACGATGGCATTCCGAGTACAGAATGAGTACGAAACCTATCCAACTGAAGAGAGGTGTAAGACAGGGTGACGTTATATCCTCAAAACTCTTCACCGCTGCATTGGGAAACGTTTTCAAGCTGCTGGTCTAGAAAGGATGCGGTATTAACATCAATGCTTTGTGGCATTCCTTGGGGGAGGCCTATGTTCAGCAGTGGACTTGTGAAAGGGTGTAATTATGTGTCTGAAAACCGGACAGTGAGTGTTTAATCGATTTTTGTACGTATTTACTGGTATGAATGACAAAAATCATTTTTTCATTTTTTAATAGGGATCTATAAAATAATTGAAAGCTATTATTTTTTTTTACCAGTGGTACACGTTTATTCCAACCAGTTATGGGCTAAAAAGGCCCTTACTAGCAGTAAGGTGAAGTCGCAGACAAACCACGGCTAGTTATAGCGCCTTTCGAGAATACAATTGTTGACACGCATTTCTTGAAGCAATTTCTCATACTCGCGATGCCAGCCAGCGGGTTAGTGAGCCCAGAGCTGATACACTTGCAAGCAATTATAATGCTCTCCCCACATTACTTGTGTATGAAATTTGAGTTCCATTATTTTATTATTATTGATATTGACCAAAATTATTAATTAAAAAAGCTGAAGGTACTCCGGTTTAACTCTGACATCGGGATGTCAATCACCTCGGTCCCCCGTGACCACGGTTGCTGGAAAGCAACCGAATCGTCGGGAATATAAAGTAAGTTAATTCAACGCGATAAAATCCGTAAAAATAGTTTTATTCAATATTATATTCCAAGTCATTAAAACGTCTCCACGGACACGAAAAGTTTCATGTTAAATTAATTCCTGTTTCTCTTTAAAATATGTTAACTAATTAACGACTTCTAGAAATAAGAGTATTAATTTGTAACGCCTGCAATTAAATCTGTTGGCACCATTCCACTTACTCACAACTTTACTTTTTTGTTGTTTCTTGTACAAAGTAATAAACTTTTGTTTTTATATTATTAAGTTATTATAATAGAAAATGCATATAATACAGATGTAAAAATTTATCACCATGAGATGCGATTAAGAATTCATTTTTATTATTGTTAAAGTATTTTTGTCTTTATAGTATAAAATATAGCGTGCAAAGTCACATGTATTTTTGATTCGTATTCTTACCGCTAGCACAGAATAAATAATAGTATGCCGCTACCATGACATTCCAGTCGTCTTATACTTTACCATAAAAAATGAGTTTTTACAAGGGAAAAATTCACGGCAAAAATTTTTAGGGTAAGGTTTTTGAATAATATAATTTTTAAATATACAATATAAATGAACTAAAAAAAATTCAGCTCATAATTTAAATTATCATACATATAACATCCCACACTAGAGCTTTATACCTCTTTCCCAAGTAGACCAGTCATGCCAGCAGGTCCCTGCCGTCGTCTCTAAATATTCCCTAAGCCTCAAAACCGAGTTCTAAGAGTGACAAGAGTTGTACGCACATAGAACCCTACAAAATAGGATATCAACTCTGTCCCAATTTTGAATACTAAATTTATTAATATTTTTAAGAATTTTCTTATATAATTGGCATCAATCTTTATAATCTTATACAAAAAAATTTAACCACACAATAGAATTTTCTTCCAGTAGTGGTGTTTTACATTGTTCAGTTATATAAACTAGACCTAGAATAATTACGTGTAGGCCATACAAATACTTGTTTTGTTTATAAAGTTACTTCTTTCTGTACTCTTGGTATAAATTCATAAAGCACTTTCTGTTGTTCAATTTTGCATATAATTTTAAAAAATATTGAGATTGCCTACGTTTATATTTTCTTTTTATTATGAATCTTTTTTTGTTCTGTGTCTGTAATACGTTTTCAAACAAAAAAAAAACAGTTAATCTTTTTTGGAAATAATTAAAATTATCAGATTCTAATACATGCAAGATTTAATAATAATATGTAAACTCTTTCGGCAAACAAACAAGTCGTATAGTAATATAACGAAAATAGCATTTTGTTTTCGCTCTACAAAGGGAAATTAAATTTGAACTTACAAAACTACTGTCGGTAGTTATAGTGATGTGTCAAGTGAAAATTCTACAAAATATAGATTTAGTAAAGTAAAAATTTTAACATTCTTTTTAACTTGATATCTAAAGGATGAAATGACATTTTTTTTTTCGATGTAAGAAATTGAAATTTCGTTTATGAAACGCATTTCTTTTAATCTACTACGGTTTTGGCGTTATGAACATAGGCCTCCCCCAAAGAATATCACAAAGCACGGTCCTGAGCCACCTGAATCCATCGACTTACTGCATGTCTTACCAGGTCATCACTCCATCTAGTGGGAGGTCACCGTACACTTCGCCTACCGGTACCAGTATGTAGTATAAATATACACTGTAAATCATCCTCATCATCATTACAGCCCTTCACAAGTCCACTGCTGTACATAGGCATCCCTCAAGTAATGCCAAAAAGCACGGACCTGAGCCACCTGCATTCATTGATTTCCTGCATGTCTTACCAGAACATCACTCCATCTAGTGAGAGGGTCGCCCTACACTTCGCCTACCGGTACCAATATATAGTGTATATATACTCTGTAAATCATCGTCATCATCATTACAGCCCTTCACAAGTCCACTGCTGAACATAGGCCTCCCTCAACGAATGCCACAAAGCACGGTCCAGAGCCACATGCATCCATCGACTTCCTGCATATCTTACCAGGTCGTCAATCCATCTAGTAGGGGGACGCCCAACACTTCGCCTGCCGGTACGAGGCTGCCACTCGAGAACTTTTTTTCCCTATCGGTTGTCAGTTCTTCGAGCTATATGGCCGGCCCATTGCCACTTCAGCTTACTAATCCGTTGGGCTACGTCGGTCACTCTGGTTCTACTGCGGATATCCTCATTTCTAAGTTTATCACACAGAGAAACTCCGCGCATAGCCCTCTGCATAGCTCGCTGAGCGACCTTAATCTTCCTCATATCGCTGGCAGTGGCAGGACCACGTCTCAGTTCCATATGTCATCACTGGCAACACGCACTGGTTGTACAGTCTCGTTTTCAAGTTTTGAGGTGTACCTGACGAGAAGATGTACCGTAATTTCCCGAACGCTGCCCAACCGAGTTGAATCCGTCGATTGACCTTTCGGTCGAAGTTGGAACTAACTAGTCGGACTATTTGTCCCAGATAAACATACTCGTCACCATCTTTGAGCTTAGTGCTCCCAACAACTACCGGCATAGGTGTGACATGGACATTAAACATGATCTTTGTTTTGTCCATGTTCATCTTAAGACCTATCCGTTGGGAAGCACTATTGAGGTCATTGAGCATAGTGCTTAGGTCCTCCAGCGATTCTGCCATAAGGACTATATCGTCGACAAAATGAAGGTGAGTGATGTACTCGCCATTGATGTTGATACCGTATCCTTTCCAGTCCAGAAGCTTAAAACATCTTCCAATGCAGCGGTGAAGAGTTTCGGGGATATGACGTCACCCTGTCTTAAGCCTCTCTACAATTGGATAGGTTTCGTACTCTGGTTCTGTACTCGGATAGCCATCGTAGCCCTACTGTACAAGCACTTCAACACTTCGATATACCGACAGTCAACTTAGCGCCGCTGAAGGGACTGCAGCACCGCAAAAATTTCGACGGAATCAAAGGCTTTCTCATAGTTCACATACGCCAGACATAGTGGCAAATTGTACTGCTCGGACTTCTGTACAATTTCTGTGCAAGTGTATGTATGTGTGCTTTAGCACCATAGACCACATACGTCTATGGTGCTAAAGCCCTTTCGAAACCGGCTTATTCGGGAGGCTGGAAGTCGTCAAGTCTGCCCGCGAGACGATTCGTAATGACTCTCGAAAACAGCACGTAGACGTGGCTCAGAAGGGAAATCGGTCTGTAGTTTTTCAAGAGAGCGTTGTCGCCTTTCGTGAAGAACCAGTCCACCGCACTTCTGCCCCAAGCCTCTGGAGTAGTATCATCATTGAGGACAGAATTAAAAAGCTTCTTTAGGACTTGAAGAACCGGTTTTCCACCCGTTTTCAGAAGTTTCGCTGTAATTCCATCCTGGCCTGGGGACTTCCGTGTTTAAAGTGCTGAAGAGCCATTCTAATCTTGCTTAGACTGAGTCCGGAATATCTTCGGAATAGTATTGAATAAGACTCCCTCTGGGATCGTTACTCACACTTGCGTGTGGCTTCAACGATGATGTGTACAGCTGCCCATAGAATCACTTATTCTCACTCAAAATTTCAGGTGTACCCAGAAATGACCCTGCCACACTCGGTCTTCAGCTTCGACATTTGGCTCTTTCTGGCAGACAGATCTCTAGCAAAGACTTTAGAGCCCTCGTTGCGCTTGATCGCTTCTTCAATACGAGCAGTATTAAAGTTGCGTAAGTCCCGCCGCATGCATTTGGAGATCTGTCTGTTCAGTAGCCTGTATGCTGTCAAATCTACTGAAGACTGCAACTTCATATCCCCTCTAACAGCCATGAGATTAAGAGTGCGATCGGAGAGTTTTTGTGTTATTCTGCGGCGGGTCTTGCAAAACTTAGCTCCGACCGCGTGGACAGTTTCCACGAACTTGTCATTCATATCGTTCACTGCATTGCAATCTTCTAGGCACTGAAAACGGTTTCGTAGCTCGAGCTGAAAGGTTTCGGAACTTTGGATTAGAGCACAAGGGGGACGGAGCGTTAACTTCATTAGACGTGACCTCTCCAACTTAACGTTTAGGTTCAGTGTGCCTCTCAGTGATCGCTGCCAGTTTTTACCCTCGCGATCACTGAGACATCACTGAACAGTTGTCGTCTGGTCGTCATAATCAAGTCAATCTCATTTTTTGTCCAACCGTCGGGACTCGAGCAGGTCCACTTCCTGTGAGGCCGCTTCTGGAAGAAAGAGTTCATCAAAAAGAGTCGCTCTTTCTCCATGAAGTCGGCCAGCTGCTGGCCCCTTGGGTTCCGTTGTCCTATTCTAAAATTCCCTACTTTCAGCTCACCGTTTTCTCTATTGCCTAGTTATGCGTTGAAGTCTCCCATTAACACCGTATAGTGGGTTTTAGAGGAATGCATGGCTCTATAGATATCCTCATATTTTTCCTCCACCTCCTCATCGGGGTGTGCCGAGTTTGGTGCGTAAAGCTGTATGACCTTCAGCAAATACCGTTTGGTGATTCTGAGTATAAGGTACGCAACCCTCGTCGACACACTCCACATTTTTACAACGTTGTTAATGAGAGACTTGTGGACGATAAATCCGACACCTCCTTGGGACAGATGGCCGCCCTCCAGATGATAAAACAAGTTGCCGGATTCGAGGATTACCGTGTCCTCCCCTTCTCTTCGGACCTCGGATAGTCCTATAATATTCTAGCGCAACTTGTCTATCACTTCTTCCTGCTCCAGGATCTTCTCGTTAGTCCTCAGGGTGCGTGCGTTGTATGTTGCCAGGTCTAGTCGTCGTAGGTGGCAACCGAACCTCCACGGAGATTCTTAGCACCCCCTGCCTCGCCATTACCATGGTCGTCATCGTAGCCAGGAATAGCGGGGCCGCCGGGGACTGGGGGCCGTCCCGTCGTTTCTCTCATGGGGGGTATATTGCCATAGTTGCCACGCTTGGCGAGTGGATTGGCAACCGTAGTTTATTTAATTGCTATTTTGCTATTATCAGAAAGATGCTGCTGCCCATCCTCTGCCTCAGTTTACCTCTGTCGCCAGGGGTCCCCATGCGGACACACGGTGTCCCCGGGTCCAGGGGGCCGCGGCGGACACCGTGTGCCGACGGATACTGTTTCGACTATTTTTACTGAGGCAAATGATCCGCACGGCCCCATAGTACAGCTTAGCCGCTTGGCACAAAAAAATCGAAAGGATTTTGAATATTTTTACTGAGGCAAATGATCCGCACGGCCCCATAGTACAGCTTAGCCGCTTGGCACAAAAAAATCGAAAGGATTTTGAATTTATGGACTTTTCTACAAGTTGTTCCCAAAAATGTTTGAGGTACTTATAGAAAGTTTTGAAAAGTTCAATTGAGTGGTGTTATATTTAGAAAGGCGATAATTTTTTATATTTTTAAAGCTAGAAAGTCGTTACTATTATAATCGTTTTCCGTCAAGTTCGTATCAAGTAAGGAATGGGTTCAGTAGGCAATAATATACACACAATGTGACGAAAAATATTAAGGTTTACCTTGTGTTTCATTTAGGTTACTTATCCAATATAGGTGAATAAAGAATGGAATTTTTTTTTTATTTGAACATATACATTCTATATATATATTATGTATAATTTGAAGATTGAAATGAATCAAAGTCATGTTATTTTTATATAATGTTTAATGGCAAAGAATGAGATCAATCGTTTAATCGTATTAACTAATAATATAATTACAATAAAATAATTAACTTTAAAAACGCGACATGTACATTAATTGGTACCCTCTTGGTCACAAAAGATGATAAAATAAAAAATTAAAGAGATCAACAAACATATTACAAAATGTTTGGCATTACAACGATTGTTAAACCTTTAAAATATATGTAAAAGTCTTGAAATCAGTAACCTACAATCATTATGTATGAACTTCGATAAAAAGCACTTCAATTAGAAAATGTAAATACTTAGAAATAACATAACTTATCTTTAGAAAAATACAAAGATATATAGAAATATAACAAAAATCTAAAAATGTAGTTTAAAGAAACAGTCATGGCACAAAATTGGCTTTTCAGGTCAAACGCTACAAATAGTGTTTACTTTTTTCGTCTTATTTCGTGCTTGTAAGCGACCCAAGTTTTTGACATTCGTATTATATCTAATGCAATGCATATTCGAAGCATATCTAATGCAATTTTTTGTACCATCGGATGGATTTGCGAAGTGGAGTTGAATAATAATAATAATAATAATAATAAAAAGGCGTAGGGAAGTGACGACCCCATCGCCCGCTGACGTAACAGTTAAGTGACAAAACTGCTATGTCAGCGCAGTCAGTCAGTGCCTTGCCGCTTGGTGTGAGCGCCGTGCCTCGGCAGTATTGAGGGTGCAAAGGCCCGTTTGTGCTTACGGCCACACTATTAAACGGCGCCGGGTCTGGGCGTCTCCCGTTAATTGACGCCCAATTAAATGGATGATGGAAAATAATAGAACGCGCATAGGGCCGCTGCCTGGGGGTCGCCGGGGAGCGTCTGGAGCTGGCGCTGGACGTGACAGCATGCGAGCCGCCAGCCGAGCGCGAGGTGCTGCACGACCACCTAGCAGCCCCTCGCGTCCGTCATCCCCACCAGACGGCTTGGTGTCGGCGGGGTCCTCTCGGACTCGGCAAGCGGCACCCGCCGCTGGTGGAGTACGCCGCATGCGTTGGACAAAAAATATGAACATAAACGCATTGCGGGCGTACTATAGGGCGAAAGGGGAAGAAACTGGAGGGATAGCGTATCGGGCTCGGATGCATCGCTTTTTTGCTGAGCTTGAGCCGTCAGTTCCCGTCACGGAGCAAAACCTGGCAGACCGAGTTCGGTACATCATACGCTCGAAAATATTTGATGATGCCGAACTCGAACGACTACGACGTGAGGCTATTCCCTCATCGAATGAACTAGCTATAGCTGGGGATGCGGCTCTTCAGGCCACAGACCAGCAGCCACATATAGAGGGCGCCATGGATCTCCCTGCTCTGGTTGATTCAGGCGATGATGGAATGGTCACCCAAGAACTAGAGCAGATGAGGAGTAAATTGGAAGAGGCGATTGTGGAAACGCGCAGTACGCCTCTCGAAAATCGACCGCGACTCCCGCGCATACCCCTAAGCAAGCGGAATCGGGCTGTCGTGAGGGCTCTCAACCCAATGCTGGTCACCTATTTGGAAGCCAGCCGGGACCTTTGCGAGACGGACTCAATTCTTTTAGGCGCCGCACTGGCAGTTTGCCGTATTGTTGGCGCTAAACTTCCCACGGCTGGACGCGCTACTAGACAAAGTAGCGCCATCCCAGCCTGGAGAAGAAGGATTGAGGACCATATCGTAAAGGCAAGGGCCCTCATCGGCAGGCTGATAAGCTTCAGGTCGGGCAATAATAGGCCGCGAATTGTGCGCACCGTCAGAATGGCGTTTGCTGGGACAAATATCAGTTTGTCCCAGCCGGATATAACGCAAAAACTGACGGAGCGCATAGACGACCTGAAGCAGAGAATCGCTGCTTGGGGGAAGCGGATTCGGCGATATACCGAGAGGTCGACACGGTTCAACCAGAATCGTCTCTTCCAGAGTGATCAGAAGAGGCTATATAAATCATTGGAGCGACCAATGGTACGTGGAATGGGCCAAGCACCGAATCAGGCCGACACTGTCGCATTCTGGCGCGGCCTGTGGTCAGAGCCCGTAAACCACAGCGAGGGCCCTTGGACGGAAGTTGTGGTGAGTCAGTGTGCGAATCTTACGCCCATGGACCCCGTCATTATAACGCCGGACGATGTCGCTGAGGCGGTCCGAAGGGCCCCGAACTGGAAAAGTCCGGGACTCGACGGGCTGCATCACTACTGGCTGAAGGGGTTCGTGGTGTGTCACGCTGTGCTCGCCCGACAATTTCAAGAGGCTCTCGACCAAAAGTCGCTCCTGAGCCTCTTTACTACTGGGATCACTCACTTGGTTCCTAAAGACCGGGATACCATAGACCCGAGCAAATACCGCCCCATCACGTGTCTACCCACGATATATAAGACACTAACATCCATTTTGAGCGCGAGAATCACTCGTCACCTGAACTCAAATCAGGTGATGTCGCGCGCTCAAAATGGATGTCGGGGCGGTGGTCGTGGAACCAAGGAACCACTCCTCATTGACGCGGTCATTGGCAAAGTGGTTAAACGCAACCGTCGGAACCTATCCGCCGCCTGGATAGACTACAAAAAGGCATTCGACTCGGTGCCTCATACATGGCTGAAGAGGGTCCTCGAGCTGTACAAGGTTGACTGTACAGTTAGAGACTTCCTCGGGCAGTGTATGGGGCAGTGGAGTACGATTCTTTGTCATCTAGGCGAGCGGATGACGGCTGCGGAGAACCACATAAGGATAAGAAGGGGTATCTTCCAGGGCGATTGTCTGAGTCCAATCTGGTTCTGCCTCTCTCTGAACCCTCTCAGTACCTTAATGGAGGGCTCCAGGAGGGGATTTCAGCTTCGGAGGGGAGGTACAAAAGTGACCCACCTTTTCTATATGGATGATCTCAAGTTATTCGCCTCCAGTCACTCTCATTTTGTGGAATTGCTAAACATCACTTGTGATTTTAGCAATTCTATTGGAATGGGGCTGGGGACGGATAAGTGTGCGGTCCTCCATGTTGAAGGGGGAAGGGTTGCTAACTCTGAGGGCATAGATTTATCTATGCCCATCAACATAAGGACACTTTCCGAGGCTGAAACATACCGATACCTGGGTATGTCACAGAATATCGGTGTAGATGAGGCGGGTATGAAACAGACAGTTTGCGATGTGTTTTATGCATGCTTGACAAAAGTGCTTAACAGCCTTTTGTCCGGTGTGAATAAGACGCACGCATATAACGGTTGGGTCATGCCTGTTCTCATGTATACCTTCGGCATACTTAGGTGGACTCAGACCGAACTAAACGCTCTGGACAGAAAAGTCCGCACTATAATGACGTCCCACAGGATGCATCATCCGAGATCGTCAGTAATGAGGCTGTACTTGCCGCGGAAGCATGGTGGGCGCGGCTTTTTAAGCGCGCTTACCATGCATAATCGCGAAGTGTGCAGCCTCCGTAATTACTTTCTGATGAGAGCGGATGATCCATACTATAGGGACGTTAATTCTTGTGATAAAGGACTGACCCCTCTATCCTTAGCCAACGAGCAATGGCAAGACCCAGCAGTACAGTGCATTTCCGACCGGGAGGCCGTATGGAAGGAGAAGGAGCTCCACGGGAGGTTCTACAAGGCTCTACATGAGCCTTTCGTAGACACAGTCGCCTCCCTTCACTGGCTACGTTTCGGTGACCTCTTTGGGGAAACCGAGGGTTTTGTCTGTGCAATACAGGATCAGGTTATTAAGACCAACAATTATCGGAGATACATCCTAAAGGATGGCGCCGTCGACATCTGTCGAGCTTGTCGCCATCCCGGTGAGTCACTTAGGCATGTCATCTCCGGTTGTTCGGCGCTTTCTAACTCTGAGTATTTGCACAGACACAATCTAGTAGCCAGGATTCTACACCAGGAGCTCGCTCTGAAATACGGCTTCGTGGATCGGAAACTGCCGTATTATAAGTACTTGCCGGAAGCCGTGCTCGAAAATGACCGCGCCAGGCTCTACTGGGACCGGGCCATCATCACAGACAGGACTATTCTTGCGAATAAGCCTGATATTGTGCTGATGGACCGGGCACAGTCAAGGATCTTTTTGGTCGACATTACCATTCCTTATGACGAGAACCTCGTGAAAGCCGAAACAGATAAGGTGACAAAATATCTGGACCTGGCTCACGAGGCTACCGGCATGTGGGGTGGTCTGCCGGCCGAAATTATTCCTGTGGTTGTTTCTGCGAATGGGTTAATCCCAGTCAGCCTCCCGGGTCATCTGAGGCGACTGGGACTCCGTGACGGACCGCTCCAGGCTCAAATGCAGAAGGCGGTGCTCCTCGATACCGCCCGCATCGTCCGCCGGTTTATTTCCCTTTCCTCCTAACCCTCGGCCGTCTGGTCTCCCCTGTCGAGGGCTTCCATCTGGTTGGGTTTTTATATATTTATGAATTTTTTATGTATTTATTTTATTTTATTCATATTTATGTATGTTTACCATTTTCATTTACAATTATATATTTATACTGCCCAACCAGATGAGAAAACTTTATAGATACCCCAAAATAATAATAATGAGGCTGTACTTGCCGCGGAAGCATGGTGGGCGCGGCTTTTTAAGCGCGCTTACCATGCATAATCGCGAAGTGTGCAGCCTCCGTAATTACTTTCTGACGAGAGCGGATGATCCATTCTATAGGGACGTTATTTCTTGTGATAAAGGTCTTACCCCTCTATCCTTAGCCAACAAGCAATGGCAAGACCCGGCAGTACAGAGCATTTCCGACCGGGAGACCGTATGGAAGGAGAAGGAGCTCCACGGGAGGTTCTACAAGGCTCTACATGAGCCTTGCGTAGACACAGTCGCCTCCCTCCACTGGCAACGTTTCGGTGACCTCTTTGGGGAAACCGAGGGTTTTGTCTGTGCGATACTGGATCAGGTTATTAAGACCAACAATTATCGGAAATACATCCTAAAGGATGGCGCCGTCGACATCTGTCGAGCTTGTCGCCATCCCGGTGAGTCACTTAGGCATGTCATCGCCGGTTGTTCGGCGCTTTCTAACTCTGAGTATTTGCACAGACACAACCTAGTAGCCAGGATTCTACACCAGAAGCTCGCTCTGAAATATGGTCTCGTGGATCGGAAACTGCCATATTATAATTACTTGCCGGAAGCCGTGCTCGAAAATGACCGCGCCAGGCTCTACTGGGACCGGGCCATCATCACGGACAGGACTATTCTTGCGAATAAGCCTGATATTGTGCTGATAGACCGGGCACAGTCAAGGATATTTTTGGTCGACATTACCATTCCTTATGTGAAAGCCGAAACAGATAAGTTGACAAAATATCTGGACCTGGCTCACGAGGTGACCGACATGTGGGGTGGTCTGCCGGCCGAAATTATTCCTGTGGTCGTCTCTGCGAACGGGTTAATCCCAGTCAGCCTCCCGGGTCATCTGAGGCGACTGGGACTCCGTGACGGACCGATCCAGGCTCAAATGCAGAAGGCGGTGCTCCTCGATACCGCCCGCATCGTCCGCCGGTTTCTTTCCCTTTCCCCCTAACCCTCGGCCGTTTGGTCTCCCCTGCCGAGGGCTTCCATCTGGTTGGGTTTTTATATATTTATGTAATTTTTATGTATTTATTTTATTTTATTGATATTTATGTAAGTTTATCATTTTCATTTACAATTATATATTTATACAGCCCAACCAGATGAGAAAACTATACAAATACCCCATAATAATAATAATTTATTTCAGACCCACATATAGTCCATAATTATTTTAGTAATTGGCTTAACCTATGTTATTCTTAAATTATTACACACATATTTTTAATTTCAATTATTTTTATTTTCGGCACCCCATGACACCAGGCACATGCAAGTGCATACGCATCCAGTGTCCTAGGATGGGACAATCAAATTTATCAGATATTGCCCTCAGAATGCTATTGGAGCTCCCACGAACCCTGCGCAAGAGGGATGCGATTCTCTTTCGAATAATAGCATGAAAGTCATCCGTACCGTACACTGTAAGCATCTCTGAAGCGCTACAATACCGCGGAAGTCCCATCAGCACCCTGAAGGCATTGTTATATTGTACCCTAAGGGCATTGTAGGCTCTCTGCGTATACTTAACCCATAGACTGCACGTGTAAAATCACTGACAAAAGGCTTAAGAAGCCATCTGGTCTGCTAAATCCACACCTCCTTTGGCCTTATTGTATTCCAAAACGATTTGAGGCTTCTTCACAACCTGTCCACGTTTTATGATCTCAACGAAGCGCACAGAGTGCTTTGTGGATAAAACAAGAACATCGCGCTTGTCTTTCCACTTCATCACCGTTATTCCATCTCGGCTCTCTTCCGCACAATAATGGCCCTTCTTGAGTTTCGTGTTGGTTACATTTTAGGAAGCCCCTTCCTATTTTTCCTGACTGTCCCGACAAGATGAGTTTGCTTGTCCAAAAGTCTTCGCGCCAAATCAATGCTGGTATACCAATTATCGGTATGCAAAGTATGCCCCCTGTTAAAATAGCCTTCACACACATTCATCACAACATTTGTGGGTGTTGTGTTTATAGTGTCCATGTTTTTTCCAGCGTAGATATTAACTTTGTGTGTATATCCAGGAATGGAGCACAGCTTGAATAGTTTGACACCATACTTATGCCGCTTTTGTTTATTATATGATGGTCCCGAAATGTCAGTGAATGCAATCAAACGACGTTGTTTACCTTCTGGCGGTCCCCATCCACCGCCATCAGTTCGAGTGTGATCTGGCAAATCCGGTGTCGTATTTTCTAACCCACTGTCCTCACTTTCCGAGCGGATGATACGGCGGCGACGTTTGTTCTACGGAAATGCTGAAATATTTTCGTCCTCATCTTCTGAACATATGCGAAAACTTGAATTCAATAAGTTTATTTCAATGCATTCTATTTGTGCTAAATCTTCTTGGGTAACTTCAAAGTTTTCAAATACATCCATGACGAAAAAATGGAATACTTATTACGCTCACGGAACCCTAATTTTGCGAAAAGAAACACAACATTCTCCTAGGCAAGCGCAAAGGCAAATGAACGAGTGAGAGTGACTCGTAACGCTGGGGCGAGCGGGTGTGACGTAGCGCGAGGGGGGATCCGACAGTAGGACCCGTGCAGCGTCCGCGCACGAAAAGACGGTCGGACGCTCTGGCAGGCCGCGACGGACACTAGTTGACATCTCCTCGTTTAGACTCTCGCCTCGGGGCTCGCCTCGTACCTCGCCTCGCAGCTCGCGTGTTGTTGTGAGGTAACGAGTGCCTGTTTACACTCTCGCGATGTGGTCAGTTTGCGTTGAGCCAGCAACGATGAATGACGTCGAAATAATAGCGGCATCAACTCTTGCCTTAATAAGTATTTATCGATGTTTTACCATTCTAAAAAGATGGAAATTAATAAAAATACGTCGTTGAGGAAGAATATGACGGATGATATCTATTCATCGAAACATAACCTTTTCAGTTTCGTAATGTTATATAAATTGCAAGTACCTATTAAGATTAAATAGTATTTTTATATTTTTTAATATTTTAATATTTTTATTATTTTATATATAGCAAGATTAAATAATACTATTTTATTAAGATTGTATTTTAAACCAAAAGCAATTCGAATGTTATTATGGAAGGGCGCCGTAAACAAACTGAAACGAGACGCGAGTGTAAACACCACGCTCGCGTCCCTCGCGAGGCCCTTTGCCTCGTGCCCAAAAAACCGCCTCCGGCGCGAGCGCGGCGAGTAGCGAGGCGAGCTGCGAGGCGAGCCACGAGCTAGCGTTTACACTCGCGCCTCGTGGCTCGCCTCGCGACTCGCCTCGTCGCTCGCGCGAGAGTGTAAATGGGGTATCGGAAAATAATATTTATATCGCAGTTTCTATACAACATCAATTATTTTTGACTTATTTTCTGTTTTTGCAAAAAAACATCACAACAATTTTTGAAAGATTCGTGATTTAATGGTACGGCCCCGGAAGAAAATGTACTGACGGACACATGGTGTCCGTTATGGCGTTCAACGTGTTAAGATTCAAGATTTGCTTAAATTACTTCGTAAATAAAATAAATAAAAACGTATGTTGAGGTGTGTTCAAATTTGTATGGAGGAAAATTCAATAATGTATTTTTTAATTTGAAAATTGACAATTTTAATGAAAATAATAAAATTAACTTAATATTTTGAAAATCTACCCGCTTTTTAAAGCAAGAGGGTGCAAGTTTTATTTTAAAATATTGATATGATGCACGGCTCAATTATCTAGACGTATAAACATGAAATTGTGTAACAATAAAGCTTCTTTTATCACGTAGATATTATCTAAGATAGGATTTTGAAAAATTCAAACCCTCTGATTTGAATGGATATTGTATGGTGAAAAATTATTCAGTGATTTCTGTAATTTAAAAGTTGATATAATTATACTTTGAATTAAATGAATTATTAAAAAAATGTCAAAATATTGAAACTGACAAAAACTACGTATATTAAACGTTACTTAGAGGCCAATTTTGGCTTTCAAATTTCACCAAAATGATCAGTAAATATATAAGGAAGTTTCGTAATAATTATTTTTTTTTATTTTAGTCATAACTCATTTATAAAGGAACATATTCCTGCTGCGTCGTTGTTAGCTGTCAAAGCATAACGACTACATACAATTTTTATCAATATGGAATAAATCCAGGGAATTATTATGATAATATTGCAAAATGCTTTTATTTAGGCCGTAAATGATTGTATTTCAGGAATAGATGCAGGGTGCAGCACATTTCAAGTCAATATGAAGCTATGATTTATAAAGACTTTTGAGTGCTGTAGAGACCCGTTTAGATTTTTTGATGAATATCTCCGCTCCACTACATTCACAGCTGGATTTCCTACAGAGGCAAAATTGTACCGAAAGTAGGCCGTTTAAAGGTAAAAGGGAACTAAATATACATATTAAATGATAACACAGTAAAAGTATTTCGGCTCCACAGCATACCGTAGAAATTCATAACTCTATTAGTAATTCCTCTAATGACTTTAATGTTTTTCCTTTCTTTCGGAGCAAATTTACAATTAACATAGTAATGTACCAGGGCTTAAATAATTTCTAGAGGTGTGAGGATGCAGCTTATTAAAGTTTTGTCATGCACTATTCAAAATTGTTCCACTAATAGTGAAAAAATTTGAAAAATATTAATTAGTTACTTTCATGTACTCCCATTTTCATTTTGATGAAACAATAAATAAATCAATTACATCTTAACTAAAAGAGACATCTTTTCAAAATTTAGATTACTCAACTAGTACTTATTTATTTCGACCTCGTCTTAAACTTGATTTAAAAAAAAGTAGTTGAGTTGAAAGTTATGGATGGCGACTTAAAAAATACATCCTTTATTTTATTCTCGGACGACTTCCTCGCTCCTCGTAATATCGGAACTCTTGAAGGTCTTCGTGAGAAGCACCCTTCGGTCAATCTTTCTCAAAGTTTACCGCTGCCTTCCAAGACTTCTATGCAACCTTAACAAATTTAAAAAAAAGACACCTTTGACGCAATTATGTCATTTCCGAATAGCTTCGCAAGCGGCATCGACAGAATTACGCTTTAACATCATAAAGACATTGTAAGCGCTTCTGCCGGTGACGCCGGCGGAGTTATTCTTAATGACATTACAAAATTATGTAATTTTATGTGTTCTGGTAATGTTAATCCAAATTTCATTCCATTTTTATATGGGGCAATATTATGTGCCTTCAGAAAAAAAGGATAACGGTACCCGTCCTATTGCCGTTGGTTCCACATTATGGCGCTGAACTTCCAAATTTGCTTGCAGGCACCTAATTTCTAACCTTAAGACAAAATTTCAGTCTACTCAACTAGGCTTTGTAACTAGAGGTGGCTGTGAGGCGGCGGTACATTCAGTGTGTATATTTTTAACAAAATCCTGAAAGACCAGCGTTAGTAGGCTTGTAATCGAAGCTTGCACCATCTACTACCACCTTGAGCTAGAAGACATTATATTAATATGATACATAAATAGAATAGACGTTACGGGTAGGCCAGGGTATAAAATTTTTATCTATACCTAGTCAGATCATAAATTCTGTCACATATTTAATATAAAATATTTGAAACAAGTTTATTCATTATGTAACAAAAATAAACATAACAAAACATAGATTCTTATAACACTAAAGTTTATTCAAAATGACCTCCGTGATTTTGAATACAGACCTTCAATCTGCGCGGCCAGTCGTCTATCGCAGCACGAACGAGATCCATGTCAATATCGGCGGCTGCCTTAATCAAGGATGTCTTAGTGACTCCAAATTGGGATGAGGCTTTGAGCACGCCTTTTCCTCCAAGTGTTGCCATATCTTGTGATTTAGCGGATTCAAATCTGGACTGGAGGAGGGCCAGTCTTCGTGCCGGATGAAGTCGGTTTTACGCGCCGCCAGCCAGTCTTGTGTGCTCTTCGCTCTATGAGCTGGCGCCGTATCTTGTTGGAATACCCAGTGCCTGTTATTGAACATGGTATGAGAAACAGGTTCCACAAGGTTCGTCAGGACTGTATTTTGATACACAACTGCATTCGTTTTTACACCTTTCTCACAAAAATGTACCTCTGTTAAGCCCCAATAAGAAACTCCCAACCATAACATGAGCGAGGATGGAAAATGACCTTGTTGGACACGCGGAATACGGTTGCTCGCTTCTTCACTACTTTATACGTATACCTTATTATTTTGTTTGTTGTAGCTCTCTTCTACGGTAAAAAATTTTATCATCCGAAAAAAGAATTTCCCGATATTTTTTTCCCGCGTACCGTTTCAACAAAGCGCGGCATCTCTTCAGTCTCAGGTCCATTAAACGAGCATTCAAACGATGTCCTGTTTTTCTTCGATATGCCCAAAGCTCTAAGTCTTCATTTAACACCCATTTCACCGTGGTTCTACTTAACCCCATCTGAAGGGCCAACAGTTTCTGCTTACGTTTGGGATTTCTTTGAATTCGCGCCTTCACAGCTTTTTTCACTGCTGGAGTCCTAACAGACCGAGGGCGACCACTTCTTGACCTGTCATCTACACTAGAGTCTTCATTGTATCGTTTGATGGTACGATAAACGAATCTTTTGGTTATATTCAAATTTTTCAGTATGTCAAAAATTTGAATTATCGCGTAACCGCAACGATGCAACGCAATAACTGCAACACGGTCTTCTTTAAGCATCCACTCCATATTTAAAAATGAGTAAAATTCTAAAAAGTTTACAGTTTTATTTTCATGAACAATTCGAAATTCGAATTCAATAAACTTTTTTGTGGCCAGCATTCTAAAAGAAAAGTTTTTACTGTGTGACAATACTTATGACCTGACTAGGTATAATTTTATCACACTGTCTCATCTCTATTATTAGTTCCGTGTACGTACACTTCAGCTATCAGCGCCAAAATGGCGAAAATCAAATCGTCTTATCATGTCACGGTGTATAGCCAATCCATACATGGAGGTCAGTGGTTACGAAGAAAAATTTGATATAAACGTTTTGAATATAGAATAAATGTTTTTAAAAATATTTTGAAAAGTCCAAATGAGCTGCCAACGTCAGTGTTTAATCTTTGGAGCTTAACCACTGGAAAGTTTTTTAAGTCATAAGCTTTTAAATCTTCTCCTATTTCTGAATAGGGTACAAGGTATTTTAAATTTATTTATTAAAACTTTATTTAGTTCACCTTACGTCCATACCAACACAAGGTAATAAAATACGGACACACAGCAAGTCGGAGTGGCAGGAGCAACTCACAGCTGCAGCAGTCCTTCATTGCTAGTTATATTATGAAACACATATTCACTCAGCAGGTCATATTGAGGGCTTTGCTCATGTTTTATGAGCGTGATAAAGTTTTACCAACTTGAACTTTTTCAGATTGGTATAAAAATTGCAGACTTCTTAAAAGAATCGAAATTTTTTGTTTTTGTCATAGGCTAGATATGACTTTTTAAAGAAATTCTTCCTGTCATCTAAAATTCTTGTTGTGATTTAAATTGTAGTATAACAAGCTGAAAATGTAAGAAATAAGTACCATAAAAATTATTTGAGGATTCGCGCCCGTATATATCATACTCGTAATAGAACATTATATTGCATTATTAAATTACGATTTCTGAGATTGTATTAAAATACACCTAATGACTTAATGCCACGAGTTAGCAGATTCGTTTTTATATTTAAGAAAAATATCAGAACTTACTAATGGACCGATTTTAATAAAACAAAGACTGGGACTCGAAGACATGATTAATGATTTCCTTACTGAATTTCTTTTAAATCAGTATTTTAGGTGATACGGTCATAAATTAACAGATAGACAGACAAACAAAGAATTACAAAATGATGGAAATATATTTTAATTACTTATTTTTCGTCCCTTTCAAACATTTTGACATAAAAATATAAAATGCTATATATAAAATGCTATATATATATATATATATATATATATATATATATATATATATATATATATATATATATATATAGATGAAATGATAACTTGACCTGACCTGAAAATTATGATGCTATGACAAGTTCTTACAAAGATTTTTTTGTTAAGCTAAATAACATGTTTCTTTTGTGTTTATTTTGGGACATTAGTACATCGAGAACATTACAAAACACACTTCAATATAAAAATATTCTACGAAAGGAACAAGTGTGTTTTCCTATCCAAATCAATAGACAGGAAACGATAATACACATGAAAGAAAATGTATGTTGGAGAAGAGAAGGTCTATTATTCGGTACACTGAATCTAAACGATGTAAGGCTAAAGAAGCTTATTTCCTTTGTAGTGTTACGTCATTTGAGTTTATAGAGAAAATTTCACCCCCAAGGGTGTTAAAACAGGGGATCAATTTTTTAATATAACTGTTTAGACGATATTCCAATTGTAATCTTGAGCTTATTATATACTCTAGTCCACTGAAAAGGGTAACAAATGAAAAAAAATAATATATATTTATACATATAAATTAAATTATATAATAATATATCGTAATAACTTCATTTTACTGTTTTTTTTTCTGTCTTTCAGTTCGGGCTAACGGAATTGCGGAACGGATTGTAATGAAACTTTGTAAACAGATAAAGAACTATACCAGGATTTAAGGTTTACGTTATCCTAAAAACTTAAGATAATTTTTTGAGAAATCAATCGTAAGTTTGTTAAAATAAATTGTTTAGGCCCAAATATGGGCATTTGAAATTTGCATCCAATAACTAGACCTCGGCGCGTCACTCGATGGTATCGAGGTGAGGTAAACGCCGCCAGGGGGGGGGGGGGGCGTGTGCCGCTTCCCGTTTATTCTGCCGTGTGGGCTAGCAACAGTGTATTGAACGTCGCGGCATTGTCGACAAGTATTGTTTGCGATCGCTGGGTTGGTTGCGCGCGGCCGGTGTAGATTTTTTGACGGTCTAAAGTTTGAGTAAATTGTACGCGCCTAATTTACTATTGAATATTTGGGTCTCGTGTAGACCGCCTCGAATTGATTTGTCGAATTTGTACGTTTCGTGTTGCTTCCCAACTTAGGGGGCCCAAGCGCCGCCTGTAGGCGGTTGTACGTGGGAATCGTGCGGTCCATGACCCTGTATGGGGCCCCTGTGTGGGCGATGGACATGACGGCCAGCACTCTCGCCGTTCTGCGTAAACCGCAGAGGGCGATGGCCGTCAGAGTCGTCCGCGGGTATCGTACGATTTCCTACGAGGCGGCTTGCGTCCTGGCCGGATCCCCGCCCTGGGACCTAGAGGCGAAAGTACTCGCGTCATTATATCGATGGCGCGAGGAAGAACGGGCACGGGGCTCGAGGCCGGTGCAGCGGCAGATCGCGCTGCGCCGAGAGGAGCTCCGTCGGGTCTTGGTGGCGGAATGGCGGCAAAGGCTTCTGCGCCCTACCGCCGGCCTCGCTACCGTCGAGGTGATCCGGCCAGTACTCGACGACTAGCTCGGGAGAAGGCACGGCTCCCTGTCGTTTGGGGTGACGCAAGTGCTGTCGGGGCATGGCTGCTTCGGCAAGTACCTGCGCCGCATAGACAGGGAGCCGGACGCTCGGTGCCACCACTGCGTCCATTGCGGGGAGGACACGGCGCAACACACGCTCGCCGAGTGTGTAGCTTGGGAGGAGCAGCGCCGTGTCCTCACAAATAAAGTAGGAGGCGATCTGTCGCTGCCGGCCTTAGTGCGGAAGATGGTCGGTAGCGCAGAGTCGTGGGATCCGGTGGTGTCCTTCTGCGAGGACGTGATGTCGCAGAAGGAAACTGCGGAACGGGAAAGGGAGATCTCGACTCCCTTTCCTGGCCGCAGAAGGCGCACCGGGCGCAGGAGAAGGGCGGACAACGCCCTTTTCCGGCCCCCATAAATGGGTCCAGGGGCGAGGGACTTGGGGAAGCCCCCGCCACCCCTACTCGATGGGCCCTAGGGGGAGGCGCGCGCGGGTGTAGGTGCGCGCCCCTGAGGCGATACACGGGGTAGTTTAACACCTCACTATCCCTAATCGTATAATTATCGTTATCATATAATTATAGCAGATTAATTGCCGAATGGTCGGTCGCCAGAGCGAGGCATCTTTGCTGACTGACTGTGGTGTGTACTTTTATTTGTAGTGTAATTTGTATTTAATTTAATAAATAGTAATTTGTAATTGTAGTAATTTGTATTGAACTTAATTTGATAGTAATTTGTATTTAGTAGTGATGCCATAGCACAAGCCATCGGCGCTTCGCCTGCAGGCGGAGCTGCGCTGGGCCACTAACGCCTATAATTTGGTAGGGCGACCCGATCGGGTCCATAGTTTAGGGTAGCAGGTCGATGCCCGAAGGGCCGTAGTGGAGGAGGCTTTCACAGAGCTTTTGGCCTCGGATGCGGAACAGGGAGTCGATTTGATTGAGGCGGGGGCCAAATATGATAATGAAGCGCGGGAAGCTGGGCTGACTGGCCTGCCCGAGTCCCCTCGGAAGCAGCCCACCCAGCCGGAGTTGTTGGGACGACTCCCTACTCTTGACCTGCCAAGGTTCTCCGGGGCCCTCTCCGACTGGCTGACCTTTGTGGGCCTTTTTGATAGCCTAGTGGATGCCCGGAGGGACTTGACACCAAGCCAGAAGCCTCCAGTGAGTCTAGGAGGTACTCCAGAAGATGGCGTACCACCTAGCCTCACTGGAGGGGGAGGCCCTGGGCGTCGTCGGCCATTTGAGATTGTCGAACGACGTCTACCAGACTGCTCGGGGCCTCCTCGCCAGAAGATACGCCAACGTCCGGTGAATCGCGGACGAATACGTTAGGCAGCTTCTAAGCCTCCCGCTGCTTAGGGACCGGGCAAGACTACGCCCGGACATTGTGAATCCAGTCTTGGCGGCCTGTAATGCGTTGGGGCAGCTGGATTTACCGTTGGAAGAGTGGTCCTTCTTGTTGCTCTACATCATGCTGTCCCGTCTGCCTCTCGACCTTCGGATACATTTTGAGGAGAGGTACGGCGGGGACGGCGCCTCCTATATTCTGCCCTTCAGTGATTTGCTGCGGTTCTTGGAGGAGCAGTGCCGGAAAATTGAAAACGCGGCAGGCAACATCGATGACTTACGGGTTGCCAACCGAGCCGTGCCCAGTGAGAGGCGGAATTCGGCAGGCAAGTTGGCGCCAACCCCCTTAAGGCCGATCGGAGCTCCCGCGGGAGGGCGCCGCTCCCCACCATCTTACAGTGGCCTAGCGGCCAGGGAGGCGCCCCCCTGCTTCTATTATCGAGCATCCGATCACCGGGTGACGTCGTGCCCAAAGTTGGTGGGTAAGCGGGTTCCAGCAAGGCGAACAATCGCCAAGGAGCGCCGCTGGTGCTACTCGTGCTTGGAAAGGCACCTCCAACGAGACTGCCCGCACCAGCGGCCCTGCCCGCACTGCCAGGGCAATCACCATGTCGTTTTGGCCTGGGTGCGAACGGCGTCTCCTCTCGGGGTTCTGCCGGGCCCTCGACCCCCACAGACGGGGGCGCTCAACCACGCCCTCTGTCGGGCGACGCTCGGCGCTCGCCTGCCAACCACCGTGCCCCTAGGTTTGAAAGTCCCCCGACCAGTTGGGGGGTCGTTCCCCCATGTCGTCGCCCCCTCGGCGTGAGGAGATGAACTTCACAGCCACTTAGCAGTCAGCTAGACCCTTCTCACCCCCGTTAGCTGAGTGGCCGCGACTGGGATATCACCGTCCCCCCTTTGATGGAGGCAGCCCCAGCTAGGTAGCTGCCACCCTAGTTCCCACCTCAGCCGCCTCCACTGATCCTTTGAGCCGTCAACAGCCCATTTGTCACACGGTTCTATTGCCGACGGCCTCAGTGAAGGTGTACAACCCGATTTGCGATTGTTTAACGGTTCGCGCTCTATTGGATTCGGATTCAAACGCTGTGTGGCCTCCACTTGGTTGGTGGGAAGACTAAGGCTCTCCTGGAGCTCTGAATGCTTGAAAAAAAATGCTTTGGTTTTTCCGCGAAATGTTTCTTAGTTGTAGCGGTTGTGAGTAAAAAAGTGAATTTAATATACTCCTTGAATACGAGTACATATGTTTTTGTAAAGATATTTAATCATTATGTTTGCTTTGTTGAAAAGAAAATTGAAATTGAGTAACACTATTTGTGCCGAAGGAAATAAAAATCAATCCTCTTTTTGTTTTCACATTTTGTTGGCATTGTCGAAGATATTTATTTGGAAAGATAAATAGGGCTGTCTCTTATGTTTATCGTTTTACTTAATTCGTCTGTTTTGATCTAAGCGCATTGGCAAATTAATTTGTTGCAAATTATTTTCAAGTTTTACATAGTGGTTTGAGTATTGATGCTTTGAGGCTTGGTTGAAGCATAAGCATAGAACTGCCTGTTTGGAAAAGCTAGCTAGTTATGATATTATCAGATTGAAATCAGTAAATGGTTATATGGTAGATGGCTTCATTATGCCTACTTGCGTGAACAAAATGATACTAAGGTCTATCTGTGCGTTTTCGCGTGCCTGGCCACTACGGCCGTTCACTTGAAACTTGTAAGTTTCCTCAGCACTGAAGCCTTTGTGGCCATGCTGGGCCGCTTCGTATCGCGTCGCGGTTTGCCGGACCTGATCCGATTTGAAAGATATCGTCGTATTTCTGTACAGCAACAGGATTTATTTAGGTGCTGCGATTTGCAGGAAGGGCATCCAGTGGAGGTTCGACCCTATGGCTTGCCCACATTGGGGCGGTATTTTGAGGCGGTGGTTAAGGTTGCAAGATCTAATGGGGTGCCTAGGATGGCCGAGGTTTTGGTTGGAGATTCGGTCTCAATGAACGTTGATTTGGTTGACTTTGAAGTTAATTAAATGTACAACAAAGTTGATAAACTAATACAGTGAAATAAAATCAGAAGTTTTCAATTGGTGAACGCCCCCTGGAGGGATCTCACATTTGGAGAGAAGCAGCGCCAGTGGATCTGCAGTTCGACTTCAACGGTTAAGTCAGATTACATTGTACACACTATTACACACTACTTACATGCACATCACTTACCACCTGACTGGTACCCTGTGGTCAACCCTACCTCCGGAAATCGGTAAGTTGTGCTTGTTTATTTGTAATTAATTTAGAATTATCCATAGGCCAAAAGGCTCCGCCCTCTGTTGCTCGTCGAAGGTGTTACTCATGGGCCGTAATACAGTCGACTTTTGTCGGGGCAACTAAGGGCTTGAACATATATAATATTCTTAAGTCTAAATAACGCCTAGGCAAAAGCGGGATGGGTTGCTAGTAAAAAATAAAAATTAACTTCAATGAACTAAACAATAAAATAATTTTCACATAATAGCTACTGAAGTTCGGGAAGACATAATTTAGAGGAATAATCTTAATTATGTCTTAGCATCGACTACAGACACCATTATGCAGAAATTATTTTATTCTTTTCAGTCTTAGTACGGAATACAGACACCATTATGTGGAAATTATTTTATTCTTTTTTGAGCTTTATAAGCCGGTTTTTGCTTTTTATTAAAGGTTAAGTTTTAACAAATTAAAATAAATGTTAGTTCATTAAGCCGCAGTAGTTTAGGGTTAGGCATTGCCCTAAATATCTAAATATCATTACGCCAGCAACTCGGGTTCAATTCGCGCCGGCACCAATGAAATTGTTAATTGCAATTTTAAATTCTGATTTATTGTTAGCTCGACGGTGAGAAATACATAGTATTTATATGAAAAATTCGAGAACATTTGAAAACTGATGAAAATTAACATGTAAAATGTGTTCGACGTTTCCGTGGCGCAGTGGCTTAACGACGAGTTAGGGCGTTGAGGACAGAAGATTCTAATGCTGCATGTATAAAAAATTTGTATGGCCTACAACCAATTTTTCTCGGGTCTGAATGTTTTTCCTTGTCAAATTTGTGTTTGTTAACTGTTGGTTTACGATACAGTAGAAAATATTATTATGGGGTAAAGTTCAGTAAAAAATAAGAAAAAAAAAAACACGCTAACACGCACTGAGGGATTAACAGGGTATTACACTCAGTTTCAAATAGCGTTTTAAAAGAATAGTAATAATGAACCACTATCATTTTTATATAATTTTTTTAAACCTAATATTACCATAAAAATTACTTTTAATCTATCTTTTGAAAGTTTCGCGCGAAAACGCTAGCCGCCATGCTGTTGAGCTCGTGACATCACTGCGCTAGTAAGTAAAATAATTTTACAAAGAAATAAGTTTTTAGACGTTTAATAATGAGTTATCATCTTTACCATTTGTGTTGTGCCTGCATACAAAAATACGAGCATAAGAACGTCGCGTAAGTTATGGACTCAAGTGTCAACTGATTTAAATATGAGAAATACTTATATCAGTTGACACTTGAGTCAACTCATTTAAATATGAGAAAAACTTGCTTAAAACTGGTAAGAAGAGACCCGAACATATTGTCTACAAGAACTAGACTATACTTCAGTGAAGATCACTTTGATGTAAGTATGACTTATATTTTACTGTCGTTTATATGGAAATTTCTTCTTTATTGAAATTTTGCTTTTATTGAAATTTCCCCGGCCATTAAAACTTTTTTGATGAAAAATTTTTGCATACATTATTGTGCAATCATATAAAAGCACATAACCTATTGCGTCATTCCCGTAAGTTTTTTTTTATATAAAACGTTACCCCCACACTAGGATTTTCTCCTGTATCATGGAGGTTGTTTACAAACACAAATTGTACAAGGACAAACACATAGACCAGGACCAATTATTTGTAGTCCATAAATATACTTGTTCCGTGCGGGATTCGAACCCACAGTCCCCAGCGCAGCAACTCATTGCTAAGCCACTACGCCACGGAACCATCTGGTCCAAAAGATTCCCTTCCGGACCTGAAAACACAAATGAGGTTATGTGAGATTGTAATTATAAATAAACATTACCTATGTATTATCAAAATATTTTTTTTTATTTACTATAAGCCAGTGCTTGACCACAATCCCACCTCGTGGTAAGTGGTAAGCGAATGGTAAATTGCACTGTCTTAGCATAACAAAAACCTATTCACTATTGCCTTGAAGACGCCCAGATTGTATTTGGATGGAAAGATAGACGCCGGGAAATTATTAAGCGTCTCTCATACAGAAGCGGCTTCCGATGGGGGCCGCGGTGGCGGCCAGTTGTATTCGCTTGCTATGTAAGTGAGTTTGAAAACTAATAAATAATATTGCTGAATATAATAAGACTATGTCGCAGTTTGTCATGTTTACTGACGTCCGATCGTATCACAGACACCACAGCGAATGGAGCTTCAGGCCGTCACCACGGCCGCGGTGGTGTGTGGTTGCAGCAGCTGGAGCCGCGGCTGGCGGTTAGCCGCCACCGCAAGCCTCTTGTGTGTGGGAGACGCTTGTCTCTCCTTTGCTGTACGCATTACAAAATACTCTGAACTGGTATCGTTTTATTTTATAAACAAAAGTTGGAAATAGGTACTTATGTACATTGATTTTTTAACAATCCAGAAATCTGCAGAAATAGAGATAGCATGCAAAAAAATTTCAGTGGTAGATTAGCACTTCTTGCTTTTACGGATCTATCTTTCATTTCAATAAAATACGGAATTAAAGTCAACAATCGTGATGATAACTTAGAAAACTTAAAAATAACACGCAGCATATCAGCTTGTTTTCTATAGAAGTGACGTCACGACGGAACATGATATGGCGGATAGCGTTTATGACATTTAAGGCATAGATTAAAAAATATTCTTAAAATAGAATTACAAAATTTATAATGAATATTTATGAAAAGAAGTCAAAATTTTTCTTTTATTTTTAATATAACCTATCAGAAAAAAATTATTAGTATTTCTTTTTACACGGTGCAAGTTTTTTTTTTATAGGAGAGGGGGTAAAGAAGCATACGGTTCACCTAATGATAAGTTATTAACCCCGCCCATGAACAACTGCAGATGCGTTGCCGGCCTTTTAAAAAAGAGTACGCTCTTTTCTGGTGATCCAAATGCACAATTTCTCGGGAAGCTCATAGAAAGCTTCGAAAGAAGCGCTTTGTGCCAAACCCGATCGAAGGCCTTCGTTATTTCAATCTTCTACATATCGAGTGACGCGCAGTTTCATGGTCACTTTAAAGAGAAGGCCAAATTGTCCTCTAAAAAGCTTGGCGTGTTCAGCAGAGCGAGACAGTATTTCACAAATTACCTGTAGAATCGACTAGCACCAGCTATTTTTCCGGACCGATACGACATAGGAACCTTCAAGAAAAGAGTCTACTCCTTTTTTAAAAGGCCGGCAACGCATCTGAAATTCTTTTTCTTTCTTTTTAGCGGTAAACGCGCAAATTTGTGTCTTCTGGGGATTGAACTGGATTAGATTCAGTCGCCCCAATCCGAGACTTTGTCCAACAAAGTCTCGATTTCAGACACGAGTTTTCCCGTTACTCGGCGACCTTTACCTGAGAAATATTGGCACGGCCGGTGATAAAGCATTACCAGTGCTGTCATCCACATAGCAATGAATGTTATCAGTTTGCAACAGGTCATTGATATGCAGAATAAACAGCGTTAGCGATAGCACGCAGCCTTGTAGAACACCCGCGTTAATGGGTTTGTAATCGGAGCATGCACCATCTACTACGACCTTGATGCTCCGATCTGCAAGATAACTACACAAATTCCCGGAAAGCCCCTAGGAAGGAAGCTTCGTAAGAAGCACTTTGTGCCAAACCTAATCGAAGGTCTTCGCTATGTCCAAACTAACAGTCAACGCCTTCCCTTTAGAATGTACTGCCTCCACCTATTTATGATTTAGGTAACCCAGAAAGATCTCCAGCCGAGCGACCGCGACGGTAACCGTACTAACGGTCACTAATCAGCAGGTGGTTCTCAAGGTGTGGTGGTGAGCTGGCTGTTAATAATGGACTTCATTAATTTAGAGAACAAGAAGGTGATGGCGATAGGCCTATAGTTAGACGGATCAAAGCGGTCACCTTTTTAGGGATCGAGTGCACGAAAGCTGTCTTCCATGATTTCGGAACTATGCCTAGGGAGTAGGAGTACCGGAAAAGACGCGTTAAAACCAGTGCCAAATCTGGAGCACATGTATTCAGCACAAAATGAGGGACGTCATCAGGCCTACTCAACTTGTTGACGTCCAGGGTGAAGAGTGCTCTGCGCACCGAGCGTTGGATAAACAGTACACCCTGCATGGAACACTCACACCGCGGGATGGTGGTACCCTGTCATCAAGAATCGAGTTGGATGCGAGAAGCCAGCAGATCGGCTTTGTTCTTTGCGGCGTGGGCTAGTGAGTCGTCCTCCCTGTGCAGATATGGGAGAGGTGGCTGACAGAAGTTTTCTTGGACAGCCATGGCAAGAGACCAGAATGCACGTGTTCCCGAAGGAAGACGAACTTATTTTGCTCTGGTTTTGACTTGACAATGACACTTTTGAAGGACCTGGAGGCAGAATTATACTTATTTTTAAGAGCGCTGGTATTGGCATCCCGAGACGTCCATACGTGAGCCCAGGCCTGGTATCACTCTTGCTTATGACGTAATGCATATTTGCAGGAGCGACCAAACCTAGCTGGGTTCTGCCTCCGATAGGTACCACAGATGATGGAATAAATAGTTCCATTCCCTGTAGCACCAAATCAGGAACGGAATCAGCAACAACGCTGGGATCATCGGCGAGAAACAAATCCGCCTCCAAGGGTAGGATGCAAAAAAAGATCGCATCCCGTCCCAGTCAGCTGACCTAAAATGCCAAACACTACGGCAACCTGCAGAAGGCAACCGCGATTTGAGAGTGAGTGGACCGTACTCCGGATTAGACAATGACGAAGAGCCATGAGGGACAAAAGTACCCTATTGCTCCAAAATTCGCTTAGAATTTAATAGGCAAAAATATAGCCCGTAACTTTGCAATTAGTCCAGTCAAATAAGGTCTGAAATCAAAATTTTGACACTCAACTTTGCGTTTTTGATATAATGTAGTATAAATGATACAAAACCAACCTGTAAAGGATTTCGTATCTAGAACCCTCGGCAAGGTTCAAAAAAAATTATCAAAAATGTTTTTTCGCAATTACTCGAAAGACAATAAAATTAGACATAAAGTTCTGGTAACAAAGTGTAGAGCTTATAATTTGACATAAAAAAGGTTAAATGATTTTTTTCCTCCGGTCAAATTTAAATGAGGGAGGTTTTAGGTTTAAGGGATGAACGTAAATTTTAAAAAATTGTAGGGAGTAGAATAATAGGCGTTTTTTTTTAAATTGCTCTAAAATTCTAACCTGAAGGATAGACTTTAAATTAAATTTGTTTATTGTTAAAAAATATAGCAAATTTAAATTTCAAAGCTAAAAAGTTAATGAATTATTTATTTTATGCCATATTTAGATTAATCGTAAAATTGTCTAAACTTACGATTGAAAAAAAATTATTTCCTAGTATATTTCGGCAGGTGTGAATTTATAGAGGTATAAAATTTTTTTTTCAAATCCTACGCCGGTGTATTAAGTTCCGAGTTAAAAAGAAAGGACTTAAAAAGAAACTACTACACGAGGTCCGAGTAAGAGTGAGAAGGCATCCTCGGCAACCATGAAGTAATTTGTTTTAATTTTTTTTAACATTAACTATTATTTCTTAAAAATAAGTTGAGGATTTTTAAGTGTCCCGACGAGAGTGAATTTATTATATCGATTCTAAATTTCATGATTCGTAAAAAATAACTTGACATTTTGGGATTGATTTTGAAATTTAACATTTTTTGTATAAATATTTGGCTATAGATATAATAAAAAAAAATCATCCCGAAATGTCAAGTTAGTTTTTTGAATTTTGCAATTCGGAATTGACCCAGATATGCCGTTGATACAATTCTTCAAAGTTTTATTGAATGGCATAAATTCAAAATCCTGATTTAATTAAAAATTTTAAGGGGTGTTATACTAAAATTTTCCTTGTATTCTTTCAAAATAATCGATTATCGTTAAAAAGGTTTTAATTTTGTTGTTTAATTTATTCAAAGGTTAAAGTAAATAAATACGTATATTTATTTGAAAGTTTATAAATTATGGGATAAATTTTTAGGTGTTTTTTGGTTGCAAAACTAACTGAACATCAGCTAGAAGTAGCTATAAGAAAAGCGGTTTGAAATGTAACCAATTTCGCAAAAATTGCCATGGCCAAACTGCGAAAACGCATCAACAACGTAAATAGTTTTAGAAGATGATAATTCATTGAATGATAATGATGATGATGAAAAGGAATAGAGTAGTTGCGAAAAAACACTTTTGATAAATTTATTTAAACCTTGCCGGGGGTTCCAGATACGAAAACTTTTACACATTGGTTTTGTATCATGAATACTACATTATATCAAAAAGGCAAAAATGAGTCTCAAAATTTTGATTTCAGACCTTATTTCACTGGACTAAATAACTTATAAACTACTATTACATTATTTCGATTTATCTAGGCATATGACACGATCTTTGTTGTAAAATTAAGATTTTTTATTCGTATTTTCAAGTAACACGTGCACACTATATTTCTTTACTATCAAAATCTGACGAGATGACACTCCGACATGACTGGAGGAGGATTAGCGCAGGACCAACGGCTTGACGTGCTTTTCGAGGCATGAGAAAGAAACTCTGACAACTCTGGGGTGCTACAATACACCTAAATTCTTGACAGAAGAACCCAATATTAGATTTGACCTGACCCGGGATTTCAACCAGAGATCTGATGATCACCAGTGGCATTTACGACCATTAGACCAACGAGATTGTCAAATCGCTCATTAACCACATTTATTTATTATAATCCAGCGCTTGACCACAATTTCACCAGGCCGTAAGTTGTGAAACTTTAGATGGTGATTTTATTAAGATGGAAAGAAGGTGCAGGCACATTATTAAAACGAAAAAAACAAAGACAACCCAAACTATTTGTTCCGAATACGTGGAATATCAAAAACACAGTAATGAAGACCTGCCGACTGCCTGGTTGTCCAGTGATGAAAAGGGGAGAGAAGAAAAAAGTCATATAATTCCTGCGCAACTTCCTGAAATGAATACCGAGAGACTGACTATTTTGCGTCTGTGATTGAGGGTGACAATATCAATATGAAACAAATCAAAGTCACTAATTCACAACAATAAAAAAAAGGTTTTCAATCCACCTGCCAAGCATGGGAACTAAGATGAAGTCCACAATATTAGTCAATCTATAGGGGGATCTATCTTCAGTAGAAATTACAGGCTGTAATGGATGGATGAGAAATAATTCAACCCACAAACTGTCGAAAATAATGAGTGAGTATGAAATAGTTCTGAAAAGTAACAAGTAATGCCAAAATACATATTCAAATTTCTTTTAAATAATATTCATAACATGATATTATAAAGGCCTTCTACAGTAATAAAAAATATTTATTTTTAAATCTAAATGACTTTCTTTCTATGGTTTGAAACATTTTTACACAACACGGTCAAAATCATGCAGTAAAATTTCCCATTGTCATCGTTCACAATATTCTAGCTTTTAACTATTGTATACAAACAGCGTAAATTGTTTAAAATTATTATCCTTACTTTAGAGAAAAATAAAACCACGGATAATTTATCAACAACGATATTCTGTTGCTTCGGTAGAACTGCTTTTGAATCGTCACTAACGAGGCTTCAATTTGCATATCGATTTCCTACCGTAATAGCCTAGGGCCGCTTTTAGCATCTGCTGTAGAGCAAACTGTTATAATTTAAATCCATATATTTATTTTTATTATGAATAGCAAGTTCTTTTGTAATTAGGTTCTTGTATTTATTGCCTATGTTTACAAAAAGAGAGAAAGAAAAAATAAACTTTATTTATTACAACAAGCACCAACACATACAAATTAAAAAACGTAGTAGACTAATCAATTTAGAATTACAAAACTAACCCCTAAATATAATAAAAGCAACGAAACCATAAGCTTTCTATGTGCGGGTTTGTTATGTATGGACTACACTCAGTATAATTTCTTGGCTTTATCCGCGAAGCTGGTATTCCTTGCGCCCTATAATTAATAACTTACTGACGAATGTGCCTCTACTAATACAAATATTATTACAATTACAACTTTCTGTCCTATTGTATATATATATATATATATATATATATATATATATATATATATATATATATATATATATATATAAGTATTATATTAATTATATATAATTCTGTATTTTAGATGATGAGTATATTTAGAACACAATATTTTTACCACGATATTTCGACATTGATATTTATGTAACAAAATGAAAAATGAAAATAAATAAAAACTTTTTATACATAAAAGTCGTTCTTGGTATGATACCACGAGGAGTGGGACTGTATGTCTATACTATATGTGTGGGACTATATGTGTTTAGTTTTTTTATTTTAGTTTTTAATTTTGTATATTATAAAATATTGTTTATTATGTTATGTAAATTCAATATACGAAAAAAATAACATAAAAATGTAAATGTTAAATTGCCAATATTATTGTTCGTTAATATAAAAGTGAAAGTTAAAATTACAGCCTATATAATATGAAGAGAGTCGTTTCAAACTTACAACACTTACTGGATCACTTCACAATATTTCCCATTGCCTGCCTTAAAAAATGCGGTACACTATTTATAACTCATTAGTCAAATCACATTTCATCATCATCATCATTACAGCCTTTCACGAGTCCACTGCTGAACATAGGCCTCCCCCAAGGAAAATGCCACAAAGCACGGTCCTGAGCCACCCGCATCCATCGACTTCCTGCATGTCTTACCAGGTTGTCACTCCATCTCGTGGGGGGTCACCCTACACTTCGCCTACCGGTACGAGGCTACCACTCGAGAACCTTTCTTCCCCATCGGTTGTCGGTTCTTCGTGCTATATGGCCGGCCCACTGCCACTTCAGCTTACTAATCCGTTGGGCTATGTCGGTTACTCTGGTTCTACTGCGGATATCCTCATTTCTAAGTTTATCACGCAGAGACACCCCGAGCATAGCCCTCTCCATAGCTCCCTGAGCGACCTTGAGCTTCCTCATACGGCCAGCAGTGAAGGACCACGTCTCAGATCCGTAAGTCATCACTGGCAACATGCACTGGTGGTACAATTTCATTTTCAGGTTTTGAGGTATGTCTGACGAGAAGATATGTCGTAGTTTCCAGAACGCTGCCCAACCGAGTTGAATCTGTCGATTGACCTCTCGGTCGAAGTTGGACTTACCTAGTCGGACTATTTGTCCCAGGTAAACATACTCATCAACAACTCCGAGCTTAGTGCTCCCAACAACTACCGGCATAGGTTTGACATCGACATTAAACATGATCTTTGTTTTGTCCATGTTCATCTTAAGACATATTCGTTGGGAGAGACTATTGATGTCATTGAGCATGGTGCTTAGTTCCTCAAGCGATTCTGCCATAAGGACTAAATTGTCGGCAAATCGAAGATGAGTGATGTACTCGCCATTGATGTTAATACCGTATCCTTTCCAGTCCAGAAGCTTGAAAACGTCTTCCAATGCAGCGGTGAAGAGTTTCGGGGATATAACATCACCCTGTCTTACACCTCTCTGCAATTGGATAGGTTTCGTACTCTGGTTCTGTACTCGGATAGCCGTCGTAGCCCTACTGCACAAGCACTTCAGAACTTCGATATACCGACAGTCAACTTGGCACCGCTGAAGGGACTGCAGCACCGCCCAATTTTCGACGGAATCAAAGGCTTTCTCATAGTCCACATACGCCAGTCATAGTGGCAAATTGTACTCCTCGGACCTCTGTACAACTAGCCGAAGGGTATGTATGTGGTCTATGGTGCTAAAGCTCTTTCGGTAACCGGCTTGTTCGGGAGGCTGGAAGTCGTCAAGCCTGCGCGCGAGACGATTCGTAATGACTCTCGAAAACAGAACGTAGACGCGGCCCAGAAGGGAAATCGGTCTGTAGTTCTTCAAGAGAGCGTTGTCACCTTTCTTGAAGAACAATACCACCGCACTTTACGCCTCCGGTGTAATGCTACCATGGAGGACGGAATTAAAGAGCTTCTGAAGCACTTCAAGTACCGGTTTCCCACCCGATTTCGGATGCTCCGCTGTAATTCCATCCTCGCCTGGGGCCTTGCCGTTTTTAAGGTGATGGTCATATTTAATTTATCTTATTGATATTTGGAGCAAAGCTGCTAAAACCAGGGCTCGGAAACCGGTTGAAATTCCAAACCGGTTTCGGTCATTGACCCCAAAACCGGTTATTGCGGAATACCGGTTTTTCACAAATTTAGGTTTAGGTAGTAAGAATTAACCGGTTAAAACCAAGTTTTGTAATGTCATCCCTCTCCCTTACCCCGCTTGCACCCAACTTTGTACGGCTGCCCTCTGTTTAATTCACGAGGTTTTTAGACACACGTACGATATATTCATTGCATCAACGCGACTGCCTCGTAACGTACTCCCTCATATTTTTTCATCTTTCGGCAACGATCGTGTTATAAATAACAGATGTAAGTTCTGTTTCAATTAATTATGCGTTATCTTTACTTTAAAATTAAGTTTCGATATGAAGTTTAATTTGACCTTATATATTTAAATTGACTTTTATTATATTTAACGTTTTCTATTAAAATTACGCTGAGCATCTTTAATTCAATATCATTAGTTAGTTTTAGTAATATATCGCAATAAATGATGAACTTTCTTAACAGAACACGATATTTTTAAAATTCATGATATTATATGTTATAGTATTTGTTCTTTTTGGTCTAGTGGTTACTAGCGCGACTGTGGATCATGATTTAGTCCTGGGTTTGAATCCCGGGTCTTGCCAAGTACTGTTATTGGGTTAATTTAGACACTTAGATTTTTGGGTTTCCTCGTAGTACGTTTTCTTATAGAAAAGTGGGCAAACGAGCATGCGGGTCACCTGATGGTAAGTGACTTCCGTCGTCCATGAACAACCGCAACACCAGGGGAAGAGCAGGTGCGTTGCTCGCCTTTTAGAAAGGAGTAAGCTCTTTTCTTGAAGGTCCCTAAGTCGTATCGGTCCGGAAAAATTGCCGGTGGTAAACAATTCCACAGAGAAGTTGTACGAGGAAGAAAACTCCTAGTAAAACTCACAGTGGTGGCCCGTCAAGCATCCAGATGGTGAGGATGGTGTTGTAAGTTTTGAAGAGATGTGGGTTCATAAAATATGGCGGCTGAGATTAAACTGAATCTCGGAGCACTCCCCGAGGTAGATGCGATAGAAAATGCAAAGCGATGCAATATTCCTACGCAGTACCAGTCAATCGAGCCAATCAAAAAGAACTCGGACGTCGACGACTCGAAATGCTCTGCGCTAGATGTGGTCAAGTAGAAGGAGCTGATACTAAGGTACCCCCGCTTGAGCTGAGAGGCCGAATTTGCGCTTTGTAAAGTTGGCCTTCCCTTTTAAGTGACCACAAAACTGCAATCTATATCCTAACTGTGGCGCTACAGCTAATTGCTATATCCTTTGGGTTGTTGAGAGAGTTGTGGTATATTTCCAAATTATATAGCAAATTAATTTTATTTCTAGGTGGAATTCCAAATTTAAATTTTGGTTGGAATTGCATATTATGTTGGGGTTGAACTTGTTGAGACTATTGAAAATGAAGTCTCATCTTTACTTTGGGGTACTTTGGGGCGTGTTAAATTTAATACTTTGTAGTAGTATTTGTGTTTCGTGAGAAAAATGGTATTATTGCGAATTTGTCAATAAAGGAATTTTGAGACACTGACTGAGAATTGTGTTGGACGTTGTTCGGTAATCGTAGCATTTTATATCTCGCCTGATATTGGTATACGATATTAACTTCTTCAAACACTATGCTCAAAGCACTTTCTAAGGTGTCACATGCTTTTAACCGTACAATCCGCATTGAATCCTCGGGTAAATTGTATAAAAATACATTCATAGGCATATGGTTATATATTGTGATTTTATTATTACGAAGGTTACTTCTACTTTTCTTTTAACTTGCGCTATTAACGTACTCTTTATATATTGTATTCTATTGCAGAATCCAGTTATGATTCGCCGTTATTTAGTTTTAAAGTTTCCAATTTGATCGCGATAAACTCTTCGGACTGTAGATAACCGTTGCTCTAAAGTTAATTTTAATTCACCCCAGGTTTCAATATCAGGTCTTTCACTAATAAGAGCAGCAGCTCTACCTATATGTATAAACCTTGTTTTGTATTTCCTATTTCTCTACACAACTGTATAACATATTGACATTTACGAAAACATAAGTTAAGTAAATTTTCATCACCGTCAAATTTTGGAATAAAACAAGAAAGTTCCTTAGGAATCTGTATTATTTTAGGCATTTTTATTAAAGTATATTTATAATCAGTTTAATTTAATACTAATAAAAATGTCTAGTAAATTTTGAATTTATAAACTGAATTTAATTTATTTTATAATGATTTCTTATATTTACGCGAACACTACACATTTAAATAAAACTAATTTTACGGATTTTATCGCGTATATTAACTTATTTTACTTTCCCGACGTTTCAAGCACTTTACAGCACCCATGGTCACGGGGGGGACTAAGGTGTATGACGTCCCAATGTCATAGTTAACCACGGCTACCTCCAGATTAAAAATTATTAATTTTTGTTCCGATCTACGCAGTATGAACTTACAGTATCATGAAGTCTTGCAGTTGTATGCTTGGGTTGGGATTTAATTTTATTAATTATGGGATCCCAAGCAGATGGTAGCACCCAGCCATCTTCTCTATTGAAATTAGGATGTTTTTTGATTTCAATAGCCTCGCGAATCATCCTTGGAAGGAATCGGTGTTCTTTAGCGAGGATTTGTGGTCTATCAAATCTAATGTAGTGACGGGGGCAATCCTGTACGTGTTCACAGACTGCAGACTTCCCGGAGCGTCTATTCTTCACATCAGCTATGTGTTCTTTAACGCGGGTTTTTATGGATCTTTTAGTTTGTCCTATATAAGAGAGACCACATTCACAATCCAGCTTGTACACTCCTGCATCTTGCAGAGGAATATTACACTTGACTGATGGTAAAAACTGACTAATCTTCTTCGGCGGCTTGAAATATGTTTTAATGGAAGCACGCTTCAAGATGTAGCCAATCTTGTCAGTGACACCTCTGACATATGGCAGTACAGCAGGCACTCGCTCGACTGTGGCCGGCTTCACTCGTTCACTGTGACGTAGGCGCGGGACCCGAACTTATTGTCGTGCAAAACTTGCTTGACGTGTTGGAGCTCGGCGGCCAGGTGTTTACTGTCACAGATCCCTCGTGCTCTCTGAAACAAAGATTTACCCACGGTAGCTAACTGTGAAGGATGGTGGTGAGAATCACCGTTTAAATATCTATCTGTATGGGTCTTTTTTCTATACACAGTGTGGCTGAAGGTGTTATCAGGATTCCGAATTACTAACACATCTAGAAAAGCTAAAGAATTGTTTTTGAATTTTAGAATTTAAGGAGTTAAGATGGTCTAAAAATGCAGTTATAAGTAACTGCATTTTTAGACCATCTTAACTCCTCACACAATGGTAACTTCAGTTCACAATGGAGTTAGAGGCAAACAATTCTTTAGCTTTTCTAGATGTGTTAGTAATTCGGAATCCTGATAACACCTTCAGCCACACTGTGTATAGAAAAAAGACCCATACAGATAGATATTTAAACGGTGATTCTCACCACCATCCTTCACAGTTAGCTACCGTGGGTAAATCTTTGTTTCAGAGAGCACGAGGGATCTGTGACAGTAAACACCTGGCCGCCGAGCTCCAACACGTCAAGCAAGATTTGCACGACAATAAGCTTCGGGTCCCGCGCCTACGTCACAGTGACCGAGTGAAGCCGGCCACAGTCGAGCGAGTGCCTGCTGTACTGCCATATGTCAGAGGTGTCACTGACAAGATTGGCTACATCTTGAAGCGTGCTTCCATTAAAACATATTTCAAGCCGCCGAAGAAGATTAGTCAGTTTTTACCATCAGTCAAGTGTAATATTCCTCTGCAAGATGCAGGAGTGTACAAGCTGGATTGTGAATGTGGTCTCTCTTATATAGGACAAACTAAAAGATCCATAAAAACCCGCGTTAAAGAACACATAGCTGATGTGAAGAATAGACGCTCCGGGAAGTCTGCAGTCTGTGAACACGTACAGGATTGCCCCCGTCACTACATTAGATTTGATAGACCACAAATCCTCGCTAAAGAACACCGATTCCTTCCAAGGATGATTCGCGAGGCTATTGAAATCAAAAAACATCCTAATTTCAATAGAGAAGATGGCTGGGTGCTACCATCTGCTTAGGATCCCATAATTAATAAAATTAAATCCCAACCCAAGCATACAACTGCAAGACTTCATGATACTGTAAGTTCATACTGCGTAGATCGGAACAAAAATTAATAATTTTTAATCTGGAGGTAGCCGTGGTTAACTATGACATTGGGACGTCATACACCTCAGTCCCCCCCGTGACCATGGGTGCTGTAAAGTGCTTGAAACGTCGGGAACGTAAAATAAGTTAATATACGCGATAAAATCCGTAAAATTAGTTTTATTTAAATGTGTAGTGTTCGCGTAAATATAAGAAATCATTATAAAATAAATTAAATTCAGTTTATAAATTCAAAATTTACTAGACATTTTTATTAGTATTAAATTAAACTGATTATAAATATACTTTAATAAAAATGCCTAAAATAATACAGATTCCTAAGGAACTTTCTTGTTTTATTCCAAAATTTGACGGTGATGAAAATTTACTTAACTTATGTTTTCGTAAATGTCAATACGTTATACAGTTGTGTAGAGAAATAGGAAATACAAAACAAGGTTTATACATATAGGTAGAGCTGCTGCTCTTATTAGTGAAAGACCTGATATTGAAACCTGGGGTGAATTAAAATTAACTTTAGAGCAACGGTTATCTACAGTCCGAAGAGTTTATCGCGATCAAATTGGAAACTTTAAAACTAAATAACGGCGAATCATAACTGGATTCTGCAATAGAATACAATATATAAAGAGTACGTTAATAGCGCAAGTTAAAAGAAAAGTAGAAGTAACCTTCGTAATAATAAAATCACAATATATAACCATATGCCTATGAATGTATTTTTATACAATTTACCCGAGGATTCAATGCGGATTGTACGGTTAAAAGCATGTGACACCTTAGAAAGTGCTTTGAGCATAGTGTTTGAAGAAGTTAATATCGTATACCAATATCAGGCGAGATATAAAATGCTACGATTACCGAACAACGTCCAACACAATTCTCAGTCAGTGTCTCAAAATTCCTTTATTGACAAATTCGCAATAATACCATTTTTCTCACGAAACACAAATACTACTACAAAGTATTAAATTTAACACGCCCCAAAGTACCCCAAAGTAAAGATGAGACTTCATTTTCAATAGTCTCAACAAGTTCAACCCCAACATAATATGCAATTCCAACCAAAATTTAAATTTGGAATTCCACCTAGAAATAAAATTAATTTGCTATATAATTTGGAAATATACCACAACTCTCTCAACAACCCAAAGGATATAGCAATTAGCTGTAGCGCCACAGTTAGGATATAGATTAAATCTTAACCAAGGTCACCAACCTTATTTGCAACGACCACAATTTCAATCGACTGATGTAACCATGCGTACAGCCCCACTTGTAAAACCCTGAAGGTTTTCGTATGAACAAGTTCTACTCACTTAACGAAAACCGTAACGATACTTATGACGCACCCATTACTATGACTTAGACCACACGCAAACAAAATACAAAAGTAATTATTACGAGAACTCTGAAATATTCGAATATAAGGAACAAGAATTAAAACAAAAATGGAAAAATTTCGAATAGAAGACTCGGATCAAATGAAATCAAATCAAATACACATAAATTGTAACCCTAAATTAAAATTACCATATATAGAAATACTCGTAATTAATGGAAGTTTATAATCGAAACCGGTAATTTTAAACCTTTCATTAGACCTTCTAAAACAAACGAATATTATGCGAACTTTAAACGTTACAAACCATTTGAAGTTATCAGTACACACACAACTAGTTTACATTATGAAGTAATAATTATATATCTATTTTCGACTTCCAATAGTGATCAGATACATAAATTTTATGTATGCGATCGAACTATGATAATAATAAAAAGCCCCCAGTCCCCGGCGGCCCCGCTATTCTTTGCTACAGTGGCGACCATGGTAACGGCGGTGCAGGGGGTCCTAAGAATCTCCGGTGGAGGTTCGGTTGCCACCTACTCGATCTGGCAACTTATAAAGCATGCACCTTTAGGACTGACGAGAAGATCCTGGAGCTGAAAGAAGAGATAAACAAGTTAGTGTGGAAGTTTAGGTGTCAAGTGGAATATTATAGGATAATCCAAAGTCCGAAAAGAGGGGGAGGACACGATAATCCTTGAATCCGGCAACTTGTTCTATCACCGGGAGCGCGACCATCTGTCACAAGGAGGTGTCGGATTTATCGTCCACAAGTCTCTCGTTCACAACGTTGTGAAGATTGGGAGTGTGTCGACGAGGGTTGCGTACCTTATACTCATAATCATCAAACGGTATTCGCTTAAGGTCATACAGGTTTACTCACCAAGATCGGCACATCCCGATGAGGAGGTAGAGGAAATGTATGAGGATATCTCTAGAGCTATGCATTCCTCCAAAACCAACTATACGGTATTAATGGGAGACTTCAACGCAAAAATAAGCACAAGAGAGAACGGTGAGCTGAAAGTAGGGAAATTTTGCTTAGGGGAACGAAACTCAAGGGGCCAGCAGCTGGCTGACTTCATGGAGAAAGAGAGACTCTTTATGATGAACTCTTTCTTTCAGAAGTGGCCCCACAGGAAGTGGACCTGCTCGAGCCCCGATAGTTCGACAAAAAATGAGATTGACTTCATTATGACGACCAGACGACAAAAGTTCAGTGATGTCTCAGTGATTGCAAAGGTGAAAACTGATAGCAATCACCGAATATTTAGAGGCACACTGAACCTAAACGTTAAGTTAGAGAGGTCTCGTCTAATAAAGTCAACGCTCCGTCACCCTCGTGCTCTAATCCAAAGTCCTGAAACATTTCAGCTCGACTTATAAAATCGTTTTCGGTGCCTAGAAGATTGCAATGCAGTGGACGATATAAAGGATAAGCTCGTGGTAACTGTCAATGCGGTTGGAGCTCAGTTTTGCAAGACTTGCCGCAGAAGAACACAAAAACTATCCGATCACACTCTTAATCTCGTTGCGTTTAGACGGAAAATTAAGCTACAGTCTTCAGTATATTTGATAGCATACAGGCAACTAAACAGGCAGATATCTAAATGCATGTGGCGGGACTTACGCAACTTTAACACTGCTCGTATTAAAGAAGCGATTGAGCGGAACTAGGGCTCCAAAGTCTTTGCCAAAGATCAGTCTGCCAGAAAGTGCCAACTCTCGAAGCTGAAGACCGAATGTGGTAGCATCGTTTCCGAGACATCTGAGATTTTGAGTGAGATTGAGAGTTTTAATGAGTAGCTGTACACGTCATAGTTGGAACCACACACAAGTGTGAGTAACGATCCAAGAGCAAGCCTTATCCGACAACATTCCGATGATATCCCTGACGTCAGTCTGAGCGAGATTAGAATGGCTCTCTAACGCCTTAACAACGGCAAGTCCCCGGGCGTGGATGGAATTTCAGCGGTGCCCTGTCTGAAAGCGGGTGGAAAACCGGTACTTAAAGTCCTCCAGAAGCTCCTCAATTCCGTCATTTATGGAGGTACTACTCCGGAGGCGTGGTCTTGTTCTTCAAGAAAGGTGACAACGCTCTCTCGAAGAACTACAGACCGATTTCTCTTCTGAGCCATGTCTATGTGTTGTTTTCGAGGGTCATTACGAATTGTCTCGCATGCAGAATTGATGACTTCCAGCCTCCCGAACAAGCAGGTTTCCAAAAATGCTTTAGCACCATAGACCACATACAAAACCTTCGGCAAATTTTACAGAAGACTGAAGAGTACAATGTACCACTTTGTCTTGCGTATGTGGACTATGAGAAAGCCTTTGATTTTGTCGAAATTTGGGCGGTGCTGCAGTCCCTCCAGCGGTGCCAAGTGGATTATTAGTATATCGAAGTGCTGAAGTGTTTGCCAGGTAGGGCTACGATAGCTATCCGAGTAGAGAACCAGAGCATGAAACCTATCCAACTGCAGAGAGGTGTAAGACAGAGTGACGTAATATCCCCGAAACTCTTTACCGTTGCATTGGAAGACGTTTTCAAGCAACTGGACTGAAAACAATACGGTATTAACGTCAATGATGAGTACATAACTCACCTTTGATTTGCCGACGATATAATCCTTATGGCAGAATCGCTGGAGGACCTTAGCACAACGCTCAAATACCTCAATAGTGTCTCCCAACGGATAGGTCTTAAGATGAACATGGACGAAACAAAAATCATGTTTAACGTCCATGTCCCATCTATGCCGGTAGTTGTTGGGAGCACTAAGCTCGAAATTTTTGACGAATATGTTTACCTGGGACAAATAGTTCGACAAGTTCTCTCCGTGATAGACTTATACGAGGATTAACGAGGATATCCGCAGCAGATCCAGAGTAACTGATATAGCCAAAGGAATTAGTATGCTGAAGTGGCAATTGGCCAGCCATATATCTCGAAAAACCGACAACCGATGGGGAAGAAAGGTTCTCGAGTGGCAGCCTTGTACCGACAGACAAAGTGTAGGGCGTCCCTCCACTAGGTGGAGTGACAACCTGGTAAGTCATGCAGGAAGTCAATGGATGCAGGTGGCTCGGGACCGTGCATTGTGGTATTACTTAGGGCCTATGTTCAGCAGTGGACTTGTGAAGGGCTGTAATGATGATGATGATGGTGATGAAGCTTTAACAAATAACCCATTTTTTACAGCGGTATAACTAACCCACTAGGTTCATTAATCATTGGAAATCTCGTTAATGATGATGCCGTTAGATACGATAAATTAATTACATAAGTAAAAGTTAAACAAATTAGTAATGACAACAGGATGACATTGATTACATTTATAGTAAAATCTAATGAAAATTAATAAAAAAAATATAATATTATCACATAACTTAAGTAATTTAGTTGAAAGAAAACATTTAAATCATATTGAGACACGGATTACAAGTATATATAACCTACTGATTCATAACTTTCAGCCTATCCTTATAAAATGGAATGATAGAAACCACTTCAACTTTGAGTTAGCAGCAATTTTTTGTTATAGTTAGTTATTTTAGGTTGAATTAAAAATAATATTTATGGATTGCGTGAATAATTGAAGTTTTGTATACTGTACTGTAACTTAACTACTCTAGTCAACCAAAATATAACAAAAATTAACTCGACACACTTCAATCCATCTACAACTGCTACATATTCATACCACTACTACCTATGCTTATAATTTATCGTTATTTTACCTACATATTTTTGTATAACAGTTACGAACGATATCAAGGATCGACTATCATATATCTCCTTTTAAAAAAAAGTTACTTTCTTGAAGGTCTAAATAAACAGTCCGGTGGCTATTTGTTTAAGTATTAACTCGAATACCCCTTCAATAGATCAACTTCCTGGCTACACAATGAACATTAGATCCTACAAACCCTAACTAAGTTCTCTATACCTACCATACCATATTAATATACATAAATAAATTAGATAAGTGCAGGATGTCTGCACCATGAGACCCTAAGGTAGCTGACGGAGAGAGACAGAATGTCTAGCTGGGTGATGGGATTCTGTCACTGCCAGTCAAGCAGACTCACAAGTCTGATCAGGGGTTCTGACGGCTGAAGGTGGCTTGGTAGCAGTGAGAAGGAGACCTTACCATGCGTCTCGGCTATAGTAATGAAGTTGTCTTCCAACGTTGAAAGAGGATTTTATTTACAATACGTTACAATTTATGCAATTTGATACAACTACAAATAATATATACGCTAAGATTACTCAGCAACAACTGTGTGAGTGAGTTTTGATAACGCGGTTGCTGAGTTGTAAATGCTGAATATCTGGGAAGGACTTTGATAGACTGTATTTAACAAATGAAAAGCATCACATGAAATGGCCATCTTTAAAGATTTGAAATACATTTTTCTTCTCTATTTATATGTCGAATTACTATGGGACCCAAAAACCTTAGAGTAATATCGTTATTTCCTTAACATTGAAGATTGTAATACAAAAAGCTCGAAGTTTTTTTTAAATTAGAGTAATTATTATCCCCTCCCTAAGTTGGTTCTTCGTATTTACTTAGTGAATCTACGTTGTAGGTAACAAATTTTAATATAATATTGTCGTAGAACTCGGTGTTGGAGTAATTAAGTTAATAGGTTTTTACGATGAAATCACGCCTTACAAGCATAATAAAATAAAAAATGCATTTATTTGTTAGGAGTAGACGGACATTACTATTATATTACAAAGCCATTTATTTCTTTAACAATATCCAAATAAATTTTATTAATTATTAATTTCAATAAGTAATTTAAAATTTATAACAAAATTATAACACATAAGAAACATTATAAAATAATGAAGAAATAAGCATTAACATAAAATGAAATGGTCATTACAATCAATAATAAATACTTATTTTTTGCCATATATTTTATGAATTGATATTTATCTAATTTTTGTTATAGACCTCTCTACGAGTATAGCCCTCCTCCAATTTTTTCCACGTTTCCCTATCCTTGTTCACTAACATCCAATCGTATCCCACAAACTTTTCAAGTAGGGCCAGCCCATGTAGTGACATTCTTAGTCCGTCTTTTATCTTCCATACGTGCAATAGGCCCTGTCCATTTCTATTTATGTTTCTTACAATGGGATACAGCATTTCTATAACATTTGTTCTTTTTGTAATTTCAGTATTTCTTTTTTTTTTTCCTCCGTACGTTTCAGATTAAGTAAGCTTTGTTCCATGGCTCTCTGGCATGTTTACAATTTTCTTTTTGTATAAGTGTTGAATTTCCAATTTTGACTTGCATATGAGAGACAAGGTAAAAGGTATGATTTTAAAATTTTCTTTATAAGTTTTACAGGAAGGTTAGATTTTAAGACTCCTTCAGAATTTTCCCCGGGTCATATTCACACGTCTGTTTAGTTAATCACGCTGTCTAAATTTCTCAAAAGATACCTCTTTACCTAGATATATATACTTTGGAACATATTCCAATGTTTGGTTGTTTACTTCAATGGGCCTTTCTAAGTTGTTGAAAAATATTATATATTATCTGTGTCTAGTTCTTAAACAAAAGCGTGACTGAGAGAGTGGAATTCCTTTATAATTTCTTTGAGTTGAAATGCTGTTTCTTAAAATACTCAAGTCTTAAGTAACCTAAATATTTCCCATGTATATTTATGCCTTTTTTGCACCAGCTCAGTTTCTTCATGATACTCGTACTTTGAAGCACGGTGATAAATATAATCGATGATAAGGAATCTCCCTGTCTTAAACCTCTAAAAATGTTTATTCCCGGACCTTTTAGTCTAGTTTTACTCGACTTATGCTTTTTCTATAAATTTATTGTAGAAGTTCAATTGCTTATAATGGTATTTTACATTCTGTTCAAGCTTTCCACCCACTACTATGGGGAAATGAGTCAAAATATTTTGCATAGTCGATTAAAAGCTATCTATAGTGGACGTATTTGTTCTTGGTATTTCTCTATGAAATGTTCCCCAGTATGTGTATAAAGGTGAAAACATTTTCTAAAGCCTTGTTCCATTGGTTGGTATTTATCAGTGATAGTAAAAATACGTTGTTCCAAATATGAGGCAAATAACTTGTAGAGACTTAGTTGTATACTGATAGGTCGGTAGTTTGAAATATTATCAGGATGCCCTTTTTTATATAATAATGTAATGCCATATTATGCCAATTTTTTTGTATCTTTCTAGACTCTAGGATTTTAATGAAAAGTGTTGTGAAAATTAGCGCTAATAGATATTTTCCTGTAATAAATAGCTCGTTTGGTATATAGACTGGTTCGCAGCTTTTTCCTTTCTTTAGAGTCTCTCTTTTTAATGACCTCCGGTATAGAAAATCTTTGTAGCTGTTTTAAATAAAGAGATGATAAATTATAATAATTTACGTTAGAATTGCTGATTAGGGAATTTTTTTGCCTTGCTTGCTTGTTTTTATAGAAATTTGTTGCTATCTCTATTATTCTAGGTCTTGAGTATATTTTTTCAGGATGATTTTTCTTTTAGGTTTGAAATCCAGGTTTAGACCAAGTTTAGTTTTTTTAAACCATTTTTTAGGCTTCCTGTGTACATGAGATGCTTTTCTATTGTTTTCAATCTGTATACTTCGTACTCTTTTTAATTTGTTTATGAACATTCTTAAATAAATTACTACGTTTTTGTTTTTCGTATATCATAAAAATATATTATTATTTTTTTTAATGGTGTATAACACCCTATTTACATCAAATTATTCACATGCCAAGGTACAAAGATTTTTTTTTATAGGAGAGGGGGCAAACGAGCGGCTCACCTGATGGTAAGTGACTACCGCCGCCCATGAACAACTGCAACACCAGGGTGGGACTTGCTGATGCGTTGCCGGCCTTTTAAAAAGGAGTACGCTCTTTTCTTGAAGGTCCCTAAGTCGTATGGGTCCGGAAAAATCGCTGATGGTAATCGATTCCACAAGGAAGTCGTGCGAGGAAGAAAACATCTTCTAAATCGCACAGTGGTGGACCGCCAATCACCCAGATGGTGTGGATGGTATCGGGAGTTCTGCCGCGATGTGCGTTCGTGAAATTTGGCGGCTGGGATTAATCCGAACAATTCCTCAGAGCACTGCCCATGGTAGATTCGAAAAAAATGCAAAGGGATGCAACATCTCTTCGCAGTGCCAATGAATCAAGCCGATCGGAAAGGGCTCGGTCGTCGACGATTCGAGCCGCTCTGCGTTGGATGCGGTCAAGTGGAAGGAGCTGGCACTGGGGAGTCCCTGCCCAGAGATGGGAACAGTATTCCATGTGAAGCCGAACCTGCGCCTTGTAAAGGTGCAGAAGGGGTGCCGGCATGAAATACTGTCCCGCTCTGCTGAGCACGCCAAGGCCTTCTCTTCCAAGTGACCACGAAACTGCACGTCACTCGATATGTCGACTCCGAGGATACCGATACTGGCTGAGGCAAGAAGGGGAGTGCCTTGAAACTGAGGAGATACGACAAAGGGGTTCTTTTTAGCGGTAAACGCGCAAACTTGTGTCTTCTGAGGATTAAACTGGACTAGATTTAGTCGCCCCCAATCCGAGACTTTGTTCAGCAAAGACTCGACTTCAGACACAAGTTTGTTCCAAGACTCGGCGACGTTTTCCCGAGAAATATTGGCACGGCCGGTGTATAGAGCATCACCAGTGCTGTCATCCGCATAGAAATGAATGTTACCAGTTAGCAACATATCAATGATATGCAGAAGAAACAGCGTTGGTGATAGCACACAGCCTTGTGGAACACCAGCGTTAAAAGGCTTGTAGTCAGAACATGCACCGTCTACAACGACCTTGATGCTCCGATCTGCAAGGAAGCTGGTGATCCAATTGTACAATTTCTCGGGAAGCCCATAGGAAGAAGCGTTTTGTGCCAATCCCGATCGAAGGCCTTCGCAATGTCCAGAGTAACGGCCCACGCCTCCCCCTTGGACTCTTCTGCCTCCGCCCATCTATGGGTCAGGTAGATCAGAAGATCACCAGCTGATCGACCCTGACGAAAACCGTATTGGCGGTCACTAATCAGCTGGTGATTCTCAAGGTACCGGATGAGCTGACAATTAATAAAGGATTCCATTATTTTGGAGAACAAGGAGGTGATCGCGATAGGCCTATAGTTAGACGAGTCTGAGCGGTCGCCTTTTTTAGGGATCGGGTGGACAAAAGCTGTCTTCCATGAATTCGGGTCTAAGCCTTGGGAGTAGGAGTACCGGAAAAGGCGCGTTAGGACCGGTGCCAACTCCGGAGCACACGTCCTCAGCACAATCAGGGGATTACGTCAGGCCCACTCGACTTCTGGATGTCCAGGGAGAGAAGTGTTTTGCGAACCGAGCGCTGTAAGAACAGCACATCCGGCATGGAGCACTCACACCGCGGGATGGTCGGCGGTGATTTCCCCCCGTCAGCAAGAGTCGAGTTAGACGCAAAAAGGGAGCCTAAAAGGTCAGCTTTGTCTTTTGCGTCTTGGGCCAGTGAGTCGTCCTCCCTGTGCAGAGATGGTAGTGATGGCTTACAGAAATTCCCTTGGACAGCCTTGGCGAGAGACCAGAATGCACGGGTTCCCGAAGGAAGGCGAACTAATTTCTCGCTAATTCTGCCTATGTGCTCTGACTTTGCCTTGGCAATAACTCTTTTGAAGGACCTGGAGGCGAAGTTATACTTCTTTTTAAGCATGCTGGTGTTCCGTCATATTCACATAACTCACAATTCACATAACATCCCGAGTCGCCGAAGCCGCACCCCAGGCTTGATAACACTCCTGCTTACTGCGTAATGTAGTCTTACAGGAGCGACCAAACCAAGGCTGAGATCTGCCTCCGATGGGTACCACAGATGATGGAACAAATAGTTCCATTTCCTATAGCATTATATCAGTGACAGAGTCAGCAATAGCGCTGGGATCATCCGGCGAGAAGCAAACCCGCCCCAATGGGTAGGATGCAAAGAAAGACCGCATTCCGTCCCAATCCGCCGACCTGTAATGCCAAACACGGCGGCAACTTGCAGAACGCAACCGCGAAGTGAGCGTGAGTGGCACCACACTCCAGATCAGACAATGGTCCGAAGAGCCGAGAGGGGCATCAACGGAAACCTGATATCCATCCGGATGAGAGGTCAGCAGAAGGTCCAACAGGGAAGGTGTATGATCCTCCACATCTGGAATCCGCGTAGGCGAAGTAACCAGTTGTGTCAGACCATATGGTCTGACACAACTGGTTACTGCCAAGGCAAAGTCATAAACAGATCTCCCCGCATGATCGGTTAAACTCGAACCGAGCCATTCGGCATGGTGGGCGTTAAAATTGCCAAGGATGGGACCTGTTGTTGCAAGGAATCTGTAGCCATTTGGACGTGGTCGATGAGTCGGTTTGTTTCGGCATTACCGCTATGGGACCTATAGAGGCACCCGTAGACGCGCGGATGATCGTCGCTGTCTACGCGTAGCCAAAGGATGGACAGGTCCAAACCTTCAAGACTGCCGAGGCGTCGAGAACAGATGTCCTCTCTGACATACACGCAAACTCCAGCCCGAGGCACAAAGGAGTGCTCCAATTTGTACCCCGGGTAGGAGAGATACGAAATATCAGCCGGAGAAGAAACCTGCGTCTCGGTCAGAAAAAATAAGGCCGGCTTCGCCGTCTCGAGATGGTAGTGGACGGCGTTTAGGTTAGAGTGAAGTCCCCTGATGTTGCAGAAATTCACGGATAGCGCGTGGCAGGGGTCCCCCTTGGTATTGTTGCTCCGTTTGCCCCGAGCAGTTATGTTTTTGAGCGGAATTTTGCCCCCCCCCAGAATACGCGTGCAGCCTGACCACCCACGCTCAGGATTGGAATATCATGGTCGTGGATGCTCAGCGAGGGATTCTCCAGGGGTACTGGTACCCTCCTGGGGTAGCTTATGATGTAATTCCGCATGTTGAGGGGAGGGGGGGAATTGGGCCTCCGGCCACCTGCACTCACCAGACGAAACGCAGAAGCAGAGCCTCTACTTCACGCCGGTATTCTGTGAGGTCGTGGTACCAACCCGGTTCGAGCCGGCCCATACGTGCAACAGCAAAAACTGCTGCGTGGCTCTACCACCGTTAAGATGATCATAGTTGATTATCTATCTATATATTCCCGGCAGTGCAACCCTAAATTATACATATATGACGATAACAAACCTTCACGTAAATCACCCCTGCCTTATATTATTCTGAGGTCGCCCGCGTAAACCAAGAATATAACGAATGAAACTGTATGAGGCTATATGATTGTATGAATAATTTGAATGAGGCCTAAAATAACTACCCAGTAAAAAATAAGTGAAATTAGTAAGTAAAAAAAGAAAGAAAAAGTAAAGCTACGAGTATATCTAGTAATGCATATAAGTCGTTTTCGTCATATAAAATGTTTATTTTTAACAGTTTACAATAATAACATTACAAAGTTATAATGCAGCTAGTTTTTAGTGATTTTCAATGGAGTTGTACCGAAATTTATACTAAACCAAGTGTATTTTATAAGTTGGTTGATTATTACTCTTTTTTTTATAAACAATGGTAAGCCCAACCGAGGTGGTACCACGACCTCATAGAATACCGGAGCGAAGTGGAAGCTCTGCTTCTTGTTTCATTTGTTGAGTGCAGGTGTCCGGGGCCCGAATCCCCCCCCTCGCATCGATATAGTAGCGGAATTAAACACAAGACTACCAATGGAGGGTACCAGCACTAGGGCAAAATTCCGCTCAAGACAATAACTGCTCGGGGCAAGCTGAGTAACAAGATCAAGGCGATGCCCCTTCTCATGCTATCCGTGAATTTCTCACTTCCCTAGAAATTAAACGCCATCCACTGCCACCTCGAGATGGCGAAGCCGACCTTGCTCTTTCTGACCGAGATGCAGGTGTCATCTGCAGCTGATACTTCGTATCTTTCCTACCCGGGGTACAAATTGAAACACTCATTTGTGCCTCGGACTGGAGTTTGCGTATACGTCAGAGAGAACACCTGTACTCGGCACCTCTGCAGTCTTGAAGGTTCGGTCCTGTCCATCCTTTGGCTACGCCTAGACTGCTACGACCATCCTCGCGTCTTCGGATGCTTTTATAAGTCCCAAAGCGGTAATGCTGAAACAGACTGACTCATCAACCACGTCTAAATGGCTACAGATTCCTTGCTCCAGCAGGTCTCATACGCAGAGATCGTGATTCTTGGCTATTTTAACGCTCACCACGCCGATTGGCTCAGTCCACGTTTAATCGATCATGCGGGGAGATTTGTTAATGATTTTGCCTTGGCATATGGTCTGATAAAACCAGTACATAACCTATGCAGATTACTGATGTGAATTATCATGCATCTTCCCTGTAGGACCTTTTGATGACCTCTCATCCGGATAAATATCAAGTCTCAGGCGACGCCCCCCTTGGCTTCTTGGACCATTATCTTGTCCGGAGCATGATGCCATTCACGCTGAAATCGCGGTTGCATTCTGCAGGCTGCCGCCGTGTATGGCACTATAGGTCAGCCGATTGGGATAGGAATCGGTCTTTCTTTGCATCCTACCCTTGGGTTTGCTTCTCCCTAGACGCAAGGTTGTTGTTAATTCTGTCGCTGATGTGGTACTTCTGGGTATGGAACTTTTATTTCTTCCTCTGTGGTGCCCATCGAAGGCAGATTTCAGCCACGGATTAGTCGCCTCTGTAAAATAGCTTCACGCTTTAAGCAAGAGTACTATCGGGCTGACGTCTCAACGTCCCAGGATTTAAACACTAGCGCCCTTAAAAAGAAGTATAATTCCGCCTCCAGGTATTTCATAAGAGTCCTTGCCCATAATTTGTGAGAAACTAAATCACATTCCTTCATGAACCCTTGCACACTGGTCTCTCGCCAAGTCTGTCCATGGAAATTTCTGTCAGCCATCTCTTCCATCTCTGTACAAGAAGAACGACTCACTGGCCCATACCGTAAAGGCAAACGCCGATCTGATAGGCTCTTTTTTTGCATCTAACTTGACTCTCGATGACGGGGGAAATACACAGCCGACCATCCCGCGGTGTAATTTATCGGAATCCCCCCAATTGTGCTGAAGACTGTGATGTGCTCCAGAGTTGGAACCGGTTCTGGCGCATCTTTTCTGGTAATTCTACTCCCTAGGCGTAGTCCCGAAATCATGGAAGGCAGCTTTCGTTCACATGATCCCTAATAAAAGGCGACCGCTCAGACCCGTCTAACAACAGGCCTATCGCCATCACCTCCTTGTTACCCAAAATAATGGAATCCATTTTAAATTGACAGCTCATGCGGTACTTTGAGGATAACTAGCTGATTAGTGACCGCCAATACAGTTTATGTCGGGGTCGACCATCTGGTGATCTCCTAGTCTACCTGACTCATAGATGGGCGGAGGCAGTAGAGGCAAAGGAGGAGGTATTGGCCGTTAGTTTGGACATCGCAAAGGCTTTCGATCGGGTTTGACACAAAGCTCTTCTTTTGAAACTCCCTTTCTATGGGTTTCCCGAGATATTGTGCAATTGGATCACCAGTTTTCTTGCAGATCGGAGCATCAATGTCATTGTAAACGGTGCATGCTGCGATTACAAGCCTATTAATGCTGGTGTTCCTCACACATGTTTCTTCTGCACATAAATGATATGTTGCGAAGCGGTAACATTCACTGCTATGCGGATGACAGCATAGTGTTGCTTCATATACCGGCCATGCCAATATTTCTCGGGAAAACGTCGCGGAGTACCGGAATTTTTGTATAAAGTCTCGGATAGTCGGGGCCACTAAATCTAGTCCAGTTAAATCCCCAGAAGTCACAATTTTGTGTGTTTACCTCTAAAAATAATCCCTTTGTCATATCTCTTTAGTTTCAAGACACTTCCCTTGTTACCTCAGCAGGTATTGGAATCCTCGGCGTCGACATATCGAGTGACGTGCAGTTTCGTGGCCACTTGGAAGGGAAGGCCAAATTGGCCTTTAAAAATCTTGGCGTGTTCAGCAGAGCGGGACAGTATTTCATGCTGGCACACCGCCTGTAACATAAAAGACACAGGTTTGGCCTCACATGGAATATAGTTCCCATATCTGTACTGGGGCTTCCAAGTGCCAGCTCCTTCCAACTTAACCGCATCCAGCGCAGAGCGGTTCAAATCGTCGACGACCGATTCCTTACCGATCGGCTTGATTCACTGGCGCTGCAAAGATATGTTGAATTTGCTTTCGCATTTACCACAGGTAGTGCTCTGAGGAATTGTTTAATTATTTCCAGCCGCCAAATTTTACGAACGCACATAGCGGCTAAACTCCCAATACCATCCACACCATCTGGATGCTTGGCGGTCCACCACTGTACGTTTCACTAGGAGTTTTCTTCCGCGAACGACCTCACTGTGGAATTATTTACCACCAGCGATTATTGCGGACCGATACGACTTAGGGACCTTCAAGAAAAGAGCTTACTCCTTTGTTAAAGGCCGGCAACGCAGTATTTCATGGGCGGGGGTAGTCACTTACCATCAGGTAGCCGTATGCTCGTTTGCCCCCTCTTCTATAAAAAAATCATTATATATACTTCTATCTTTATATATATTGTAGGAGGGAGGGGGGGGGGCACATGACTCTAATGAAAAATACCACTTTAAATTATACACTTAATATTTCGCAAACGGACCCCTGATTCAAAAAGATGTTGTTGCACACCCCTAGTGTTTTTGAAAGACCTATCCCACATGATGGAATAGACGGTTAAAAAAAATCATCCTCAATTTACTTGTGTAGAAAGTACCCAATATAATGTTTTAAAATTGTTTTTTCATCGTTTTCTAGGCGTGAATAATATCTAAAACTAAGCCAAATAATAGATTTGTAGCACCTAAAGTCTCTGAGCAAAACCGCAGGCAGACAGACGGACGGACGGACATGGCTATAAGACAAAACTATAAGCGTTCATTGTTGTGTAACTACGGAACCCTAAAAAGAAAGTATTTTAAATTAATATTTAATGGCAGCTCATTATAACATCTTAGTGTAAGACTCTCAAAAATTTTATTCATTATTCATTTATAATTCTGAAAATTCCATCTATCTAAGGGCAGCTATTATTTTCATTCCTTTATTCCGACATTTTAATTATCCCGTCATATCTTTATTATCCCTTGGACCTAAATTAAAATATTTATAACCAATTTTATTTTCACCTATTTCTAGCTGAGCCGTAGAACTAGCAAGACGCTTTCGCTTTTTGTTTACTTTGAAGATTTACAAAACTTTTGCTAAATCGAACAATAAACTCAGCTTAATAGTGGGATTTCGTTGTAAAACACTAACAAATTAAGGAGGCAATGAATAACTTCAAATCTCAAATGAAAAGATACAATGTATACTTTTAAACAAATAAAAAACGGCAATCTTAACTTAAAAAAAGCAAATTACATGTTAATTTTTCGTTATATGTTTTTATGATTACATATCTATGAATAAACATATGTAGAGAGTAATTGTTTAAAGCTGAAGCAATATTAAGTTTCTTTGATATATTTTCAATTTTTTAAGTTTTAATGTTTTAAAATTCAAACCGCAAACTTTTTAACTTAATTCACAGAATGAATAGTTTTCTTAAATATGTTTGAAAATCCTTAATAAAACAGATAAATCCGGTTTTTATATACACCGATATTTTATGATTTAATCTAGGAATCACACTTGGCACGCTCTGAATGTTTATATCTATTTCCATAAATTTACATATAGTTTAGTTAATCTAGTAAAATTTATTTATTTTATATACATTCAATGTAGCTACGTGTGTAAGTATATCAAATAAAAAATGTCGGATATAAATCAGGGCAACCTCTCCGCAACTGGACTTTCTTTCCCAGTACAGGAAGAATTACCATTATTCCTGTACTGGGATATTACAAGGGATAGAATCACGACATTGGCTAAAACTTGTAGGATGACTTCTCTTAACTAGTTCTCTGCGCCTTCTTTTATACTGCTCAAATGAAAACGGGTTTTAGGATCGATCGTAAATGTCATTTATCTTTTAAATTTTTTGCTCTCTATCTCAAATACAACTGATATATATTCTAAACTATCTCGTTCTATTTCTTTATTTCTTTTTAATTTTTTTAATAGTTTTCTTATTTAATCTAATTTCTGTCGGCGCTGTTTAAATTTAAAAAAAATTGGTGATTGGTTTGCGCATAACATGTAAACGAGAATAAAACAGCACTTCCCTAAAACACCACGTTTCTCCGTTAAAAAGCAATTTGTCAACGTCACTTCTTCAAATTGTTCCATCCATAGGTTTTAACGAAAATTGTATTTCTTTGCTTGGAATCAATTTAAAATACCTGCCACATCACTCCCCTCTAATCGGACCGAAGGCCGAGGGTGCAGTCTAGTTGTTGATGAATGTGTAAGTGCCAGGAGAGATCGTGTTGTAGTTTGCGGTAAGTCAAGAAACAGGCAAGTAATCTGCGAGAATGCCGTGAAGCAGAGGCGAGCAGTAAGTTCAACAGCCGTGCCGAACGTTGTAGCGCAGAGAGTTACTTTAAGAAAAAGGAAGCATTATTCCAGTGCTGCGATGAACCAAATAATATCTGCTCAGCAACGAATAGGGTACTTGGGGATAATGACGAAAGCTTGAAAGTTAAACTTTCCGAAGGTTGCAATGTTATCTGTTCAAATAACGGCAAGGTAACCAATATGGTTGTGAAAGGAAAAGGGACGATCTTCCACTGGGCAAGGTATTCAGCCCACGGAGTGACTAACGATAGAGCGTTGTTAGTACAGAGGTGTTCTATATATAGCACACTACTTCAGAAATTTGATAGCGTGATTTAGGTTTGGTGCATTACGCTAGTTGCGCGACGACAGTGCCGCCACATACTCATTTATTAGTTTCTTCTTCTTCAGGAACTATGTGATTTTTAATTTTTTATACATATCTGATATATAATAATTTTGTAACTAGTACAGTATGCACATGCTCAAATGTGCCCTGTTTTTCTCCGCCTCTGTACTTTACAGAGACCGAGATTTCGGACCGGAAGCTTGTGTTTGTGTTATATATAGGCACTTGACCTTCTGAAGCTCGGTGGATAATAATTGTAAAATATTTCAATGCAATTTTCAGAGATATCCTATACTTAGTCACAAAGAGTAAGGTTAGGATTTCGCCAATAACATAAAATAAAAATTTTACATTTTTGTGACGAACCTTTTCACCCTTTTCACCTCGTACTTTTCTGTAACTGTAAAACTTATGCACAATAAAGTGAGGTAATGATTTCATAAAAATTCATAACTTAAAAACTATGTGCATACTAGCATGTGGATTTTTGGCTTTTAATGAGGTTATTTCTCGTCTTGGCCTTCCTCTCCCCTCTTTTATATTTCTATACGAAGGTATCCCATAAAAAAATAACTACGAAAGAAAATATGAAAAATATAAAATATTAACCCTTTCGCTGTCCCGTGCACTACATATAGGTCATTGCTATTGTCTTACTATTGTGTCTAAAAACTGGACAGTGAAAGTGTTAATTATACGTGGTAGAGCCAAGCTGCAGATATATTATTAGTATAGTTGTAGCACGAATGGGTCGGCTCGACAGGAGAAGGACCACGCTCTCACAGAATACCAGCGTCAAATAGCAACTTAACACTGCTGTGTTTCGTATGGTGAGTGTAGAGAACCGGAGACCCTTTTTACTGGAAAAGAGGCATTCCATCTTAGTCCTCACGAGTGTTAACGCATCTGCATTTTGATTCGCAAACGAGGATGAATGAAGATGTCTATGGGCCACAGCAGCCACTTACCATCAGGTAGACTGTGTGCTCGTTTGTCACCCTACCCTATAAAAAAATTAAAAAAAAAAACTTAAAAACTATTGAGCAATCGTCACAGTATTTTCAGCAACATAGTGTTGCGTGAAAGTTAAAACATATTTTCTTATCAAATAATTATGACAAATTGTAGCGACACAAACTGTTGTACTAACAAAACGTTGTTGAAGCGGACAATCGATGTGAAGTTGTTGTCTAGCTCCCTTCTGTATAAATTATTCGATCGAAGTGGTGTATTAGAGACATTTTTTTTTAAATTAAGGGTGATGAATTTGCGCACAATGCACCTGATACTAAATTAACATCGCTTAAGAATCAAAATGCAATTGCAAAGTCACCCCTTAGGAGTGAGATGGAATGCCTCGTTTTAAATACATAGGGTCTGCAGTTCTTTATAATAATAATAATAATAATAATAAATTTATATATCTATACAGACTAACAAGATGAGGAAACTATATAAATACCCCAAAAATAATAATAATAATCTATTTCTATCAACAAATTTTGGCATAACTAGTTCTAATGTTTTGAAAGAAATTTCATCACAGCATAAATGTTTCTTTAGTACTAATGGTACTAAATAATGAAATAATTATGGACATCTTGCATTTTGATCCAAAATCTATATAATTTTTTTATTATATAATGTTAATACTTATAAAAAATATTGCAAATAAAACATGGAATGTGGGTAAATCAGACATTTATTTTATGTACGCTACATATAACGCTACACCAAAGACGTTCTCTCTGAAAGAAAACACGCGCCTCGCGTTTAAACAGAGAATGACGTTTGACATAATTCATAGAGAAAAGTTGCGTTCTGAAACAAAATATTTTTTGGTTGCATTTTGACACAACACAGTTGTTGTCTTACTTTCGTTTTGAAAGAGACCTCATTTTTCACATGCTTTTTTATATCCATTAATAGCGATTTAAAGCAAATCGAGTTTCATTGTAGTAAAGTAGTATATTTAAGGGGTACAAATCCGTAGCATATTGAAAATTGTCCGAGATGTGACAACTTGCGTTTTGAAACGACGCTTTTCATTTGAGAGCATCACTAGGATGCCATTGGAGCTGGTACGGATTCTACGAACTAGGGATGTACACCGCTTGAGTGTGATCGCGTAGAAGCAAACCACTCGCGCTTCAGCGAACGTCCCCCAAAAAAATACATAAAAATACATACCCATCATGCAAAACACGCTAGTTTTATGCTGCTATTTCATGCTGCTATTATGTGATCGCGTGGTCATTCCCAGACCGCGCCGACCTTTGTGATGCAACCACGTTCCAAAAATATAACGTACATTAACACATTATATTTAAAAATTATAGGACAGGACATACAAATATTAGAATCGAACGGGAATTGAATCCACAAGCCGCAATACCGCATCGAAACACTTAGCTATCACACAACCGAGGCGTCAAGGAATGTGTAAATTGATAATTATATTTACATTTGCATGTTCGTGACATGTAAATTATTGATTGTCAGAAACAAACACGGAAACACGACAATTCAATTTAATCGAAGCGTAATCAAATACATAGGCATAGTATTATATGGTTGTTTGCCATGTAGTGGCGGGGTAAGAGATTCGCATGTCATCCCGTAGGTGTCAGCGAGAAATGAAACAGGTGGGAAGCAGCATATTCCTGATAACAACTGAACTTGGCACGTGGGGCAACTATAGGAAATATCCCGCTATGTGTTATTCCATGGGTGAGGTCTATGTTCCGCAGTAGACTTTTGTTGGGATCTAATAATGATCATTTATATTATATTAATTTTAATCATTAGTTTTAATTCAAAACTCCAAAATTATATCTATAATGCCATAATGATTTTTTATATTTACGCGAAGACTACACATAAAATTTTTAATTTTATCGCGTTTAATTTAACTTTTTAATTCCGGCGTTTCGGGTGCTTTACAGCACCCATGGTCAAGGGGGGTACTGAGGTGTTTCACGTCCCGATGTCATAGTTAGCCCGGCTACCTTCAGTTTTTGAATATTAATTTTTGGTCCGATCTACACAGAATGAGCTTACAGTAATTTGAAATCTTGCTGTGGTATGCTTGGGTTTGGATTTAATTTTATTAATTATAGGATCCCAAGCAGATGGCAGCACCCATCCATCTTCTCTATTGAAATTAGGATGTTTTTTTTAATTTCAATAGCGTCGCGAATCATCCTTGGTAGGAATCGGTGTTCTTTTGAAGGATTTGTGGTATATCAAATCTAATGTAATGGCGGGACGATCTAACAACATGTTCACACACTGCAGACTTCACGGAACGTCTGTGATTCAAGTCAGCTAATTGTCTTTTTACGCGGGTTTTAATAGATCTTTTTGTTTGTCCTATATAAGAGAGACCACATTCACAATCCAGCTTGTAGAGGGATATGATACTTGTAAAAATTAGTTTCATTTAATAAGGAAACATGATGATGATATTATATATTTAAAATTATTATAACGTAACATTATTTTACCGTTCATAATAGTTATATTTAAATATTATATATATAATATTTTATTCAATGTCCCTAGAAAGGTAAAAGTCCACTATGGTCTAGTTGCATAATATATTTAGCACCGAGCACCGGATGAATCAGTGTATTTACAATAACTGATATCTAAGTTGCTAATAGTAATATTGAATAGTTATTTGAATATAACATAATAAGAAACTCCAGAATGAAAGACCCCTGTCACCCTATCCTATAAAAAATGTAAAAATTCAAATTTAAAGCATATACGAAATTTTAATTAGTTATAATTTAGGTACAATTTAAGGACAAGCACAAAACAGAAGTTAGAAAAGGAGCTATTTTGCATACCGTTCGACATCAGGTACTCGTGACGTCACAGTGGTGTGATTCTGTGCTGCGTTCTAGCGAGTGCGTAACTTGAGGGCTAATAGGTGGCGGTAATATGATCACATAATATAATTTAGCTGTAAAATACCCAGACCAACAAAGGATAGCAGCAAAGAAGTAAAACTCATAGTACTTCCTTCCCAAAATGGGGGAGGCCTATGAACAGCAGTATAATTTAAGGGATTGATAAAAAATGTAAAACGTTAATCATGTTATAGTATGGTATGGTAAAGAAAATATTATGATGAATTACATTTAGTTATATTTGATTCTTTAGAAGTCTACAATAAGGTATACTAATTAAAAAAATAAAGTTCCTTTCTCGAAGGACCAAATCAGGTGGCTATTTGTTTAAGTATTAACCCGAATACCCCTTCAATAGCTCAACTACCTGGCTGCACAATGAGCATTATTTAGATCCTACACACCATAACTAAGTTCTCTATACCTACCATACCATATTAATATACATAAATAAATTAGATAAGTGCAGGATGTCCGCACCAGGAGACCTAAGGTAGCAAGTACAATAAGGTATACAATAACTGTAACGCGACCGATCTTTACATCTTAAATATTTCATTCTTTAGAAGTCTACAATAAGGTATACAATAACTGAAACCCGACCGATCTTTACATATTAAAGATAATTGATAGAATCTGACACTAATTTTGTAAGAGCATCCCAAGATGGTAAATCAATTGTTATTTGTGTTTATAATTAAATATCCTAATTAGTCTTCTGTTTCTCATTATAAGTTAATTTGATAAAATAAAGAAATATAAGACGCCATTTTGTTTTTGTTCTCACCATCGCGTATAAAACCATTAGCTTTAGTCTAATAACACTTATTATTGACTAATGCAACACGTATTTTGCCTTTAAACAAATTATTATTAGATGAGCATTCGAGCACGGCGATTGTGAGAAATTCTTTCTACAGTGGAAGAGGCCCATATCCAGTAGTAGACTGTTAAGGGCTGGTGAAGAAAAAGAAGTCCCATAATAGTAAAGTAAAATATAGAAGTGTCCCTCAGGCGGAAATTCGGTCACGGAGGCCTTTCTCAACGCCGACAAGACATCTACGCAGGATACGATTATACATAGTATATGAGTGAGTGCGTAAGCACATGTATGCCCGATGGGCTGGTTATCCCACGCGAACGGAGAAGGATCAGACTGTGACGGTTTTGCGTGATTTCCGAGGCGACGGACGAAAAAGCGTCTACTTCCTGACGCCAACTGCTACTGAAAATTTCTAGGGTACGAACCCGGAACTACATTATCATGACTCACACTAACGACCACTACACCATCGAGGCAGTCAATCAAAAAATTAAAAGTAAATTATAGTCTATATGTCGCAGCCAACTAGCTTAATTACTAGCCTTTCAGTTAACAGCCTAGCTCTTTTACAAATGAAATTAATAAGGTGAACGTGCCATGTAATGTTGCTGGTCTGTGCCTAATTATGCGCTATTTGCAATATCATATAAATATACGCGGCTTTAGTCCCAGCCTCACACCGGTGATTTCTGGATCTCAACAACAGCGCCATGTACCGGGTCCAAATGTCTATCTACGAACCCATTCAAACACACACAAAAATAATAATTAAAATCGTTCAAGCCGTTTTTGCGTTTAAGCGAGAGTAACGGACAGCAATTGATTTTTTATAGAAATATAAAAATTTAAGAAGTGATTAACTAAATACTTCAATAATAGTGAACTTATATATCTACAGAGGAACAAAAAGATATATTAATGCAGCATTCCGATAAATTATGTAAATTGCTTAAAGACGGAAGGAAACAAAGCTCGCTGATCCGGCAATCTATGGGGAAGACAAAAGAACGTGACAATGGAACCTGTCATAATAGTAATCGCTACTCGAAGTTTACGACTATTTCTTAATATGTAGTATGTGAAATCATAATATTACCCTGTAGTAGCATTATTTTCTATTGTATTTGCATTTTGCTTTTGTTATGTAACCGATAGTTATTGAAATACTATTCATAGTTAATAACTAAAAGAAACTAATATAGGTAAGGAAACCTGGAAAACTCAGTTTTTTTCCATCGTGACTAGAATTTCAAAAAGAATATTTGGTACTAATACTCTGCAAATTTTCTATTTACCTTGTTAAAATCGTTTTCTTTATTTAGAAATATGTTTAAATTTACCATGTTTGTCTTTAATATAATATTTTTCGTAACGATGACTGTATGGGATGTGTATGTATGATGATGTCTGGCTACTGAGTGCGAAACATAACTTATAGACATTAATATAAGCACATACTTATACATCAAGACTTCAAAAACGACAAGTTGCGTTTTTGTACAAATAGTTTAAGTTCATGGCATAATATTAAGATTTATCTGTAACAGAAAACATTTCGTTCGATATAGCCTAGTATGTCAGTTTTCTTCGTAGCTGAGATGGAAAAGAGGAAGCATATACACTTTTACTTCGTAATTTGTAGCTTTACTTATCAATACCTACTTTTTTAAATAATTATTCGCACATAGAACTCACTTTCTGACTAAAAGTCCTTTTGGATACGCGCCACCTTCTTACCTACTTCTGCCATCGAACAACAGTGAATTTACTGCTAGTCATAATGTAGAGTGAGTCTAGGCTGTGAGGCATACTGTCTTTGTCCTCAGAATTCGCAACAAATCCGTAGAATGTTTTATAAGCTGTTCCTGACAACCATGAGCTTAATAGATATTTGGCGGGTGGAAGGAAAAGGGAAGATCTCCCGCCGGGTAAAGTGTTCTGCCCGGGGAGCGGCCGATGTTCCGAGCGGTAGTTTAGAGCTATTCTATATATACTGCTTTTAGTTCGGAACTTTGTTAGCGTGATTTAGGCTTTCGATGCATTTTCGCTTGTGGCGTGATGACAGCGCCGCCACAGCCAGTTACCATTGGGTGGAATGTTAGCATGAATGTCTGTTGGTCTTTAAAGAAGATAATTAAGAAACGGTCGTACCGCGATCATAACCCCCAATAACTTTTTTTTATAGATTGAGAGTGACAAACGAGCTCACAGTCCACCTGATGGTAAGTGGTTGCCGCGGCCCATAGACATCTACATATGTCCTCTACTACAAATCAAAATGTAGATGCGTTGTCACCCGTGAGGACTAAGATGGAATACCTCATTTCCAGTAAAAAGGGCCTCCGGCCACCTGCACTCACCAAACGAGATGCAGAGGTAAACCTCTACTTCACGCTGGTTTTCTGTGAGGTCGTGGTACCACCCCGGTTCGAGCCGGCCCATCCGTGCGACAGCAAAAGCTGCCGCGTGGCTCTACCACTGTTTACACATAACTGAAGGCGATCGATATATTCCAATGATACATTTCAGAAAGAAGAAGCGAAGTGAGCTGGCGCACCTTTAAATATTTTTCCGCCAAATTGTGTGATAATTATTCCGTCAGACATCGGAAGCCTTAAAATTATTTGTCTCAAAAATTAGCGGTGTTTTATTACACATGGAAGATTAGTTCTCGTCAATTTCCTTATCAACAACTGTCGGCTTCGTGGCGCAGTGTCTTAGTATTGAGTAGCAACGCTGAAGACCACGGGTTCAAATACCTCACGGATCAAGTATTCATATGTATTACAAATAATTTTCAGATGTTTGTATTTGTGCAATTTATGTGTGTAAACTGCCTGCACGCTACGGAAGAAAGTCCTAGTCTAACATGTACATTTTTAATGATAAAATACAAAAAAAACAAAACTATTAACAACAACATTTTAATTTAGTTCAAAGCTACCACAGAACAAGTTTCTAAGCCATTTAGATTAATTTACCTTTTGCGTGTTTCACACAGTTGTAATTGAATCTAATCGGTCGTATCGCTTCTTATCGGCAAGCTCACTCTACGCCAGTCCCTATAAACTTGATACACATAGTTTATCCGTTCTATAAATTATATAGTGTATTGCAAATTGATCAAAATAATTTCAGTAAAGTTACATTAAGTTAAGATAAGTTGAGTTACAGTAAGTTTACATTTCCGTAACAATATTTCAAAGTCAAAATCTTTATTTGCAGAATAAAATGTTTATGTAATAGAGGTATTGACTATAAGAGTAAGTTTCAATAAAATTCTACCGGGAGTTGTACCGGTGTTTAAATACCAAATATATCTTCAAATAATCAAATTTAATTGCAAAATGTCAAAAGCTTAAATAAATTATATAATAAATTAAATAATATTGCAATCAGTTAAAACATTATTTACACTTGTCAAGAAGCCATTTATTGATCTCAATTTTAAATGTATACAAAGGCATTCCTTTTAAGTTATTGGGTAATTTATTATATATTTTAATAGCCATCATAGAAACACTGTTTGCATAAAATCTAGAGCTGCATTTAGGATAAAATAATCTATTTTTATGCCTTGTTTGCCTTTCGAGAGATTCAGCGTGGGTTTTGAAGTAGTTCGGGTGTTGCTTTACAAAAATACACATTTCTCGAATATACATGCATGGCAAAGGCAATACGCATATCTTTTTAAACAAGGGCTTGCAGCTATCAAGAAACCATGCACCACATACCGCTCGCACACATTTATTTTGTAATTTGAACGCTTTAAACACATCAACAGAATCCCCCCACAAAGGCAGACCATATATTAATACAGAAGACACATAAACGTGATAAGCAGCTAGGACTGCCTTTTGTGGTATTGTTTTTCTCAATCTTTTTAAATCATATACAAACCGGTTTGATTTTGTACAAATCTAGTCAATGTGAGGCTTTCAGTTTAAATTTTTGTTAATTTTTATACCTAAAAACATAACTGATTGAACATTTTCTATCTTCGAATTTTCATATTTTATATTCATATTTATAGTTTCCATTTTGTAATTTCCAATTTGTATTATTTTTGTTTTGTCAACATTAAGTAAAAGATTATTTGAAATAAGGAATAACACAATAGTATTAATAGAATTATTTATTTCTGTTTCATATATGTCTTTTTAGTGCATTTAAATATAAAAGTTGTGTGGTCTGCGAACAAGATGCATTTATGCTTGGTTATTTTAGAAAAGTCATTAATATATATCAAGAAGATTAAAGATACCAAAATACTACCCTGAGGGATACCACGGTCATTAGATCTAAACTGTGAACGATGTAGTTCTTTGGTAAATATGCTGTCTTGTCGTGCTTGCGTTAGCCGAGTGATTTCTGTGCATTGTTTTCGGCCTTGCAAGTAACTGCTTAGCCATGGGTAAGCCGCACCTCTTATCCCGTAACCTTAAATTTTCTTTAATAGAATTTTGTGGTCAACGAGATCAAAGGCTTTGGTCATATCAAGCATGAGAGCAGTTACTGGAGTTTTTCTATCGATACTCTCTGCTTTGTCTTTAATAAAGTTGAAGCATGCTAAAGTTGTGGATCTGTTTGTGCAAAAACCAAATTGATCTTTAGTTAAGATACTAAATCTTTGTATAAAATTACTTATTCTATCGTACATAGTTCTCTTAAATATTATTGATATTACGGGGATCAAAATTATTGGTTTAAAGTTATTGAGATCCTTTTCATCTCCTGTTTTATGACCTGGTTTTATTATTGAAATCTTAAAATGTACCGGGAATGAACCCTCGACAAATTATAGGTTTATTAGGAAACTCAGTGGTGTATAGGTATAACAGGCACATGACTTTAGTATTTTGGTACTGAGTTCGTCGTAGTCAACTGAATCCGTGTTTTTTAATTCTTTGATTTTTTTTTAACTTTGCTAGTTCCGTTGGTTGTAAGAAAATTGTATTTGGATTTATATCTATATTTGGTTGAACATAATTGTTACCAGAATTATTTTTATTATTAATGTTACTTAAGTCAATAAAAAATTGTTAAATAATTCACATATCATGTCAGGGTTACTAATTGTTTGGTCATTAGCTTTAATTACATCAATTTTATTAATTTGGGTAGTTTGATTTACACTTGAATTTACTGAATTTCAAGTAGATTTGCAAGTATTTAGAATGTATTTTAAGTTATTTTTTTGTTGAACGTTATATATGCACTTTTACAGAAGATAATTATATTTTTCGTATTTATTTGTATGAAACATTTTATTAGTTATTGACTATTTATAGCTTAGGTAAAGATTCCTTTTCGTAATACTTGACTTTTTTATGGCAAATGATAAGATCATTATTACGATCAATGTAATCCTAGTCCAATATTAACAATGAAATAAATTTACTATGATTATATAGAAAATAGAAGCGGTGCCATAACATTATAATCTAGCAGTTGAGAACAAGCCCCAAAATATTTCAGTATTGAGAAAATCTACATATTCCGTTAAAAGTTTCTTTTAGCTCAAAGTAGTCTCATTTAATAACTTTTTTAAATAAAATGTACAATGGATAATTTAAAATTACGACTTATTACTTTTAATACCTCCAATGAACCATTGCAAGTGTTTGCTGCTTTATAAGAGTGTGGATGCAGTTTCACAAAAGTATTATATACCTATGCAAATAAACAAGCTATCTGAAAGCTGAATGTTAAGATAAAAAATTATGAGGGGAGTAAAAAATTAAGATCCTTGATCAATTGTTACAGCATAATATACACTGATGATCGGTCGAATTTTATAGTTAATAAATAAAATAAATATTAGTTAGACAAGTACACGTGTATATTCAAATTACAAAAATGGAGTTTAAGTCCTACCAAGTGACAACAATCGCAAGTATTTAAGTTATAAATTATAGAGAAGATTTATTCTTTTATCTTTATTCTTGTTCTGAATTCCTTTCCTTCATTTATACTCAATAAAGAATCAAAATGCAGATGCATCATCACCCGTGAGGACCAAGATGGAATGCATCCTTTACAGTAAAATACGAAACACAGCAGTGTCAAGCTGCCATTTTACGCTGGTATTCTATGAGAGCGTGGTCTTTCCCCGGTCGAGCGGACCCATTCGTGCTACAACTATACTACTAATATAGCTGCAGCAGCTCTACCACGTAAAAAAGCTTGCTATCACGTAAACATGTTGCTCTTTGTTTGAGTGTCTTCGAAGTTTAGTCGCAATTCCAAAATAATGCCTATGAAAATGAAAATGAAAAATGAAAAATTGTTTATTTCTTTAAAAAGATCATACGAAGGGTACAGGGGCATAACAAGGAATGTCACTAAAACAGGTTTTTGTGTAATTAACATTTTAATGTTTGAAAGTTTATAACTTTGTATTACATATTAATTGTTTAAAAACTACTAATAGGAACTTTAGTTTACCTTATAGAGATCAGCTATGGATACAAAAATCTTTTGGCAAATATTAACAAATATGTAAAATTTAAAAAATAAACGTAATTAACTTTCATAAAGTACTAAAACATGGAATGTCCTATATAACCCATACAGGGAATGTCCAAATCTGGTACTACATATGAGTAATGCTTTCAAAATAGGCTTGTGCTTCAACAGAACAAAATCTTTTTAAGTCATAAGGTCTTTGTGCTTGTCTGCAGTAATTGGCAAATAATCTTGGTAGGCAAATCCAGGCAATTCAAATTCCATGCTACATCCCGGTTGATTTGCTCTTCTCTTATTCAATATGGGTGACTGCTTCCATAAACCGTTATAGTTGCCTCGATGAAGAATGAACCTTGGATGTTCTCTCACACTCATTATTTCTCTTTGGGCCTGGATTGGAAAAGAGCACTTTTACATGTTTTTACCAATACAATTTCACACTTACCCACTTCAATAAATTCAGAGGGTTTGGGTCTTTGGCGACTTATTTTTAGCAAGTCATACCATTAGTATGAGACTTCCATTGAATTTTAAAATTGATCGGGCCCATATTTTTGTCGCATTCTAAATATGAATGTCCTCTAATGGGGTATGTTATTTTAATGGGGTCCAAAATTTTCATTACATGGGCCACAATATGAATGAACACAGTATAGTTCTTGTTTTGTCCTCCTGCAGAGTCACAAAATATTACTAAGTGCTTCACACGATGATCTAAATTATTTTTTAATAGTGAAATAAAATTAACAATTTTTTATTCATCTAATTCTACCGTATTAAATACATCAATGACGAGTACATCACTCACCTTCGATTTTCCGACGATATAGTCCTTATGTCAGAATCGCTGAAGGACCTAAGCACTATGCTCAATGACCTCAATAGTGTCTCCCAACGGATAGGTCTTAAGATGAACATGGACAAAACAAAAATGATGTTTAACGTCCATGTCACACCTATGCCGGTGGTTGGAAGCACTAAGCTCGAAGTTGTTGACGAGTATGTTTACTTGGGACAAATAGTCCGACTAAGTAAGTCCAACTTCGACCGAGAGGTCAATCGACGGATTGAACTCGGCTGGGCAGCGTTCGGGAAACTACGACACTTCTTCTCGTCACGTATACCTCAAAACTTGAAAATGAGATTGTACAACCAGTGCGTGTTGCCAGTGATGACTTATGTATCTGAGACGTGGCCCTTCACTGCTGGCCGTATGAGGAAACTCAAGGTCGCTCAGCAAGCTATGGAGAGGACTATGCTCGGGGTTTCTCTGCGTGATAAACTTAGAATTGAGGATATCCGTAGTAGAACCAACATAGCCCAACGGATTAGTAAGCTGAAGTGGCAGTGGGCCGGTCATATAGCTTGAAGAACCGACAACCGGTGGGGAAGAAAGGTTTTCGAGTGGCAGCCTCGTACCAGTAGGCGAAGTGTAGGGCGACCCCCCCACTAGATGGAGTGACGACCTGGTGAGACATGCAGGCAGTCGATGGATGCAGGTGGGTCATGACCGTGCTTTGTGGCATAACTTAGGGGAGGCCTATGTTCAGCAGTGGACTTATGAAAGGCTGTAATGATGATGATGATGATGAAATACATGTGCAAAAAACATCGATAATGGCCAACATCGATGTTTTGAGTAGGATAAACATCGAACATCGATGTTGAGCTATCGATGTCAACATTGATGTCATCGACGATATTTCTACAACATCAACCATCCCTAATCTGACATTGACAGTTGGACATTCCATGTTACGGTCCGTTTCACTTGGGACATTCCCACTTTTACACATGTACAGGCTTTTGAAATATTGAAGATATGACGGACTATGATTGTTTTTATGCTTTTTACATAATGCTACATAAAAATACACGCGAAAATCTTAGTGTTGCTATACTTAATTTATATTTGAAGTTTTTGTGACATTCCTTGTTTTGCCCCTGTACCCTTCTACATTATATAGGTATGGGAGTAAGTGGAACATCCTTTTAAGTAAATATATACTTGTGGCGGAATGCACCGCTCTTCTATAGCAAGAATTAAATAAACAAAAAAAAAAAAAACAAAGCTTATATTTATATAATGAGGGTTTTATATAAGTGTGCGAGTTTATGTGAGTGTGAGTTAATGGGTGCGTGTGCTCACTCGCGCCATTCTGTGTGTGTGTGTGTGTGTGTGTGTGTGTTTGCGTGTGTATATGTACACATATGTGTGTTTGTCTGCGTATGTTAAATTTATTTAATAACTTTTAGTAATGCCTCGACTTCATCATACTTAAGTTTCAGTAGCCATTCTGTAACTGTTTTTTGAACTCACTAGAGTTCATTGAATAAACGTTTAGTTTTTTGTTGACTACATTGTATAAATAACCAGCCTGTCTTTTAAATTGGTGACTAGCAAAATTTGTCTTGACTAGAGTTAATTCAAAAGATTTTCCTCGTCTATTATACTACTTTTGCAGTCGTAGGAAGTTGTTTTATGTTTTGTTAACAACAACTTTAAAATGTATAACTTTCCACTAACTGAGTAAAGCTCTTCTGTAGGGAATCTATATGATTTATTGTACATGACCTTTATTAATGATCGTTGACCATGTTCTAGTTGTAGGAGTTTAGTTTTCGTAGTACCACCCTAAACTGGTATACAATATGTTAAAATCGATTGGGCTAGTGCAGCATATATTTGATTTAGTAATTTATGAATTGCGACATATGTGAATGCCACGTAAGTGATTGGTCTATTATAACACTCAAATATTTAGTACTAGCTACTTTTTCTATAGCAGGACACGTGCAATTGTTACGCAAACCACAGTTGTGTATTTTGAGATTGTGTGTTATGGGTTGTGAACGTTTGTTAATGGAAAAACATATACATTTAGTCTTAGACGTGTTTAGGGTAGCAAGTTTATTTCGAGCCAGTTCGCAACTTTGGACAGTCCAAATTCGGCTGTATCATAGATTTCATTCCACGATTTTCCCGTGTATACGATAGCAGTATCGTCCTCATATAAACAAATCTTACCATTGTCAAGTTTTAATCTACAGAGGTCATTAATATAAATAAGAAATAAGTTAGGGCCTATTACACTGCCTTGAGGCACCCCAAAGGTTATTTGAAGGTCATTACTGACATAATTGCCTATTCTACTTGCTGCTATGCTTTGCGTTCTGTTTCTTAAATAATCTCTTATTAATTCTAGTTGGGCTTCCCTTATACCGATCTTTTCCAACTTCCTAACAAGCATGGGAACAGAGACGGTGTCAAATGCCTTTTTAAGTCCAAAAATATAGCAAGACATTTTTTATTTTGGTCAAGGTGATCAACAATATATGTAGTTAGATCTATGACAGCGTTCTGTATGTTTTTTTCTCTTCTGAATCCATATTATGTTTGCGATAGAATATTATATTTATCTAAATATTATTATTAATCTGTTATTAATTAATTTTTCGAATATTTTGGAAAAAAACTGGTAAGATGGAAATTGGCCTATTATTATTTATATCATCTCTGCTCCCATTCTTGTATACAGGTGTAATAATAGAACGTTTAAGGAAGGCTGGAAATACCCTTTTAGAAAAACAGAGGTTAGCCAAGTGACAAACTATCGGCACTAATAAAGAACTAGCCAATTTCACAAATTTTGTGGGTATGTTATCACAACCCGGAGTGCTATCGGGTTTTAAGTTCATGAGTATACTAAGAACTTCATTAGGATCAGTATCTGAGATGGCGAAAGATGAGAGCTGGTTATAAATTAAGTGTGCTGCAATATGTATATTGTGATCGTGTGCTGTGTTCTTTTCAATTTCATCGGTAAGATTACACCCAATATTTGCGAAAAAATTATTGACTGTATTAACTGATTGAGTAGGGTTTGATTCTATGTCTAATAATGCATTATTAGTAGTTTTATTTTCCTTAGTATGTGCAATATTTTTTATATTATTCCATAAGATTTTAGGGTTTTTTTCTAATAACAGTGTTCTTTCATATGAACGTTTTAACTTTTTAATACAGTTGTTACAGTAATTGCGATATCTTTTTTAGGTTATTACAAAATTTCATCGAAAGGGTTGATTTTAAGTTGTTTTTGTATTTTATTCCTATTTTGAATGCATCTGAGCACACTTGTAGTTATCCAGAGTTTAATGGTACGTCTACTTTTAGGAATACGGATAGTATTAGTGTTTTCATGTAGAGATTCTGTAATTTTGTTTATTAATATTTGAATCACTATTAGGATCACCGCATAATAGTAAAATAGATAAATTTTTATTAGCAAGGCTATTAACCGCCTTATTAAAATCGATATATATATTTTTGTTCGCGGAGAAGTTATTATTTCTTTAATTTTAGTTAAACTAAAGAACACCATATAGTGATCGGTGATGGATGTATTTATTACTGCTATAGTTGCTTGCGTCTTCTTCCTATTTAATTTAAGGATAAAATGATCCAGGCAACTATTTTCTCTGGTAGCAATTGTATGTCCCGATAACAAGCCGAAAGTAGAATGGACATCTAGATAGTTAATTCTATTTTTTGTTCACTATTTAGTTCATTAGGTTTTGGAATAAGATTTATATTGATATCTCCAGTAATAATTATATTTTGATTGTTTTTAATGGTGTTGAGATGTTGTCGCAAAGATTCAGTAAACTTTTCAGTATTTGTATTAGAGGGTGATTTGTATATAACTAATATAATATTATTAAAGATTTCTATTTGTAAGCAAGATGCATGCTTTAATTTTATTTCTTTTATCTTAGTTTTAAGGTTATTTTTATATGTAGTAAACTGTTACTCTGTCACTTTGGTTAAGATGTTGCATAGTAACAAACGATGTGTAATTTGTAATTTGTGGCAGATGCTTATTGTTATCAAGCTTGTATTCTGTTAGAAATTAACAGATCTACTTCAAAGGTAAGACAGTGTTAGATAGTGTTAATTGCAACTTGTCTAAGTTTTTATAAACACTTCTGATGTTCTGCGTGATAACTGTCAAGTCTTTTTTATTCAAACATATGAATTTATTCAAATCTTCAATATCGCAAGATACAGAATTTGCAATTTCGGTATCATCTATTTCTTTTAACATAATTAAAGGACTATCCATCATCAAAAATAATGGAACTAATAACACAGAATTTGTATTGATTCTGGTGATGTTTGTTTATAGTTTCCCTAATGTATTTTATCATAATGTAACATAGTAAATATTTTATCGGTACATGGCCAGTTTTATAGGTAGCTGTAATAAAAAATATAGTCAGAGGGTAAGTATTAAAATAGTTAAATGTACGAGTAGTAATAAGTAAAATGTAAGGACGTGTGTATATTGGGATGTTCGAGAGTTCAAGTGTTTTTTGTGTGATTTTATAATGTGTAAACTTAAGATTAATTAAATTTAAATTAAGACATGCAAATAGTAAAATCGAATTATTATACTTATACCCTAGTAACAAACTTAGTAATATGCAACATATTATATCTAGTCATTCTTTTTGTGATAATTGTTGTATTTGCCGGTCATCCTTAATGTGAAAAATACGGGAGTTTTCATCCTTTCTTACGTAGACTTTCCCATAGGAAGTCCAGCAGAACTTGTAAGATTTGGACTTAACCAGGTCTCTTCCAAGGAAATATAAGCGCGATGCTTTGGCAGTCAGATTTTCAAATATAAATACAGGAATATCTTCAGATGTTCGAAAGCCTAGACGTTTTGCAGAAATTTTTGATTTGTGTTTAATATTGAATGATTTGCTCATTTTGAGGAAGTAATTTTTTATTAGAGTTGAAGTCATTTCCACCATAATTGGTTTATTTTTCACTCTATCTTTTCTTACTCGCACTCTATATATATCTTATATCTCCTCCCTGATTCATGATATCACAACCAATATTCTTTGAAAGACAAGTGAACATTTTTACTAAATCTTCTTTCGTCTCATTTTCTTTCTTTGGTACGTTCTTTACTTCAAAACTTGCTTTTCTCATCCCTTTCTGCATATCTTCTATTTTATCTTCTAGAATAGTTATATATTTTTGATCTTCTTGCGCTTGGATTTCTAATTTTTCAATTTTCTTTTTATATTCATCATTCTGTGCAGTGAGGAATGCAATGGAGTTTTCTATGTTCTGGTTAGATTTCTGAATATCCGCAAGGGTTGGAGCTATTTCTTTTTAGTTCTTCTCCATGCCTGCTTGTCAAAGAAATTATCAGATTTTTCATTTCTTCCTTGAATATGGAAAATTCAATGCTAATATCTTCTTCATGTCTCTTTCTTTTGCTGCGGCTTGTGACATTTTTAGTGGAGAAATTAGATTCAGCTTTATTTTTTTCTGTCAGGTTTGTTTCCGAGAACGATTTATTCAAAGTGCATTCCATAATTTTATGCAAGTAGACAATTAATTATGTATTTGATATTTAATATTGTTGCGAACGCAGCTTTATTTTCTCTTTACAAAATAGAGTATACGCGTACGCAATAGATTAATATGAACAAAAACCGCCTCGGAGGGCGTGTCACGTAGTGTGATGCTTAGCCAATATCAGTACAATTTTGTAGTTATTTATAACTACAAAATATTATAACTACATAATAAATTCCAAGATGTTGCAAAGTGGGCTTGAATGATTGGTGTTACAAGTAATTGATAGATGTGACTCACGCGCTGTTTCGGTGTACTAGGCTCGCAGACACGACGGATATATGTTCATAGCTCCTCAACGAATATGTTCTCCTATTTTCGCTACTTAATTTATTTCGGAGATTATTATTTATCAAACAAAATTCAACAATCACCGAGTAGTTAATTAAACGTTATTCGACGGCAGTCAGAAGCGAAGAGGAATGAGATGCGAAGAGAAATGCCTATCTGAATTAACAATCTATCCTAATCCCGTTACAAATGTTTATCGCACTTCTCTTTGTATTATTTTTGTTCTTTACTAAGAAAAATAATAAAAAGTAAACTTTCAGTCTATATTTATCTCACATCTGGGCACAAGCCCTTTTATATTTCTTTCTCGCCTACACATTCACCGCGCCCTCCAGAGAAGCGCCCCTGAGGAAGGAAGCACCGCCGTCGAAACGAATAGTAGTCACATGCCGCGTAGAGGATAGGCCCCGTGACGTAAGAACATTCACCACACAAGAGGACAGTGAAAATGTTAAGTGTTTGTGTTGTGGTGGTGACCATGTGACAAACAAGTGTAGGAAGAGGGAGTGTGCTTCAAGTGTCTAAGCAGAAAGCATCGGCGCTGAGGTGCAAGGCCAAGAAATGTGGCGTCGATGGCTGCACCGCCCCTCATCATGCGTTACTTCACGCCTGCAATACTCAGATACCAGAAGCATCTGCAAATCCAGGTGAAACAGTGCTTGTCGTGTCTAATACAGCTAACAGTGAGTCGGTGTTATTAAAAGTGTGTCCTATTTCAGTGCGCGGACCGCGAGGTTAAGAGATAAAGACCTACGCGCTTCCCGATTAAGGGTCCACAATCTCGCTGATAGATGACAATTTATTTCATGAATTAGGTGCGGAAGGACCGACGAAGCCACTGAACATCTGAAGCGTATCGAATAGCTAACGTAAGGCTTATAGCCGCGTAGTTATAATAGGGATACACGAAAAAACGAGAAATTATACGTACCTAGTGAGTGCTCGAACGATAAGCAATTTGACAGTAGGTTCGCAGTCCGTCGGTAAGGAGTGTCTGTTTGAAACATTTACGTGGCTTACCGAGTGAAGTATATTATAACGACGCGAAATCAAAAGTATTAATAGGTTCAGATAATTGGCATTAAAGTATATCGCGTAATTTACGAATACGACGCCGTAAGCAACCCATTGCCGCTAGGACGTTTTACCGCACCGCGCGTAACATGTAAGACAACTATGTAATACATATCTAACGTTAACGGGCGGATAGAGAGAGACCTCAAGACGTCCGCCAGTCCAGATGAGGAGTTGACAGATCTTCTCAAGACACAGTACTAGATTAACTACATAGGTATCTCGGTCAAGAGCAGACCTAGGCGGGAAGAGGGGCGCACTGTCGACATATTCCAGCGCACCGTCAAGAAGGAAGAAGGGAGCAATACCAAGTCGGACTACCATGGAGGGACGACGACGTCAGGGTGCAACCGAGTTAAGAGATGGTAGCACGAAGATTCCGAACCATCGAGCGAAGGATGGATCAGTCACCGGAGTGTATAAATGCGTGCTATGCTCCCACGGGGGGAGTAAGAGAGAACCGACCACACGATAATATTGAACGTGCTTATCGCGACGGTACGGTTAGGGCTACGTTATTAGCGAATGAGGCGAAAGTCGCCCTTAAGAGTATAGCGCGATTAGAGATGCAGGCAAATTAGATAGGTGAGCGATATGCGGTACTCGTCTATGACAAATATGGAGAAGAGATTGAATGGCCACAGCAACCAGAATAGAGGGCACAAGAGGATAATATGGAAAACATTGTGGCGCATCACAGCGAGATCAAGAACGCACTATACTTACCAGAAATAGAATGATTCTTTTCGTACGAGAAGCTGATCAAAGCCACAGCGAGGGTCATACATCACATCCAGAAAGCAGAGCGGCTATGGATAGAACGCAGCCAGCTCGACAGTTTTGCTGATGACATCAGCCGGCTTAAGCAACATAGAAATTTAATCAACGGCAGCGCCATTAAATAGCTTGGCCCCATAATGTAAGATGGCATATTAAGAGCAAGAGGTAGACTCAACGCAGCCAACGTGGACGACCAAATGAAGCGACTAGTCATCTTGGATGGTCGACATTGATTTGTGAAGCTGCTCATAGAAAAGGCACACCAGAACGCAAGCCACGCCAACAAGGAGAGGGTGGTCAACGATTTGCGCATGAAGTACCACATCATCCGGCTACGACCAACCATGCCAGAAGTAGAAAGAAGATGTCTACGCTGTCGAGTATGTAAGGCAGCACCACGGCCAGCAGTCATCGGAAACCTTCCATCCGAACTGTTAGGAACGCTCGCGCCACCATTTACGTATACCTTACTTGATTATTTCTGGTTTTAAAACGAATAGAAAATATTATTCAGATTTCAGAATAACAGCTTTGTATGGGTTTCATGGAAAAATAAAGAGAAATCTTATTTAAAGGAAAGTAGGTCGAACAAGCGCGCAACCAAAGAAAATGCACACTACGCGAAAAGAAACGACACTTAAGCATGAGTGCACGTAAAATCGCTTGCGGTTATGTGTGGGTGTCTGGATGTGTGCGGAGGCCTTGAGAGGCACGCGGGGCGTGGAACGGGCCGTCGCCGACTGCCCTGGCCGAGGGCTAGCACGTAGTAGTAGTATAGTAGTTCGCGTCTCGTCTCTCTAATGTCACGCATCGCACGCAAGCACAAACTGACTGTGCTTTATACAAAAATAATGCATAATCTTTTATATTTTACTATTCTAGCTTTATTTAGTTAAAATATTTGTTAATATGGCACATTTATATTATATATATTAGTTAATATATATTTATATTTATTAAAATATATATTTATATGTATATATATATATACATATATATTAAAATGTATGTATTTATCATATCTTTGTACTTATATACCGTTCTATATTTCTATTTTATGGCTTTAATAAAAATAACGTTATTTTTGTCGCCAAACCCTACACACCTTTTTATTCTATTCTTGTAATCCTGTCCAGTCAAAGGTTGTCTGGAATAGATCGCTCTTAACAATAAGACCAACAACCCATTGTACCACATTTAATTTTCTCATTTTTGTTAATATTTATATTATTTTTGGCGTACAATAAAGTGTTATTTATGTATCTATGCTTCCCTATAGATTTTCTAAAAAATATACATACGGCTACGAATTTTAGCAATTGTTAGAAATAATAATAGTAAAAATTATAAAAGCCATCGAAAAAGCCAAAAATATACAATAGTAAGTAATTTTTAAAGGACAGTAGGGAATACTGATTACTGCGTACTGAAATACTAAGTGTTGGTTAATTATTAAAGATTACCATTAACTATCGTGCATATTTTGTTTTGTCGGAAATTTAAATTTTCCCCAACTGTAAAGATATTTAATAAAAGTTAATTTAAGATTGATCGTATCTTTCACTACCTAAGTACATAAGTTTACATTATATAACATATAACTACTTTGTATTTTCGTTGGCACAATTCTATAATATTCCATTTCGGTTCGGTATCAACCCTAGCATTACACGCCTCCACTTAATGTCACTGGCGCTTGAACTCTTACGTACAGAGAGTGTCACCGCTGTGGCGCAATCGCATTCTAGAACGTTGACACTTGACCGCAATTTAAATTTTGACAGCTATGACACGTCAGGCATTAATAAATTAATTGAAAAAAAATGATGATAAATTCATGATTATCGGACTTTTTCTTCTTCTTTATGAACCTGTAGAAGACAACAGCTAGAGGCAGACCTTGGAAAGGTCCCCTCATGGTTGTCAGGAGGATTGATTGTTATTTAGTAAAATTGATTTGGTTATTTCAGTTCTCGTAATTCACCAAACGAAATAAGACAATATTGTGCTTTTATTTTACTTTGATATTTCATGAAAACACAACACTCCTCTGATCGGGCCAAATATGTAGCCTAGTTCTAAAAAAAGGTTTACCCGTATTTTTATAAGAAATTAGGTTAGTCTTAGGAATACAATAACTTTTTTATAGTTTTGGTATCTTTATAATATAGTATTGGTAGCTTTGACGGCTCCGTGACGTAGTGGCTTAGCAATGAGTTGTTGCGCTGGGGGCCGCGGGTTCGAATCCCGCACGGAACAAGTATTTGTATAGCGTACAAATAATTGTTCCGGGTCTGGATGTTTATCCTTGTGCAATTTATGTGTGTAAACTGCATCCACGACACAGGAGAAAATCCTAGTGTGTGGGTAACGTTTTTTAAAATTGAAATTGAAAGATTGAACCCTTATACTTCTTGTTGATTTTTGTATTACCTTAATAAAGTTACCCTTATATATAAATAAATATAATTACGTAGTATGTAGAAATAAAATAAAATAAAAATAAAAACAGACATGTTTTTTTTTCATCCTCATCAATCATTGGGGTGAAGATAATGTCAGCCAGCATAAGTAATAAGCAAGCCAAGTTACAAGGTGCTCAGTTTAAAAATTAGTAGGTCGGTATGTTACTTTTCAATACGTGACACGTAAAAATTAACAATAATCAAAAACACATCTGTGAAACATCCTATTTATTTATTTATTCTTTATTGCACCAAATATTTGTACAAATGGCGAGTTAACTATCTATTTACCTATAGTGAGTAGGTATCTTTTAAACTAACAATTTTCAATGCTTCATTTTTAATATATAATTAATTATAAAATTTCATAATTAGATAATATAATTATGAGAATACATAATTCAAATATAATGCAACTAATATACGGAATAAATAAATTAAAATACTTTTATCGTTGTACGCCGTGTGTATTTCCCTAAAATAGTTTACTGATGTTGAAAAAATAATACTACGTTCGTACAGTAGGTAGCGTCTTGCATATTTCTTACGCGATATATTGTAACGAGTTAGCGCGCCGGCCGAATGCTCAAGGTCGTTCACATGGAGTAGCCCCTTAATGTAATCTCTTTTCTTTAGATTTCAAAAAGGAGGAGGTACTCAATTCAACTGTGTGTCTCTTTAATGTGTGTTACCTCATAAATTTGTTGTACGTGAACCGATTTCAATGTTTCTTTTTCATTTGAAAGCTGGAGCTTCTCATGTAGTCCCATATGAATTAGATCAAGATGTGACTAGTAGTTTTTCATCAAAGTCTAACCAATAGTTTTTGAGTTATCCTTAATAATATATATTGAATTTGGTTGTTTAAAATTTTTAATTTAAAATTATTATCAGGCGCAGGTTCGGCATCACATGGTATATTATTCACATCTCTGGGCAGGTGCTCCCCAGTGCCAGCTCCTTCCACTTCCTTCCACGCACGGAACAAGTATTTGTATAGCCTACAAATAATTGTTTCGGGTCTGGATGTTTGTCCTTGTGCAATTTATGTTTGTAAAATGCCTCCACGACACAGGAGAAAATTCGAGTGGGGGGTAAAGTTTTTTTTTTAAATAATACGTATTTGAGTAAATTTTTATTTTCCAGAAAATGTTTCTACAATATAAATTAAAAATAACTTTAACTTATTTCGAAAACTGGATATTCCTAATTCGGGTTCTTGTTGTAACTTTGGTATGTGCAGTTTCTCATATAGGTCTAGAAGCCAAAAATATTTGCTTTTGAAATAGAAATGGAAACTAAAAATTCACGTTGCCGGTTGATGTTTATGCTTCGTTAATTTTTTAAATCACGTTTTATTCGGATGGAAATTTGATGTTATAAATCCAATACACACATGATTTGCTCGAGATCTGACTTTATTATGGTCTCATTTCTAGCAGATTTTTAAAATATGTTCGACTGGTTCTAAATTCGACAATATTTTTGTACGTTCATCAACACCATAATCATTACAGCCCTTCACAAGTCCACTGCTGAAGAAACCGGCTTGTTCGGGAGGCTGGAAGTCGTCAAGTCTGCGCGCGAGACGATTCGTAACGACTCTCAAAAACAGCACGTAGACGCGGCTCAGAAGGGAAATCAGTCTGTAGTTCTTCAAGAGAGCGTTGTCACCTTTCTTGAAGAACAAGACCACCGCTGATTGCGTTTCTACTCCACGCCACCGATGTAATGCCACCACGGAGGACGGAATTAAAGAGCTTCTGAAGTACTTCAAGTACCGGTTTTCCACCCTCTTTCAGAAGCTCTGCTGTAATTCCATCCTCGCCTGGGGACTTGCCGTTTTTAAGGTGCTGGATAGCCATTCTAATCTCGCTCATTTTACTGAAAACTGAGAGTTTTTATTAAATAATTAAAAATTATTAATAAAATAGGAACTGAATTCAAGAAACAAAAAATAATAAAATAAGCTTCACATAATTTACAAAGTATATCTGAAACAGAATCAGAAACATTCACTTGATTTCTGAAATCGATGTTAAAACATAGTGTATCTAAGAATTAAACAAATAGTAATAATTTGACCATTACAACTAAAAGTGTAAATAGTTATATCTGACCGGGCAGACGTTGTTCTACCCTTTCCAATGACCCTTCTTATAAAAATACTTAAATTCACAATAAAAAATTTTGAGGGTCATTTAGCGGGATAAAAACTATCCTATCACTCAAGTTGAACCAAAATGTACACAGTGTGCCAAATTTCTTTCAAATCAGTTCAGTAGTTTAGGAGTGCATCCCGTACAAACAACGTGACACGTTATTTTTATATATAAATATTTTTCACCCTTGGCATGGCATTTTTCTGCAAATTTAATAGGAACAGCCTTTGAAGCCAATTAAATAAAAAGAGTCATTTAAATCATACAACAAAAATATACAGTTGATTAATTCTGAAGTCGGTTATACATTTACTTATACGCGATTTGACCGATTGATACGACTAAAAAAGAATAATAACAAGGATGCAGTTGCCCATCTACGAGTATTTCAATTTTCTCCTATCGCCTCTTACGTCACCCACAGGATGAAATGGGGTAGTGAATTCTCTCACGCTACCATTACTTGGCGAAACAGACGCCTACCTATAAGATCCATCATCTCATTTTGTCCCCTTTTTATAGTGGTAAAACCACGTTGCTGTGTATTATGTTGCAGTACACATGAGTTAGCTGGATTAGAAAACGATCACGCTCTCAAAGAATACCAACATGAAATAGCAGCTTAATGACGATGTGTTTTGTATGGCAAGTGTAGAGAACTGGAGATCTATTTTACTGGCAATCGATCGATCATCGATCATCGATTCACCAGGGGTGACAATCCCTCTATATTTTGATTCTTAGTCGAGGATAAACGTAGGTATTTAAAGGATACAGCTTTCACTAACAATAAACTGTGTGTGCTCGTTTGTCACCGTTATTCCATAAAAAAAAACTGGCAAGTTTTTTTAGGTAGTAGTTTTTATTGAAGTACCGTACAGTGAGGGTTTTTTCTGTAACGACGAAATTTAATTTTATGGCAAATTAATATCACAAGGTAAATATACACGTAAATTATTAAATATATAAACAGAACCACCTAACTATAATCAAGGAAGTAAGCGAGAGTAATTTTCTCATTAAATATTTTGCAGCGAGCGTCAAGATAGAAGAGATTAAACAATACATAAAGCACACAGATGTCTCAAGAACTTTACTGTGCGTGCATAACTGACACCAGTTGCAAGACGATCATATAAGGACCTCCATTAACACAGGAATAAAATAGTTACAGTAATACTATTTCTGTGGCTAGTGTATATACTGAATACTAAAAATTTTTATTCGAAAGTTTCCATTTCGTAAATTATTTTACACCTGTGTCATAGCTTACGACTATTATTCCATCACATCTTGATTGACAATTTTATATTACTTGTTCTTAAATGCTAGAACATAATTCATAAGTTATAAGCAGGTAATTGCTTAACATCTGCTTTTTTTTAATAAAAGGAAGCCTTAACGTGTTTGAAGTGTCGCACATTATTCGGCTTTACAAATTTACAAAAGCACTCTTCCATACTACTTGCACCTCAGAATCTCATCTTTCACTGCTTAAAAGTACCCAATCGTCCTTTAAAAATTACAAAGGACCACTCGCCCCTCTTCAGTGAAAATAATTAAGTAACATCTTGAAAAGAAGTCCCAATGTGATAAGTACGACGTTTAATTTAGAATACAGTTTTCAATAGATAATATAGAAGTTGTATATATTTTAGTAAATAGATATAAAAAAAACTGTTTTTTTTTCAAAACCAAGAACACAAAATTCTGGTCCTTTTTAGTACAGAAGTAAAATGGGAACGTCAAGAATTTACGGAGAACTTTCCATTTGGAATAAAACTAATTTTACGGATTTTATGGCGTTTTATTTGAACTGTTTTTAATTCAATTCCCTACATCACAGAAAAGACTGGACACCATGGGTGCTGGAATCAAAAAAAGGGAATATTAAAAAAGTTAAAATTAAACGCCATAAAATATTTTTATTCCATAGTATTCGCGAAAATATTAAAAAAAAATAATTAACTGAATTAATAGAATCACGCGTTACTTTGCGGAAATCCATTATATTGAAATTGAAAACCATACAATTTTTTTTAGTTTAACAATGTTTTTAAAAATGAACTATTTGGCAATCTAGTATAAACTTCTTCATCAATATTCCCATAAAGAAATGCCCCAGTCACATCCATTTGTTAAAGAGGATGCGGCGTAATGAGTGGATATACCTTTAACTGCGGGTGGGGGACGTTATATCTGTTCAGAAGACAAAACAACGTACCCAGTAAAAGTCTCACGATATTTCTATTTTGGGACGTTTAGGTACGAAATTTTTTATTTTTTAAACTATTGTCTAATTTTTTCGGTACCAAGATCACAAGTGAAGGAATTTTCTTGACCGGTTTTTTCGGTAGAATTCCTTAATAAATATACTATTAAATACTGTCTGCCATTTTGGCGCCACGTCTACAGTTTTTTATTAATATTTTTCAAAAAAAGAACATGACTACAATATTTTCCCAAAAATTTCACCTCTAGTAGTGTGAAAAAATGTATGGTCAGCAGAGTGACCAACTAATTAATAAATTGCCTTATTAATTACTTCATTGAAATTCAGAAATGGTATAGCACTTGGTATTTCTAGCTTTAAATGTAAAGAATATTGCTGTTAAGGTGGGCAAGTTTTTTCAAATTACAATTAATATTAAAATTTAGTTGGGGAGTTGAAATTCCGCAAACAAAATTAATGTTATTACAAAGAAACTTACTAAAACTAGAAAATGGAAAAAATTAATACATGTAAAGTATATTGATAACGATAATATTACGATTTTAAGCATTTGTTATCAGAAATTTCAAACCAGTAAACATAAAACAAAAAAAAATACTAACCTCTTCCGCTTTATTATACTAGTACAGTTACATGTCGGTAATGCGAATAGTCATCTTTAAAACAAAATATCTCTAACCCCCAACTGATGTCTCCTTCATCAGGTAACACGTGTCACCATGAATTATGAATTATCTCACACATCGTCGTCGCTTTCTATTAATTTTAAGAAATTGTAGTCGATGTATTTTAGCTTTAAGTCATAACACTCGCTACCCCACTGGACACCGATTTCTTGCTATTTTACGACTACTTCGCTATGCCTTTGGACACCATTTGGATTGCTTCTCTAGACGACCTTGGATTTTTCACTGGACATTTATTATAATTATTGGCAAGCAATGGCGGCACCTGACTGAGATTCGGACTCCAGGCCATCCACGACTTCAGGGTTTGGTGGAGCTACGACTGAATCGACAGTTCCTGGCCACGGATTCTTCGCGGATAACGGAGCTTTTGTCCATCGATGATTACATTCGGAAGAGATTATTAAAATGTGGAGTTTGGCAAAAGTTATACTGATGGCGAAAAATTATGAAATATAATAAAAATCCATTTTTGGAAATGGTGGAAGTGACAAAATATGTTTACTTATTCTAGTAATTATAAAAGTTAACATTTTGGTGTTTCATTTGGTGCAAAAGCGAGCGAAGCAAGCTTGCGATTTAGGGTATCCCGTTTCGGGTAGGTTAGGTTAGATGGGGATGGTGGGATGGAGCAAAGCGAGCGGTTATTTTTTAATAATCCACCCAGAAATAGGTCGATTACATTGTGATATTGCTTCGAGATAACCCCCACCCCCCTATTCAAGGGATTTTGCTCAGAAACCATTCAATAAAAATTTCCCTACCCCTTTCCACCTACGCCCCACCCCGTATTCAGGCGCTTGATTCTAAACCTTAACTAATTTAGACGACTTTTCGTATGTTACTAATACGAGTACATAACCTCTAGCGGTTGCACATTTTAACGATAAATGTTTTTTTTTTTTTTTTTAATATTAATTGTCGTAAACTCGTAAGTTGTCGTTTAGTAAGAAGTAAAATACACCCCTTTCTAAACGGACATTAAAAATCCTAAATAATTATCTTTACGAATATTTTTCTTCAAAATTATTCTAGGCACCTATTCAAAATCGAGTATGACCTTATTCATTAGGTATAGTAGATTTTTTAAATTATACTTTTAGGAAATAATATAAAATAATTTAAAGAAATGATAATTTAATGTTTTTATTGTAGCTTCTTTTTGCAACTTTATTCGAAATAAATTCAACATGTAATCCAGATTAAAAAAATATGCAACAGTTCATTAACACTTCAAAAATCGATTACATTCGATCATCATCATCATCATTACAGTCCTTCACAAGTCCACTGCTGAACATAGGCCTCCCCCAAAGAATGCCACAAAGCACGGTCCTGAGCCACCTACATCCATCGACTTTCTGCATTTCTTACCAGGTCGTCACTCCATCTCGTGGAGGGACGCCCTACACTTCGCCTACCGGTACGAGGCTGCCACTCGAGAACCTTTCTTCCCCATCGGTTGTCGGTTCTTCGAGCTATATGGCCGGCCCACTGCCACTTCAGCTTACTAATCCGTTGGGCTATGTCGGTTACTCTGGTTCTACTGCGGATATCCTCATTCCTAAGTTTATCACGCAGAGCAACTCCGAGCATAGCCCTCTCCATAGCTCGCTGAGCGACCTTGAGTTTCCTCATACGGCCAGCAGTGAAGGACCACGTCTCAGTTCCGTAAGTCATCACTGGCAACACGCACTGGTTGTACAATTTCGTTTTCAGGTTTTGAGGTATGTCTGACGAGAAGATGTGTCGTAGCTTCCCGAACGCTGCCCAGCCGAGTTGAATCCGTCGATTGACCTCTCGGTCGAAGTTGGACTTACCTAGTCGGACTACTTGTCCCAGGTAAACATACTAGTCAACAACTTCGAGCTTAGTGCTCCCAACAACTACCGGCATAGGTGTGACATGGACATTGAACATGATCTTTGTTTTGTCCATGTTCATCTTAAGACCTATCAGTTGGGAAACACTATCGAGGTCATTGAGCATAGTTCTTAGGTCCTCCAGCGATTCTGCCATAAGGTACTCGCCATTGATGTTGATACCGTATCCTTTCCAGTCCAGAAGCTTGAAAACATCTTCCAATGCAGCAGTGAAGAGTTTCGGGGATATGACGTCACCCAGTCTTACACCTCTCTGCAAATGGATAGGTTTCGTACTCTGATTCTGTACTCGGATAGCCATCGTAGCCCTACTGTACAAGCACTTCAACACTTCGATATACCGACAGTCAACTTGGCACCGCTGAAGGGACTACAGCACCGCCCAAATTTCGACGGAATCAAAGGCTTTCTCATAGTCCACATACGCCAGACATAGTGGCAAATTGTACTCTTCGGACTTCTGTACAATTTGCCGAAGGGTATGTATGTGGTTTATGGTGCTAAAGCCCTTTTGGAAACCGGCTTGTTCGGGAGGCTGGAAGTCAAGTACCGGTCTTCCACCCGCTTTCAGAAGCTCCGCTGTAATTCCATCCTCGCCTGGGGCCTTACCGTTTTTAAGGTGCTGGAGAGCCATTCTAATCCCGCTCAGACTGACGTCCGGGATATCTTCGGAATAGTGTCGGATGAGACTCGCTCTTGGATCGTTACTCACATTTGCGTGTGACTCCAACGATGACGTGTACAGCTGCCCATAGAACCTCTCAATCTCACTCAAAATCTCATGTGTCCCGGAAACGATGCTGCCACATTCTGTCTTCAGCTTTGACAGTTGGCTCTTTCTGGCAGACAGATCTCTGGCAAAGACTTTGGAGCCTTGGTTCCGCTCGATCGCTTCTTCAATACGAGCTGTATTGAAGTTGCGTAAGTCCCGCCGCATGCATTTGGAGATCTGTCTGTTCAGATGCCTGTATGCTGTCAAGTCTGTTGAAGAATGTAGCTTCATCTCCCGTCTAACAGCCATGAGATTAAGAGTGTGATCGGAGAGTTTTTGTGTTCTTCAGCGGCGGGTCTTGCAGAACTTAGCTCCGACCGCATGGACAGTTTCCACGAGCTTGTCATTCATATCGTCCACTTCATTGCAGTCTTCTAGGCACTGAAAACGGTTTTGTAACTCGAGCTGAAAGGTTTCGGGACTTTGGAACAGAGCACGAGGGGGACGGAGCGTTGACTTTATTAGACGAGACCTCTCCAACTTAACGTTTAGGTTCAGTGTGCCTCTAACCATTCGGTGATCGCTACCAGTTTTCACCCTCGCGATCACGGAGACATCACTGAACAGTTGTCGTCTGGTCGTCATAATGAAGTCAATCTCATTTTTTGTCAAACCGTCGGGGCTTGACCAGGTCCACTTCCTGTGGGGCCGCTTCTGGAAGAAAGAGTTCATCATAAAGAGTCCCTCTTTCTCCATGAAGTCGGCCAGCTGCTGGCCCATTGGGTTCCGTTGCCCTATTCCAAATTTCCCTACTTTCAGCTCACCGTTCTCTCTTGTGCCTAGTTTTGCATTGAAGTCTCCCATTAACACCGTATATTGGGTTTTGGAGGAATGCATGGCTCTAGAGATATCCTCATACATTTCCTCCACCTCCTCATCGGGGTGTGCCGAGGTTGGTGCGTAAACCTATATGACTTTCAGCCAATACCGTTTGGTGATTCTGAGTATAAGGTACGCAACCCTCGTCGACACACTCCCGATCTTTACAACGTTGTTAACGAGAGACTTGTGGACGATAAATCCGACACCTCCTTGAGACAGATGGTCGCCCTCCCGGTGATAGAACAAGTTGCCGGATTCGAGGATTACCGTATCCTCCCCCTCTTTTCGGACTTCGGATAATCCTATAATATGCCAGCGCATCTTATCTATCTCTTCTTCCAGCTCCACGATCTTCTCGTCAGTCCTCAGGGTGCGTGCGTTGTACGTTACCAGGTCAAGTCGTCTAAGGTGGCAACCGAACCTCCACCGGAGATTCTTAGCACCCCCTGCCCCGCCGTTACCATGGTCGCCACCGTAGCCAGGAATAGCGGGGCCGCCGGGGACTGGGGGCCGTCTCTTTGTTACATTCATAGGGGGGGGTATTTGCCATAGTTGCCACGCTTGGCGAGCGGGTTGGCAACCGCAGTTTTTTTATTATAATTTTGGCTATTATCAGGAAGATGCTGCTGCCCATCTCCTGCCTGTTTCCCTTTGTCGCCTTTTACGACACCCACGGGAGGATATGGGGTAGTGGATATTCTTGACCGCCACTACACGGCACATTTTTACGGATTACATTCGATGGGGCATCCCTAATCATTTTTCGACACTAAACGAAGATGGCGTCGATTAATGCGAGTAGAATACTTATTAATGTTTATTTTCATAATGGCATGCAGCTAGTCCGTGTTAAAAAAGTATTTGCAACTAATATAATAAAATATACAATTAATTATCATTGGTGTCCGATGTTTTTATTACACAGGGCGATTCTGGACATTGTCCTTTAGTAAGTTACCTATGGTGAACACTAAAATCATTTTGATAACGAACAAAAAAAATATTCGCTGTCATAACTTCCACGCCTATGTCGCTCGTCCCTATTAGAAAATAGGATACACATATAAATATATACAGGGCAGAGGTTTGAAGTTTAGTTTGTTGATAAAAGGATAGACTTTATAGCCTTACATCTAAAATTTGGACAGTATATATTTTATAGACATATCTTTATATTTATTAATTGATTTTTGTATGTTTTTATGTATAAGAAAAGATAAACTGCATATGAGACTGTTTAACGTAAGTAATTTGAACAAAATTATCAGATATGCCATTTACGACTTTCTTGTACGTTTCATTTACTTCGAGTTTTAATGGAATATTGCAACTTCTCCATTTTTAATACATATTATGAACTAAATGTCATATGTTGACATTTGGCAGGAAAACAGTATTAAAAATTTGAGGGATATAAGGATATTAAAACATTCATTATCGACTCAAAAATTTAATGAAAACGATGAAACATCCGAGATTATCACAAATGTGTTTATAAACTCTTTAAAATTAAAATTTGTCAAAATAGACACTGAGAATCGTTGTATTGGTTATCCGGTTCTTAATTATAGGATCGTCTTGTAAATCTTTATTGTGTCCAGGTTTGCAGCTGGAAACCAAATTTAATAATGCACTATACATTTCCAGTAATTTTACGACCATCTAGGCTCAAAAACTTGGCAATAACGGAATCACATATGGCAAAAATTAGGTCCTTAAATGCTAATTCGCGTATGATTTTTTTGTATTGCACTCGTTTTTTATCTCAGTCCTGTTTGTACGTCTTTCATCTAGAAATTTATTAAGAGTCGTTACTATTGTAGAAATAGCTCTTATAGTTATAATGCAATATTACATAAACGTAAACCTTATTTGCTGTTTTATAAAGTTCATTGGAAATCAAACTCGAAGTCTTTTGTTGAGCGGGTTAGTGGCTAAACTTGATCTCGATTTGGTCTTCAGTTTTTACAATGGTACAACTAACACAAAGATTTGACAAACATTCATAAAGTATTTCGTCGGTATCAAAACTTCAGACAAGAAAATTAAAAATGTTCTGCAATTAAAAACATCAGTGTTGATACAACCGACAAAACAAGTTACATGGGATATCTACTATAAATGTTTGTCGTAACACATTCGATAAATTAACTTAATCGCTTACATTATATAACATCAGGTGTGGCATTTCTAACAAAATTGTCTCAATTCATTACATTTCACAATATCGGTTGTGCAACAATCGACATGACAGCATTGTGTTTAATAATAATTTCAGATCTGACTCAACTATCATTTTTAAATGTCTCAGAAAAATATTGAAAGTTATTATTTCTTCTTGAAAAAGTAACACTGATATTAATTAAATAAAAGCCATTACAACATTTATAGGCTATTTAACAGTATTGAACTATAAGTAGCTTCAGTATTTCTTACCAGAATGAATGAATATTTAATGATTTCTTATATATTTACGCGAATACTACACGTTGAATAAAATTATTTTTACAGATTTTATGCCGTTTAATTCACTTATTTTAACTTCCAATGTTTTGGGTGTTTTACAGCAACCCATGGTCACGGAAGGGGTGGGGGGAGGGGGAGACTGAGATGTTTGACGTCCCGATGTCACAGTTAGCCCGGCTAACATTCTGTTTTTGAATATTAATTTTTGGTTCAATCTACGCAGAATGAACTCAAAGTATCTTGAAGTCTTGCAGTGGTATGCTTGGGTTTGCTAGTTGTTTTAAGCACATTGATGGTAGGGTCTGTTTTGATATTTTCGTACGTACTTTCGTCCGATAAAAATGTTGTATTTTAAAATTAATCTGAAGTATCCATTATTACCGTAGCATTTCCTTTATCTGAACGGAGAATTGTGAGCTCCGGTCTGATGTGTAAGTTGTACAACGCTTTAACCTCGTCTTTGGGGAGATTTGGTTTCTGCGCTGAAATTTGACGCAACAAGGACGAAATGTCTTTACGTATGGCCTCTAAATCTTCCTTTCCTACATAGTTTTTAAACAGACAATCCTCAACGTTACAGACAATTTCTTTGATATGGATTTCTTGGCGTTTTTATGTGAAATTCAGGACCTTCGACAATACTTTTATTGTAGGTTCGTGTAGTGTTTGTTTTGATAGATTATAGACCGTGAGTTGTTTATTGTTCGCGTCTGTGGTCAACGGTTGCGTTTCGTTTCTGCGTTGACATGGATATTTGGCCGAAGAAGAATAGTCAACTTAGAAGGGAAATCGGTCTGTAGTTCTTCAGGAGAGTTTTGTCACCTTTCTTAAAGAACAAGACCACCGCATTTCTGCTCCACGCCTCCGGTGTAATGCCACCATGGAGGACGGAATTAAAGAGCTTTTGAAGGACTTCAGTGCCAGTATTTCACCCACTTTCAGAAGCTCCGCTGTAATTCCATCCTCGCCTAGGGCCTTGTCGTTTTTAAGGTGCTGGGAAGCCATTCTAATCTCGCTCAGACTGACGTCCGGAATATCATCGGAATAATGTCGGATAAGACTTGCTCTTGGATCGTTACTTACACTTGCACGTGGCTCCAACGATGATGTATAACATAACACTGCAAGACTTCAATATACTGTAAGCTTATTCTGCGTAGATCGAAGCAAAAATAAATATTCAAAGACTGAAATTAGCCGGGATAACTGTGACATCAAGAAGTCAAGCATCTCAGTCCCCCGTGACCATGGGTTGCTGTAAGGTATTCGAAACGTCGGGAATTAAAATAAGTAAATTAAACGCGATAACATTCGTAAAAAATAGTTTTATTTAATGAATATATATCTGTCATTGTTCTTCACGTTTTCTTTTTTTTTTTTTGGTGGAATAGAACTACACGGGGTCTACAATATTTGACTTTGTATGCGTTTAAAATGGTTTTGCTTTATTATCTGAATTTAAAAATTATTGTACTTGCAAATACGTAAGATTAATTTGAGTTGTAACGGACGTATTTTACACAGCATCATTAAAAGTTAAAGTTAAATACGCGCCGCTTATATTGCAGTGGTGGGAGCAAGGGTAAAAGGAGAAATATTACGATGGTGGTCAGCAACGGGGTATTCCAGACTCACCGCTGGGGACAGGAAGGCTTGTGCTTTTAGGCGCACGTTTTACCTGGCCTCTTGACCTTCGAATATTAGTATAATTTTTAATACTCCAGTAAAACATTTGCACAGAGATAGGCTCGTATGGAATAGCGCACTTTAAAAGAGGGGGAGGAGTTGTAGTTTCCGGCAAGCGTTGGCTGGCGCTTAGGAGCTTCAGATGTATAAGAACATGTTCATGTGGTGAAGCAGCATAATAATTTAGTGCGAGTCCGACATATCACTTCCTTGTCCCCAGGTATACGAAGATTTCCCATGTATCGCTGTAGATTTTGACGTTCATCAATGCTTTAAGCAGAACGTCCACCGCAAACTAAACTAACTAAGTTTATTGTAGCTTGCATAGCTGAGTCAGTTTTTCATACATGCATACATAGCTTAGGTGGAATAGTTTGCGGTGGACGCACATGTATGAAAAATTGGCTCAGTTATGCGAGCTAAGATTAAACTCAGTTAGTTTAGTTTGCGGTCGACGTGAGGCTTTATACAAGTCTTTAAAAAAGCCTAAAAAGGTTTTGACTTTGACATAAAAAGGGGGAATTTTCTATCGGGTTTAAGCTTTTTGTGTATTTGTACTTTTAAAATCATGCACTGGTAAGTTATATCGGGGCTCATTCTTGTGACGAAAGTTATCAAAGAATGCTAATATACAATACAATAATTTGTGTACATATAAGATGGGTAGTAGGCTTATTGGCTCTTACGCTGCCTCATATTTTTTTTTAGGTTTAAGATATTATTTATTTCTCAAAAGATTACAAATCACTTACGAGAAATTTAACAATTTACAAAACAGTAATAAAGGAATACATTACGAGCATACAGAAATATTAAGTATAGTTGTGGGTAAAACGTAAACAATTTAAAAGAACAGTAAACATAGCATCGCGCACAAATTGTAATAACCGAACAACTAATATGCAACCGAAAACAGAAATAAGGGTGCCTACAAACTAATTCACATTTAATTCACATTTAATATCAATATTATTATCAATTACTATTTAAAAAAAAAACATAAATACATAAATCATGGCCTCTGATAACCATCGGTATCTACTATATTTATACAAGTACTCACCGATTTATGTATTGTGTAATGTCAGATATGTTAATGACGGAAGGTAGTGACGTAAAAAACGATCCATCCCGGGGATGTTAGAGTCATCGTTATAACTTCAGACTTTATAATATAACGTTGAAATACATTACATCGTGTTTTTTCCTAAAATAGTTTCTAAATTACTAAGTCATAAACTTTATACCCATTATATTTTTTTATTTTCTTTCAACTTCCCTTTTATGTCATTAAAAGTATATGGCCTATGAAGTTCAATAAATTTCTTAGAAAAATTTATTACTAAACTTTTAGTACCAAAGTTATCCTCTTAAAATTCATGGCGTGATCAGGAAATTACATTTAAACGTAAAAATATGATTTTCAAACGGAATTTTATATTGTAATATCGGTATTCTATATTACATTATTTTACCCGAGCAATAATAGTATTTTTTCATTTTGATTAGGAACTTAAAAAGTTATTGAATTACTTAAAGATATACAAGGACGTACATACAGCACAGAATATTAATATTTATACTGACAACTTTGTAGCGCATTGTCTATTATTTTCTTAAGTAAAACTTATCGAATGACCATCTCATTCGCTTAAAAATGTGGTCAAAGTAGATACTTTACTTTACTTACGTTCATTGTAAAAAATAAGTATTTAATAATCTGCTGTATAATATGGGTCCTGCTATGTACATAGTTAATATCCTCTGTAAGTTAACTCTGAGTGCTTAGAAAATTACGTAGTGTGTTCTATGCAAACGCATGGAAAGTATTATTTTTGTTTACCGTATAATTTTTACAAAAAAAAAGGGAATAAATTTAAACATTTAATATCGGAAATAGGCAGAAATTCAATCAGAGTAATCCCACTAGATTTCTAGTACCGCCAACCATCCTACAATGTGAGTGGTTTATGTGTGATGTGCGATTCACACAGTGCTCAGTACGCAAAGCACTCCTCTTCCTGGACGTAAACAAGTCGAGTGGGCCTAGAGTGGGCCTGACAGAATCCCGCCAGTTTTTTTTTTTAATTTATTATTAGACTAGCCGTGCCCGCGGCGTAGCTCGCGTATATAGGTTTTACTTAGAGAATTTGACATTCAGGTAAGAGAATATTAAACGATTTATATCATTACTGTATCAATAAGTGATAACGTCAGTGTAATAGACGACTCTGGTTAATGCGTATATATACACTAAGCGCTCCGTCTCTATTTTCGCATACATGTCCACTATAAATTGGTTAAACAACCCCCGAAATCTTTGCAGATACGCAAGGCGATTATGCCTTACATGTAACAGGTGCGAATAAAATTGCAGAGCAGATATTTTTTTATTAATATTGGTCTCTCTGGTATTAGGATTAACTTGGTAAATTTCGAAATTGTACCCATTTTCACCGTGACAATATATTAATGTATATTGTAGAGCATCATAATATCGATGCGTTTCATAAATCCCTGGCAATCGATCGTCATGTGTGTGCAACACGACGTCACGTCTATCGCACTCCTGGCTAACTAATACCACTGCCACTTCACAGGAACGTTGCTACCGCGGTGTTCAGTAACAGGACGTCTGTCAGCGTTAATAACTATTTTATAATTGTTTATTAAATCTTGACGGATCGATTGCAATGCAACCCTAAAACTATGAACGTATGGATTTATTTCATGTAGCATCCCTTGAAGTTGGGATATGAGTTCGCTATTGAGTTGTGGGAAGTTGTGTTTTCGGATATTAGTCTGTTCATTATAATCTGATACAAAATAAATTGACTATTTTACTTAATGTCTATAAAGTTTTAGTAGAATTCTAAATTCTAACAGTAATGATAAAACCAAAGAGTATTTTTAAATAAAACTAATTTTACGGATTTTATCGCGTATATTAACTTATTTTTAACTTATTTTTATATTCCCGACGTTTCGGGTGCTTTCCAGCACCCGTGGTCACGGGGGACGGAGTTGTTTGACGTCCTGTTGTCATAGTTAGCCCGGCTACCTTCAGTTTTTTAATATTAATTTTTGGTTCGATTTACGCAGAATGAGCTTACAGTATCTTGAAGTCTAGCAGTGGTATACTTGGGTTTGGATTTGATTTTATTAATTATGGGATCCCAAGCAGATGGCAGCACCCATCCATCTTCTCTATTGAAATTAGGATGTTTTTTAATTTCAATAGCCTCGCGAATCATCCTTGGGAGGAATCGGTGTTCTTTTGCGAGGATTTGTGGTCTATCAAATCTAATGTAATGACGGGGACGATCCTGAACATGTTCACAAACTGCAGACTTCCCGATACGTCGGTGCTTCACGTCAGCTATATGTTCTTTAACGCGGGTTTTAATAGATCTTTTTGTTTGTCCTATGTACGAGAGACCACATTCACAATCCAGCTTGTACACTCCTGCATCTTGTAGAGGGATATGACACTTGACGGATGGTAAAAATTGACCAATCTTCTTCAGCGGCTTGAAGTACGTTTTAATGGAAGCTCGCTTCAAGATGTAGCCAACCTTGTCTGTGACTCCTCTGACATAGGGTAGTACAGCAGGCACACGCTCGACTGTGGCTGGCTTCACTCGGTCACTGTGACGTAGGCGCGGGACCCGAAGCTTGTTGTCTTGCAGTACTTGCTCGACGTGCTGAAGCTCGGCGGCCAGATGTTTTCTGTCACAGATCCCTCGTGCTCTCTGAAACAAAGATTTTCCCACGGTAGCTAACTGTGAAGGATGATGGTGAGATTCACCATTTAAATATCGGTTGGTATGGGTATTTTTTCTGTACACAGTATGACCAATAGTGTTATCAGGATTTCGGATGACTAAAACATCTAGAAAAGCTAAAGTATTGTTTGCCTCTAACTCCATTGTGAATTGTATTTTAGGGTTTATGGAATTAAGGTGGTTTAAAAATGCAGTTACTTTGTCAGATGGTAAAATTGTGAAAGTATCGTCTACGTACCGCTTGTAGAATCTTGGATTTACAGGAGCAGTAAGAAGGGCTTTCTCCTCAAAGTCCTCCATGAATATGTCGGCGACTACGGGAGATACAGGTGAGCCCATTGCCACTCCGTCTACTTGCATGTAGAACTCTTCTTTCCACAATAAATAGCCAGATGTGAGGCAGTGTTTGAGTAATACTGCATATTCTGTAGGCATGTTGTTATCTTCTAGCTTTCTAGTAACAATTGAGATGCAGTCTTCAATAGGTAGGCATGTGAATAGTGACTGAACATCAAAACTGACCATAGTTTCATTGTCAGCGAGATGTAGGTCTTTAATCTCACTAACAAATTGGTATGAATCCTTTGTGTGTGCTCTGGTATGTCCTCTTAGTGGTGACAGTATTTTTGCCAAGTGTTGAGCCAACTTATAAGTTGGTGAATCGATCTGGCTTACTATAGGACGTAGTGGAGCATTTGGTTTGTGTATTTTCGGTAACCCATACAACCTCGGTGGTTTGGCACATGATGGTATTGTCGAATTCACGTCAAGATCTAATTTTTCGGAGTATTTCTTTATTAAATCAGTGGTTGTTTTGAGTGTATTAGTTGTAGGGTCTATTTTGACCTTTTTGTATGTACTTACGTCCGATAAAAGTTGTTGTATTTTGAAATTATACTCTGACGTGTCCATTATTACCGTAGCATTTCCTTTATCCGCGCGGAGAATCGTGAGCTCGGGTCTGTTGCGTAAGTTGTACAACGCTTTAAATTCGTCTTTCGGAAGATTTAGTTTCGGCGCTGAACTTCGACGTAACAAGGACGAAATGTCTTGACGTATAGCCTCTAAATCCTCTTTACCGATATTATTCTTAAACAGACAATCCTCAACACTACAGATAATTTCCTCGTACGGGATTTTTTGCGGCGTTATAGCAAAATTTAAGCCTTTCGACAATACTCTTATTGTTGGTTCGTCCAGTGTTTCTTTTGACAAATTATAGACCGTGCGTTGTTTATTGTTTGCGTCTGTGGTCAACGGTTGTTGCGTTTCGTTTCTACGTTGACATGGATGTTTGGCATTTGATTTGATAGTTAATTTTTGGTATTTTTCTATTTGTTTGTCTTTGCATTCATTATATTTCGATATTTCGCGTTTGTTTAAAGTTTCAATGCAATTATTAAAATCAAATGTCGTTAAAACGGTCTTTAACTCACTGGACAAATTGTCTATGGTATTATTTATGATTTGTAAATCGAACCGTTTTTGCTGAATCACCGTTCGTAACAACTTTTTACTTGCCTGATTTAAGATCTTAGCGCTTCCTCGAATGTCCTTTTTAGTAGATATTTTGACACACGTAGGAATGAGCTGGTGGTCGCGGCACCTTTTCAGAAAATTCAACGATGTTACATATCTTGCGCGCTTGGTCATGAGATCTTCTAATCGGCGAATTTTATTTGCAATTACCAGTCCGTACTGGTTTACATAATGATTTCTTATATTTACGCGAACACTACACATTTTTAAATAAAACTAATTTTACGGATTTTATCGCGTATATTAACTTATTTTTAACTTATTTTTATATTCCCGACGTTTCGGGTGCTTTCCAGCACCCGTGGTCACGGGGGACGGAGTTGTTTGACGTCCTGTTGTCATAGTTAGCCCGGCTACCTTCAGTTTTTTAATATTAATTTTTGGTTCGATTTACGCAGAATGAGCTTACAGTATCTTGAAGTCTAGCAGTGGTATACTTGGGTTTGGATTTGATTTTATTAATTATGGGATCCCAAGCAGATGGCAGCACCCATCCATCTTCTCTATTGAAATTAGGATGTTTTTTAATTTCAATAGCCTCGCGAATCATCCTTGGGAGGAATCGGTGTTCTTTTGCGAGGATTTGTGGTCTATCAAATCTAATGTAATGACGGGGACGATCCTGAACATGTTCACAAACTGCAGACTTCCCGATACGTCGGTGCTTCACGTCAGCTATATGTTCTTTAACGCGGGTTTTAATAGATCTTTTTGTTTGTCCTATGTACGAGAGACCACATTCACAATCCAGCTTGTACACTCCTGCATCTTGTAGAGGGATATGACACTTGACGGATGGTAAAAATTGACCAATCTTCTTCAGCGGCTTGAAGTACGTTTTAATGGAAGCTCGCTTCAAGATGTAGCCAACCTTGTCTGTGACTCCTCTGACATAGGGTAGTACAGCAGGCACACGCTCGACTGTGGCTGGCTTCACTCGGTCACTGTGACGTAGGCGCGGGACCCGAAGCTTGTTGTCTTGCAGTACTTGCTCGACGTGCTGAAGCTCGGCGGCCAGATGTTTTCTGTCACAGATCCCTCGTGCTCTCTGAAACAAAGATTTTCCCACGGTAGCTAACTGTGAAGGATGATGGTGAGATTCACCATTTAAATATCGGTTGGTATGGGTATTTTTTCTGTACACAGTATGACCAATAGTGTTATCAGGATTTCGGATGACTAAAACATCTAGAAAAGCTAAAGTATTGTTTGCCTCTAACTCCATTGTGAATTGTATTTTAGGGTTTATGGAATTAAGGTGGTTTAAAAATGCAGTTACTTTGTCAGATGGTAAAATTGTGAAAGTATCGTCTACGTACCGCTTGTAGAATCTTGGATTTACAGGAGCAGTAAGAAGGGCTTTCTCCTCAAAGTCCTCCATGAATATGTCGGCGACTACGGGAGATACAGGTGAGCCCATTGCCACTCCGTCTACTTGCATGTAGAACTCTTCTTTCCACAATAAATAGCCAGATGTGAGGCAGTGTTTGAGTAATACTGCATATTCTGTAGGCATGTTGTTATCTTCTAGCTTTCTAGTAACAATTGAGATGCAGTCTTCAATAGGTAGGCATGTGAATAGTGACTGAACATCAAAACTGACCATAGTTTCATTGTCAGCGAGATGTAGGTCTTTAATCTCACTAACAAATTGGTATGAATCCTTTGTGTGTGCTCTGGTATGTCCTCTTAGTGGTGACAGTATTTTTGCCAAGTGTTGAGCCAACTTATAAGTTGGTGAATCGATCTGGCTTACTATAGGACGTAGTGGAGCATTTGGTTTGTGTATTTTCGGTAACCCATACAACCTCGGTGGTTTGGCACATGATGGTATTGTCGAATTCACGTCAAGATCTAATTTTTCGGAGTATTTCTTTATTAAATCAGTGGTTGTTTTGAGTGTATTAGTTGTAGGGTCTATTTTGACCTTTTTGTATGTACTTACGTCCGATAAAAGTTGTTGTATTTTGAAATTATACTCTGACGTGTCCATTATTACCGTAGCATTTCCTTTATCCGCGCGGAGAATCGTGAGCTCGGGTCTGTTGCGTAAGTTGTACAACGCTTTAAATTCGTCTTTCGGAAGATTTAGTTTCGGCGCTGAACTTCGACGTAACAAGGACGAAATGTCTTGACGTATAGCCTCTAAATCCTCTTTACCGATATTATTCTTAAACAGACAATCCTCAACACTACAGATAATTTCCTCGTACGGGATTTTTTGCGGCGTTATAGCAAAATTTAAGCCTTTCGACAATACTCTTATTGTTGGTTCGTCCAGTGTTTCTTTTGACAAATTATAGACCGTGCGTTGTTTATTGTTTGCGTCTGTGGTCAACGGTTGTTGCGTTTCGTTTCTACGTTGACATGGATGTTTGGCATTTGATTTGATAGTTAATTTTTGGTATTTTTCTATTTGTTTGTCTTTGCATTCATTATATTTCGATATTTCGCGTTTGTTTAAAGTTTCAATGCAATTATTAAAATCAAATGTCGTTAAAACGGTCTTTAACTCACTGGACAAATTGTCTATGGTATTATTTATGATTTGTAAATCGAACCGTTTTTGCTGAATCACCGTTCGTAACAACTTTTTACTTGCCTGATTTAAGATCTTAGCGCTTCCTCGAATGTCCTTTTTAGTAGATATTTTGACACACGTAGGAATGAGCTGGTGGTCGCGGCACCTTTTCAGAAAATTCAACGATGTTACATATCTTGCGCGCTTGGTCATGAGATCTTCTAATCGGCGAATTTTATTTGCAATTACCAGTCCGTACTGGTTTACATAATGATTTCTTATATTTACGCGAACACTACACATTTTTAAATAAAACTAATTTTACGGATTTTATCGCGTATATTAACTTATTTTTAACTTATTTTTATATTCCCGACGTTTCGGGTGCTTTCCAGCACCCGTGGTCACGGGGGACGGAGTTGTTTGACGTCCTGTTGTCATAGTTAGCCCGGCTACCTTCAGTTTTTTAATATTAATTTTTGGTTCGATTTACGCAGAATGAGCTTACAGTATCTTGAAGTCTAGCAGTGGTATACTTGGGTTTGGATTTGATTTTATTAATTATGGGATCCCAAGCAGATGGCAGCACCCATCCATCTTCTCTATTGAAATTAGGATGTTTTTTAATTTCAATAGCCTCGCGAATCATCCTTGGGAGGAATCGGTGTTCTTTTGCGAGGATTTGTGGTCTATCAAATCTAATGTAATGACGGGGACGATCCTGAACATGTTCACAAACTGCAGACTTCCCGATACGTCGGTGCTTCACGTCAGCTATATGTTCTTTAACGCGGGTTTTAATAGATCTTTTTGTTTGTCCTATGTACGAGAGACCACATTCACAATCCAGCTTGTACACTCCTGCATCTTGTAGAGGGATATGACACTTGACGGATGGTAAAAATTGACCAATCTTCTTCAGCGGCTTGAAGTACGTTTTAATGGAAGCTCGCTTCAAGATGTAGCCAACCTTGTCTGTGACTCCTCTGACATAGGGTAGTACAGCAGGCACACGCTCGACTGTGGCTGGCTTCACTCGGTCACTGTGACGTAGGCGCGGGACCCGAAGCTTGTTGTCTTGCAGTACTTGCTCGACGTGCTGAAGCTCGGCGGCCAGATGTTTTCTGTCACAGATCCCTCGTGCTCTCTGAAACAAAGATTTTCCCACGGTAGCTAACTGTGAAGGATGATGGTGAGATTCACCATTTAAATATCGGTTGGTATGGGTATTTTTTCTGTACACAGTATGACCAATAGTGTTATCAGGATTTCGGATGACTAAAACATCTAGAAAAGCTAAAGTATTGTTTGCCTCTAACTCCATTGTGAATTGTATTTTAGGGTTTATGGAATTAAGGTGGTTTAAAAATGCAGTTACTTTGTCAGATGGTAAAATTGTGAAAGTATCGTCTACGTACCGCTTGTAGAATCTTGGATTTACAGGAGCAGTAAGAAGGGCTTTCTCCTCAAAGTCCTCCATGAATATGTCGGCGACTACGGGAGATACAGGTGAGCCCATTGCCACTCCGTCTACTTGCATGTAGAACTCTTCTTTCCACAATAAATAGCCAGATGTGAGGCAGTGTTTGAGTAATACTGCATATTCTGTAGGCATGTTGTTATCTTCTAGCTTTCTAGTAACAATTGAGATGCAGTCTTCAATAGGTAGGCATGTGAATAGTGACTGAACATCAAAACTGACCATAGTTTCATTGTCAGCGAGATGTAGGTCTTTAATCTCACTAACAAATTGGTATGAATCCTTTGTGTGTGCTCTGGTATGTCCTCTTAGTGGTGACAGTATTTTTGCCAAGTGTTGAGCCAACTTATAAGTTGGTGAATCGATCTGGCTTACTATAGGACGTAGTGGAGCATTTGGTTTGTGTATTTTCGGTAACCCATACAACCTCGGTGGTTTGGCACATGATGGTATTGTCGAATTCACGTCAAGATCTAATTTTTCGGAGTATTTCTTTATTAAATCAGTGGTTGTTTTGAGTGTATTAGTTGTAGGGTCTATTTTGACCTTTTTGTATGTACTTACGTCCGATAAAAGTTGTTGTATTTTGAAATTATACTCTGACGTGTCCATTATTACCGTAGCATTTCCTTTATCCGCGCGGAGAATCGTGAGCTCGGGTCTGTTGCGTAAGTTGTACAACGCTTTAAATTCGTCTTTCGGAAGATTTAGTTTCGGCGCTGAACTTCGACGTAACAAGGACGAAATGTCTTGACGTATAGCCTCTAAATCCTCTTTACCGATATTATTCTTAAACAGACAATCCTCAACACTACAGATAATTTCCTCGTACGGGATTTTTTGCGGCGTTATAGCAAAATTTAAGCCTTTCGACAATACTCTTATTGTTGGTTCGTCCAGTGTTTCTTTTGACAAATTATAGACCGTGCGTTGTTTATTGTTTGCGTCTGTGGTCAACGGTTGTTGCGTTTCGTTTCTACGTTGACATGGATGTTTGGCATTTGATTTGATAGTTAATTTTTGGTATTTTTCTATTTGTTTGTCTTTGCATTCATTATATTTCGATATTTCGCGTTTGTTTAAAGTTTCAATGCAATTATTAAAATCAAATGTCGTTAAAACGGTCTTTAACTCACTGGACAAATTGTCTATGGTATTATTTATGATTTGTAAATCGAACCGTTTTTGCTGAATCACCGTTCGTAACAACTTTTTACTTGCCTGATTTAAGATCTTAGCGCTTCCTCGAATGTCCTTTTTAGTAGATATTTTGACACACGTAGGAATGAGCTGGTGGTCGCGGCACCTTTTCAGAAAATTCAACGATGTTACATATCTTGCGCGCTTGGTCATGAGATCTTCTAATCGGCGAATTTTATTTGCAATTACCAGTCCGTACTGGTTTACATAATGATTTCTTATATTTACGCGAACACTACACATTTTTAAATAAAACTAATTTTACGGATTTTATCGCGTATATTAACTTATTTTTAACTTATTTTTATATTCCCGACGTTTCGGGTGCTTTCCAGCACCCGTGGTCACGGGGGACGGAGTTGTTTGACGTCCTGTTGTCATAGTTAGCCCGGCTACCTTCAGTTTTTTAATATTAATTTTTGGTTCGATTTACGCAGAATGAGCTTACAGTATCTTGAAGTCTAGCAGTGGTATACTTGGGTTTGGATTTGATTTTATTAATTATGGGATCCCAAGCAGATGGCAGCACCCATCCATCTTCTCTATTGAAATTAGGATGTTTTTTAATTTCAATAGCCTCGCGAATCATCCTTGGGAGGAATCGGTGTTCTTTTGCGAGGATTTGTGGTCTATCAAATCTAATGTAATGACGGGGACGATCCTGAACATGTTCACAAACTGCAGACTTCCCGATACGTCGGTGCTTCACGTCAGCTATATGTTCTTTAACGCGGGTTTTAATAGATCTTTTTGTTTGTCCTATGTACGAGAGACCACATTCACAATCCAGCTTGTACACTCCTGCATCTTGTAGAGGGATATGACACTTGACGGATGGTAAAAATTGACCAATCTTCTTCAGCGGCTTGAAGTACGTTTTAATGGAAGCTCGCTTCAAGATGTAGCCAACCTTGTCTGTGACTCCTCTGACATAGGGTAGTACAGCAGGCACACGCTCGACTGTGGCTGGCTTCACTCGGTCACTGTGACGTAGGCGCGGGACCCGAAGCTTGTTGTCTTGCAGTACTTGCTCGACGTGCTGAAGCTCGGCGGCCAGATGTTTTCTGTCACAGATCCCTCGTGCTCTCTGAAACAAAGATTTTCCCACGGTAGCTAACTGTGAAGGATGATGGTGAGATTCACCATTTAAATATCGGTTGGTATGGGTATTTTTTCTGTACACAGTATGACCAATAGTGTTATCAGGATTTCGGATGACTAAAACATCTAGAAAAGCTAAAGTATTGTTTGCCTCTAACTCCATTGTGAATTGTATTTTAGGGTTTATGGAATTAAGGTGGTTTAAAAATGCAGTTACTTTGTCAGATGGTAAAATTGTGAAAGTATCGTCTACGTACCGCTTGTAGAATCTTGGATTTACAGGAGCAGTAAGAAGGGCTTTCTCCTCAAAGTCCTCCATGAATATGTCGGCGACTACGGGAGATACAGGTGAGCCCATTGCCACTCCGTCTACTTGCATGTAGAACTCTTCTTTCCACAATAAATAGCCAGATGTGAGGCAGTGTTTGAGTAATACTGCATATTCTGTAGGCATGTTGTTATCTTCTAGCTTTCTAGTAACAATTGAGATGCAGTCTTCAATAGGTAGGCATGTGAATAGTGACTGAACATCAAAACTGACCATAGTTTCATTGTCAGCGAGATGTAGGTCTTTAATCTCACTAACAAATTGGTATGAATCCTTTGTGTGTGCTCTGGTATGTCCTCTTAGTGGTGACAGTATTTTTGCCAAGTGTTGAGCCAACTTATAAGTTGGTGAATCGATCTGGCTTACTATAGGACGTAGTGGAGCATTTGGTTTGTGTATTTTCGGTAACCCATACAACCTCGGTGGTTTGGCACATGATGGTATTGTCGAATTCACGTCAAGATCTAATTTTTCGGAGTATTTCTTTATTAAATCAGTGGTTGTTTTGAGTGTATTAGTTGTAGGGTCTATTTTGACCTTTTTGTATGTACTTACGTCCGATAAAAGTTGTTGTATTTTGAAATTATACTCTGACGTGTCCATTATTACCGTAGCATTTCCTTTATCCGCGCGGAGAATCGTGAGCTCGGGTCTGTTGCGTAAGTTGTACAACGCTTTAAATTCGTCTTTCGGAAGATTTAGTTTCGGCGCTGAACTTCGACGTAACAAGGACGAAATGTCTTGACGTATAGCCTCTAAATCCTCTTTACCGATATTATTCTTAAACAGACAATCCTCAACACTACAGATAATTTCCTCGTACGGGATTTTTTGCGGCGTTATAGCAAAATTTAAGCCTTTCGACAATACTCTTATTGTTGGTTCGTCCAGTGTTTCTTTTGACAAATTATAGACCGTGCGTTGTTTATTGTTTGCGTCTGTGGTCAACGGTTGTTGCGTTTCGTTTCTACGTTGACATGGATGTTTGGCATTTGATTTGATAGTTAATTTTTGGTATTTTTCTATTTGTTTGTCTTTGCATTCATTATATTTCGATATTTCGCGTTTGTTTAAAGTTTCAATGCAATTATTAAAATCAAATGTCGTTAAAACGGTCTTTAACTCACTGGACAAATTGTCTATGGTATTATTTATGATTTGTAAATCGAACCGTTTTTGCTGAATCACCGTTCGTAACAACTTTTTACTTGCCTGATTTAAGATCTTAGCGCTTCCTCGAATGGACATAGGACATACAAAAAGATCTATTAAAACCCGCGTTAAAGAACATATAGCTGACGTGAAGCACCGACGTATCGGGAAGTCTGCAGTTTGTGAACATGTTCAGGATCGTCCCCGTCATTACATTAGATTTGATAGACCACAAATCCTCGCAAAAGAACACCGATTCCTCCCAAGGATGATTCGCGAGGCTATTGAAATTAAAAAACATCCTAATTTCAATAGAGAAGATGGATGGGTGCTGCCATCTGCTTGGGATCCCATAATTAATAAAATCAAATCCAAACCCAAGTATACCACTGCTAGACTTCAAGATACTGTAAGCTCATTCTGCGTAAATCGAACCAAAAATTAATATTAAAAAACTGAAGGTAGCCGGGCTAACTATGACAACAGGACGTCAAACAACTCCGTCCCCCGTGACCACGGGTGCTGGAAAGCACCCGAAACGTCGGGAATATAAAAATAAGTTAAAAATAAGTTAATATACGCGATAAAATCCGTAAAATTAGTTTTATTTAAAAATGTGTAGTGTTCGCGTAAATATAAGAAATCATTATGTAAACCAGTACGGACTGGTAATTGCAAATAAAATTCGCCGATTAGAAGATCTCATGACCAAGCGCGCAAGATATGTAACATCGTTGAATTTTCTGAAAAGGTGCCGCGACCACCAGCTCATTCCTACGTGTGTCAAAATATCTACTAAAAAGGACATTCGAGGAAGCGCTAAGATCTTAAATCAGGCAAGTAAAAAGTTGTTACGAACGGTGATTCAGCAAAAACGGTTCGATTTACAAATCATAAATAATACCATAGACAATTTGTCCAGTGAGTTAAAGACCGTTTTAACGACATTTGATTTTAATAATTGCATTGAAACTTTAAACAAACGCGAAATATCGAAATATAATGAATGCAAAGACAAACAAATAGAAAAATACCAAAAATTAACTATCAAATCAAATGCCAAACATCCATGTCAACGTAGAAACGAAACGCAACAACCGTTGACCACAGACGCAAACAATAAACAACGCACGGTCTATAATTTGTCAAAAGAAACACTGGACGAACCAACAATAAGAGTATTGTCGAAAGGCTTAAATTTTGCTATAACGCCGCAAAAAATCCCGTACGAGGAAATTATCTGTAGTGTTGAGGATTGTCTGTTTAAGAATAATATCGGTAAAGAGGATTTAGAGGCTATACGTCAAGACATTTCGTCCTTGTTACGTCGAAGTTCAGCGCCGAAACTAAATCTTCCGAAAGACGAATTTAAAGCGTTGTACAACTTACGCAACAGACCCGAGCTCACGATTCTCCGCGCGGATAAAGGAAATGCTACGGTAATAATGGACACGTCAGAGTATAATTTCAAAATACAACAACTTTTATCGGACGTAAGTACATACAAAAAGGTCAAAATAGACCCTACAACTAATACACTCAAAACAACCACTGATTTAATAAAGAAATACTCCGAAAAATTAGATCTTGACGTGAATTCGACAATACCATCATGTGCCAAACCACCGAGGTTGTATGGGTTACCGAAAATACACAAACCAAATGCTCCACTACGTCCTATAGTAAGCCAGATCGATTCACCAACTTATAAGTTGGCTCAACACTTGGCAAAAATACTGTCACCACTAAGAGGACATACCAGAGCACACACAAAGGATTCATACCAATTTGTTAGTGAGATTAAAGACCTACATCTCGCTGACAATGAAACTATGGTCAGTTTTGATGTTCAGTCACTATTCACATGCCTACCTATTGAAGACTGCATCTCAATTGTTACTAGAAAGCTAGAAGATAACAACATGCCTACAGAATATGCAGTATTACTCAAACACTGCCTCACATCTGGCTATTTATTGTGGAAAGAAGAGTTCTACATGCAAGTAGACGGAGTGGCAATGGGCTCACCTGTATCTCCCGTAGTCGCCGACATATTCATGGAGGACTTTGAGGAGAAAGCCCTTCTTACTGCTCCTGTAAATCCAAGATTCTACAAGCGGTACGTAGACGATACTTTCACAATTTTACCATCTGACAAAGTAACTGCATTTTTAAACCACCTTAATTCCATAAACCCTAAAATACAATTCACAATGGAGTTAGAGGCAAACAATACTTTAGCTTTTCTAGATGTTTTAGTCATCCGAAATCCTGATAACACTATTGGTCATACTGTGTACAGAAAAAATACCCATACCAACCGATATTTAAATGGTGAATCTCACCATCATCCTTCACAGTTAGCTACCGTGGGAAAATCTTTGTTTCAGAGAGCACGAGGGATCTGTGACAGAAAACATCTGGCCGCCGAGCTTCAGCACGTCGAGCAAGTACTGCAAGACAACAAGCTTCGGGTCCCGCGCCTACGTCACAGTGACCGAGTGAAGCCAGCCACAGTCGAGCGTGTGCCTGCTGTACTACCCTATGTCAGAGGAGTCACAGACAAGGTTGGCTACATCTTGAAGCGAGCTTCCATTAAAACGTACTTCAAGCCGCTGAAGAAGATTGGTCAATTTTTACCATCCGTCAAGTGTCATATCCCTCTACAAGATGCAGGAGTGTACAAGCTGGATTGTGAATGTGGTCTCTCGTACATAGGACAAACAAAAAGATCTATTAAAACCCGCGTTAAAGAACATATAGCTGACGTGAAGCACCGACGTATCGGGAAGTCTGCAGTTTGTGAACATGTTCAGGATCGTCCCCGTCATTACATTAGATTTGATAGACCACAAATCCTCGCAAAAGAACACCGATTCCTCCCAAGGATGATTCGCGAGGCTATTGAAATTAAAAAACATCCTAATTTCAATAGAGAAGATGGATGGGTGCTGCCATCTGCTTGGGATCCCATAATTAATAAAATCAAATCCAAACCCAAGTATACCACTGCTAGACTTCAAGATACTGTAAGCTCATTCTGCGTAAATCGAACCAAAAATTAATATTAAAAAACTGAAGGTAGCCGGGCTAACTATGACAACAGGACGTCAAACAACTCCGTCCCCCGTGACCACGGGTGCTGGAAAGCACCCGAAACGTCGGGAATATAAAAATAAGTTAAAAATAAGTTAATATACGCGATAAAATCCGTAAAATTAGTTTTATTTAAAAATGTGTAGTGTTCGCGTAAATATAAGAAATCATTATGTAAACCAGTACGGACTGGTAATTGCAAATAAAATTCGCCGATTAGAAGATCTCATGACCAAGCGCGCAAGATATGTAACATCGTTGAATTTTCTGAAAAGGTGCCGCGACCACCAGCTCATTCCTACGTGTGTCAAAATATCTACTAAAAAGGACATTCGAGGAAGCGCTAAGATCTTAAATCAGGCAAGTAAAAAGTTGTTACGAACGGTGATTCAGCAAAAACGGTTCGATTTACAAATCATAAATAATACCATAGACAATTTGTCCAGTGAGTTAAAGACCGTTTTAACGACATTTGATTTTAATAATTGCATTGAAACTTTAAACAAACGCGAAATATCGAAATATAATGAATGCAAAGACAAACAAATAGAAAAATACCAAAAATTAACTATCAAATCAAATGCCAAACATCCATGTCAACGTAGAAACGAAACGCAACAACCGTTGACCACAGACGCAAACAATAAACAACGCACGGTCTATAATTTGTCAAAAGAAACACTGGACGAACCAACAATAAGAGTATTGTCGAAAGGCTTAAATTTTGCTATAACGCCGCAAAAAATCCCGTACGAGGAAATTATCTGTAGTGTTGAGGATTGTCTGTTTAAGAATAATATCGGTAAAGAGGATTTAGAGGCTATACGTCAAGACATTTCGTCCTTGTTACGTCGAAGTTCAGCGCCGAAACTAAATCTTCCGAAAGACGAATTTAAAGCGTTGTACAACTTACGCAACAGACCCGAGCTCACGATTCTCCGCGCGGATAAAGGAAATGCTACGGTAATAATGGACACGTCAGAGTATAATTTCAAAATACAACAACTTTTATCGGACGTAAGTACATACAAAAAGGTCAAAATAGACCCTACAACTAATACACTCAAAACAACCACTGATTTAATAAAGAAATACTCCGAAAAATTAGATCTTGACGTGAATTCGACAATACCATCATGTGCCAAACCACCGAGGTTGTATGGGTTACCGAAAATACACAAACCAAATGCTCCACTACGTCCTATAGTAAGCCAGATCGATTCACCAACTTATAAGTTGGCTCAACACTTGGCAAAAATACTGTCACCACTAAGAGGACATACCAGAGCACACACAAAGGATTCATACCAATTTGTTAGTGAGATTAAAGACCTACATCTCGCTGACAATGAAACTATGGTCAGTTTTGATGTTCAGTCACTATTCACATGCCTACCTATTGAAGACTGCATCTCAATTGTTACTAGAAAGCTAGAAGATAACAACATGCCTACAGAATATGCAGTATTACTCAAACACTGCCTCACATCTGGCTATTTATTGTGGAAAGAAGAGTTCTACATGCAAGTAGACGGAGTGGCAATGGGCTCACCTGTATCTCCCGTAGTCGCCGACATATTCATGGAGGACTTTGAGGAGAAAGCCCTTCTTACTGCTCCTGTAAATCCAAGATTCTACAAGCGGTACGTAGACGATACTTTCACAATTTTACCATCTGACAAAGTAACTGCATTTTTAAACCACCTTAATTCCATAAACCCTAAAATACAATTCACAATGGAGTTAGAGGCAAACAATACTTTAGCTTTTCTAGATGTTTTAGTCATCCGAAATCCTGATAACACTATTGGTCATACTGTGTACAGAAAAAATACCCATACCAACCGATATTTAAATGGTGAATCTCACCATCATCCTTCACAGTTAGCTACCGTGGGAAAATCTTTGTTTCAGAGAGCACGAGGGATCTGTGACAGAAAACATCTGGCCGCCGAGCTTCAGCACGTCGAGCAAGTACTGCAAGACAACAAGCTTCGGGTCCCGCGCCTACGTCACAGTGACCGAGTGAAGCCAGCCACAGTCGAGCGTGTGCCTGCTGTACTACCCTATGTCAGAGGAGTCACAGACAAGGTTGGCTACATCTTGAAGCGAGCTTCCATTAAAACGTACTTCAAGCCGCTGAAGAAGATTGGTCAATTTTTACCATCCGTCAAGTGTCATATCCCTCTACAAGATGCAGGAGTGTACAAGCTGGATTGTGAATGTGGTCTCTCGTACATAGGACAAACAAAAAGATCTATTAAAACCCGCGTTAAAGAACATATAGCTGACGTGAAGCACCGACGTATCGGGAAGTCTGCAGTTTGTGAACATGTTCAGGATCGTCCCCGTCATTACATTAGATTTGATAGACCACAAATCCTCGCAAAAGAACACCGATTCCTCCCAAGGATGATTCGCGAGGCTATTGAAATTAAAAAACATCCTAATTTCAATAGAGAAGATGGATGGGTGCTGCCATCTGCTTGGGATCCCATAATTAATAAAATCAAATCCAAACCCAAGTATACCACTGCTAGACTTCAAGATACTGTAAGCTCATTCTGCGTAAATCGAACCAAAAATTAATATTAAAAAACTGAAGGTAGCCGGGCTAACTATGACAACAGGACGTCAAACAACTCCGTCCCCCGTGACCACGGGTGCTGGAAAGCACCCGAAACGTCGGGAATATAAAAATAAGTTAAAAATAAGTTAATATACGCGATAAAATCCGTAAAATTAGTTTTATTTAAAAATGTGTAGTGTTCGCGTAAATATAAGAAATCATTATGTAAACCAGTACGGACTGGTAATTGCAAATAAAATTCGCCGATTAGAAGATCTCATGACCAAGCGCGCAAGATATGTAACATCGTTGAATTTTCTGAAAAGGTGCCGCGACCACCAGCTCATTCCTACGTGTGTCAAAATATCTACTAAAAAGGACATTCGAGGAAGCGCTAAGATCTTAAATCAGGCAAGTAAAAAGTTGTTACGAACGGTGATTCAGCAAAAACGGTTCGATTTACAAATCATAAATAATACCATAGACAATTTGTCCAGTGAGTTAAAGACCGTTTTAACGACATTTGATTTTAATAATTGCATTGAAACTTTAAACAAACGCGAAATATCGAAATATAATGAATGCAAAGACAAACAAATAGAAAAATACCAAAAATTAACTATCAAATCAAATGCCAAACATCCATGTCAACGTAGAAACGAAACGCAACAACCGTTGACCACAGACGCAAACAATAAACAACGCACGGTCTATAATTTGTCAAAAGAAACACTGGACGAACCAACAATAAGAGTATTGTCGAAAGGCTTAAATTTTGCTATAACGCCGCAAAAAATCCCGTACGAGGAAATTATCTGTAGTGTTGAGGATTGTCTGTTTAAGAATAATATCGGTAAAGAGGATTTAGAGGCTATACGTCAAGACATTTCGTCCTTGTTACGTCGAAGTTCAGCGCCGAAACTAAATCTTCCGAAAGACGAATTTAAAGCGTTGTACAACTTACGCAACAGACCCGAGCTCACGATTCTCCGCGCGGATAAAGGAAATGCTACGGTAATAATGGACACGTCAGAGTATAATTTCAAAATACAACAACTTTTATCGGACGTAAGTACATACAAAAAGGTCAAAATAGACCCTACAACTAATACACTCAAAACAACCACTGATTTAATAAAGAAATACTCCGAAAAATTAGATCTTGACGTGAATTCGACAATACCATCATGTGCCAAACCACCGAGGTTGTATGGGTTACCGAAAATACACAAACCAAATGCTCCACTACGTCCTATAGTAAGCCAGATCGATTCACCAACTTATAAGTTGGCTCAACACTTGGCAAAAATACTGTCACCACTAAGAGGACATACCAGAGCACACACAAAGGATTCATACCAATTTGTTAGTGAGATTAAAGACCTACATCTCGCTGACAATGAAACTATGGTCAGTTTTGATGTTCAGTCACTATTCACATGCCTACCTATTGAAGACTGCATCTCAATTGTTACTAGAAAGCTAGAAGATAACAACATGCCTACAGAATATGCAGTATTACTCAAACACTGCCTCACATCTGGCTATTTATTGTGGAAAGAAGAGTTCTACATGCAAGTAGACGGAGTGGCAATGGGCTCACCTGTATCTCCCGTAGTCGCCGACATATTCATGGAGGACTTTGAGGAGAAAGCCCTTCTTACTGCTCCTGTAAATCCAAGATTCTACAAGCGGTACGTAGACGATACTTTCACAATTTTACCATCTGACAAAGTAACTGCATTTTTAAACCACCTTAATTCCATAAACCCTAAAATACAATTCACAATGGAGTTAGAGGCAAACAATACTTTAGCTTTTCTAGATGTTTTAGTCATCCGAAATCCTGATAACACTATTGGTCATACTGTGTACAGAAAAAATACCCATACCAACCGATATTTAAATGGTGAATCTCACCATCATCCTTCACAGTTAGCTACCGTGGGAAAATCTTTGTTTCAGAGAGCACGAGGGATCTGTGACAGAAAACATCTGGCCGCCGAGCTTCAGCACGTCGAGCAAGTACTGCAAGACAACAAGCTTCGGGTCCCGCGCCTACGTCACAGTGACCGAGTGAAGCCAGCCACAGTCGAGCGTGTGCCTGCTGTACTACCCTATGTCAGAGGAGTCACAGACAAGGTTGGCTACATCTTGAAGCGAGCTTCCATTAAAACGTACTTCAAGCCGCTGAAGAAGATTGGTCAATTTTTACCATCCGTCAAGTGTCATATCCCTCTACAAGATGCAGGAGTGTACAAGCTGGATTGTGAATGTGGTCTCTCGTACATAGGACAAACAAAAAGATCTATTAAAACCCGCGTTAAAGAACATATAGCTGACGTGAAGCACCGACGTATCGGGAAGTCTGCAGTTTGTGAACATGTTCAGGATCGTCCCCGTCATTACATTAGATTTGATAGACCACAAATCCTCGCAAAAGAACACCGATTCCTCCCAAGGATGATTCGCGAGGCTATTGAAATTAAAAAACATCCTAATTTCAATAGAGAAGATGGATGGGTGCTGCCATCTGCTTGGGATCCCATAATTAATAAAATCAAATCCAAACCCAAGTATACCACTGCTAGACTTCAAGATACTGTAAGCTCATTCTGCGTAAATCGAACCAAAAATTAATATTAAAAAACTGAAGGTAGCCGGGCTAACTATGACAACAGGACGTCAAACAACTCCGTCCCCCGTGACCACGGGTGCTGGAAAGCACCCGAAACGTCGGGAATATAAAAATAAGTTAAAAATAAGTTAATATACGCGATAAAATCCGTAAAATTAGTTTTATTTAAAAATGTGTAGTGTTCGCGTAAATATAAGAAATCATTATGTAAACCAGTACGGACTGGTAATTGCAAATAAAATTCGCCGATTAGAAGATCTCATGACCAAGCGCGCAAGATATGTAACATCGTTGAATTTTCTGAAAAGGTGCCGCGACCACCAGCTCATTCCTACGTGTGTCAAAATATCTACTAAAAAGGACATTCGAGGAAGCGCTAAGATCTTAAATCAGGCAAGTAAAAAGTTGTTACGAACGGTGATTCAGCAAAAACGGTTCGATTTACAAATCATAAATAATACCATAGACAATTTGTCCAGTGAGTTAAAGACCGTTTTAACGACATTTGATTTTAATAATTGCATTGAAACTTTAAACAAACGCGAAATATCGAAATATAATGAATGCAAAGACAAACAAATAGAAAAATACCAAAAATTAACTATCAAATCAAATGCCAAACATCCATGTCAACGTAGAAACGAAACGCAACAACCGTTGACCACAGACGCAAACAATAAACAACGCACGGTCTATAATTTGTCAAAAGAAACACTGGACGAACCAACAATAAGAGTATTGTCGAAAGGCTTAAATTTTGCTATAACGCCGCAAAAAATCCCGTACGAGGAAATTATCTGTAGTGTTGAGGATTGTCTGTTTAAGAATAATATCGGTAAAGAGGATTTAGAGGCTATACGTCAAGACATTTCGTCCTTGTTACGTCGAAGTTCAGCGCCGAAACTAAATCTTCCGAAAGACGAATTTAAAGCGTTGTACAACTTACGCAACAGACCCGAGCTCACGATTCTCCGCGCGGATAAAGGAAATGCTACGGTAATAATGGACACGTCAGAGTATAATTTCAAAATACAACAACTTTTATCGGACGTAAGTACATACAAAAAGGTCAAAATAGACCCTACAACTAATACACTCAAAACAACCACTGATTTAATAAAGAAATACTCCGAAAAATTAGATCTTGACGTGAATTCGACAATACCATCATGTGCCAAACCACCGAGGTTGTATGGGTTACCGAAAATACACAAACCAAATGCTCCACTACGTCCTATAGTAAGCCAGATCGATTCACCAACTTATAAGTTGGCTCAACACTTGGCAAAAATACTGTCACCACTAAGAGGACATACCAGAGCACACACAAAGGATTCATACCAATTTGTTAGTGAGATTAAAGACCTACATCTCGCTGACAATGAAACTATGGTCAGTTTTGATGTTCAGTCACTATTCACATGCCTACCTATTGAAGACTGCATCTCAATTGTTACTAGAAAGCTAGAAGATAACAACATGCCTACAGAATATGCAGTATTACTCAAACACTGCCTCACATCTGGCTATTTATTGTGGAAAGAAGAGTTCTACATGCAAGTAGACGGAGTGGCAATGGGCTCACCTGTATCTCCCGTAGTCGCCGACATATTCATGGAGGACTTTGAGGAGAAAGCCCTTCTTACTGCTCCTGTAAATCCAAGATTCTACAAGCGGTACGTAGACGATACTTTCACAATTTTACCATCTGACAAAGTAACTGCATTTTTAAACCACCTTAATTCCATAAACCCTAAAATACAATTCACAATGGAGTTAGAGGCAAACAATACTTTAGCTTTTCTAGATGTTTTAGTCATCCGAAATCCTGATAACACTATTGGTCATACTGTGTACAGAAAAAATACCCATACCAACCGATATTTAAATGGTGAATCTCACCATCATCCTTCACAGTTAGCTACCGTGGGAAAATCTTTGTTTCAGAGAGCACGAGGGATCTGTGACAGAAAACATCTGGCCGCCGAGCTTCAGCACGTCGAGCAAGTACTGCAAGACAACAAGCTTCGGGTCCCGCGCCTACGTCACAGTGACCGAGTGAAGCCAGCCACAGTCGAGCGTGTGCCTGCTGTACTACCCTATGTCAGAGGAGTCACAGACAAGGTTGGCTACATCTTGAAGCGAGCTTCCATTAAAACGTACTTCAAGCCGCTGAAGAAGATTGGTCAATTTTTACCATCCGTCAAGTGTCATATCCCTCTACAAGATGCAGGAGTGTACAAGCTGGATTGTGAATGTGGTCTCTCGTACATAGGACAAACAAAAAGATCTATTAAAACCCGCGTTAAAGAACATATAGCTGACGTGAAGCACCGACGTATCGGGAAGTCTGCAGTTTGTGAACATGTTCAGGATCGTCCCCGTCATTACATTAGATTTGATAGACCACATATCCTCGCAAAAGAACACCGATTCCTCCCAAGGATGATTCGCGAGGCTATTGAAATTAAAAAACATCCTAATTTCAATAGAGAAGATGGATGGGTGCTGCCATCTGCTTGGGATCCCATAATTAATAAAATCAAATCCAAACCCAAGTATACCACTGCTAGACTTCAAGATACTGTAAGCTCATTCTGCGTATATCGAACCAAAAATTAATATTAAAAAACTGAAGGTAGCCGGGCTAACTATGACAACAGGACGTCAAACAACTCCGTCCCCCGTGACCACGGGTGCTGGAAAGCACCCGAAACGTCGGGAATATAAAAATAAGTTAAAAATAAGTTAATATACGCGATAAAATCCGTAAAATTAGTTTTATTTAAAAATGTGTAGTGTTCGCGTAAATATAAGAAATCATTACCAAAGAGTATAATATAATCACTACGCTCAAACAATAACATTTGAAATGACACTCCTTTCTTTATAACTCATAATAAACTCATAATTATATCATTTAATTTAATTTATTAAGTTGAAATTGAAATTGAAAATATATAATATCTACATTGGTTCTGGGTAATGTATGGTTATTTGTTTTAGTGAGACTGTAACTGCACTACAGTTAGTCTCACTACGATTCGGGGTATCTTAACACCGCAATTCAGAAAAGAATTTAATTTGTACAACTAAATATATTATTATAGAACGTTTTTTTTTTACACACAAATCTTTCTATTACTTTTTCTGAGTTTTTATGGCACCATTGAATAAATTCGAACCTACATTTCAAACTAATAATCATAGCTTTCGATAGAATTAACCAAATTTAATAAAACAAAAATTAAATGTAACTTGAAGATACGCTTTATGATTTTCATAACTATTTCTTTAAAAAAAAGATGTTTACTTTAGATACGTTTATAAACAAACAGACAGACAGAGAGACAATTCGGAAAATTATAATAATGTGCTTATTTAATTATTTTCATTTCCCTATAATGATTTTAGTGACAAATATTCTATACAATGTACAAAAACAGACACAACATGTTATCACCATTTTTATTATAAGTATATATTTAAAAAGAGATAGCGCTGCTAACAGCAATCAATTCTTAAAATAAAAGAGATTAATTAAGGCGATTGGTACATTATTATATATAATATAAGACATAAAAGAACTTATAAACCAGTGTATGCATAGTAAGCAAAACGCGTTTCTATGTTACATTTGCACCATACCGCCATCTATCGATGAAATTGGTTAACTATTTCACTTTAGATTTAGTTAATAAGGTTATAATATATTTATTAGTAAGCTGAAGTGGCAGTGGGCCGGCCATATAGCTCGAAGAACCGACAACCGATGGGGAAGAAAGGTTCTCGAGTGGCAGCCTCGTACCGGTAGGCGAAGTGTAGGGCGTCCCCCCACGAGATGGAGTGACGACCTGGTAAGACATGCAGGAAGTCGATGGATGCAGGTGGCTCAGGACCGTGCTTTGTGGCATTCTTTGGGGGAGGCCTATGTTCAGCAGTGGACTTGTGAAGGGCTGTAATGATGATGATGATGATATTTTTGTATATTTTATTTAATACGTTCTTTAATACTTTTGTTTACTGCGTTTTAGATATAACTATATCATTATAGAACATTATTTTACCTAATTTATTTATGATTTATTATATGGTTTTATTTTAAAATGCACTTAATGACTCAACCATCGCCACCGTTGAACAAATTCTTCTTATTCATACTTCAGAATATTTATCATAACTTTTGATTTAATGAACTGATTTTAATTAAATAAAGACTAAATGTAACACGAAGATACACTTTATATTTTCCTTAATGATTCTTATGATATAAATTAGTACTTTATACGTGATACGTTAACAAACAAACAGACAGACAGACAGAAAGTTCTAAAAATGGTAGAAATGTATTTAGTTACTTATTTTTAGTACCTCTCAATCACTTTTATTACAAAAATATAAAATGTACAGACGTCCGCTTTTTACATTTTTATTATATGTATAGATAAAAATTGTTACAATATTGCTATGCGGCACAGCGAAAAACCACGCAGGTTTGTGTCGCGTGCCGTTCCGTCTACATTTACAAAAATGGGGATAACAATTAATATTTGTTAAGGAAATAACATTTTACTTTATACTTTATGTTAACTTCATTAAGTTCACTTCTAAATTTATTATCCAGACCATTTATTAAGCGAGGTATTATGTATGCGTTGGTGCGCTCACCATATTTATTTTTGGATGGTATTGTTATTAATTTTTTTTGAGTTACTTTGCGGGTCTGAATTTTGTTTGAGACTATATGTTGTATACCTAAATTAAAGAATTGTTCTTTTAACAATTGATATTGGACTTTATCATGGATATTAAGTACCTTGCAGTGTTTAAATATAAAGTTTTCACTTGTTTTTGCCTGGAGTTTAATTTTTATAGGTACAATCGCTTTTAAAATCCTAAGTTGTAGTTGATAAATATACTGTAAGTGTGATTTGTCTGTTTTTCCGTAGCTACTTAGCCCATAAATTATGACTGAATCAGCAGACCGTTATAAAGCATCATTTTGACTCGAAAGTTTAATCGCTTTCTAATTATAAACATATTCGCCAAAAATGTTCTAAGTTTATCACATACATGCTTTATATGCTCGTGCCAATTGAACTTATGGTCTGCTACTAAGCCTAAATATGTATGCGATGTAACCAATTCAATCGTGGAACAGTTATAATTTAGTTGGGGTTGGTGAAGGAAATTATGATTATGCGCAATTATTTTATGTTTTTATATGCTATGAGACTTTATGTTTGGCGAGTGTATATGTACTAATTTCGCCTTTTGAGAGTTTAATATCAAACCGTTGTCACAGCACCATTTATTTAATGAATCAAAATCATCCTGTTGTGTTGAGGACATGCGCTCCAGATTTGGCACCGGTTCTAACGTATCTTTTCCGGTGCTTCTATTCCCTAGGCGTTGTCCCGAATTCATGGAAGACAGCTTTTTTGAACCCGATCCCTAGAAAAGGTAACCGCTGTGAACGGTCGTGGCAGTTAATAATGGACTCCATTATTAACTGCCAGCTCATGCGATACCTTGAGGAGCACCAGCTGATTAGTGACCGCCACTTCGGTTTCCGTCGGGTTCGCTCAGCTGGTGATCTTTCAAGGTACTCCCATTGTTGCCTCAGCCAGTATCGGAATCTTCGGCGTCGACATATCGAGTGACGTGCAGTTTCGTGGTCACTTGGAAGAGAAGGCCAAATTGGCCTTTAAAAAGCTACAGAGCGGGACAGTATTTCATGCCGGCACACCGTCTGCAACTTTACAAGGCGCAAATTCGGCCTTACATGAAATACTGTTCCCATCTCTGGGTTGGGGCTCCCCAGTGTCAGCTCCTTCCACTTGACCGCATCCAGCGCAGAGCGGCTCGAATCGTTAATGACCGAGTCTTTCCGATCGGCTCGATTCACTTGCGCTGCGAAGAGATGTTGCATCTCTTTGTATTTTTTATCGCATCTACCACGAGGAGTGCTCTGAGTAATTGTAATCGCACATCGCGACAAAACTCGCGATACCATCCATACTATGTTGATGAGTGGCGGTTCACCACTTTGCGATTTAGAAGAAGTTTTCTTCTTCGCACAACTTTCTTATGGAATCTTTTACCACTAGCGATTTTTCTGGACCGATACAACTTAGGGACCTTCAAGAAAAGAGCCTACTCCTTTTTAAAAGGCCGGTAACGCATCTGCAATTCCCGTGGTGTTACAGTTGTTTATGGGCAGCGGTAGTCACTTAGAGTTCATAGATATTTAAACTCCCATAATAATGTGTATATATAAAAAAAAATAATTTAAATTTCTAAATTTCTTGAAATTAGTCTCGAAAATGATCCTTGGTAGGAATCAGTGGGATGATCATGAATATATTGATTATATTGCACACTTCCCAGAGCATCAGTGCTTCTCATCGGCTACCTATATATTCTTTTATCCATCGTTTTGTTTGCGTTATGTAAAAGATACCTCCTCCTGCACATAGTAAAATATGGTAACCATACTTACAATTGACGGATGGTAAATCTGACTAATCTTCTGCAGCGACTTCTAGAATGTTCTTATGGAAACCCGTTTCAATATGTATCCAATCTTGTCCGTGACTCCTTTGAAATATTGTAGTACAGCAGGCACATATCCCACTGTGGACGGTTTCACTCGTTCACAGCTATAAAGGTACGAATAATGGAGTTAGTTTCACTTTGTGCAAAACTACAAAATAAACGGTTGTAACGAACTTACATCTATTAAGATGTAAGTTTGTTACAAACGTATTAACGTTGAGCGGACAATTTAAGAAAATGTGCTCGTCTATGCATAGAAAGAAACTGATAACATTTTGAAGTACCAATATTACTTATTGGGACTACTGGCCTAAATTCGTTGTAAATAGTTTATTCCAATTTTTTTGTCGGTTACATCGTTGATACTCAACTTTTTTTAGTTTTATTTATTATGATGATCCTAAGCCTATTAAAATTGTGTAAGAAAAATTGGAATCATAATTCGCGTCGTGTAGTTATTTCCTTAAGCATTAGTAGTAGGCGTGTCACTAAGAAAGTAAACAGTAGGCAAAAACTTGAGAAACGAAAACGTGAACTGAATCGCACACACAAGAGCGCGCGTATACGCGTAGTTGTTATCCACAAATCACATTCAATTTGGGATAGTTTCAAATAAAATTACAATCCTTATTTACACGTGTTTTCAAAAACTGTAATATAGGTATTGTTCACGCCAAACGCTAATGTCAAGAATCGACGCCAGGGGGCGCGCAGAGCGGTGATTTCCTACCGTTTGACGTTCGCGCGAGACCGGATTGGTTGCTTGTGAGGCGGGTCGGAAGTGATTGAATGCAGTGCAGTGACTAGCACGACGTGAGGTCGTCCGGTATAACCTCTATTAGTGTCGGTTTGTTAGCAAATTTATGCAACGACGAGGAATTTGTGGAGTCTAGAAAAATAGACGCCGGGTCGATTAATTGTTTGGAAGTTAATGTTTAACTGTACCGTCGCGTTAAGTGCCTTTTGTGTGTTGTCTATGTAGTTTTTTTGCGTGCCAGCTAGGCTGACTTTAAATCTTAATTCGGGCGTAGTATTTAATTTCGTACGAAGGAATTTAGTTTGTCGGTTGTAACGCTGAACTTTGTGACTCTAGAAGAGACAGCGTTCTTTTAATTAAATGTACAATAAAGTTGATGGATTGAAATAGTGTACAATAAAGTTGATTAACTGAAATAGTGAAATGAAGACAGAAGTTGTCAATTGGTGATCGTCCTCTTTTGAGAGATCTCAATTTTGGAGTAGAGGCAGCGCCGGTGGATCTGCGGTCAGACTTCAACGGTCCAGTCAGGTCAAACTTTATGCACACCACTATACACCAATTTACATGCACCTACACCTACATACGGCCTGACCGAGCCTTGGGGCAGTCTTCGCTTCTGAACCAGGGCCTGCAGTCTCGATATAGTTATCGATCGCCTAACAACCAATATCAGTTGTTAAGTCATAACAATCCTTATATAACAATATTTGGTAGTCTCTACTGTCAAAGTTATCAATTTAATAACGTTACCGTAACCACAATATTGAAAACTTTACAATTTATTGTTAAGTTAGGAAATATTTTATCAACCATTTTTGACAGCCCGATAAGTGTTCCTTACGATCGCAAGCTGTTGAATTGATGTTTTAACATTTATTCAAATCTATATTTAGCATAGAATTTGTCCGTGTACGAACATGGGCATGTTATGGTTATACGAACGCGGAACGCGTAGTGTTTCTATATAGTTTGTGGGTTATACGTCGGCTAATAGCACGCAACCGGCGCGATAGTGAAAATCCCTTAGATTTAGAGGATAGTCAATGTCTATACCTTTACAGAATTATAAAAGATATGTTTAACGAGCTTGTAGGTGAACTTGGACCATCTCTTTAAGAACAACAGCCGTACGGACATTCTGACGGCACTTCTATTTTATGGTAGTGGGTACTATCAGCTGGCATGCTGTAGGGTTGCAGCATGAGCCAAAAATCTGTTAGTCGAGTAATACATGCTGTTAATCAAAAATTATACATAATATGAAATTCCCTATGACCCATGAAGAGCGGCGAGCAGCTAAAGAAAAAAATTAATATGCCCAACAGCAATTCCCAGATGCATTTGGAGCCATAGACTACATAGCTCCAAAACTGCATAACCTCTTTATGCAGTTTTGGAGCTAAGTAACTAATGTAAGTAAGTAATGTACTAACAAATTTAAGTGTTCAACATGAGGGCCATTCATTAAATATACAAGCTGTAAGTTTATCTTCAGTAGTTATTTTTTACCTATTTATTTGCTTGAACATATGAACAAAGTATCTTTCCCGTATTATTGACAGTAAGAAAAGTTTTATTGAAAAAACATTTCACTCAGTAGTTTAGGTCAAATTTAAATAATACATAAAAAAAATAACTTACTTAAATAGTCTTAAGGGCTTACATTATAATTTTAATGCAAGTATCAAGTTCCACTCTGGAACATCATTAATAATTAATATATTTATTTACTTATTTAGCACAAATCGGTACATCTAATTAAGTATATTTTAGCTGTGTGACAAGACTTATTAATTTTAAACATCAACACGAAATGGCCAGGAGCTAGACACAACGCTCTCATTTGGGCAAATTCACTTATATGCTCAACCATGAGGTGATATTTTGACAATGAGGATCACTATACATTTACTTGATGAGTTAAAGTTTATTTGGCAGAAAATGTCTATAAGGCTTCCAAATGCAATTTCAATGTTTAATCTTTTAAGTGATGATGGATATCCTCTGGAGCCATGGTTGATGACCTCAATGAAAAATCAATGCCTTGGGAGCCAGACACATAAAAATATTCTTTGGTAAACTAGTTTGTTAATAGGTGTCTATCTCATAAACGCTAGTTAATGTATGAGCCATACACTGCTGCCTTAATAGTCAATGCATATGCAGTGCTACACATCGTGCATATTAAATTCAGATTGATGGAACCATATTTCACCACATCCACAGAAATAATTGTTCATAGCTTCAATGATGATGGCCTAGAAGATATAGGTGATCATGTTCTTTGAGACATATTAGATTAGACTATTTTGTCTTTATTATATTAAAATAATCTTAACATTTTATGTTTTTATCACAGGACAAATGACTGGTACTGGGCAAGCTGTTGCAGAATGTGTACAAAGATGACTCATAAATACTGTTTTTACTTCATTATCTATAGTAATAATGTGTGAATTGAAACAAAACATTAAACATCTCAATTTATGTATTATTTTTATTTCACAATACAATTAATGCATCTCTTATTTTACTGCCCAAATAAAAGAGACAGACGCCTCAGCTTGCACTTTGGTTGCCTCCGCCTGAATTTTGGCAGCCAGCATCTGTAACGAAAAATATAGATAGAATAAATGCTTGTAAATTTTTTAGCATGCTGGTTTGCAGTTCTTACTTAATCATGCTATAACGGCAGAAGAGATTCATATGAAAGGAGGATGGCAAGAATGCATGTATTTTAGGACCCACTGATAGGAGTTGCGTTCATCATGGAAACTTATTAATACAACTATTAATAAGTTTCCATGATGAACGCTAGATCTAAGATCGTGACAAAACTAACAAAAAAGCAAATGGTATGAAAGTCTAAAAAAGTGGGAGAAAAAAGATATACTTAAAAATAGCAAATAACCTAAAACTAGAAAATAACCTAAAATTATTATTCAAAAAAGGATCAGGATTATGCCAAATGGAAGTCCGGAGTCTCAACCTACCCCTCTGGGTGACAGGCCTGACTGTTTGTGTGTATTATTCAAAAAACACCCATTATGGGTATATGTTATTGCTCAAATGTATCTGAATATTATTTGTATTGAAAAGTACGTATAAGTACCTATAATAAGTACTTTTATATGTATATAGGTGACATGGAAGTACTAAAGTTTATTCCATAGTCAATGGTATTTTGTTAGTAATCAAACTCTTAACACATAATTATTTATGTTGTCTTTACTTAATTACTGCTTGCTAGAAGAGAGATGTAAAAGGTTGACTAGCTGTGGGACAATTTCGATTATTGAAGAAAAGGTACCTACTTTTACTTTGAATACATACTAGTTACAATGAGGAAAACAATAACAATAAAAACATTATAAGGGCTGTCATGTCAAAAAATGTCTGGTGAATAAAGTATATGTAATCACTACATTAATTGACAAATAATGTTCTGCTAATGCAAGATAACCTATGTTTTAATAAATGTAATAATTTATTTCTTGTGACCCGTATTCTAGTCCAAATATTTTTTAGATAAACTTATAATTATAATTAATATAACATTTGCATAGATACATTGCTTTGTTAATTTTAAAATATGTAGATCCATTTTTGTCATTGTCCTTTGGCACATAATATATAGAGCATATCCTGGATTAACACAGGATACTTCCAATTTCTGATATAAAAGATAAAACAGAAGAGCACAGAAATATATAATGTAAGTAGGCATTAAATGAATAACAAAGCTCATACTTACTTATTTGTGGTGCTGGTGACTGCATTATTATTTCATGCACCTGTTGTTCAGTGGTAATGCCTCGAATGTCAGTCTTTATCCTTTCTTTCCTTAACTTTGTTGCTTTAGTGACCCCCGGCTTTTAGTCTCTACATACCTACAAAATAAATCATTATGTGTTCAAGTAAATATTAGTTACACTAGTGCTGCACAATGTGCTGGCTGATTTATGTATAAGCTATTAGAAGAAAATCTAGAAAATTCTTTAATAGAAACTTAACTGTTATCCACTACTCTGGCGTTTTGAAAGGGGGAGCTGGTTGAAGTCGTCGGCTACTTTCTTCCTGCCCATTTTAAAATTCTTCTTGCCCTACAGGCCGGTAAAGTTTCTTATAAACAAAAATGGACGAGCTGCTGACTTCGACAGAAGTGGCTCAATCTGCCACCTTGTTACGCGTGGTGTGCGTTTACGTCTGAAAAATACATAGAAGTATATTCGAAATGTAAACATTACATAGTCTTTTAACACAGCATTCAATATAGGCACAACGATAGATTCGAAATAAGGTGTTGTAGGTTGTACTTACGTGCAGCTCGAAACCGGGCCTGCGCCTGCATAACTGTTCCCCTTAAGACCATTGAATATATCACGAACATGATACAAAAAAGAACATCATACGTACTAAGAATTAATTATTTTTGCAATGTTTGCAATCAACAAGAAGTTAACATTGAGACATTGTCAACTTTAATTTAGTTTTGTACTGACTGATTTTGACATTAATATAGTGTTGCAAGGAGTCAAACTTTTATGTCCTTTGATATTTAACAAGTTTGTTAAATTCTTACAAACGGTAAAACCTGCTTGTAAGTTGCAATGACAATTATTTTTATAAAATAATGTTTCTACTGTATCTGTACAATTTTCAAAGAAAAGCAATTATTTTTATAAAATTATGTCTACCAATTTTCCCTGTGATTCAAAGAGATTTTTTAACAGCCAATATTTTTTTAAGAAAACACCGCACTATGAATTCGTTTTTTCTTAGCGTAACAACATCATGAAGTGAAGATATGTCAGAATTTTGTTCGGTATCTCGGCTGTAGAGACTTGCATTTATCGTAAGCATCGTTACGGCAAACATTTTTTTACGTTATTATTTAGCAATCGGCAGTTAGCAATGGCGTTACTATTTATGTCGAGACTGCAGGCACAGGTAAGTCTAATTAATTACCTAATACTTATATATTGATTCATCATCATCATCATTACAGCCCTTCACAAGTCCACTGCTGAACATAGGCCTCCCCCAAAGAATGCCACAAAGCACGGTCCTGAGCCACCTGCATCCATCGACTTCCTGCATGTCTTACCAGGTCGTCACTCCATCTCGTGGGGGGACGCCCTACACTTCGCCTACCAGTACGAGGCTGCCACTCGAGAACCTTTCTTCCCCATCGGTTGTCGGTTCTTCGAGCTATATGGCCGGCCCACTGCCACTTCAGCTTACTAATCCGTTGGGCTATGTCGGTCACTCTGGTTCTACTGCGGATATCCTCATTCCTAAGTTTATCACGCAGAGAAACTCCGAGCATAGCCCTCTCCATAGCTCGCTGAGCGACCTTGAGCTTCCTCATACGGCCAGCAGTGAAGGACCACGTCTCAGTTCCGTAAGTCATCACTGGCAACACGCACTGGTTGTACAATTTCGTTTTCAGGTTTTGAGGTATGTCTGACGAGAAGATGTGTCGTAGCTTCCCGAACGCTGCCCAGCCGAGTTGAATCCGTCGATTGACCTCTCGGTCGAAGTTGGACTTACCTAGTCGGACTATTTGTCCCAGGTAAACATACTCGTCAACAACTTATCATATACATCTTACAACTTATCAACTTAACTATATACATATATATTGATTATCCATAGGCATTTCGAGTCCCACCGTTAGTTGTCAGTCGGATCCACCGTTGATGGGCCCCGGGATATTTGATCTTTGCCGGGACAACTAGGGGCATGTACAGGTATGTCATTATTTAAATATTTGAACCTAAATATAAAGTTTGGCTACCCTTTGAAAAATAACACTGTATACTCGTAATATATGTTTGTTGTGTTACCGGAAAACAAAGTAGCAAATATTTAATAACTATGTTGTACTTTTAAAAACTAAAAATTAAAAAAAAAATTGAAACATAAAGCGTGAAATTAGGGACGAGAAGAAATATAAAATATTTACACCACGCAAAAAGTTTGCATATAATAATAACGACGTTTAAAACCTATTATCAAAAGTGTTCATATTATACAGTTATGGTATATAATAAAAATAGAATCAGGCGTTAATTTGCGGAAATCCATTATAATGGGGTTGTTATAAACTAATTTGTTAATTCCGCGTAAAGAAAGAAAATGATGTGTCCTGCCCCTTAAAACTGGACTAAAACTAAATATTAACTATATACATAGATATTAACATGTCCATATAAGCGCATACATACACGCTAAATCCTAAAACAGGATTTTAATCTTAAAATCTTCAAAAAAATATTTCTCAGTAACCAATCACAGCGCGAGGAGCTTAGGCCTCCATCCGCTGCCGGCATGCTTCGATAAGCTATCTTTCTCGCACTTATGGCTACGCATAAGACTTTTTTGTCGTATTAGTTGGTAAACTTTATTCATGTCTGCGAATTGTTTGAAACCGATAAATTCGTCTGGCGGTTTGCAGGTGTTATTAAAAATTACTCAATAAACACGTAATTAAAATTTGAGATTGCCAAAAGTATATTGTTTGGGAAATAAAAAAAATATTTTTGGAGAGGTCTGGTCTGGTAACTTTATAACCGACAAAAACGTCTGGGATTATTTTTTTGAATTATATAAAACTAAATTAAAAGATAAATAAGAAATCAAGTTGCCAAAAGAACATTCGCACTCGCGGGACTGGATTCGCCAATTGACGAAATTATATTTTTTCACAATTTCAACTTGCCCAAAGGACCTTCCCAAAATTCGTCGTCAGCTCTCAGGCTATATATGACATTTTATCATATGGTAGATTATTCGGACATTTTCTCAAACGGTCATTAAAGTACAATCACAGCCAAGTCCATTGCTGACCATAGGCCTGCCCTATAAATTACCTCACAAGGGGATATCTGCCTTATTTGCCACGCACGTACTGCCCACCTCCTGATTTGCTGTTCACCTCCTGATTTGCTTCGCTCTGTCGCCTCCTAGGACACTCGCGGGATGATATGGGGGAGCGAATATTCTTACACTGCCACCACACGGTTAAACTACTTAGTTTGTTGAAAATAAAATAAAAGTTAAATTAATTTTCTGAGTAAACAGATGTACAATGTACAAATGAGGTGATATTTTGATAAAATATTTACTTTCTGGTTGTTTTTATTACGCATTAAATGTCGTTACACTTACGGCGCTATAACAGCCTTTATATTATTTCAGTCCCCTTCTCTTGCCTAGAATGTTTCTTTTGTTACTTGTACATGAAATATCAGGCAATGTTATTTTTAAGGTCAAGGTGAAGGTCTTCGGCAATTTATAAATATCGTGTATGTTAGTTAATTGTACGGCACTTTAATTAAACGTCAGCATTTAATTAATTATCTATGTTTAGCCATTTAAAAGATGGAGTATACTAAGCTGAGTCATCTGGTAAAAGGAAGTTACAATATTAATGAAAATAAAAATTGTATACACTTTGATTCGTTTTTAAGTTTACACATATAATTTAATATTAATCGTTTCTGCACAAAAAAATAAAAAATTTTCGTAGTAGAAAATTTACAATATTATAAAATTGTATTTACGATGTAACACAGAGATTTTTTTAAATATTTATATCAATATATGCAGTTGTGTATCAAAATACAGTCCTGACGAACCTTGTGGAACCTGTTTCTCATACCATCTTGTTGGAATACCCAGGCACTGGGTATTCCAACAAGATTCGGCGCCAGCTCATAGAGCGAAGAGCACACAAGACTGGCTGGCGGCGCCTGAAATCGACTTCATCCGGCACGAAGACTAGCCCTCCTTCAGTCCAGATTTGAATCCGTTAGATTACAAGATATAGCAACACTTGGAGGAAAAGGCGTGCTCAAAGCCTCATCCCAATTTGGAGTCACTCAAGACATCCTTGATTAAGGCAGCCGCCGATATTGACATGGACCTCGTTCGTACTGCGATAGACGACTGGCCGCGCAGATTGAAGGCCTGTATTCAAAATAACGGAGTTCATTTTGAATAAACTTTAGTGTCATAAGAATCTATGTTTTGTTAAGTTCATTTTGGTATATAAATGGTTACATAATGAATAAACTTGTTTCAATTATTTTATATTAAACATGTGACAGAATTTATGACCTGACTAGGTATATATCTATGCTGGTAGTAACTGTAGGACACATTAAGCTCGTTTCGGCAGAATTATATAAAATATTTAAATCCCTTGATTATCATTGTACTTTTAACGTTGTTTTTCCTACTAATGATAATATTGCGCGCTACCATTAATGACTGGTACATGGCGATACTAGTTACCATTAGCGCCTTCTAGTATCGAATAGCAGAACTGGGAGGGTCAAGATCCTTCTAGAAATTTCCATGGAAGAACTTTCCAGAACTGTCGACACCTAGTCTATCGGGACCGGTATGTACTTGAACATTCTAGATGTTTCTACAGTAGAAGATTCTGGAACTATCTGACCCTTTACAAAAGGCCGGTATAGACCGCGACCGGAGTTAGTGTTAAGTTGGCGATACAAGCGAACACTTCGAAGGGATACAACTGCGAACGATAGTGATCAGTGGTACAATTGTGTTTTGTTATTAGTGTGGTTTTAAGTTGTAATTAGGGTTCTGTAATTAAAGTGTCAATTTTGGTAATTCACTCGGAAGTTTTTCATTGTCTCGAACCCTAAGCTCGTAACAGTTGGTGTGAGAAGTAGGATCAAATCAAACCAATTTTACCTAAGGATGAAACGGAGGGTATCCGTAACCGAATTCAATGCCAGCAGAAGACGGATCAGATAGAATTGGTAGTGCAACACCGCAGAAGTCTTAGGGCCAGCTGCCGACCACGGAGGCCGGCCCGTCAGCAGTTCCTGTATCTGCAGCACCTGATTTAGGTGCTCTGATGATTATGCCGCAGGAGCAAGCTCGCAGATAGAAGGAACAGGCTCGTTGACAGAAGGAACATGCATGCTGACAGGAGGAACAGGTGCTCTGACAGGAGGAACAGGCCCGTCGGTTAGAAGAGCAGCTGCAGCGTTGACAGGAAGAACAGGCTCGTCATTTGGTAGAGCAGCTCAAACGCGATACGAAGAGAAGATGCTCCTCAAAAAGGACTTACGTGGTAGAGCCATGCTGCAGCTATATTACTGGTATAGTCGTAGCACGAATGGGACGGCCCGACCGGGGAAGGACCACGCTCTCACAGAATACCAGCGTAAAATAGCAGCATAACGCTGCTACGTTTTGTATGGTGAGTGTAGAGAACCGGAGACCCTTTTTACTGGAAACGAGGCATTCCATCTTAGTCCTCACGGGTGACAACGCATCTGCATTTTGACTCGTAATCGAGGATAGATGTAGATGTCTATGGGCCATAGCAACCACTTACCATCAGGTGGACTGTGTGCTCGTTTGTCACCCTAATTCCATAAAAAAAAACCTTCACGCTACCTTTGGGAAAGAGATAAGCGACGTGAAGGATAGGGTTGCTGAACATGATAACCGCCTGTCGGAAGTTGAAACCCGAATCGACCAAGTGAACAATCGGGTTGACAACGTGATGGCTGACGGTAAGAAAACATTGCACAACCTCAAACTTGGAGATGAAATTACAGCTCCTGTGGTAGCTACAACACTTTCGCTACGTGGATTCAAAGTGCCGCCATTCGACGGGCTGTGAGGCTCGGACACCACGAGATGCTTAAGGACGCCGTGGCCCAAGCACTGGAGGTGGAAGCCATGTGGCAGGATAATTCTTCCCATTGCGTCAGGGAAGTTGCAGCAGTTATAGTTCACGACCGGAATAAAAGATACAGCTCTAGGTGCTACGACTGTGTGAAGTTGAGCAGTGCCAGTAAATGTTTTACATGGTGAAACCATACTGAATCTCAAGTACATTTATATGAGTCGGCTCGACCAAAGAAGAACCACGCTCGTACTGATTCCCAGCTTTTATTCTTGTGACGAGACAGTGACAAGAACCGAACACCATTTTTACTAGCAATGAGATGCATCAAAAGTTTCAAAAACGCTTTAGAGCGGAACACATCCATTCAAGGACTGCTTAGTAGCAGTAGAAATATGTCTCTTAGTATCTATCCAGATATACTCCTAGACTGTAAAGACGTCCTTGAACCTATATGGAGTAAGTTTTTTGATACGGCCATTTTTGATCCAGCTGCCCTAACGGAACTGTAAAAGGGAAGGTGATCGATCTGGGGAGGGTAGAGCGGCTTAAAGCACCGCCCAGTAGCAGCAGGGAAACGAGAAAAAGCTAGGACTGCGGGGCTGCTATTAAAAAAGCCCCAAGGATTTATATCTTACAAGCCCATGATGGGAACAGCCTAATCATCAAGAGCGAGGTTAACGGAACGCCGTGTAAACTGACCATAGATACTGGAGACTCGCAAGGTTGTGAGTTCCAAACTTACAAGTCAGTTCCTTGGGGACTCCGCATATGACCGAGAACTCATTAATTTAATGACAGCCACAGCTGGTCAGTGCATACCCGTTCGTGGAGAGAAGGAGATGGAGTTGAAGCTACGCAACATAATCTACCTGCATAACGTCATCATTGCTAATATAATAGATAAATGCATCGCCCTTGACGTTGCGGGGCCGTTTCCGGAAAGTGAAAGTGGTAACAAGTTTAACAGTGGTAGAGCCACGCGGCAGCTTTTGCTGTCGCAAGGATGGGCCGGCTCGAACCGGGGTGGTACCATGACCTCACAGAAAACCAGCGTGAAGTAGAAATTTACCTCTGCGTTTCGCTTGGTGAGTGCAGGTGGCCGGAGGCCCTTTTTACTGGAAATGAGGCATTCTATCTTAGTCCTCACGGGTGACAACGCATCTGTATTTTGATTCGCAAACGAGGATAGTTGTAGATGTCTATGGGCCGCAGCAACCACTTACCATCAGGTGGACTGTGTGCTCGTTTGTCACCCTTATCCTATAAATAAAAAGGATTTATGGTTGTGATGGACTACTTCACTAAGTGGCAAGAAGTCTTTGCCATTCCAAATCAAGAAGCTTCAACAGTTTCATACAAACTAGTTTATGAAGTCTTCAGTCGTTTTAGGGTACTTTTAGAGATTCAAGGCGATCAAGGAAGCAACTTCTTACCACTCACAATCTGATAGAACTGTAGAACGATTTAATCAGACATTGGGGAGGTAACTAGCAAAATTTGTGGAAAATCAGCTACGAGACTGGGACAAGCACATACAAACGTTTTTGTTGTCATATCGAAGCGCTGTTCACAAAAGTACATCAGTGACACCAGCTTTTGAAATTTTTGATAGAGAATAATGGATGCCTGCAGACTAATCACCGGAATACCACCTGATTCCCCACACAGTTTAATCGATTATGCAAATTACTTGCGAAAAAAAATCAATTACAATGACGAGCACGTCAGACAATCGGTCCAGCAAATGTCTGAAAAGATGAAAACCCGGTATGACCGCAAAATGAACAACAAAGGGTTCGACGAAAGTTCACTATTGTGGTTGCACAATCTAGTTCGCAGCAAAGGTAAATCTCCTAAGATTCAAGCTAAATGGGACGGACTGTATCGGATTGTTACAAGGATCAATAACGTAACCTGCCGGATACAAAAAGGTACAAGAAGTACTCCTAAAATCGTCCATGTGGATCGAATAGCGCGTTATCAAGGGCCCCATAATGCTCGGGACGAGCATGCCTTAGGAGGGGGCAGTGTTGCGCAGCACCATTAATGACTGGTACATGGTGACAATATTTATCACTTGCGCCTTCTAGTATCGAGTAGCAGAACTAGGAGAGTCAAGATCCTTTTAGAAATTTCCATGGAAGAACTTTCTAGTACTATCGATACCTAGTCGAAGACTATGGAACTGTCTGGAACTGAAGAATCTGACGTCCTATATAAGGCCAGAGGAGTCAGTGTTAAGTTGGCGAAACAAACGAATACTTCGAAACGATACAACTGCGAACTAAAGTGATCAGTAGTACAATTGTGTTTTGTTATTAGTGTGGTTTTAAGTTATAATCAGTGTTCTGTAATTTAAGTGTCAATTTTGGTAATTCACTCGGTAGTTTTTTATTGTCTCGAGTCAATAAGATACTACGTGTTCGTAACAATAAGAAGAGAAAGCACGAGTGTTCGTGATCCTTACAAGGTGTATATAGCGTTTATTTTTAATAAAACATCAAACCTGTGTTTACGTGATAGACTGGAGCTCTACGGGGCGTGAAAAATTCCTATAGTACCAAAAGTTGACTCGTCGAAGCAAATGTACGAGAGCGTGTGGTGTTAAAAATTTATAATTATTTCATTAAGTTCTACCTGGTTGTAAGTGGATGCTTTGTCCCATAGATATTCAATTAAGAAACAAAATGTAGATGCGTTACCAAACCTGAGGACTAAGAATATGCGGCTGGTTTGCTCCTAGTAATTAACGACTTCACAGAGTTAGTAGTTCATTAATGGGCCAATATTTAAGCTATTACAATAAGTCGCAGGATATATACAAGGTCTTCTTATTACCAAGTTTGAATATTTTCTTAAACAAAAACTGTACAAAAGGTTACATAAATAAATACATTGTTGATAATAACCTTTGGGAATGAGGTGGTCGCATCCAAGCTGTTTCTCAAATAAATTAAGTAAGTAATTTGTACTTCCTGTATTCTTATTGTATAATTTAATAAAAAAAAAACTTTTACGTTTCTTAGTCCGAACTAGTGGTAAAAAGAAAAAAAATCCTTAATAAAAATTACTTATAATCTATATTAAATAAAAGAATATTAAGAAGGCTACCCAAGGAGGGTACCAGCACCCCTGGAGAATCCCTCGCTAAGCATCCACGATCAAACTACTCCATTCCTAGCCGTGGGTGCTCAGGCTGCCCCGCGTATTCTGGGGGGGGGGGGGAGCGAAATTCCGCTCAAGACGAAAACTGCTCGAGGCAAGCGGAGCAAGAAGACAAAGGCAACGCTTTCCGTGGATTTCTGCAATATCAGGGAACTTCATTCAAACCTTAACGCCGTCCACTACCATCTGGAGATAGCTAAGCCGGCCGTGCTCTTTCTAACCGAGACACAGGTGTCCTCTCTGGCTGATACTTCGTATCTCTCCTACCCGGGGTACAAATTAGAACACTCGTTTGTGCCCCGGGCTGGAGTTTGCGTGTACGTCAAAGAGAACATCTGTTTTCGACGCCTCAGCAGTCTTGAAGGTAAGGACCTGTCCATCCTATGGCTACGCGTAGACAGCGACGACCATCCCCGGCGGTAATGCCGACAAAGACCGACTCTTCGACCACGTCCAAATGGCTGCAGACTCCGTGCTACAACAGGTCCCATCCGCAGAGATCGTGATACTTGGCGATTTTAACACCCACCACGCCGAATGGCTCGGTTCACGCTTAACCTATCATGCGGGGAGATCTGTTTATGACTTTGTCTTGGCATATGGTCTGACACAACTGGTTACTTCGCCTACGCGGATCCCAGATGTGGAGGATCATGTACCTTCCCTGTTGAACCTTCTGCTGACCTCTCATCCGGACGGATATCAGGTCTCCGTCGATCTCCTCTGGGCTCTTCGGACCATTGTCTGATCCGGAGTACGGTGCCACTCACGTTCCCATCGCAATTGCGATCTGCAGCTTGCCGCCATGTTTGGCACTATAGGTTGTACGATTGGGACGGGATGCGGTCTTTTTTTGCATCCTACCCTTGAGGGCGGGTTTGCTTCGCGCCGGATGATCCCAACGTTGTTGCTGATTCTGTCGCTGATGTGGGACTTCAGGGAATGGAATTATTTATTCCGTCATCTGTGGTACCAATCGGAGGCAGAAATCAGCCATGGTTTGGTCACTCCTGCAAAATTGCATCACACTATAAGCAGGCGTGATACCGAACCTGGGCCGACACATCAACGTCGCGGGATGTAAATATCAGCGCTCTTAAAAAGAAGTATAATTCCGCCTCCAGATCCTTCAAAAGTGTCATTGCCAAGGCAAAGTCAGATCGGCACATCGGCAGAATTGGCGAGAAACTTGTTCGCCTCCTTTCGGGAACACGTGCATTCTGGTCTCTCGCCAAGGCTGTCCAAGGGAATTTCTGTCAGCCATCTCTGCCATCTCTGCACAGGGCCGACGACTCACTGGCCCATGACGCAAAAGAGAAAGCCGATCTGCTAGGCTCTCTTTTTGCTTCCAACTCGATTCTAGATAACGGTCCCCCCGTTATCTAGAATCGAGTTGGAAAAACACACCGCCGACTATCCCGCGGTGTGATTGCTCCATACAGGAAGTGCTGTTTACACAGCGCTCGGTGCGTAAAGCACTCCTCTCCCTGGACGTCAACAATTCGGGTGGGCCTGATGGAGTCCCACCTATTGTGCTGAAGACGTGTGCTCCGGAGTTGGCACCGGTTTTAATGCGACTTTTCCGGTACTTCTACATCATTGGCGTAGTCCCGAACTCATGGAAGACAGCTTCGGTGCACCCGATCCCTAAAAAAGGCGACCGCTTAGATCGGTCCAACTACAAGCCTATCGCTATCACCTCCTTGTTCTCCAAAGTAATGGAAACCATTATTAACAGCCAGCTCATGCGATACCTTGAGGATCACCAGCTGATTAGTGACCGCCAGTACGGTTTCAGTCGAGGTCGCTCAGCTGATGACCTTTTAGGTTACCTAACTCATAGATGGGCGGAGCCAGTAGAGTCCAAGGGGGAGGCGTTAGCCGTTAGTTTGGACATTGCGAAGGCCTTCGATCGGGTTTGACACAAATCGCTTCTTTCGAAGCTCCCTTCCTATAGGCTTCCCGAGAAATTATGCAATTGGATCACCAAGCTTTCTTGCAGATCGGCGCATCAAGGTCGTTGTAGACGGTGCATGCTCCGATTACAAGTTCATTAACGCTGATGTTCCACAAGGCTGCGTGCTATCACCAACGCTGTTTCTTCTGCATATCAATGATATGATGCAAACCAGTGACATTCATTGCTATGTGGACGACAGCACTGGTGATGATTTATACACCGGCCGTGTCAATATTTCTCGGGAAAACGTCGCCGAGTACCGGAATATACTTGTGTCTAAAGTCGAGACTTTGTTGAACAAAGTCTCAGACTGGGGTCGACTAAATCTAGTCCAGTTCAATCCCCAGAAGACACAAGTTTGCGCGTTTATCGCTAAAAGAACCCCTTTGTCGTATCTCCTCAGTTTCAAGGCACTCCCCTTGTTACCTCAGCCAGTATCGAGATCCTTGGTGTCGACATATCGAGTGACGTGCAGTTTCGTGGTCACTTGGAAGAGAGGGCCAAATTGGCCTCTAAAAGGCTTGGCGTGCTCAGCAGATCGGGACAGTATTTCATGCCGGCACACTGCCTGCAACTTTACAAGGCGCAGATTCGGCCTCACATGGAATACTGTTCCCATCTCTGGGCAGGGGCTCCTCAGTGCCAGCTCCTTCCACTTGACCGCATCCAGCGCAGAGCGGTTCGAAACGTCGACGACCGAGTTCTTTCCGATCTGCTTGACTCATTGGCACTGCGTAGAGATGTTGCATCTCTTTGCGTATTTTTATCGCATCTATCACGGGGAGTGCACTGAGGAATTGTTCGGACTAATTCCAGCCGCCCAATTTCACCATCGCACATCGCGACAAATCTCGCGATACCATCCATACCATCTGGATGATTGGCGGTCCACCACTGTGCGATTTAGAAGAAGTTTTCTTCCTCGCACAACTTCCTTGTGAAATCGATTACCACCAGCGATTTTTCCGGACCGATACGACTTAGGGACTTTCAAGAAAAGAGCCTACTCATTTCTTAAAGGCCGGCAACGCATCTGCGATTCCCCTGGTGTTGCAGTTGTTCATGGGCGGCGGTAGTCACTTACCATCAGGTAAGCCGCATTCTCGTTTGCCATCTCGCCTATAAAAAAAAAATATTACATTTCATTATATTCCGGGTATTACCCCGTTACTAGTCAAAACGTATTTCAGTTCTCATCACTTACCATACAATACACAGCAGAATTTAGCTGCTATTTAAGTTGGTATTCTGAGAGCCTGGTCCTTCCCAGGTCGAGCCTACTCATTCGTACTACGAGTACAACCATTAAATAGCTGCCGCGGGGTTTTATGATGATAACATTTACATCTGAAGAAAACGTCAAAGATCAGAATAAGTAGACCGAAAACCGTGGTATTATTTTATGGATAACATTTACTTTTGTATTTTTATCATATTGAAATAAAATGCTGCCCTACTAGAATAAATAACTAATTACTATTAAATCTTTGTAGTATTACGTAAGCATATTTGGATTTCGGCAAAGGCTTTTTAGCGTTACTTCTGCAAAAGTATATTCTATAAATTAAAAATAAATTAGATATGGGAGAAAACGTGTTACGTACAATAAAGTCAATATAATATTATGATTAAAATATATGATGAACACAGCACAGCGATATCTAATTTTGTTTCCGCTGACATTTCAAGCGGAGGGAAAATGTCCAACCGGTTCCACTATGAGTTCACGAACTTGGTATGCCATAATTATTCGTTTGTTTCTGATATGAAAATTTTCTCTCAACGCTCATATTCCTTCTCGATGTGAACTTGTATGCTATTACTATAAACTATGCTATTAATTATAAACAGTATCTTTAATAAAGTTACAGATAATGATTTCTTATATTTACGTGAACACTACACATTGAATAAAATTACTTTCAAGGATTTTATCGCGTTTAATTATCTTGTTTTTTATTGATTCCCGACGTTTCGGGTATTATACGAGTATATTTTTAATTTTATTAATTACAGGATCCCAAACAGGTCAAATTAAAACTAAACGCAAGCATACCACTGCAAGACTTCAAGACACAGTAAGTTCATTGTGCGTAGATAGGACCAAAAATAATAATTAAAAAGCTGAAGATAACCCGGGGAGTTAACCCGGGGTGGGTTAACTCTGAAATCGGGGCATCAATTCCCCCGTGACCATGGGTGGTGTAAAGAACCCGAAACGTCGGGAATCAATAAAAAACAATATAATTAAACGCGATAAAATCCGTAAAAGTAGTTTTATTTAAAGTTACAGATATCGGATCTAATGCCTTATGACAGTCTCTAACGCTGAACTTTACGAAAATTAGAGAAAGGTTTTAAAGAGAAAAATGTTAGAAAAAGTATATGACCTTAAAAAGCGGAATCTTTATCATCACACCTTTAACATACCTTGAACTTGTGTAAGCCAGAATCAAAAAATCCACACCTCTTAGCTTGGGTTTCTTTATTCTCAAAGCATCTAACAAGATATAAGTAATTTGTTCTTTCTAAAAACACTTTCCAGTACCTCTACTTTGTTAGGACATATTCCAATTTATTAAAGAAAGCAATGGGCAGTGTGTACATATTTTAATACATAATCATTTTAATAAACTAATTAAAATTACATTTAAATCCATTTTAAAATATCAATTAAAAATATTATTCATTTAAATTTATTTATTGTATATTATTACAACATAAAATATTTTATTATCTACAATATTAATAACTATATAAAAAAAAAACTTAAACTAGTAACCGAATTATCATACAGTCCTACTCCTCGCGCTATCGTGCTCAGAACGCTGAGTTACGCTGCGTTTCCCCACTGAATGGCTATACTTTTGCTTTGAGCGAGATTAGAACCTACCCTTTTATCACCAACTGCAACGACCAGTCACGGATGCAGTTCCTTTAGGAACTTCACCGCCCGTGGACCCCACGGACCGATATTCTCTACAGCAAATGGGAAAAAAAATAGGCAGCTCTCACATACTTATATTTGCACCACTAACTCAGTTCAGCTGCCTCTGATGCCGCCCCACCTCTAAAAGAGGTACCCCTGAGATGAGAGGCCGCCAGAGTGTCTACGCAAGTAGCATCCCACACTAGGGCTTTATTTCTCTCCCAAGGGACCAATGTCACACCGTCGGGTCTCTTGCCATCGTCGCAAAATATTGCACAAGGCTCTTAAGCCAAGGCTACATTTATAGAAACAAGAGCCCTTCGGTTGACATCATTTAAAAAACCGTGCCGTGAAAACCTACCAGCACTTTTCTCACATGAATGTCCGTGGAGCCCAAACTTGTCAACGCTGCTACCACAGGGACACTGATGGGGTTGACGGATCGCCGGTCCTAGTCGGATCCCTACGGCGATGCGCAAGCGAATCTCGAATATCGAAAAACAATGGGGCACCTAGCAAATATAGTGATACTGCACTGACTATTTTTATTCCTGGAGAAATATGATTTAAATTTTGAATTAAAGTGTCTCTGTGAGAAATAGATAAATTATTGAAAAAAAATATTTCACATTTATTGCTATTTGGTTCAAGACCAATATTTTTAAAATTACGAAAAATATGAGTAAGATCACTGAGGACGTCATTTGCTCTACCTCCCAGTGTACCGTCGTCCAGGTCCAAGATATTCAGCTTGAGATTCAATAATCTTATTGAATCTCAAGCTGAATGTCTATATTTAATAATCTTCGACAATCCATTATATTTTTAATTATAATTTGCATCTTGATCTGAATTAGTTTTGAATCAAAACTTCAAAATATTATTTTTATTAAAAACATTTTTAACAACGATATACAAAATAATAAATTAAGTAAATTTTTTCGTGAATTATCAATTATTAAACAGATTCCTCTAAATGACCTAAAATACCGAAAAATTAATTAAGTTTCAAGAAATAATTACCTACTATTTTAGTATTATAAATTTAAGTTTTAATGATAAGGTATCTAATCCTAGTTTTTTATAAAATTTATACATCTGATACTGTGATCTAAAATTGCAATCGGTACTTTAGACAGTCAGATTATTAAGCGATGAATCGATTCCTTTCCACTATTTCTGATGCTCTCCTTTACTTTTCTCTCAGATTTAGGTTTATCAATTTGAACAGAACATTCTAATCAATCGTTATAGAGGTGTTTGAAGATATTTTTCCATTGCTCAGCTCGAGTGTTATTACCGCTCCACAATTAGTTTTATTTGCTAATTATATTTCTCTTTGTGAGTACGATACGTTGTAAAATTAAAGATAAATTATACTAGCAGTAAATAAAATACATTTCGTAATCGTCTTCATCAGCAATACCAACACCACCAACACAGCCCATTACATAAATCATCCACATTCATTGCTTCATAGCGGCGATTTCGTTTTGTTTTTACTTTGTACTAGGACAAACCTTTCTTGGCAACTGTATGCCCCGCTGACTTTTATAAAAATACTTTTTTTCGTTTAATTATTTAAAATTTAATTATATTCTCATATAAATAAATAAAATAAGAAACTAACAATAATTGATTTTACCAACATAAAATGTACGAAACAAATAAATGTTCTCTTAGGTTGCTAGCACACGAACATGGCATTAGTTTTCTAGTGGACTGTACATAAATTGGACAAATGATGCAAATAGTTTACAGCAACTCGCTTTGTCGAGAGTAATTTAAATTCAGCAGACACTGGCCAATGTATGAACAGAACATAGGCAAGCGCACAACATAAATTTATATTAGTCACTGATTCTCTACGACTAAAATAGATATTTAGTATATAAAATATGAGGCTACATCACCACTTACCATCAGGTTCAATTGTAGTTAAACGCTAGCTTGAAATAGTAAAATTAAAAAGAGCACTAAACACGATGAAGAACTACTTAGATTATTTATTCAACTCCAATTTAACGGTAATACGAATCGAAAGATCAACGCTTAAATATACTTATAGTCTTTGTATATTGCAATAATAAGTCAGTTCTATATATCTAAAATTGTTCATGGGAATAAAAATACTACATTAGGTTACAACTCGGGAGCCTTTCTTTCCAATCAGTTTTCTGTTATTCAAGGTATATGGTACCATATAGTCAATATTTAATCACGTCTGGGTCCCTCAGTCGCCACTTATCGACACCCAAGGAATGATAGTGGGATGTTCTCATACAGTCCAGTCAAATTCACGTCAGATAGGAAATCTGTTCTCGACGCCTCGGTAGTCTTGAAGATTCGTACCTGCCCATCTTTTGGCTACGTGTAGACAGCGACGACCATTCGCGCGTCTACGGGTGCCCATATAGGTCCCATAGCGGTAATACCGAAACCGGCAGACTCATCGAACACGTCCAAATGGCTGCAGAACCCTTGCTATAACAGGTCCCATCCGCAACGATCGTAATCCTTGGCGATTTTTACACCCACCACACCGAATGGCTCGGTTCACGTTTAACCGATCATACGGGAAGATCTGTTCATGACTTTAATTTGGCATATGGTATGACACAACTGGTTACTTCGCCTACGCGGATCCCAGATGTGGAGGATCATGCGCCTTCCCTGTTGGATCTTCTGTTGACCTTGTATCCGGACAGATATCAGGTCTCCGTCGACGCCCCTCTTGCCTCCTCGGACCATTGTCTAGTCCCTAATGTGGTGCCATTCACGCTGAAATTGCGATTGCTTTCTGCAGGCTGCCGTTTGGCACTATAGGTCGGCCGATTAGGATGCGTTGCGGTCTTTTTTTACATCCTACCCTTGGAGGTGGGTTAGCTTCTCGCCGGACGATCCCAACGTTGTTGCTAATTCTGTTGCTAATATGGTACTTCAGGATATGGATATATTTATTCCTTTCTCTGCGGTGTCCCTCGGAGGCAGATCTCAGCCATAGTTTAGTCGCTCTTGCAAAATATCATCTCGCTACAAGCCCGGTAGCACTCCTGCTACCGGGTCTGGGCTGACGCATCAATGTCCCGAGATGTGAACACCAGCACCCTTTAAAAAATTATAATTCCGCCTCCAGGTCCTTCAAAAGAGTCATTGTCATGGTAAAGTCAGAGCACATAGGCATAATTGGCGAGAAACTATTTCGCCTTCCTTCGGGAACCCGTGCATTCTGGTCTCTCGCCGAAGCTGTCCAAAGGAACTTCTGTCAGCTATCTCTTCCAACTCTGCACAGAGAAGACAACTAACTGGCCCATGCCGCAAAGGGAAAAGCCGATCTGGTAGGTTCTTTCTTTGCGTCCAACTCGACTCTCGATGACGGAGAGAATACACCGCCGACTATCCCGCGGTCTGAGTGCTCCATGCCGAATGTGCGCTTCGCTAAGCACTCGGTTCGCAAAGCACTCCTCTCCCTGGACATCCACAAGTAGAGTGGACCTGACGAAATCCCTCCAGTTGTCCTGAGGACGTATGCTCCTGAGATAGCACCGGTTCTAACGTGTCTTTTCCGGTACTCCAACTCCTTAGGGGGAGTCCCGAAATAATGGAAGACGGGGTTTGTCCACCCAAACTTGCGTCTGAAGTCAAGTTTTTGCTGAATCCGAGACTTTGGGATTAGGGGTGACTAAATCTAGTCCAGTTTAATCCTCAGAAAACACAATTTTCAAGGTGCTCCCCATGTTGTCTCAGCCAGTATTGGAATCCTCGGCATCAACATATAGAGTGACGTGAAGTATCGTTATTTCTTGGAAAACAAGGCCAAATTGGCCTCTTAATTAAGAATTTTGAATAATTTGTATTGTTTATTAGTTAATACATTGTATTTTATAACATTTATATCATCTTAATTTATTGAAGGTAGACTTTAAGTAGAAAACTAATTAAGTATTTGATTTTTAAAATGTGTTGACCCCTTTTTTATATGCTGTTGCCATGGTAATACATTGACTTAAGTTAAAGTTTAAAAATTTCATAGGTTATTAAATGGATACAAAAAAATAAGCTAAAGTAATCTATAAAAATACTCTTACGTATGCTCCAAATTAAGCAAAATTTCTTGCTTCTTCTATTCTTATTTCTTGAAAAGTTTCTCAGAAAGATGGCCTCCATTTAAATCAACAAATTATTTGTAAGCGATTCTGGAAGTTATTGTAAACATGTCTTTGTAGATCGTCGTCCCTGATAATAAATCAAAAATAGTAAAAAAATATTTCAACCCGCGGAGGCCTTTTTCAACAGTGGACTTTCGATATGATGTAATGAATGAATGGTTAAACGATCTCTCTCTTACTTCTCGTTAGACTTCGCTTGGTTTGCGAAGTCTAACAAGAAGTAAATAAGAGAATAAATACGTAAATTCCACGAACAACGACCATGCAAAGAATAAAGGGCCCACGGATCAACGCTAAGGTCGTAATCAAAGTTTGACAAAGTTTTTCAACATAGTGACATAACGTTCATAATTATATAAACTGTTATAATAATCCCAAAAACAAGCCCTTACTTAAGCATCACTCTTGCAACGGCTTCATATTTTCCTCTTTATAATTCACTCGAGATCAGTACCTCCTTTGTTTGTCGTAGCCCTAAAGATGGAAACGATAACTTTTGATGCTGCACTTCGTTGGTTCAATATCTTCCGCCACTTTGTGCCTTAATCTGGATGTACGCACTGCTCTAGGAGCTCCATACTTCATATCGAACATATTAACATTGTCTTCAAACTTCTTTTACTCAAGCCAATAGGATATTAAATGTGTTGAAAATCCAATAGGATATTCCGAGACGATAACTGACCATTTCGACCTAATTATTGACTTAGTTTCCTAAAACCGACAAACTGAGTGAACACCATCTTCTCCGTTTCAATTTTTCATTACTAAATAAAACAACGCAACAATATTAAAATGGCGTTCTCCCCTTTACCCTTCGGTTCTCTTACGTTCACGTAAGATTATTTATTATATTCGGTTCTCTTAGTTTCTGCGAGTGTTCAAAATTCATGAAAGAAATGGGTCAGTCAGCTTTACGCCACCTTGTTTTAGAAATTGCTTTACCATAATTGTAAAGGCATGAAGACAATTATTATTACACTTTTATTATTCTTCCTACTGATCAAAAAAGTACATTTATTAAAAAACGCGCTAAATTTTTTAACATACTTTTTGTGACATAATATCTAACCAACTCTTTGTAAATACCTACTTGAAGTTTGGTTACCGTATAATCTCTGTTACCAATTTTCTTTATCAAAACTCATGAAGGGCTAATTTGATTAAACTTTCACGTTAAGTCCTTGATAGGAAGTTATCAAAACTTGTATGTAATTTTAAACGAATGGATATTTCTTTGTTCATAAACTGTACAAGCAAAAGAAGAGGGTCCCTATGATTATTATTATTTGCCAAGGGTGTAATAAAAAAACAACTACGAGTTTGAGTAACTGATTATCGTATTATGACTTTCAAATTCTAGCCAGAGCCAACATTCGTTAATTTACAATTCATTCATTAAAGCTTGCCAAAAGTTTACTCATGAACCCAAGTCTCATAGAGGGATCGCTTCACAGAGGAGATATTTGCTACAGTTGCCACGTTTGGCGGGCGGGTTGACAACCGCAGTTTTCTAAACTTCCGCTTCATTTCCCTATGTCGCATCTTATGACACTAATTCACATTCACAATGTTAATTAACGTACCTAGCATTACTTCATTTGTTAAAATCCATTAAACCGTTTAGGCTACAGAGCGTGCCAAAGAAATAGACATACACACATACATACACTAAACATTATAAAAATATTACCCCCCTTCTGGGACAGTTTTGTAAAAACCACTTTCTGCAAAACATAATTAGGGTTCAGGGCTTTTAAAGTAAACGTAAATCTCTAATATCTCAATTTCAGCACGGTCGACATCGAAGTTGTCAAAATGGTCGCCCTATTACGGAAGGGAATGTGCTAGCAGTGCAGAATTTAATTTAAAAGAAATAAGCGAATAACATATGAAGAGACTCTGCACATATGCTGCAATATTGATGGATAAAAATTCACGATATTTTACACGAACAACTTCTAGTGAAGAGGATAGCTTAGGACAACTTTTAGCGATGAGGATAGTTGAGTCTGAACAACGTCACCGATTCTCAGAAGCAGGCCCGCGTGGAATAGTGCTGTAACATAATTAAGAGATGTAACCAGAAGTATTTACCTCTATGAGTAACAAGCGAACGAACGTGGAGCTCCGCGGTCTATTGCTTCGGAAAACAAGCGTGCACTCAGAACTCAAAACGAGGGAGTTCCTGAACAGCACACCCGTAAGCTTTTGGGTCACCCTCTTTACAGCCCTGATTTTATAGAGCATGATGTGCCTTTATTTTTATCCCTAAAATAAAGAGGTGTCTGTGGCGGACCGGAAAGTGTTTCGGAAATTGGTTAAGACATTAAACTTTGTATAGATTCTTGTGGAGAGTTCTCTGAGAGATTTAATAATGAATATTTTACCCATTTTTTAAAGTTTTGCATAAGTATCTGCTTAATTAAATATTCGTACAACACCAGTGAGCAATAGTTATAATAAATTTACTTTTTAATTTTTAATTTCTGAAAATGTAATTCCTGCATTCGTTTTAGTGTTTCTTTAAATTAAATCAACTTAACTAGACTACGACCTCTTACTGTAAAACGAATTTGCCAGTTTAATTACGATTGTAGCGGTGAGTGTTTCTATAGACAATGTCATAATTAATTCAATTAAAACTAATTAGCCTTGAAAACGAAACAGAAACATTTTCTTAGTCAAAATTATTTATGAATCAATTACTCTTGAACATAATGAATTTAGTAATCTAGAACCTTAAAATTAAAAAAAAATACTTTCATAATATTGTGTCTTAAGCGCAAAGTGCGCAGGTATGTTCTACTAGGGCTTAAAAATTAAGATTTCAAAGTTTTGTAGCATGAAATTGTATCAAGCAATCATATTACACATATAAATGATATAAAAAGCACATTGTCGGAAAGATAAATGATTGTTGAATTTACTAATTTTTTTTTTAAATCGATTAATTACTATTTTTACATAAAAAAGCAGTTTTAGTGGCTTATGGTGTGTATTTATCAAGTCCACATGGCGGTGTAAACACAATAACTTTTGAAAATCAATTGCTCAACTCAACCTATTTTAAAAACTCTTCACCTATCATGTAGGAAGGCATGGAATGTAAATGGCTGTTTTAATTTTGTTTTGTTTAGTAATAATAAATTTTTTTCGGCTAAGAAATGGCGAAATTTTCGGTGGTTTGAGAGACTTGTATTAATTTATTTTACTAAATAGGCCGCAGCCGCACTCCCAGCCACAGCCACAGAGTACTTTATTTACTCCGGAATCAACTGCTGTCGTGAGAGGTCGATTGTTACAGCGGTTCGCGCAGAAAAATATCGATCTCCGTAGAAATACAAAATATTCCAAAAACCAAATTTGATACATACTTGCCAAGGTAAGATATTATTATTATTTTTATAATCACAGATTTTTATTGCAATATTTTGTTTCGCTAAAAGCACGCAGGATTTATATATAAATATACTTATACGCCTTGAACATTATAGACCTGAAGGTGTGACGGTATCTGTTACTGGAACTCCTCGACGAGTAGAACTAGATGTGCTGAGACTGGCATCGTTTTATTAGTTATGATGATACCTTACCACCGGACTTGATAGAGTGACTTGAAAGTGTACTTTGATGACTGCCACTGGAACCCCTCGACGAGGAGAACTAGATGTGCCGAGACTGGCATCGTTTTATTAGTTATGATGATACCTTACCACCGGACTTGATAGAGTGACTTGAAAGTGTACTTTGATGACTGCCACTGGAACCCCTCGACGAGGAGAACTAGATGTGCCGAGACTGGCATCGTTTTATTAGTTATGATGAGACCTTACCGCTGGACTTGATAGAGTGACTTGAAAGTGTACTTTGATGACTGCCACTGGAACTCTTCGACGAGGAGAACTAGATGTGCCGAGTTTGGGCTCGTTTTATTGGTTATGATGAGACCTTACCCCCGGACTTGATAGAGTAACTTAACAGTGTACTTTGATGACTGCTACTGGAACTCCTCGACGGAGAGAATTAGATGTGCTTAGTATGAGCTCGTTTTATTAGTTATGAATAAACTTTACCTCCGGACTTGACGAAGTGACTTGAAAGTGTACTTTGATGACTGCTACTGGAACTTCTCGACGAGGAGGACTAGATGTGCCGAGTTTGGGCTCGTTTTATTAGTTATAGAATATAATAGATATATAGGATAGATCTTACCTCCGGACTTGACGGACTGACTTCAAGGTGTACTTCTTTGACTGCTACTGGAACTCATTGACGATGATAGAACTACAATTTACATTTTTTTAATGTTTTCACTATCATTGTGAGTTGTGCACTTTTGAATTTTCCAAACTTTTTTAATTTAAGTTTGACAAAAAATATTATAAAATTGGAAGTATAGTTATAAGGTTATTATTGAAAACGTATCTGTATTTAAACTACATAAAAAATTAAGTATAATCATGTTATACGTAATTTTTTAATGCACTTAAAGCATGCACAATTGGATTTACCAATAGTCTTTTTGACTTTTTTAAAAAAACGTTACCTCCACACTAGGATTTTCACCTGTATCGTAGAGGCAGATTACAAACATAAATTGCACAAGAACAAACATCCGGACCCGGAACAATTATTTGTAGGCCCTACAAATACTTGTTCCGTGCGGGAGTTGCCAGAAAAACATTTTATTGGAAAATTTTTTTGCAAATGTTATATGCTGCGCAGTAACGAAATAACCGCAAACGCTCTGCCAGACTCGCGGGACTGGATTCGCCAATGGACGAAATTATATTTTTTCACAATTTCAACTTGCCAAAAGGACCTTCCCGAAATTCGTCGCCAGCTCTCAGACTATAACCCATATTGCGCTTGTTGGTACGACTGTTACTTAAGAATATTAACACATGATCAATCAGCAGTAATTTTTTCTATTTGTCACTCCATCTTACTGATTTTGTTATTTAAAACACCGTTACCCCTCACACTAAGAAACAATTCTCCTGTATTGTGGAGATGTTGTATATCAATTTTAAAAGAGCAATCATCCATACCCGGTACAGTTATTTGTTGGCCATATAAATACTTGTATAACTCAGAGAGACTACAAGAAGAGCCTTTTTCATAGCTTATTGAGTTATTTTGTGCTCCAATTTACAATCAGGAGTGAATTCGAAATTTGGCTTCAAACCCAGGAGGTTGTAGGTACTTACTCTGACCAATAGACGAAACGTTTGTTTAAGATAACATTTAGTAGCACTATAACGTCAATAGTGATTGCATTTCAATAAATATAACTTTAATATTTTAAATGATAGCACTATTGTGGAAAGGTACCATCGTCGGAGCAAGGTTGTGGCTAGGAGCGACAAAGATAAACTGAACCAAAATACAAGTAGCAGCATCATCCTGATAACAAAAAAAACTGTGGTTGCCAACCTACAATAAGGGACAGGAGGCTCGTCTGAGTGTTTATGTTTTGTCATAAAAGAAATCTCAGAATATCCTAGTGAAAATACAATATGGATTTAAAACCCATCCACGGCCACTTGTGTCTCATAAAAACCTTGTAGTGTTATGCTACTTACATATCACTTTACACTATTTTAAATTTATTTTTCCATTCTGTTTTGATTTTCTGCATTCACCTCAAAACTGGATATTTTGCATCACCTTTATTTCCATAGGATCCTGTAACGTTTTTAAACCATAAGAACACAATAACAAATCATTTTCACTTCGTGTTTTCACGCTATCAGCACTTTTTAAATCGGTGTCGATGGAGTCTACCTTTTTTGATCTTTTATTTAGTTCTCCGTAACTCTGCAATTTCGGGCTTCGTGCGCGCTGGTGCGCTACCTTTTTCCTATATCAATTATATCTCATTTTTCACTTAAATCTTGCTGTTTCTCTATTACGAGCCTGAAACCAAAATTTGACATGTTTTGACATCGTTGTTTATATGGTTGTCATGGCAATTTTTATTCAAATTCGTTACCGGTCTGATGTTTTTATTTCAATACTTCCACAAAAATATTCTTTTTCTCTTGGCCATTTACAAAAATTTGCTTTTAATCTAAATAATTTTCCGTTCTTATCCCAGATCCGCCGTCGAGCGCTGAGCTCTCTAAAAAGGTATAAAAGCCGAACAATCGGCCAATAAACTCAGTCTCGCTTCAGCTTTCAAACTTGAAGCATCTCCTAAAGGCCTTATCCCGGGGCCGCACTGCCCCGGGATCCTGCAAGCCTCTGCCTTCACCTGAAGTCGTCGCCTAGCCACGCCCACGCCTCCATCTACTAGTGCCCGCGCTATCTTTAGCCGCTGCGTGTGCCTACTCCAGGCGCTGCGTGTGCCTACCCCAGGCGCTGCGTGAGCCTAGACCAGGCGCTGTGCGCCTACCACAGGCTCAGCCTGTGCATACTCCGTGAGCGGTGAGCACCACCACTAAGCGCGGTGTGCCACTTTTGTCTTCGGGCTCCGCTTCCATACTCATCTATCTTTATTATTTTTTTTAAGTAATTGTAATTCACGTCACCCATCATCATCATCATCATACTTCATTTTTTTTATATAAAACTGTAAATATCTTTTTAAATTTTAAATAAATTATTCGTTTTTGTTCTATTTTTGTTGTTTCGTTGTTGTTAGGTTAGGTTCTTTTTTTTTAATTGTCGCTTCACGACACCCTACGAGGTAGTTAGTAGTTCAAAATATATTTAGAAAATTTTAATAAAGACTGTTCATACTGATATAATCAATATCAAATATATTACATTATATTGATTATATCAGTAGGAACAGTCTGTATTCAATATATTTAAACTGCGACGTTGTCGTCTTTACTGCGTACCATAGTACTTACAATAAAATGCTTCATTTCCATTTCCTTCCGTTTTATTACCTTTCATTTGCAGTCCCATAAAAGAAGTTCAAATTTTATTATTTCAGTAAAGGGTTCAGTATTTTGGTTGATACTTTAAATTCAGAAGGTAAACTAAGTTAATCAGGTGAACTAAGTTAAACCATATAGGAAAGTGAACACATTTACCAATTTTTAAGATTTTCGGCATATTTTTTAGATTTTATGTTAATGCATCTCTGATTATGAATTTCATCCGTCATCTTCTATATTAGTTAAAGAATCTTTACCAAGATAATACTTAGTTAAAATAAAAATAAAAACATTAAAAAAATTCCTCACTCGCACACTCATGGTACAATCGGTAAATGTACCGTAATATAGCCGCAAGCCCACACGTGCAATGTCGAGTGCCGGCGTCGTGTACAAAATTATGTTGTAAAAGTGCTAAACCTGCTCCCCACTCTCAAATTCACAAATAATAAGAACATTATTATTATGACAAGGCGATTGCAGTTTCTCGACAACTAACTTTACTCAATATTTGTAAAATTAATAATACTTTAAGTATCTTTATACCAACAAAGAAATAAGTACATTACAAGTGATGCAAAAACCAAGCCAAAACCATGCTAAAGATACATATGTGTGCAAACTTTCACGGGCTTGTAAAGAAAAAAGGAAGAAAGATGTAATTGCGTGTCAAAATGTTGAGCATGGTTTCAGCTTCACTTGAAGCCTTTCTTCAAATGCAAATATTAATTACACATACTTTTGTTCCGGTGATAACCATGCTAAGCAAAATTGAAAGAGTAAAAATGAAATTTAAATATCAAAATTTTTCAATACCTTGCAAACATTATTAGACCGGTAATAATGCGTGATATAAATTTATTGAATTTGTTGAATCGGTCATTTACTGTAATATCTTTCGTATATTGTTATAAAAGATTAGAAAATTTTATGCTTTGCTGTATAACGTCTTTGCTTAAAATTTAATATATCTTCAAAAATAATTAAACTTTTACTATGCTCTACTTCATAGCTCGGCATTGTCCGTCACGTGAGAATGAGAATGAGACTTTCAATATCAATTTTTTTTTAATATATGCAGCAATATATCAATTTTTCACGAATTTTCTATGAAATTTTTGCTTCAAAACTCCTACAAAAAGATTCATTTGCGACAGATATGAACAGGCTAATCTTGCAAAAGTATTCAAAACTAATCCTTTTTATTCACATACTATTTTTGATGAAATGTTATTGATAAAAATATGTAGCAGCAGTATGCCATTAGACTAATAGTTTAAGGGAACGAACTGCGGACTAAAAAGTCTTAAATTCGAAAATTCCGTTTGAATACTGTTGAGAACCAACACTTATACAAACTTTTCAATTATTTTGTGATTAAAATACAATAAAAAATACTGATGATTATGTTAAAAACATTGCTTATTTTAATTACATAAAAATGAAGAAGGCCCCTTTTATATTTTATTATATTTCTGTTATAGCATTCATTAGCTTAAATTATAGCAATGATTATTCCGCTTTTCTGAGTTCCGTACAATTGGAATAAAATTATCTGTTTCCTTTTCCGAATGCCTTTATCGAGACATATACGGCAGTGTGTCAGCCAAATTCGAAAAAAAGAGCGACGCACCGCCAGTGAGTTATTACCCGAGCCATTATGAGCACTATCACAACAAAAACTATTAATCACCTGAAACGACAAAAAGAAGTTGGATGTTAACATAGTTATGGGTGCGGTTAGTTTCAATTATTTTTTCATTTAATTTTAAAGTAATTAAAAAAATAAACGCAAAAATTAAATGATGAAGATTATTTATTTATTTATTTTAACTTTTATGCACAAAAGGAAAATCGTACATATAGCGGACTTAATGCCATAAGGCATTCTCACTCTCTTCCTCTCTCTCTCTCTCTCTCTCTCTCTTTCTCTCTCTATGTATATATATATATATCATCATAAAATACAATATATTAATACAGACGTACACATACATAAATCTACTTAAATACATTAAATATATACATTATATTATATACATATCTATACACATATATTTGAGTCATGATAAATAAGGAAAATATGTGATGTTCTTTAGGAAATAGCGTTAATTCACAATTGTAATGCTTTAATAAAATGTTCACGATCTTTGTTTTTAAAAAGAAACTTGATGGAAGCTTTTTTAATGTCAAGAGGTATTTCGTTCCAGAGTCTTGTAGCCCTTAGAGCGAAAGAGTGGGACATATAATCAGTACGGCGTAAAGGTGTTTATCAATTTTTGATTATACGAAGAACGGAGAAAACTATTATGAGTATCTCCTAGGTACTGAAATCTAGATTTCAAGTACTCAGGAGCACAAGGATCGTTCAGGATAGTAAAAGAGTGCAGAGTATTCTAACATATCTACACTGACGGATAGGCAGCCAGTTAAGCTGAGTACGAAAAGATTATACATGGTCATATTTACGAAGATCATATATGTATCTGATGCAGTTATTAAGGAGACGATCCAATGTGTATGATTATATATTTAATTAAATAAAAAACGAATGAGACTTCAAATATTAATTTATAATTGATTTAAATCTAAGCATATTACTGTGTGCTCGTTTGTCACCCTATCCTATAAAAAAAAAAATTCTTTAAGAGTAGTGTGACCACGTTCTAATGCACCATTCGTTTGGGGGTGGTATGGACTCGAGAGGATATATTTATATATTTTTTGAAAAACAATTAAAGAACAAAACACGGTAATTCTTACTCTACAAAACATAAAGATTTAGGAATCTCTTCATCAGTCTTATAATTTTATATGTAAACTTTTTAAAGTCAACTTTTTGTAATCTATATAATATAAAAATCTAAGTTAACATACATTTTTATTTATTTTGGTCTCAAAAGCACTTAGAAGAGGCGCTAGAATTGTGCTGTCCATATATGAGATTACTGTAGTTGTCGCACATTTACATAATATATATATTAATATTAATTGAAGAAATTGAGTTAATTGAATGTCGCATCAAAAATGAATGTCAAGAGGGGCCAAGGTCCGTAAAAACTATTTTCGAGGTTGTCGAATACGCTGATAAAAAGTACAGATCTGAATGAGTGCCAAGTTCAGTAGCAGTTCCTTAAATCATTCCTATAGCTATTTCTATATGTTCTTGAATGAAAATTAATTACGTTCTTAGATAATCTGTTTGTAACTTTTCGAGTTTTGTTTTATAATAATAATAATGTAATTTTATGATAACTCAGCATAAAATACGAGTATATTAATTCCTCGATTAAAAATCTTTTCTTATATAAAGAATAAGGTTGCCGAGCACATTGTCAAACTGTGACCTATCATCAATTAAGATCAAAGCACTAGAAGACTTGTTACCAGTAAAATGCGTCCCCAGTTCTCTACGCACTATACGAAACACTATTCTATACAATATTCTGTAAGAGCGTAGTCTGTCCGCGGTCAAACCGACATATTCGCGCTGCATCTATGTATTGCTAGTATAGCTGCAGCGTGGCTCTATAACGTAAAAGATGCAGTGACAAAATGTCAACTGAGACCATAGGTATTGACAATTGTCACCTCTCATGTGATTCCTTTTATTGCTAAGTAAGTAAATTCAAGGCTGTAATATTAGGACGGAAGCGCACTCCATTACTCCAACTCATCTTATTTAATTGTTTAGAATATCTTGTTTAAAATCTCGTATAGATTAAACCAAATGTAAAATAACCAGACCAGTACAACAAGAGAAAGCAATTTTGAAATTGCGAGATATCAGCGACCGCAAAACTACATACCGGATAAACGGCTAAATATTGAACTGGCTTGCATTGTGCGCTATAATATGTTTATTTTTGAAAATACATCTGATTATTATTTCAGATCAACTTTTCAAATAGCTACAATATATTTAAGTGTATAAAATATTACTACAGAAATTAATTTCCTTGTACAGAAAAAAATAAACATGAAGTATAAGAAGACTTTTCTTCAAGCATGTTGACGTAAAAAGTAAAAGTCTGGTGATCACGTATTTGTTTGTATTTGATTGACATGAAAGGATTGTATCAAGATTAAATCTTGGAGGTTAAATTGACCTCCAGTCGATTACTTTCACGTTTATAAATGAAGCAAACGTCGGTTTGGAGGATGGAATGGATTCAATTTAAACATTTCATTTTATCGACAAGTTAATTGATTTATAAAATAAAAGTTAAAAGTTTTTTGCCTTTATGAATTCTTAAAGCAGGTATATAAATTCAAGAAATTAATAAATTAATTTAAAAAGCCTCGTGCAAGGATTGGTATCTAGCTCACTTTACTATAGAAATGCTAAATTACATCTTAAAATATTCTATTATTTCAATATACTAAACATTCCATTGGAATTTTTAGATGTAGAAGTGGGAGCATTATCAAAGGCACTGAAATGTGACTCTGCGATCAATCGCCAATGTACCTGCTCATTGTGGGATTACAAAAAATTCTTAATTCCTTTACTATTTCAGTAATTACTAGATAATAAAAAAATTAAAACCTATGAAATTCAACTGCAATAAATTCCATGCGAGCTAAGTCGCGGGGAACAGCTAGTAAGTAAATAAAAACCTAACCAGATGTAAGCCTTCAGCAGGGGAGGCTAAACGGCCGAGCGTTATGGGGAAAGGGAAAGAAACCGGAGTACGATGTAGGCCGAGGAGCACCGTCTTTTGTATTTGAGCCCTGGGCGGTCCATCACGGAGTCCCAATCGCCTTAGATGACCCAAGAGGCTAAACGGGATTAGCCCGTTCGCAGAAAAGACTACACGTATAATTTCGGTCAGCAGAACACCCCACATGTCGTTCACCTCGTGAGCCAGGTCCAGATACTTTGATCGCTTTTCTGTTACGGCTTTCAAGAGGTACTCGTCATACGGAATGGTAATTTCGACCAAAAATATCCTTGACTGTGCCCGGTCCATCATTACAATATCAGAATTATTCGCAAGAATTACCCTGTCTGTTATGATAGGCCTGTCCCAGTAGAGCCTGGTGCGGTCATTTTCGAGCACAGCTTCTGGTAAGTACTTATAATAAGGCAATCTCCGAATCATGAAACCGTATTTCAGAGCAAACTCCTTGTGTAGAATCCTAGCTAGAAGGTTGTCTCTATGCAAGTACTAAGAGGTAGAAAGCGCCGAATAACCGGAGATGACATGCCTAAGTGATCCACCGTGATGGCGACAACTCGACAGATATCGAGTCTATACATTAGGATGTAACTCCGTTAGTTGTTGGTCTTAATAAACTGATCTTATTTTGCACAGACAAAAACCCTCGGTTTCCCCGAAAACGTCGCTAAAACGTGGCCAGTGAAAGGAGGCAATTATGTCTACAAAAGGCTCATGTAAAGCCTTGTCCAACCTACCGTGGAGCTCCATCTCCTTCCATACGATCTCACAGTCGGAAATGCTCTATACTGTCGGGTCCTGCCATTGCTTGTTGGCTAAGGATAGAGGGCTAAGCCCTTTTTCACACAAAATTACGTCCTTGTAAAATGGATCACCCGATCTCGCCAGGAAGTAATTATGTAAAATTTATACATGAGAACGGGCATTATCCAACAGTTACATGCATCTGCCTCATTCACGCCCGAAAAGAGGCTGTTAAGCACTTTTATCAAGTGGGCATAAAACACATCCTCGATACCTATTGATACCTATATTCTGTGCCATACCCTGGTGTTGGTATGTTTAAGCCTCGGAAAGGGTCCTTATGTTGATGGGCATAGATAAGTATATGCCCTCAGAGTTAGCAACCCTACCCCTTTCGACATGTAGGACCGCACACTTATCCGTCCATTCTATTCCATATTATATATGTCCATTCTACATTATATATATCATTCTAGAATTGATAAGCTTATCGGTGATGTTTAGCAATTCTATGAGATGGAAGGGACTGGAGGCAAATAACTACATATATAAAAGGTGGGTCACTTTTGTCCTCCCTCCCGAAGCTGAAATTTCCTCCTAGAGTCCTCCAGTAAAGTACTGAGAGGATTCAGAGAGAAGCAGAACCAGATTGGACAATCACCCTGGATAATTCTTATACTTATATGTTCTCTGCGGCCGTAATCCCTGGACTTTTCCTGGTCAACGTAGCTGATGCGGTAATAATAAATATAATCATCAAAAGATGATTATATTTGTAATATTGTATTTGTAACGAAAAAAGAAAAAGAAATTATAAAATAAGATATTTAAAATCCACAGCAACTTACGCTTTTATAAATTATAAAATGTATTTAAAATCATTAACTTGCAGTCGCAAAAGAAAGTTTTTTTATAATGCCGTATACTGCAATTATTCGAGTAAAAGGTTCATTAATTAATGGGTACAGTTATGTCGTTAGTGTAAGCCTTTTTACCGCTTTAGAATGCAACTAAGCGGAATTACTTCTCCATTGAAAAGGGTCCACTTCGGAAACTAATCTCCACCATAAAGGAGTCAATCTTTTTTTGGGCCCACTAGAAATTTTAACGACCCTCAATGACATTACACAAAAATATATACCAATTTATTATTTTAAATAGCATAAAGATTATATGAAAATCTAAACAGAATCAAGAAATCTTAAAAAAAATAATTGCTTTGATATTTATGTTCAGTTCATTGGTACTGATAATGTAATATTAAAAAAATTGTAGTAGAGATGTGCCAACTCGAAAGAAACTCGACTCGAGTAAACTAGAGTTGAAATTAACATAACTCTAATAGTACGAATTGGGGGAACAAAGCTGTGTCAGTTTGTTACAAATTATTATTTATTTTGTTCTTCCATCCAACACAATAATTATTACTAAACTTAATAGGTAGTTATATATTTTTGGTTTGCGTATAGAAAATCTTCATTAAATAATATCACTCTAAATTTATGACATTTATACTTAATTAGTTTTCTTCATATATCAATAAATTTCTCGAATTAGTAAAAGTTTCAGCCTAAATACGTCCCACTGCTGGGCATAGGCCTCCCATCAGTTTTGAGAGGGTTTTAAGGCAAGGCAGTTAGCGCCGCGCTGCCCCAATGCGTGTTGGCGAACTTCACATGTCTTCAAAATATTTTTTTTCTTATTCCTCAGACATGCAGGTTTCCTCACGATGTTTTCCTTCACCGCAGAGCATGTGGTAAATCAGCACTTAAAATTGCAATTAACAATTTCTTTGGTGCCGGCGGAGATCGAACCCGATTTGCTCGTGTACTGTGAAATTTACAGCGAGCTGTTATACGGGGCTTAACGAAATCTCTTTTAAAAAAACTATTCAGAAATTACAACTGGATTTTGTTATAGAATGACACGAATTAGGAATTGAAATTGAGAGGCGAGTATTTCGGATGAGAGTGTATGACTGACTGCCGTACTGCTAGTGTTTAAAAATGGAATAGTACCGAAGCTACTAAGAGAGTGCTGACTGTGTGCTTTGTGTCAGCGGATCCCTATTAAAAGGGGATCTATAACAACCCCCCCGTTGAGAGGAAACTCACCCTTGAGTGAGTTTACGGCTACTCTATGCGTAGCTGTGGTTGATCAGTGTGATGATGATTTTCTGTATTTTCTTTGTTAAAATTAAAATGGTCTCTGAAAGACTTTCCTCTCTTACAAATTATATAGGTTATAATAGATATGCAAAGTATTACAGATATAAGACTTATTATAGAGAAACTAACATTATACAAATTTGGACTTTCTAGGGTGTCTAGTCGTTTGACAATCTGATCGGAATCAGTGTTGTAAGATTTTAAATTTTCTAAGTTCATAGTTTTTACATTTATAGAAGACGTAAGGTTAAATGAAAATTTGTTAAGGTTACTTAACTTACAACAACTATCGTTAATTATATTAAAATCCGAATATATTCCGGGGACACTTATACTAGGGTAGAGCTTAATTTCTAATTTCAGATTCTTATGGAAAGCTACGCAATCAGGTGGAATTGTGAGTAGGCCTGTCCCGGATAGAGTGTATTCGGTTAAATTGTTACTACACTCTACTGATAACTTAGTGGGTTTGGTTTGAACAAAAATCCATTTGTTGTTGTATAGTTTATGCCATATATCCAGATCACCGGAAATTAGTCTAAATGGACAGTTATCTGGGATTGATATCAAGGCTTTCGTCATAATTTCTATTTCACAGGGTATATTATTGGATATTGTAGCTACATCTACAACATCACAAAGGTAGGTATTTGTCGGGATGTTTTTATAATTATTTAACTCTTGTAGATAAACATAACTTGTTTTATCTTTGCTTAGCGCTACAAACTTTTCAGAAGGGATGATCATGGCAAAAGAGTTTGTTCTATCTTGAGCATGTGGAGTTGGTAAAGGTAAGTTCTTATACATATTATATTTTAACAAACTAACTAAAGGTAGTTTTATGATAAAAATAAGCTTATTGTCTAAATAATAACATACTAAATCGGAAATGTCAATTAAAGTATGAATGTTGCTTAATTCTAGAGATATTGGAAAATCTTTATATTTTGGCATAATTCTTAGATTACTAATTATATCATTATACATTTGAGTTGGGCTTAATACAGATGGATGTAAGGTGTTGGTTATTACAAATAAAATTGAGTTTAACAGATCTTCGACTTTGAATGACATCGTAAGTAAATTAGATAGCAAGGTATTTAAAACATTGGATAGTTTCGTTTGAAAACTGAGTACATTCAACATCTCAGATGCATTTTTAACAGTAGAAGATAAGAGTTCAATGACACTATTTAACTTTATTTGATTGTCATTTAATTCCTCCAGGGATTTATTAACACTAGAAATAGCGGATTTTGAGACTAAGATGTGCTTTTTGGTAGACTCTGCTAGTTTATTTTCGTTATTAAATAGAGCATGAATAGCTTTATTGTAGTTTTCAGCGTCATTTTCATCCAGTGTGCCGAAAATGTGTTTAAATACCGTGCCAATACCTGAGAACCAGGCAGATCTCTTGGACATACCGTTTAAGATAATATGGGAAATCGCATTAAAATCTCTTAAGATGTCGTTGTAAAGTGCTTCTAGGGGTTGTAACATATTTTCACACTGAGTATAATCTATGTCGGCACTCTCATGGCACTGAAATCGGATTATTTTAAATACTTCATGAATGTTTTCCAAATGGTGTTGGATTGGATGTACGTCTACCGGAATAACGATGTGAAATTGATCATTAATTATCCTCAATGTACCAACAGGGTCGAAGAATATACCAGGGCTCTTGTCGATGCGTTCAATATATTGACCATTGCCGGTTGCAATAATAATAGCGCAAAATGCGGTGGCGGTTCTGTAAATAATAATAATTAAGGGCTTACTATGTTTGAATTGTATAATAACGCGTATATAATGTAAAAGAAAAAGTATATAAATGAATTGTGAGTGTTAAAGTGTATGTCCTAAAATGAGTGTAATTTTGATATTTAAGAACTTATGTCATGTGCGTGTTTCACTTCATCGAAGTGGTGTTTAACATGGCGTCTGTTAATGAGTAGAGTAAGGGTATTATTACTGTGGACCTTGACAACTTTGAAGGCCCCCTCCAAATGGGGGAGAGGGCTTTGCGAAGACGAAGATGATTTTTAATGTAGACGTAATCTCCTATTTTATATTTGACCATGCGAGAGTTTCTGTCGTAGTATGTTTTAGACTTTTCTTTTGAAATTTGTATATTTTGTTGAGCTTTCTCTCGAGAAATCTTTAATCGATGCTGAAGCATTTTAATGTAATCAGGATAGGTAACGTTACTTTTTGATTCGAAAATAGCATCGGAAATATACGGCTTATGACCAAAAAGAAGTTCGTAAGGGGTAAACTGAGTTGTTGTATGGACGTTACTGTTGTAGGCAAACATCACCATATAGACGTATTTGTGCCAATCGGTTTGGTTTTCGTTCACGAAGGACTTAAGGTATTCTTTCAAAGTGGCATGGCTCCTTTCGAGAGCACCTTGAGTCTGGGGATGATACGGAGAGGACCATATCTGTCTTATTTTAGTTTGAAAAGGTCAGCCGTAAAATTTGTTCCTTGATCGGTAATTATGGATTTAGGGATCCCAAATTGTGAAATGAAGTGAACTAGAGCTTCGCATGTTTCTTCTGCGGTAACGTTGGAAATTGGATAGGCTGTAGAAAATTTGGTTAGATAATCTTGGAGGGTGAGTATAAATCGGAGTTTGTGAAAACCCGCTTCGGGTAAGGGGCCTACTATGTCTAGGCTTATTTTCTCAAATGGGCGAGTAGAAGTGGTTGTGATTTGCATAGGAGACCGGTTAATCTTGCGTAACGGTTTATTTGTTTGGCAAAGTTTGCAATTTTGGGTATATCTCTCTATATCTGCGCGCATGTTTTTCCAATAATAACATTCTTTAATTCTATTATACATTTTATTTGATCCTAAGTGACCGGCTATTGGTATATTGTGATTTTCTTTTAGAATTTTCGATATATCTGTCGGTACAGGGTATATTACGGAGTTGTGATATATATTTATTGTTATATTTGTATTGTTATATAAATACATAAGCATGCCGTATATTTTGACAAACGAATGTTGTTCAAACAGATTCTTAAAATCAGAAACTGCGATTTCACTAATATTACCTGAAAGTATAATGTCGTCCCTGGCGGCTTTTAAGGTTTTGAAGATTTCGGGATAGGAGCAGTCATCAAAATAATATACTTTTGTGAAGAGAAGATAATAAGTTTTGCCCTTTGACTTTATCTTATTAAATGAGTGAAGTTCTCGTTCTTTGTTTAAGACCTTTGTGTCACTTAAACCGGAAAGAATATCCTCAAGGTAGTGATTTGATTCGTCAAAATCGATAGATACGGGAACTAGGATTGTTTCGCAGTTGCTTTTTAAAAGACTCTCATTATATTCTTTTATATTTATTAGAGTATTAAATGTCTCATCCCTTTTAGAAAATGTTTTAAGGAGTGTAGAGTAATCGTCGTTGCAATGGGCCAGGTTGTTTTCAGAGTCTTTGTTTGATTCGTTACAGGAATTTTGTGGGGATTTTGTGTCTAATGGAATTGAATCAGTGTGTTCGTGATTCAACAGTTCTGATGGACTGAGGTTCAAGTCAAAGAAGGAAGTTCGGGATCTTGAGTAGTTTGAGGTTCTTCGTGGGAGGTGGAAGGTTGTGGATCTGAGATAGTATCATTTTGTACAATCGGATTAACAGGGAAACGGGATAATGCGTCCGCGTTACTGTTAATCTTGCTCTTTTCGTATTCGACCTCGTAGTCGAAGTCTTCTAATTTTAGCCTCCACCTTACTAGTTTTGACCCCGAGTCTTTGTTGTTAAATAACCACTTAAGTGGGCGGTGGTCGGTAATAATTTTGAAACGACGGCCATATAGGTATGGCCTAAATACTTTAGTATTGAAATGAATTGCTAAGCATTCCTTTTCTGTTATACTGTAGTTACACTCGGCTTTATTAAAAGTTCTTGAAGCATAAGCGACAGGTCTATCATTCCCTATGGGACCTTGTGATAATATGGCCGAAATAGCAAAGTTTGATGCATCACAAGTCAACACGAAAGGCTTTGTGAAGTCTGGGTAGGCTAATATTGGAGCAGTAGTCAAACAATTTTTTAGAGTTTCGAAAGCTAGTTGTTGCTCATTTCGCCAATCGAATGGAACATTTTTTTAGAAGGTTTGTAAGAGGTTTTGCAATTTTGGATAAATTTGGTATAAATCTTTGATAGTATGACACTAATCCCATAAAAGATTTGATGTCCTTTGGACATCGAGGTTGGGGAAATTGTTGAACTGCTTTGGTTTTCTTTGGATTTGGCTTTACCCCCTCGTTGGTAATGATATCACCAAGATATGATACTTCCTTTCGGAGAAATTCGCATTTATCTGGTTGAAGCTTAAGATTGAAGTGTCGGAGTCTGTCAAAGACCTTGGAAAGATTATTGTATGTGTTTGAAGATCATATGAGTAAATAACGATATCATCTAGGTAGACGAAGCACTGGAGTTCTTGTAGGCCAGATAGGGTGGTGTTCATCAATCTCTGGAATGTTGAAGGGGCGTTCATTAGCCCAAAAGGCATTCTTGTAAATTAAAAGTGTCCTTGCGGGGCGGAGAAGGTAGTTTTAGGAGCGTCCTTTTCTGGCGACATTCTTATCTGGTGGAAACCGGAAGCCAGATCTAAGGTGCTAAAGTATTTACATTTCCCTAACTGATCAAGAATTTCTGTTATGTTGGGTATCAGATAGGAATCTCCTATAGTGATGTCGTTTAGACGGCGGTAATCTATGACTGCGCGCCATTTACGTTGCCCGGATGCATCGATTTTCTTTGGAACTATCCAGATTGGTGATGACCAGGGTGATGTCGAGGGTTTGATGATGCCATCGTCAAGCATTTTATTTATTTGGCGTTCTGCTTCTGGTTTATGAATGTCAGGGAACCGATAAGACTTAGTGTTAATTGGTATGGAAGACTAAGTAGGAATTTCGTGTTGCAAGACGTTTATGTTAGTTAATTTATCGCCAGGCAGATGAAAGATATCGGAGTAAGTACAGCAAAGATCGCATAGTGCTCCTTGCTCTTCTTTGTTTAGGTGTGACAATCTTAAGAGATTTAGAGTTTGATCGGTGCGAGTAAGAACGTTATTTTGTGAATCGTTTGAACGAGTATGAAAGATTTGATGATTATATTTATTTTCCAATGATTGTAGCGTTAGTTTTAGATCGGAATCGACGATTAATTCGCTTTCGGAGGTATTTACTACTGAGATATTAATTCTTGAATTTGATTTCACTTTTACGATGCAGTTAGCTATTAGGAGCGAGTCTACGGGGTTCTGATCGAGAACAAGTCCTTCTTTAATGTCGGGATTCCTTACAGAACACTCTATGATAGTTTCACATCGAGGTGCAATAGTATAGACTGGCTTAGTGAAACAAAGCTCTATTTAATTTTTATTTACTTTTAAGGTGTATGATAACACATAATTAATTTTGCAATTTAATTTGATAAGGAAGTCACTACCGATTATTCCATCATACGGCAAGTCAAAAACTGGAAATACATAGAAATTATGTTGGTAGGAACAAAATTCAATTGGGATGTGACCAAGGGATGTAACAGAGCTGTTTCCTATACCGGTAATTTCTATAGTATTGTTGTTTATTTCAGGCATCTTTTCTACAGCAGAATCTTTAATAATACTGATAGCTGCGCCAGTATCCACCAGCAAGGATAAGGATTTCGACGAGACAGAAGTTTGAACTTTTATAAAAGGTAAGTATTTTTTTGATGGATTTGTAGAGATGTTATATATTTTAATATTGTTTTCTTTCTTTTCAGATGCAGGAGACGAAATACTCTTCGATATGACGCCGTTATTAGGCTGTTTGGTAATTGAAATTGAATTGTTAATTTTCAATCTGTCGGTTTGGGGCTGGATACTCTGTCGGTTAGATTGAGTTAGAACGGGAATAGAAAATGAGTGAAATGCTGTGTTATGATTGGCAATGGGGTAAGTATCGGCTTCGCTGTTTAGTCATCCCGTGCGATACTGGACGGGAAATCCTCCGCGTTTAAATGATGGTTGGTGTTATCGACGTTTTGATCGTCTGCAATAGCAGCGTTGATATGCTGACTACGATTTGGGAAAATGTGAGGCGGTAGACCATTATTACTGTAGTTATTGCGATTAACATTATTATTACTATAATTGTTTTGACCGTAACCAGATCGTCGGCGATTATTAGCTTCGCGTTTGCGGCATATTTCTAATGTATGACCGGGTATTTTACAATATCGGCACACTGGGTAATCAGTTCTGAACATGGAGGAAGACCCGGCTGAATTATTAAAAGGCCTCTCTCGCGTGGTTGTTTGGTTTTGTTGAAAATTACGACTGGTAAAGCGTCTTTGTTTTGAATCCTGGGTATTTGTTTGACTAAGCTGGCGTCGAGTCACCTGGAATATTTTTTCTTCAGACACGGCAAAATTAATAGCATCATTAAGCGTATCGGGATCGCGGCATCGAACTACTGTTGATAGACGAGGATTTAAGCCAACCACGAAAGTGTGTAACGCTAAGTCTTGCATTGTTGCGAGACGGCCTGCCAGTTCTCCCTTTTTCTTTGTAGGTATTGATATATTTATTTCCGTTAACAATTTAGACAAACACGTCTCTATTCGCAGGGCGTACTGGTTGACCGTTTCGTTATTGGATTGACGACATTCTTGTAGGTCTGAGAGCAGTCCAGCGTAATGTCTTCTGTCACAGAATTGGGATTTAAGAAAGTCTTCTAACTGTGACCAAGATTCGAATATTTTAATCGAGCAAGCACTTTCAGCGCGTCCTTCTAATTGACTAAGTATGTATTTTAAAAGGATATCCCGTTGTTGATCTGACGCGAGGTTCATAGCATTACTACAGTTATTAATAAATGGCATTAATTTTTCTCGGTTGCCGTCAAACTTACTTATAAATTTACAAAGAATATTGAGATCGATGCTTGGTGTCGAAATAACCGGTGTAGGTTCGTCTTTAGGCATTGTGACGGACGAGGATTAGTCAAAACAAAGATAAGGTACTCTGCGTTTCGCGTGGGAGTAGTAGCGATAAGGCGTTGCACTGGTCTCGAATACAAGCAATGGCACACGATTAAAATATAATTTTGACACTTGATATACAATGAATTATGTTAAAATGAATGCATGCAGTAATTGAAATATGAGTTAATTTTGTAATTATTATTTATTATTATTTTTTCCTTTTTTATTTGACTGTTTAAATAAATTAGATTATATATTTTGTAAAGTTTATAAATATTCAGTATTATTCACAACATTTAAGACTGTACCTTTACAATATTCGTATAAAACTGGAGCGGACTTACAGGAACATGTCAGGTTTATGTACTTGTATTTTTGATCAGGATTCAGGAACAGGGCAACAGCGTAGAAAACAGCGGAAGTGTGCCGCGCTGCTGACTTTGTAGGCTCGGTTTGCGGATGATGAGCAGATGCTGGGTGGTATTCCTCTTCCACTCTTCTTTCTTCTTTTTCTTTTTTTTTTCAACTGTATGACTTCTAGCATAAATTTTCATGCGACCAGGCGGGTATCGTTTTCGGAAGTTCAGCGAACAAACGAGTTTTAAGCGGTAAGTATTTATAGAGATCACAACACAGAATGTTCTAGTAATTGCACAATTGAGTCCTCAGAGGCACCAAGGACCTTTTATAGATCCCTTCACCGTTGCCACCAATGTTATACGGGGTTAACGAAATGTCTTTTAAAAAAAAACTATTCAGAAATTACAACTGGATTTTATTATAGAATGACACAAATTAGGAATTGAAATTGAGAGGCGAGTATTTCGGATGAGAGTGTATGACTGACTGCCGTACTGCTAGTGTTTAAAAATGGAATAGTACCGAAGCTACTAAGAGAGTGCTGACTGTGTGCTTTGTGTCAGCGGATCCCTATTAAAAGGGGATCTATAACAGAGCGTTAACCATCTGAGCTACCACGTCTCAAATTAGTAAGTCGAGTTGATCACATTAGACATTAGTATCACAAACTAAATTCTACTACCTCTCAGCATCTAGACAAAATCCGTGACAAGATAGACTCGCCAGAAGAAGCCAGTGAGGCGATTAGCACCCTATCCTAACCTCTACAATCGAGGAATTCTCTCATAGGGTTCGTGTGTCGAACAATCGACATTTGAAGTTTCCGAGTGATATTCGACGGCTGATTAGAGCGAAGAACGTGGCCCTAAGACAACACGATCACTATCGTACCAAAGATAACAAATTTCGACTGCACAACCACCAAAACGAGCTAAAACAGCGCATCAAAGAGTTTAGACATGATAAGTTGGATAATCTGCTGACGCACATTTAGCCATCACAAACTGTCTTGTGGCAGTTGACCCGAACTTTGTTTGCAAAACAATCCTCACACATGCCACCACTCATTGATCACATTAGACAAGTAATCACAGTAGACAGACATTGCATTGACCGTAAGATAAAGATGCGACTCGAGTACAATTTTGTGACTCGAATAACGCGGATTAATAATAATTTATCTGTCACTCCAGTTTTTGAGCTATTTGAATTAACTATATATATAGACCCTGCATCGATTGAAGTTTATCACTCGAGTTGAGAATAGCGTTTGGTTTAGTTAAAGCATTTTTAAATAGGTAACTTTATTAAAAATGTTAAATGTGGCAATATAAATTGGAAAACAAATATTTATTATTTATTTATTTGTAGTATTTCCATGCTTTTTTCATATTTGTAGTATTTCAAAATTTATAAACTGCTTTCTACATATATAATAAATCGCTTCCATGTCGATTTTTTTAAATAATGCCATACTGACGATTTTCGTTTTGTTGCTGCATCGTTATCACTCATACATTAAACAAACAAGTATATTTAAAGCACCTTCAAGCCAACCACCAAGTAACAAAAAATGAACAACAATGATAGCACAATCACAATATTAGACATCATAGTTTGATGTCTAATATTGTTCATATTTGTTTATAACATGCCAGATGCAAATTTGAATTTGGATGTAACCAGTGACGCGCCCGCGGCGTCTTGTACTATGTGAATTAGTTGATTAGATGACAGAATTAGTGAATTAGTAAACTGACATTTATCTATCTCTCTTCTAATCGAGTCTAATCGAGAGAGTCGAGTTGACTCGGTAACTCAAGTGCAAGTGGACTGGAGTAAAATTTATTTTCACTCAAGTGCCGAATTACACAAATTCACTCGATTCTGTAAGACTCTCACTTCTGTAAGAATAAAGTCTGTGGTTAATGTTTATATACTTTAAAATAATTTTTGGTGGCAAAATTAGTTAATAGCAAAAAAGTTTATACTTGTTTGTTTATAAGACAATACAATAAATATCGTATCATCGATGCACAAGTGTTTAACATAATATGGATATTATTATGCAGGTTAGTCAAATATTATTATTCGACATTATCTATTTTTCCTTTTTATTTTATTTTTTATGGTCGCATGGTAAAATTGCCAATGACATTCGAAACTGGAAAATGAAAACTAATGAGTTTAGTTATTTAATATAAGAGTATGTACGTAACACAAAAGTTTACTTTTACACCTAGAATTTTGGAAAATCTAAATAAGATCTATAATTTATGACGAATTACCTAAAACACAGGTCTTAGAACCTTATTAGTATGTTAAAAGTGAGCAAGTATTAAAGTTTTAATAATAATAATGTCCTCCATACCGAATTTCGGTCACGGCGGCCAGCCTCAACGGTAACTAGCCATCGGCGCGGGACACGTTTATAGTGTCCAAGGGTATGCGCAAGCATAGGTGAACTCTCTATTCCCGTACTCTCTTAGTCCGATGGGACGGTAAACCGTCACGATCGGAGAGAGTTCAGGCGCAGGACCAACGGCTTTACGTGCTTTCCGAGGCAGGATGGTGAGACACCGCCAGCTTCCTGACTCCGGGCAACTACTAAGTTTCTTGATGGAAAAGCTCAATAACTGATTTTTTAATTAAAGTTTTATGTTATTAGTAAAATCTAAATTAAATAATAGATAGAATAAATAAATAAAAGAAGTTTTTGAGTATGCTAAAAGAAAATTAGAATCTATGGGTCGAGAGATTTAAGGAAGCTTCTCTATTTGATGTAGCTTCGTAGGCTTTGAAGAGGGATTCATTTAACTGCGTTTAGGTATAAATACCTTATGTATTCAGCAAGTTTTTCCATAAACTTGACAATACCAAATGGCATCAAACATGGACCCTGAATTTTGCCAGCCATAGTAGATAGACAGTATAGATAGTACATATATTTATCCACTCAAACGTCTAGGCAATGCGGTGACAATACCCTTGAACGTCCCGGCGCCGCTTCTCGCGGTTTTTATACGGTCCGATTGCGATCAGTTCGTTTAAAACCTTTACCACGGAGAAAGTTCTTTACCTATATCAGAATAAAAATCACCGACAGAAAGCTAATGAAATCTACGTTAGTAATAATGTTTTATTAAAATTAATAATATATAATACAAAATCTTAACGAAAAACCGACGCACAAAGGCGAAGTTTTCGCATGTAGAATTCGTCACATATAAAAACATAATTACAAACTTTGGATTCATAAAACTTGTGGACTTTTTTCAATGATATCTGTTACCTGGCATAGACTTTTTACCAACTCATAGACGCGTTTATTAATAAAGAGCCGTCTAGTGTAACATATATGAAGTTTGTTATGATTTTCCATAGATAAAAATTTGTTCAAAGTATAGAAGTCAGCAAGGCCGCTCTAGTCGCCCTAACGTTCAACCGGAAAAAGTTTTAGGTGACTATGGTTGCCCGGACGTTTGAGTGGTTATGTGTAAATTAGTAGTAATTACTCGTACTAGAAGCAAATATACAGTTTGCATTATTATTGTGACTTAGTTAAGGTAAATTGGACTCTTGATGTAGAGGCGCAACATGTCGTATTATCGATGGTGGTGTATTTTTCCAACTGTAGTGGTGATGGGAGTAGTGGTGATGAGATTAGTGGTTGGAGGCGGCAGTGCGGGAGATGGTCTTTAAACTATGTAAGATTAATCATTTTACTATAGTACACGGATCTCAGCAAATTATTTCTTAACATCTTGAATAATTTAGTGTTTAACCGTGAGTGGCGGTGTAAGAATATTCAATACCCCATATCATCCCGCGGGTGTCATAAGATCCGACAGAGGAAAATTGAACCAGAAAAGGGACAGCAGCAGCTTCCTGATTACAGCTGAATAAATATAACAAACTTTGTTGCCATCGCTTGGCAAGCAAAACGTTTGGAAACTGCGGATTATTATGTCTTTCCAGTGAAACCATCTATGTATGACATCTATGTCAAAATCATAGTTAAAATCAATTATTAGATTTATCTGTCAAGAAATTCTCAACTTAAATGACAATTTACGAGTATAATGACCCTTATACCGCACGAAAATTATATGTAATTCTTTAATAACCTTCTGAGAAACGTCATAACCTTTCAAAAAACAAAACTGCAACAACCGATCTACGCTTCTACCAAAACCACTTAAATGGACGGAATCAAGTAGATTTCAAAAAATACAGTAGAAAGAAAATAAATTCAGTCTCGCACGGTTAGATACTTACTGGGCGCTATACTTTCTTTAAGGTGTTGGATCTCATCTTTTAGGCCGACACAGGAATACTTAAGTTATTGATATGAACGCAGTAACTAATTCTTGTGTAAATAAATGAATGCATTCTTTTTTGCGTGAAGTAAAGCGATAATGTTCTCCTTGTCGATAAATCGTCTAACCACTTTCTTGTGTAAGTAACATAACTGAATAAAAAAGTCAAACAAACTATTTTATTCATATAACTATAATTATGAATTTATCTTGTGTTTTTATTAAAAATATATTTAATCTGGGGATTGAAAAAACAGCCCTTACTGGACTAATACACGGTTAAATAACGGTCAATGTTAGACAGAAATGAAGTCAGAAACGGAAAGCAGTAAGTATAAAAGAGTTTTAAGAATGCTATAAATATGAAGAGAAATATTCGGTTATCGTCACACGTTGTGTTTGTTTCGCAATATTAATAAAGCGATGTATGCCAAGTAACTAAAGCTTTGTGAAACTTTTGTCTAGGTCACTCATGCGAATATTTCTTGTATACAAACTTTGTTAGGTTTAGTTTAAGCGCGAAAGATTACGAAACTAAAATTATTGTTTGCAATTTGTACCTAGTAGTGTGAAGTCACACAAATCAAGTAATATGCAAGACCGTTTAGTAAGCAGTGGACAACACAGGTGAAACATTATCACAGGGATGCCGCAACAGCGACCACTTCAAAGTTCTAGACTTTAAATATGAACACACTGATAATACACGCATTATGACTTTTATTAAAATACCCTATCGAATCCTAAACCATCCCAATGTGAGACAGAAAAATTAAAACTATAAGCGTCCCACTGCAGGGCATAGATCTCTTCTATTTTCTGAAGGGTTTATGAAGCCATTAGTCCTTCGCGCTGCTCTTATGCTTTTTTACAATTATCCAATCAGAGAAGCTTTCTACCCGGGTGACAAAATGGATTTGATGCTAGATAATACTACAGCCAACGCTATGTTGCCTATACTTTTGTGTGTCTTCTGTCAATTTATTTAGTAAAAATATATTGCAATTGTTTTGAAAACTCTTTTTTATGTACGCTGATCTTCAAATCAATAAAATTAAATACCTTCACAATTTTAAGATAATAAATACTTGTCATGGTTTCCTTATGCGCACTTCTGATTGGAGTGGCTCGTGTTGTAGTGTATGACGAATAAATTTGGCAGTATTGTAACCCAATTATTGCATATGTTTAAGCCCTGTGTTAGCGTTACCCCATCACCTCGTTTCGTAAAAAAAGCGATTTATCAGATAGATCTGGTAGTTTCTGCTAGATGGCGGTACAACTTTCTCCAGAAAAATACCCAGACTGGAGATGGAGAATAGCATCTAAGGTGCGAGACGAACGTCAATCTTATCAAGCGTGACGAATAGGGTTAAATCTTTTCAACGGGAAAGCCTGTGCCCAGTCCTAGACTAGTACTGGCCTATAAAAAGCTCGAAGTATTATGCCAGAACGTGCGAAGCTGGCATTCGATATTGAGCCAAGAGATGTCATCAGCTTAATAATTTCGAGTTTTATATTATTTTAACGAGACAGTTGTTTTCTCTTTTTATGCGACAGTCATTGCTTTTTATTTCAGACATCCTCCGCGTCAACATATAATTCATAAAATCTAGTGCCAGTCTGTTACGATACTTCTCTAGTGAGCTTTCTCCGCAGTGCTATTTCAGTAGTAGTAACTCTACAGTTCATGGCGAAAGTTTGAGTTGAAGAGCTTTAAAGTTTAAGTTGAGAATTCTGAAAGTTTATGTTGTGGTATGCTAGGCTGTCTACACTTATGTCGTCTACGTACAAATTATAAACATAATGGACGCCTATTATTTACCTGTCGACTTTTATAACCCTTTACTGGTATTTTAAACTTTAAGGATTTAACTGGTATTATGGGTTTTTTTCACAACGATAATTAGTAATAAAAAAAAATTAAGGTACGTTGGGGTAATACCGGACGGATTTTCGAATAGTTGGAAGAGTCTGCCAAAAACTTTAATTTCTCGACATTCGTATACATCAGATTTATGGAACATGGAGCAAACCGTTAATCGTTAAACGTAGTTTAGCTCTGAGAATCTTTTGCTTGTGTAAACTCAACGGTTTCTGCTTTAAAGGTGTGCGAAAACTAGACATACTTTTTTATATGCATAATGAAAAATTGGCCATTAAGGGGTAAGATCGGACTTAAATTTAAAACCACTTCTACTGCTTAGAGAAAAAAGTTTATAAAAGAGACTTGTCCTATATTTAACGCTCAAAAACATATTTCAATATGATCTATAAATTACTAGAAACATAAATGTTCCAAACGATTTTCTCTTTTTTTTGTTTTTTGCCATCCGATCTTATCCCTGATATAAAGAAATTGTAATTTTATGTTTCTCAAACTTTGTTATGACATAAGATGGAATTACTCAATATAAGAGAAAGATCGGATGCATTTGATTTTATATGGGAAAAAAAATAACAGTAAGGACTGGCGAAATGCCCTGGGATAATGCAGGAGTTAAGGAAGATATAAATATTTTAACAAAGCGGCATTTATTATTATAAATTATTTTTTAAATAATTATTATAAATTACATTATGATTTGTAATAGAGGATAGATATAGATGTCTATGGGCCGCAGTAATCACTTAACATCAGGTGGACTGTGTGCTCCTTTGTCACCCTTATCCTATAAAAAAAATGTATTTTAACGTGTACTTAAAAGTAATAAAACCATCGTATTGTTTTATTACTTTTAAATATACAGACTTGCTAACGAGACTGAGTCCCATAGTCACTTGAGTAATCAACGAAAAAATATACACGACCAATGAAAGTTTAACAACCACTGCCATATTTGTAACAGGCAAAGATCGGATAATATTCATCCGATCTTTACTCACGAGGGGAAACATCGGATCTCGGCCTACAGCGATCTTACCCCTGCATGGACCAGCTTTATTTAGCTATAACTTCATAAAAATTAGTATCCACACAAAATAATAACAAAAGAAGCCATATTCTCGCTAAAAATTACATTGTTTTATAAAATGCCACGCAGCACAGGTCCCACTTGCCGGAGTGACTGGCGCGAACTGAGGGTCGGGGCAGGATGAAATGGCGTCGTGTAGCATATTGTTAGCTTTTCAAAATATAGCATAATTCGCCGGGAATTTGAATCCTACGGTCTTGCCCCATCACCGATCTTACCCCAACGTACCTTAAATTTCATTTAATCACATTTCACTGATCAAATTTTTCAATTATGTATTTTTGAGTAAATGGCTTAGTTCGTTTTTCGCGTTCATATTTACGCTATTAAGTTTTTTTTAAACACATTATTGCAGCAGCGTATTAGACTTTCAAAAAGTCGAAGAAAACGGTTATATGCGAACTAAGTCACAGCACACTAACTGCAGCAGCAACTAGGGCACAGCTAGTACCAAAGAAAATTATACAAAAAGTTTGTTACGTTGTAACTTCACGCAGTGAGTGATAATTACAAAGAAAATATGCAAAATGTGTTTCGAAGAAATGAGACACACCCATTTTTTCCACGGGAATGAAAAGTAGAAACGCAAGATATTTTATTACAATTTAATTTTAATTTAACGAAAATGAATTAAGGAAGTTCGTAACATCTTGAATGGTATATTAATTACTATTACTTCTTTAGTTTGAAAAAGTTAGAAATTTGTTTTCTTATTTAAAGGAAAGTTCAGTCTGCTTTGAAGTAAGCTGCATATTTACATTTTAATAGAACCAGATAAGTATACTGTTTACTATTTGAATTCGTATCACAATTAAGCAGTTTTTAATGAGCAGATGTAGCTCAGGGGCTTGTTGCACGTTTTAAGTTTCATAGTACACGAGTAACCAGAGTTCAATTCCCGCCGGAGCACACACTCTAATTATGAGTCGAACTTTAAGGGCTAAAATACCGAGATCTCGTCGGTTAAGGAATATATAATTAGAATACCTGACTAATTTTAATATATACTCTACTAATATCAACACACGGTACCACCGTATACAGTGACACAAGGCACCGTGTGTAAAAAGCATTAAGCATTAATGATTAAAGAACTGGTGATGGAAAATCATTAACAATAATTTCCTTAAAATACAGAGTAAATTAAAGAGTTATCACTTGCATGTTACAGCTTTACTTACATAATATATATGACATTGAATTAAACTGGAATAATGATGTGACTCTGTCAGGACTCAGTGGTTCAGCGTCACAGCAGTGAGTCAGTCATTCTGCGCTTGGGCTTTGTAGACCCCGGACGTTTCGGTCGTATTCACTCCCGTCACTCCACTCTCTTAGCTCATGCACACAAATTATATTAATACAACTCGACCCCAGTACGCTGTACTGCTTAGTGCTGTGTTTTTATTGACTTTGGTGCCGTCTCCATGGTGCGCGAAACACGCTGTCCCAGAAGACAGCAGTCTAATAGTGAAGTGTAGTGAACGCTTGTTGCAGTGCAAAGTGTGTTTTGTCCATTCGTCCCCCACCGCTACTCCGGCTTAAAAACTAGCCGCCGCAGTGCGCTCAACCCCGCGGCCAAGCCTGCAGCAAAAGGGTCCCCTGCTGAACGTAGGAAAAAGCCACCGTCGCCAAGATAAAACTAAGTGGAACAACCTTTCCAATTGGTTAAACGCGAAGGAAATATACTGCCCGAAGGTCCAAAACGCCGACCTTTCGTAAACACGATTGAGGATTTCTATGAAAAATATAAATTTACGGCCAGCATAGACCTCATTTCATTTCTGTAAAAATCTTGGGGAATAAAATACCTATATAAATATCACCAATAATATGGTGTATTTTGTTATGCACGAACAATAGTACAAATATTGGTGTGTCCTTGTTTGATAATAATATTTTGACTAAACGAATACAAATGTACAATCTATGTAAACGGTTATTTTGCAAAAAAAAATCAGTGTGCACTATAGGAAAGTTTCCCGTTTTCAGTTTCATTCACATAGCCTTCGCCTAGCTGCAGTTATTAGTATTCTATGAGAGATTGCTCTGGCTAAGGTAACAATGATATGAACGCGGTTTTTGCAATATCAGTTGCGAGTCGAGTGCTGCTGTTTTCGTCCGTAAATTGAATCTTGTGTAAATTGAATGTTACTAATTTATCACAGATGGAGTTTATGTTAGGTACATTCTTATAAATATCTAATTCTTTTTGTAATAAATTAACGCACTGAAAGAAAAAAATATTAATATGACAAAATATAGTTCGGTTAGCAGTAATTAGAATTAAGTAATTTATTTCATGAGATTAATTAGTGTAACATGTACACAAATGTAATTAACTAATAAATTTTTCATACTATGTATTTTTGCACGAAGAATTCTCCGAGACAGTCATTATATAGTTAAGAAAACATGATAATATCTGTAAGGTAAGTGTATATACAACTATTTATACTATACAGGAATAATACGATAAGTAGTGAAAGTTGAGTCTTGTATGCGAAAATTCTTATGGGTACTGATAACACCGAGCTTTACTTAGCTTTACTTCATTTAGTAGAATTGATAAACAGTAGTCTTGTAGTCTTTTGCTTAGATTTTTTTAAATAATAATTACAATCGAGTTTTGTTTTAAACACTTAAATTTGTTTCTCAAATTTTTATATAATGTCTTTTTTCTTTTATAATGTTTATCAATATTAAATTTAGAAGTAATGTGTTAAAATTGAATTCTCTGTACGGAATTTTACGACTGAACGCAGTTACAACTAAAGTAAAAACGATGGGACAGAATTATATGACCGAAATCCGTAACGTACTAAATAAATGGCTTCAGAAAAGTATTTTATGTGCCGAGATCGCCTTTACCATTATAACATTCCTAAAAAAAGGTCTACGAGACCGTGCCATCACATAATGTACGCCATTTTACATTTTTATACCTCTGTATTCTTAAAGTTTTTCACTTAATAATTTTATAATATAATTTTACATTACGATGATTCAATTTTTTAATAATTACGAATTATTTTATTTTCAATGTATATTACAAATTGAAGATATTATAATTTATTAAATTTATAATTATAAAACTTATTAAAAATATCGAAATTTGAAAAGAAACCTATGGACCGATCGCAGGGCGAATATATTATGTTAAAATTTGGTCTTTTAAATACTGCACTCTTTTTTTTTATACTATATGGGTGACAAACGAGCACACAGTCCACCTGATGGTAAGTGGTTGCTGCGGCCCATAGACATCTACATCTATCCTTTATTACAAATCAAAACGTAGATGCGTTGTCACCCGTGAGGACTAAGATGAAATGCCTCATTTCCAGTAAAAAGGGCCTCCGGCCACCTGCACTCACCAAGCGAAACGCAGAGGTAAACCTCTACTTCACGCTGGTTTTCTGTGAGGTCGTGGTACTACCCCGGTTCGAGCCGGCCCATCCGTGCGACAGCAAAAGCTGCCGCGTGGCTCTACCACTGTTAAAAGCACTCACTACAAACCTTAAATTTTCTTTCCACAGACCTAAAAGGAAAGCAGTGAAAATTTGTCATGTACGAGTATGACGGACCTATCCATCCTATGGCTGCGCGTAGACAGCGACGACTATCCCTGCGTCTACAAGTCCCATAGCGGTAATGCTGACACGACTCATCGACAACGTACATATGTCTGCAGACTCCGTGCTACAACAGGTCCCATCTGCAGAAATCGTGATGCTCGATGATTTTAACACCACACTGAATGGCTTGGTTCCCGTCTTACCGATCATGCGGATAGATCTGCTTATGATTTTGCCTTGGCATATGGTGCGACACAACTGGTTACTTCGCCTACGCGAATCCCAGATGTGAAGGACCATGCACTTTCCCTGTCGAATCTTCTGCTGACCTCGCATCTGAACGGATATCAGGTCTCCATCGATGCCCCGCTTGGCTCTTCGGACCATTATTTGATACGGAGTACGTTACCACTCACACTTCCATCGCGGTTGCATTCGGCAGGTTTCCGCCGTGTTTGGCACTATATAAACTATGTAAAAACTATGTAAAAATTAATTGCTGCATTGCAGTTACAGTTAAAGGAGGCTAATGAGCAGATTTTGCATTTAAAATAATACATAAATAACTTAAAAGCGTCCCAAACTCAAAGTCTGTTAAATGACATGATAAAATGTGAATCTTCTAAAACAATGCAACCCTCCACAAAAATCGATTTGACTTGTGATGATTATATCATATCAAGAACAGATGCAAGTACTCGTATTACCTAGATATTTAGATATAGTAGAAGAAAATTAAAGAAATACATGAAAAATAACAAATATATTAGGAAAGTGCAAAAGTAATTAAAAACTAAAACTAATATCAAAATTGTATAAATGTATGTAAAGAAAAGCAAAAATTAATTAATAAACTTAAAATATATTCAATTGAGGTGGAAAATATGAATAACTGTTATGAGACTGATATAAAGTGTCTAAATTCAACAATTTTATCACTTAAAAATTCCCTACATATTATATCAAATAAATATGCATCGGATCAAGATAAGATAAAAGAACACATAGAGAAAACACAAATATTGGCCATGAATGATATGGTAAAGTCATGTAAGTATAATGAGGAGCGCTTTGACTCCTTAATAAAACTTTAGAGTGAGTATCAGCGCTACATAACAGGTTCATCGGGGACAATATTTGTAAATAATAATGATAACAGTAAGGAGTCATTATTTTCACTTACACTCTATGACAGTGCCATGACAAATAATATAAACTTAAAAAGAAATTTAAATATTTAAAAAAATAAAGTAATTAGTATTCGGATGACATAGGCAAATAGTTGGGCATAACATTAAATGACTGTTTAAAAGGACACCTGGTTAGTAATAGAAACAGAAACAGAAACTTTTTTTTCAAAATCATCATCATCATCATCAGCCCTTCACAAGTCCACTGCTGAACATAGGCCTCCCCCAAAACATGCCACAAAGCACGGTCCTGAGCCACCTGCATCCATTGAGTTCCTGCATATCTTACCAGATCGTCACTCCATCTAGTGGGGGGACGCCCTACACTTCGCCTGCCGGTACGAGGCTGCCAATCGAGAACCATTCTTCCCCATCGGTTGTCGGTTCTTCGAGCTATATGGCCGGCCCATTGCCACTTCAGCTTACAAATCTGTTGGGCTATGTCGGTCACTCTGATTCTACTGTGGATATCCTCATTTCTCAGTTTATCACGCAGAGAAACTCCGAGCATAGCCCTCTCTACAGCTCGCTGAGCGACCTTGAGCTTCCTCATCCGGCTAGCAGTGAAGGACCACGTCTCAGTCCCGTATGTCATCACTTACAACACGCACTGGGTGTACAGTCTCGTTTTCAAATTTTGAGGTATACCTGACGAGAAGATGTGCCGTAATTTCCCGAACGCTGCCCAACCGAGTTGAATCCGTGGATTGACCTCTCGGTCGAAGTTGGACTTACCTAGTCGGACTATTTGTCCCAGGTAAGCATACTCGTCAACAACTTCGAGCTTAGTGTTCCCAACAACTACCGGCATAGGTGTGACATGGACATTAAACATGATCTTTGTTTTGTCCATGTTCATCTTAAGACCTATCCGTTGATCCTTAGTCCTACTATTGAGGTCACTGAGCATACTGCTTTGGTTCTCCAGCGATTCTGCCATAAGGACTATATCGTCGGCAAATCGAAGGTGAGTGACGTACTCGCCATTGATGTTGATACCGTATACTTTCCAGCCCAGAAGCTTGAAAAAATCTTCCAATGCAGCGGTAAAGAGTTTCGGGGATATGACGTCACCCTGTCTTACACCTCTCTGCAATTGGATAGGTTTCGTACTCTGGATCTGTACTCGGATAGCCATCGTAGCCCTACTGTACAAGCACTTCAACACTTCGATATACCGACAGTCAACTTGGCATCGCTGAAGGGACTGCAGCACCGCCCAAATTTCGACGGAATCAAAGGCTTTTTCATAGTCCACATACGCCAGACATAGTGGCAAATTGTACTCCTCGGACTTCTGTACAATTTGCCGAAGGGTATGTATGTGGTCTATGGTGCTAAAGCCTTTTCGGAAACTAGCTTGTTCGGGAGGCGGAAAGTCGTCAAGTCTGCGCGCGAGCCGATTCGTAATTTGACTTTCGGAAACAGCACGTAGACGCGGCTCAGAAGGGAAAACGGTCTGTAGTTCTTCAAGAGAGCGTTGTCGCCTTTCTTGAAGAACAAGACCACCGCACTTCTGCTCCACGACTCCGGTGTAATATAGATTATAAATAATACTTATTGAAAGTCACTCTTTTGTATATATATATTTTCTGGATTTTCGCCTTAGTGACGTTTGGTGGGGCCACATTTTCTTATTTCTTAGTACCAGAAACAAGGGGTAAAAGTTTACATGAAATACAGATAATGTTACAAGGCGATGCCTGCAACGAAAGCCATGCCGATGAAATAAAGAAATCTGAATTGGAAGTGGAGACTGAGTTAACAGCCTTGCGTAGAGAGAATGACGAGGAAAACAAAATATCGTAGATAATAAAGCATAGTTTTCTTTTACATGAAATGTTAAAAAATGATGAGTAAAATAAAGATATGATTTTGTAAGTGAACTTTCATAATTTAAAGAAAAGAATGATTTAAGATGAAGACGAAAATTTACTTACTACACAAAATATTTTATTGAATAAAGCCACCTAGTTTAGTATGACATCTATGGACTTCATAAATTGAAACAATTTGGCATGAAATTTTAAAAAGAAACTTTATGCTAGATTTTTTTTTCAGAAATTATTACGAAAAATTAAGAGGTTTCTGACTCTCATGCCATTGACGTTTTAATTAGACTTCCAACAAATAGTATATTCAAAAAAATAGCCAAATAGTCGAATATTAGGCAAAAGTTTCTGCCTGAAAATGAAGAAAGATTAGTCTTTCTGCACCGTCTTCCATCTTCCACATTAAATATTTGAGTGCATAGAGATTTATCTGATAGTTCATTTTCAATTTTTGTAATATGGAAGTTGATTATGTACCTTCATGATTACAAGGAAAAAAAATAATTTTACTAATTATCTGACTACAATAAAACCTCTTATTTAAGTATTCGGTATTCGGCCGAATTGTATCTATTCGAATAGGCCGAATACCGAAAAATAGTCGAATATTCGTTGCAAGTCTAGTTTTAGCAGTTTTTAATTTAATGGGACGGAACTACAAACAGAATACCATCGTAATATAGCAGCTTAACCCTGCTGTGGTTCGTATGGTGAGTGTACAGAACCAGAGACACTTTTTAATGGAAAACGAGGCATTGCATTTTAGTCCTCACGGGTGACAATGCATCTGCATTATGATTCGTAATCGAGGATAGATGTAGATGTCTATGGGCCACAGCAACCACTTACCATCAGGTGGATTGTGTGGACGTTTGTCACCCTTATCCTATAAAAAAAACTACATAACTGTTATTAAGTAACAACTTAATCTAAATAGGCGTGCTAAAGAGACATTTATTAAAAAATAATATGTAAAGCCCATAGCACATGAGTAAAGAAACCGACTCTTTACTCTGTGCCCATAGTGTTTGTTTCTATTGATTTATAATACGTAAACAACGTTACGTAAAGCTATTAGTATAAGTGCTGTTGAAAATAAATATAGTGCCTTTAAGTAATACAATGGCTTAAAACAGTATAATATAAAACTTGTAAGTCGGCTCTGGAGAAGTTTGACTATGTATATGATTATATGAAAATTGTTATGCTTTTTTTTGTTAAGTTTGTGTTTTTGTTAGGTATATTGTTGTTTATAGGTATTGTATTGCCTGATGCCTGTCTTACACGCTTACCATTTCTGACGAAATTGTAAAAATAATTAATACGATAGTGCTAGCATACTTTAAATTTATATATACAAAACTAAAATTGTGGGTAATTAATTATTTTGTTATTGTGTCTGCGTGTAGGTACATAAATATTTTAGGGTCAGTTGAGCCATTTATTTTTGTTTATATTATTTATAATTAAAACTTAACACTGTATCAAAATCTATTTTACTTAAAACATATATATTGTATTTTATAATGTATTTTGCTTTCGTAATAATTTCACATTTTATTGGAGCTAAAGGAAACCATGCAAGCAACGCCATCTGTAGTTCAAGCAGAGGTAAATTGTTGGCCTATAAAAACAGATGACGTCGGTTTGTGAGTTTATCCGTATAATATATATAATAATCTAGGAGTCTGTCTTTTTAGAACTGTTCAGTAGAGAGTAAGTGAACTAAAGATAAATTGTGAGTATTGTTAATTATACCTTGTTATTTAGAATAACCTTGTTCCTATTTCTGCATTAGATTAAGTTTCAATATGCTTTTTTTTTTTTAATATTAGCCAAATGTCGTATTATAAGATATTTTGTACTTTGTGCAGTTATCTTAATAGGTACTAAATATGTATATGATATTACGGGCGTATTAAACGAGTTTAGGAAGTTGGAAGTGAACTCGCTTTTTGTAGCAATAGGTTCTTTAAATTGTTGTGGTAATTTTACTTATAGTTTTTGTCTTTCTCTGAGGGTATTTAAAAATGATGAATAGACTACCTCAAATTCAGGTTACTTTAGATTACCGACATTATTGCCAAATCATATTATTCTTATAAACAAATCAATATAGGTAAGTTAAAATGTTACCGTCGGAGTACTGCAGCAGGTATCATTAACGCCATATTTTATCAATACCTGCATTAAATTTTATTATAGTATTTACTATAAATTTTAATAATTTTTTGTTAATTTGTAATTTTTAGTTCATATTATATACAATTATTTTTACATCTCTTTGAATCAACATAAGTAAATATTATTTCAAGCATGATGTTGATTTTGACAACTCTGCTAGATATTTTTTATACGTCTTCTCCATTATACATACTTTATGGTCTTTTTCAATGATGCTATGTTGTCCTTCTTAATCCTTTCCAAAAACTATGTAACCAAGTTATACATACATTGCGAATATTTTTGTTACGTCATTGGAAACAAAGCGTACGTAATGAGCTCACGGTCAACTCTGTCAGCTGGGGGCTTTGACTTGGCTGGGCGGGCGGACGCAAGTATTTAGCGATGTAACGGTAAATAAAAAAAAGAGCGGGGGAGATGCGCTACAAGGTACCCTTATGAATATGTGCGTGCATAAAATAATAAACGTGAGATATTTATGAATGAAAGACCACCACGTATTTTGAATTTAAGAGATAATAATGACAGAATGTGTGCGATATATATATATATATATATATATATATATATATATATATATATATATATATATATATATACGATTTTGATACTCTACGTGATTATAGCATTATGCAACAATTAAAATGTCTTGATAGATATTTAATAAATGCTGATTTATTAATTATTGTATTTTTGGTATAAAATATACTATTTCATATAATTAGTTGTTTTATTCAAGTATTTATGGCTTAAGCACAGAATAAATAATAGTATAAGAAGTCTAACGGGGGAAAAGATACTTGAAATATTAATAAACGTGATTTCGTGCTTAATTCTACCTAGTATTTGGTATCAGCAGCCTTAAAATGAATACAGCTTTAAAATTAATACAGAAGAAAACATCGTGAGGAAACCTACGCGTATGAGAAATAAGAAAAAAAATATTTCGAAGACGTGTAGTTCGCCAGCATTGTAGCAGCGCGGCAGACACTTACTTGCCCTAGAAACCCTCTCACAAATGAGAGAAGGCCTGTGCCCAGCAGTGGGACGTTTAAAGACTGTAATTTTAACTCTTAATTTTTTATAAAAAGGTCGATATTTTTAAACGTCACTGAAAGAAACCTAATGAATCGTGTACTCATTTGCGATTCTCTATTGGAACGTAATGAAATCGAACCATTTTTGAATAGATTGATCACTCGTGATGAAAAGACGATCACCTACGATAAGAACGTACGAAAAATATCATGGTCAAAGGGTAGTCAAGCTCCACAGACTGTAACGAAACTCGGATTAACACGCAATAACATGATGCTGTGTGTATGGTGGGTTTGGAAGAGCATTGTTTATTATGAGCTTTTACCGCCGGGCAAAACCATCGACTCGGATCTCTATTGCCAACAACTAATGAGACTAAAACAAGAAATTGAAAAAAAACGGCCAAAATTAAACAACAAAAAAAGAGTGGTCCTTCATCATGATAGCGCCAGACCACACACATATTTGGCCACTCAGAGAACATTGGGAGAGCTTGGTTGGGAAGTTTTAATGCATCCACCATATAGTTCTGACCTTGAACCCTCAGATTCACCTGTTTCGGTCGCCAGAATTCTTTGTGTAGTGTAAGGTTAACATCAAGAGAGGACTGTCAAAACTACTTGTCGCATTTTTTGATGAAAAATCCCTTATTTCTACAGTAACGGGATTATGTCACTACCTACAAGATATACAAATAAATAAAATTGAAGTGTCTGTTTGTAATGTCTAAATTACAGCTTTTTACTAAATGGATATGAAAGTATATACGGTACTAATAATAAAAATACAATTTTTAAAGTTTTTGTCTATCCATCTGTCTGTCTGTTTGTTCAGGCTAATCTCCGAAACAGCTGGACCGATTTTGACGAGATTTTCACTGACAGATAGCTGATATCACAAGGAGTAACTTAAGCTACTTTAATTTAAAAAAAGAATTAGGGTTCCGCCCAAAAATATTATAACCCCAAATAACATGCGGCTGAAGTCGAGGAGAACAGATAGTTATATAATATAATGAAATGTAATTAAACTTTGAAAAAAATATTAAGAATTTGTATATAAAATACGAAGAAACTTTTTCCCCAACCTATAGCGATATCTTAAAATAACGATACACAAATTTTATTCACTACCCCATATCTTCCCGTGGGTGTCGTAAAAGGCGACAAAGGGAAACAGGCAGGAAATGGGCAGCAACATCTTCCTGATAACAACACACTTACAATAAAAAAACTACGGTTGCCAACCCGCTCGCCAAGCGTGGCAACTATGGCAAATACCCCCCTATGATGAGAGTAACAAAGAAACGACCCCCAGTCCCCGGCGGTCCCGCTATTCCTGGCTACGGTGGCGACCATGATAACGGCGGGGATGGTGGTGCTAAGAATCTCCGGTGGAGGTTCGGTTACCACCTAAGACGACTCGACCTGGCAACATACAACGCACGCACCCTGAGGACTGACGAGAAGATCGTGGAGCTGGAAGAAGACATAGACAAGTTACGCTGGCATGTTATAGAATTATCCGAAGTCCGAAGAGAGGGGGAGGACACGGTAATCCTCGAATCCGGCAACTTGTTCTATCACCGGGAGGGCGACCATCTGTCTCAAGGAGGACACCTCCTTGAGACAGATGGATTTATCGTCCACAAGTCTCTCGTTAACAACGTTGTAAAGATTGAGAGTGTGTCGACGAGGGTTGCGTATCTTATACTCAGAATCACCAAACGGTATTCGCTGAAGGTCATACAGGTGTACGCACCAACCTCGGCACACCCCGATGAGGAGGTGGAGGAAATGTATGAGGATATCTTTAGAGACATGCATTACTGCATTACATTACAAAACCCAATATACGGTGTTAATGGGAGACTTCAATGCAAAAATAGGCACAAGAGAGAACGGTGAGCTGAAAGTAGGGAAATTTGGAATAGGGCAACGGAACCCAAGGGGCCACTGGCCGACTTCATGGAGAAAGAGGGACTCTTTATGATGAAATCTTTATTCCAGAAGCGGACCCACAGGAAGTGGACCTGGTCGAGCCCCGACAGTTCCACAAAAAATGAGATTGACTTCATTATGACGACCAGACGACAACTGTTCAGTGATGTCTCCGTGATCGCGAGGGTGAAAACTGGTAGCAATCACCGAATGGTTAGAGGCACACTGAACCTAAACGTTAAGTTGGAGAGGTCTCGTCTAATGAAGTCAACGCTTCGTCCCCCTTGTACTCTGTTCCAGAGTCCCGAAACCTTTCGACTCAAGTTACAAAACCGTTTTCAGTGCCTAGAAGACTGCAATGAAGTGGACGATATGAATGACAAGCTCGTGGAAACTGTCCATGCGGTCGGAGCTACGTTCTGCAAGACCCGCCGCAGAAGAACACAAAAACTCTCCGATCACACTCTCAATCTCATGGCTGTTAGACGGGAGATGAAGCTACATTCTTCAACAGATTTGCCAGCATACAGGCAACTGAACAGACAGATCTCCAAATGCATGCGGCGGGACTTACGCAACTTCAATACAGCTTGTATTGAAGAAGCGATCGAGCGGAACCAAGGCTCCAAAATCTTTGCCAGAGATCTGTCTGCCAGAAAGAGCCAACTGTCAAAGCTGAAGACCGAGTGTGGCAGCATCTTTTCCGGGACACCTGAGATTTTGAGTGGGATTCAGAGGTTCTATGGGCAGCTGTACACGTCATCGTTGGAGCCACACGCAAGTGTGAGTAAGGATCCAAGAGTGAGTCTTATCCGACACTATTTCGAAGACATCCCGGACGTCAGTTTGAGCGAGATTAGAATGGCTCTCCAGCAACTTAGAAACGGCAAGGCCCCAGGCGAGGATGGAATTACAGCGGAGCTTCTGAAAGTGGGTGGAAGACCGATACTTGAAGTCTTTCACAGACCGATTTCCCTTCTGAGTCGCGTCTACGTGCTGTTTTCGAGAGTCATTACGAATCGTCTCGCGCGCAGACTTAACGACTTCCAGCCTCCCGAACAAGCCGGTTTCCGAAAGGGCTTTAGCACCATAGACCACATACATACCCTTCGGCAAATTGTACAGAAGTCCGAAGAGTACAATTTGCCACTGTGTCTGGCGTATGTGGACTATGAGAAAGCCTTTGATTCCGTCGAAATTTGGGCGGCGCTGCAGTCCCTTCAGCGGTGCCAAGTTGACTGTCGGTATATCGAAGTGCTGAAGTGTTTGTACAGTAGAGCTACGATGGTTATCTGAGTACAGAACCAGAGTACAAAACCTATCCAATTTCAGAGAGGTGATGTTATATCTCTGAAACTCTTCACCGCTGCACTGGAAGTCGTTTTCAAGCTTCGGTTCAAGGATACGGTATTAACATCATTGGCGTGTACATCACTCATCTTCGATTTGCCGACGATATAGTCCTTATGGCAGAATCGCTGGAGGACCTAAGCACCATGCTCATTGACCTCAATAGTGTCTCCCAACGAATAGGTCTTAGGATGAACATGGACAAAACAAAGATCATGTTTAATGTCCATGTCACACCTATGCCGGTAGTTGTTGGGAGCACTAAGCTCGAAGTTGTTGACGAGTATGTTTACCTGTGTCAAATAGTCCGACTAGGTAAGTCCCAACTTCGACCGAGAGGTTAATCGTCGGATTCAACTCGGCTGGGCAGCGTTCAGGAAACTACGACACATCTTCTCGTCAGACATACCTCAAAACCTTAAAACGAAATTGTACAACCAGTGCGTGTTGCCAGTGATGACTTACGGATCTGAGACGTGGTCCTTCACTGCTGGCCGTATGAGGAAGCTCAAGGTCGCTCAGCGAGCTATGGAGAGGGCTATGCTAGGGGTTTCTCTGCGTGATAAACTTAGAAATGAGTATATCCGCAGTAGAACTAGAGTAACCGTCATAGCCCAACGGATTATTAAGCTGAAGTGGTAGTCGGCCGGCTATATAGCTCGAAGAACCGACAACCGATGGGGAAGAAAGGTTCTTGAGTGGCAGCCTCGTACCGGTATGCGAAGTGTAGGGCGACCCCGACGAGATGGAGCGACGACCTGGTAAGACATGCAGGAAGTCGATGGATGCAGGTGGCTCAGGACCGTGATTTGTGGCATTCCTTCGGAGAGGCCTATGTTCAGCAGTGGACTTATGAAAGGCTGTAATGATGATGATGAATTTTCCGGTACCGAAAAATAACGGCAGCATTATTTTTTTCGCAACCTAATTATTAACTTATAGGTTTTCTTCTATTTGTGGTTGAAAATAACCTTAGATTTCAATTAGTTTCTTAGAATTTCTTAATTGTCAGTGTTAAAAATAGTTTTGGTTACGTAACCAGATATTTTTTATAGGATAACAGTGACAAACGGGCACACAGTGGTTGCTGTGGCCCATAGACATCTACATCTATCCTCGATGACGAATTAAAATGCAGATGCGTTGTCACCCGTAAGGACTACGATAGAATGCCTTGGTTCTAGTAAAATGGGTCTCCGGTTCTCTACACTTTCTATTTCTAAGGCGACATATCGAAAATCGTTGAAACGGGCTATCGCCGGACTGACCCGAGTGAAGCATAATTTCTATAAAAACTTCAAAAACGCCGTCATAAGGTCTAGAACTGCATAGCGCCCGCGAAGATTAAGGCCGCTTAGAAATCGCTTAGAATCTTAAAATATTTTTAAAAAATAACTGATTTAAGTAAGCAAAATAATGAGCAAGTTAATTACGAATATTGATGATGTGAATGTATTTGAGTGGTTCCCAAGCATATAGATTTAGTAATTTCGTTGTAATTTCAACTATAGTGATTTTTTAGAGGTGTTTTCGCAAATAATTACGTTCGAGTCAAAATTTTACAATCGTGAATAGACCCATTCGTGCTACAACTATACCAGTAATATAGGTGCAGCATGGCTCTACCACGTAAAAATTCGGTTACCAATATAATTTCGGTTATGTAAATGTTACACAAAGGTACCCCTTAAAATAGCGTTACCGTTATTTTATACCGGTGGCGTATCAGTGAATTTTAACCGCTTTTAGTCTCCCTTTAAAAATAGCGATATCAATAATTTTTACCGGTGGTGTAACCGCAACCTTATCCGCAATCAAGCCTTGGTGGAGGGGTGACGGTTTACCTTTGTTCTTAATGTTACATTGAATACATTCCCTTTACTGGTGTAAGTTTGTCCACTCAGCCTCCATCTGTTTGTTTTTATTTTTATGTTTTATTGTTGTTAATTGAAGTTACACTGTCCCTACGAAAATTATTTTAAGCGTTTGTTACAGTCCATCTTTCCATCGTCCTCTGCTACTTATAACCTGCCCTATTGCACCCCATCTTTATATGACTTAATTATTGTGTCCTTGCTTGATTTTGTCCTAAAGCACGGTCACGTAATAATAGATATTCCTTACATGCACAGTTCGTCCTTCTAAAACAAAATCGAGAATCCTTTTGTAATGTAATTTTGATAGAGTGGACAAAGAGCGCCTTATTGAAGACTAGCTGTTCCCCGCGACTTTGTCCGCGTTCAATTTATTACTTTATGGTTTTATTATTATTGCGCGGAACTTTTATTATTTATCTAAAATAAAAATAGCCAAAGTTACTCCTTAACATCAGCTACCTGCCAATGAAAGTCCCGTCAAAATCGGTCCAGCTGTTTCGGAGATTTGCCGGAACAAACAAACAGACAAAATTTTAAAAAAATATTTTTTTGTTATAAGTACCGTATATACTTTTATATGCATTTTTAACGTGGTAGAGCCATGTTGTAGCTATATTAGTAGTATAGTTGTAGCACGAATGGGTTGGCTCGACCGGGGAAGGACCACGCTCTCACAGAATACCAGCGTAAATTAGCAACTTAATGCTGCTGTGTTTCGTATGGTGAGTGTAGAGAACCGGAGTCCCTTTTTACTGTAAAAGAGGCATTCCATCTTAGTCCTCACGGGTGACAACGCATCTGCATTTTGATTCTTTATTGAGGATAGATGTAGATGTCTATGGGTCACAGCAACCACTTACCATCAGGTGGACTGTGTGCTCGTTTGTTACCCTATCCTATAAAATATTTTTAGTAAAAAGCTGTTATTTTGACATTACACATTCAATTTTATTTCTTTGTATAGATGCGCGTCTAAACATACTAATTATATTGTTAAATGTACTTCCATTGCTTTTACATACTTTAAATGCTAGAGATGCCGAGTTAGCATTGTCTGTCTATATTGACATAACAATATTGACCAATCTGCTGTAAAAATAAACACTGGTGTAAATTGAGTGGATGGTAAAAGTCCAAAAGTAATTATCAAAGATTAACGATGTATTCTGTTAATTAATTAAGCTGTGAAGTGTGACAATGTATAATGAAATATAAATATTAATTTTACATGGGTAAAAAAAAATAGGATTTGTCTAATAAATCATTAAACGATTTAGTAGTCAGTTTCATTGTTTTTTTTCTACGCCTCGACCCTTTTTTACATTATTTGAGGGCGCGACTTGAATATCTAAAAAATAAATTTGACGGATTTTCCCTTCTGGATGTGTTGCGACCGTTCTGTGTGACTGACGTTGCATAGGATAAATAAACTAAACTCGGAAGTTAAATCACTTAAGTCAAATGTTTTTGCATGCAAAAATTTTATAGGGGAGGGTTATATTCGATTGGTGTGAAAAAAATGTAGTACGGTTTTTATTTTTATTGTTTTTTATTACATAATCACGAACTAGTTACACGTTAAATTTAGTATATTTCAAACTTATTTATTATTATCTGAAATATTTTACTTAAGTTTTCATGAGCGCAAAGAAATCGCAACTTAAGTGTTTATTACTGTACCATACAACAACGTAGCTTATTAATGTTTAAGAATATAAAAATGAACTATCAATAATATTTAATAATTATAATAATGCTTATTAGTTAAGTTTTAATAATAAACTAAAAGCTACCTTCTTCAGAATTTGATATATTATCTAGATCAACGTGAGTTGTGTCTGCAGCAGTTACTAAATTCTGGTAAAAATTATGGAAACATTCCGTTATTAAAGGTAAAAGTGATATTATGTCACGTTTTTTAATGCTTATTGGTACCGGCTTTGCAGTAATCTGCATCAAATTAAAATCCTTTTCTCGTCGCGTGTTCCGTTTGAAATTAATGGTTTTGAAACATTCATCTCTTGACATCTTCGTAACAGAGCCACTTCACATCATGCCATTTGAAACTATTTTGCATCATCGGGCTACTAAAGGCCCTTTCAATAATCCAGCGAAGTCAAAAAAATCTGCTTGCCGCATTTCTTTAACAGTAAATTTTTGTTGCTCGACCTGACTAATTGCATCCAATCATGTGGGTGATAAATTTCAATTTCAGTTTTTTCTTCTTTTTTTTCTATAATTGCATCCACCTCCATATGTGTGTGACCAGGTACCATAAATGTATGATTTATTAAATTAATAGAGGGTTTTACTGACAACAAGTAGATAAACATTGCAGCCATATGGGTGTTCTTATTTTGTCCTCCGCAAGTATCAGAGTACAAAATTACTTCTGAAACTTCTTCAGGAAGTTCTTTTAAATGTAAAAATAAACAAGAGGCTATTTGATTAGCTCCTCGACCCGAAATTCCCTCATGCCACATGTGGTGCGTTGACATTCCAGTTCCGTTGTCGTGTATCGTAAGATTAAAGATCCAAAGTTGTCTTTTGTAAAAGGCTATAGATGATTGCAAAGCTGGCGTTGGCAAGCATTGTTGTAGGTCAAAAGACAGACTCTTGATTTTTTTGTCTGTAACTGCGGTATTTTTGTCAAATTTCTTCTCATTGTAAGCCATATCAGCTGCTAGCAAGTGTGCGTCAGGTGCTGTTTCAAGAGCATTTTTTTCGTTTTCATCCGTAGCAATGTTTAATTTCATTTTAAACAGGTCGCAAGTGTGACATGTGTTCACTTTTGGTTTTTTGAAACTTAAATTAAATGTGTCGAATTCAGGGTTTTTAGAAAACACCCTTGACACACCGATATTTTTTCACTATTGACGTTGAAATGATACTTGTAAGTGTTCTGTCTACATTTTTGTTTGGCAGGATCTTCGACTCGAAGACGTTCAGTTTTTTTCTCTTGGATAGTGATCAAAGATTAAATGAATGCTGCCCTTAAATCGTAAAACCCAAGATTACAAACCTCTCTGTGTATCAATGCGCGCTGCTTATCACTTATTTTCTGTCGGCATTTATTCCGACAGTTAGGTTATTCCTTCATTTGACGTTTTTCAATATGAGGGCGGCACTGAAAATTTCGGGAGTCAAGGAAGTGACACAACATTACTATTTAAAAATGTATTTATTGCTTTTCGAAGTATTCTCCACGAAATTTGACACATTTTTCCACACGATGGAACTAATCATTGAAGCAACCATTCCATTCGGAAGTTGGAATCTCCAAAATGGCCATTTTGTAGGCGTCCACAGCTACTTCAGGTGATGAAAATCTCTGTCCACGCAATTTATTCTTTATTTTAGGGAAATTATAGAAATAATTAGGGCTCAGGTCGGGGCTGTACGGCGGATGGTCTAATAATTCTATGTTTTCTTGCTCTAAAAACTCTTTTGTTCTGTGTGCGGTGTGAGAACTCGCATTGTCGTGATGCAGGATGATGCGGCGGTTGCAGTTCTCTTTACTTTACAGAAACGACCTATGGCAAACAAATGCTAGCATACCATTCTGCATTAACCGTTCTTTGTCTCTCAAGAGGAATAGTCGTAACATGGCCGGTTTTGGAGACAAACGTGGCCACCATTTTTTTTTGCAATACTCCGTGAACGAACAATTTTTGTTGGCTTTAACTCATTTTCGAACACCCAAACTCGTGACTGGTTTTTTGTTTCGGGTTCGTACGCGTATATCCAGGATTCGTCACCTGATACGATGTTGTATACAGCATTTGAGGATCCTGCGTGGAATCTTTCGAGAGTTCTGAAGGCCAAGTAACGCGAGCCGCTTTTTGCTATTCACAGAGCGAATGCAGTAACCATCGGGAAAACAACTTTTTAACACCTAATTGTTCATGCAAGATTATTTGTATTTAACTCATGCCAATGTCTGAAGTTGCCTGAATTTCGCGGTATGTCGATCTTCCTCAATCATTTTACGCACAGCATCAACGTTTTCTTGGGTGACTGCAGTTTTTGGACGACCTTGACGGGGATCATTACTGAGCTTGACACGTCCACGTTGAAATTCAGCAAACCAGCGATAAATTGTGGTTTTGGATGGGGCTTCATCACCAAATGCAGAAATCATCCGGTCATCATCATTTTGTGTTAAACCACTTCGAAAGTCATAATAAATCATCGCTCTTTAATTTTCTCGAATCAATTCCATTTTCTCAACGACTAAACAAGTTTGACAAAACCTTGTGACAAGACCGAGAATCTTTTTTTAAATAAATAAATGGTATTCGATTTTTAAAACCAAGGACTTTTGAATTAAAAAAAAAAATTAATATGACAGGAATAGTGGAGATATTCCATTCCCGATACTTTTAGTGCAGCCCTCGTAGTTTTCCCAGAAGTTTTCACATAAGATTGGCCAATATTTCTTTTTAATTTGTTTTCTTGCTTTTTTTTTCTACAGGAAACTGGTTGGTTTTGTTGTAGCAATGAAATATCTCCAATGTTTTCAGGTGTCTCATTGTCTGGCGTTATATGTGTATCCACTGATGCATTAGGAACAGCAATTTCCATTTCTTTATGTTGTGTAAGTAAGCTAGGACTGCCGGGAGAGTAGTTGGGATCGGCTACAGAATCGTCACTAGAAAAGTCACTTACTGTTTCATCAAAAGTAGTTTGTTTTTGAGTTCCAGATGTACTTGGTTGTGGATTACTGAATGGGTCTTCGTCACCTGTAAAAAACAATAAAAACTGATAACAGATTGGAAATTGTGGTGTTTATAAATATATTTTTTTTTAAAGAGGTGTGGTTATTCAAACTAAAACTATTAGACAGTTTTGCATATTTACCCATTGTAATAAAATGATAAACTAACGTTCACATCAAAAAACTTTTAACCCGACACAAATTACTGGGATAAGAGCAGGAAAAAGAAGTTCAGAACAGTGTATTCTCATTCATTGCTGCACTGTCATTGTTTATGGCGAGATTCACCAATTTTCTGGCCCTTGAATCCATTGTGACACATTTAACTTAACGTACACCACCACCGTCACACAGAAACAAACAACAACTAATGAAGAAATGTGTATTTCTTTTGACGTAACTAAAATTTACCACTTTTTCAGACACTTAAAAAAGAGGGTAGGTACTTGAAAATATTATAAAGAACAAAAACGGACCATTGTAAAAAACTACTTATGTCAATCAGCTTGCAGTATAAAAAAACTTAAGTCAATTTAAGTAATTTTTGTCGCCGCTCGATGTGTTGATAAAACATAAGTTATATGGTACAGTCGGCTATGGTGTCAAAATTAAGCGTGTCGACGGATGATACAAAAACACAATTGCTGTGACTTTTTAGAATTTAGCGCAATAATTGACTTAAGTACTTTTAGCCGCCGTGTCTAGTTAATATTTAATATAATCACATAGGTGTAACAAATTATATCCAATTGGCCGTTTGGTGGTTATGCCAGAAAGCCTAGGTCATTTCGTATATGCCTGATATCTGGACCAGAGACGGGGAGAAGGTATCAAAGTGCGATACATGTGGCAGTGCAATTTTTAATTAGTAGCCAAGCATAACGATAACGACAAATCTGTCTTAGAATAGGGCTCACACAACACCAGGCGAATTAGTTAGGTTGATGCCATAGTCGAAATATTTTTTTTTATCTTTTTAAATCGCATTTTATTTAGAGAATCATACACAGGTGATGCGTAGCTTATCTTTTATTATAAAACCAAACAATAAAATAAAATTGATTGATGATTTTTATACAAAAATTTGGCACTCGAAATTATGACAACCTTGCCGTGCTGTTCGTGTGCGTGTTTACAGGTGACAGAGGGAAACTGAAGCAAAAGTGCTGCGGCATTTTCCCAATTACAACTGGAAATAATTAAAATCTGGGGTTGCTAACCCGCCTGCCATGCGTGCTAGATGAGAAGGTAGGCTTATGTTTAGCTTTTTAATTAACTTGTGTGTGAAGTCGAGTCTCTGATTGGGGGCGTCTAAATCTAGTCTCTCAAAAATATATATAAAAATATAATATATTCCGAAAAAATAGTCTATAAAAATATTCAGAAGTCCCCGGACGTCAGTCTGAGCGAGATTAGAATGGCTCTCCAGCACCTTAAAAACGGCAAGGCCCCAGGCGAGGATGGAATTACAGCGGAGCTTCTGAATGCGGATGGTAGACCGGTACTTGAAGTCCTTCAGAAGCTCTTTAATTCCGTCCTCCATAGTGGCGTTACACCGGAGGCTTGGAGCAGAAGTGCGGTGGTCTTGTTGTTCAAGAAGGGTGACACCGCTCTGTTGAAGAACTATAGACCGATTTCGCTTCTGAGCCGCGTCTATGTGCTGTTTTCGAGAGTCATTACGAATCGTCTAGCGCGCAGACTTGACGACTTCCAGCCTCCCGAACAAGCCGGTTTCCGAAAGAGCTTTAGCACCATAGACCACATACATACCCATTGGCAAATTGTACAGAAGTCCAAGGAGTACAATTTGCCACTATGTCCGGCGTATGTGGACTATGAGAAAGCCTTTGATTCCGTCGAAATTTCAGTGGTGCCAAGTTGACTGTCGGTATATGGAAGTGCTGAAGTGTTTGTACAGTAGAGCTACCACAGCTATCCGAGTACAGAATCAGAGTACGAAACCTATCTAATTGCAGACGGGTGTAAGACAGGTGATGTTATATCCCCGAAACTCTTTACCGCTGTATTGGAAGACGTTTTCAAGCTTCTGGAATGGAAAGGATACGGTATTAACATCAATGGCGAGTACATCACTCACCTTCGATATGCCGACGTTATAGTCCTTATGGCAGAATCGCTGGAGGACCTAAGCACCATGCTTAATGACCTCAATAGTGTCTCACAACGAATAGGTCTTAGGATGAACATGGACAAAATAAAGATCATATTTAATGTCCATGTCACACCTATGCCGGTAGTTGTTGGGAGCACTAAGCTCGAAGTTGTTGATGAGTATGTTTACCTGTGACAAATAGTCCGACTAGGTAAGTCCAACTTCGACCGAGAGGTCAATAGACGGATTCAACTCGGCTGGGCAGCGTTCAGGAAACTACGACACATCTTCTCGTCAGACATACCTCAAAACCTTAAAACGAAATTGTACAACCAGTACGTGTTGCCAGTGATGACTTACGGATCTGAGACGTGGTCCTTCACTGCTGGCCGTATGAGGAAGCTCAAGGTCGCTCAGCGAGCTATGGGTAACGGCTATGCTCGGGGTTTCTCTGCATGATAAACATAGAAATGTGTATATCCGCAGTAGAACCAGAGTAACGGACATAATCCAACGGATTAGTAAGCTGAAGTGGCAGTGGGCCGGCCATATAGCTCGAAGAACCGACAACTGATGGGGAAGAAAGGTTCTTGAGTGGCAGCCTCGTACCGGGAGGCGAAGTGTAGGGCGACCCCCCACGAGATGGAGTGACGACCTGGTAAGACATGCAGGAAGTCGATGGATGCAGGTGGCTAAGGACCGTGCATTGTGTCATTCCTTGGGGGCCTATGTTCAGCAGTGGGCTTATGAAAGGCTGTAATGATGAATGAAATCTAGTCTAGTTCAAACCCCATAAGACATATGTTTGCGCGTTTACCGCTAGAAAAGAAAATGGCTTCTAAAATCCTCGGCGTGCTCAGCATAGCGAGACAATATTCCATGCCGACACACCACCTGCAAATTTACAAGGTGCAAGTTCAGCCTTACATGGAATACTGTTCTCAACTCTCACTTCATTTAACCGCATCCAGCGCAAAACGGCTCGAGTCGTCGACGACCGAGGCCTTTCCGATCGGCTCGATTCACTGGCGCTGCGAAGAGATGTTGCATCTCTTTGCGTATTTATCGCATCTACCACGGGGAGTGCTCTGAGGAATTGTTCGGACTCATTCCAGCCGTTCAATTTTATCAACAATTTTATTAACCAGCCGATCCATACCATATGTATGATTGGCGGTCCATCACTGTGCGATTTAGAATAAGTTTTCTTCTTCGCGCAACTTCCTTGTGGAATCGATTACCACCAGCGATTTTTCCGGGCCGATACAACTTAGGAACCTTCAAGAATAGAGCCTACTCGTTTTAAAAGGCCAGCAAAGCATCTGCAATTCCCCTGGTGTTGCAGTTGTTCATGGGTGGCGGTAGTCACTTACCATCAGGTGAGCCACATGCTCGATTGCCCAAAATGCTATAAAAATCTATCTGTTCAGTTGCCTGTATGCTGCCAAAACTGCTAAAGACTGCATCGTTATTTCACGTCTAACAGCCATGAGATTAAGAGCTGATCGGAGAGTTTTTGTGTTCTGCTGCGGCGGGTTTTGCAAAACTCAGCTCCGACCGCATCGACAGTTTCCATGAGCTGGTGATTCACTGAAAACGATTTTGTAACTCGAGCTGAAAGTGTTTATAAATTCAAGAATAAATAATATATAATAATAATACATATATATATATATATAAAGAAACTGCAAGAATAGTCATAAAATATAATGTAATAAGAGAGCTAAAAGAAATAATGTCGTTGCAAGTAAGCTCATGAAATTTAAAACTTATAATGGCTCTAATGTTGTTCGCCTGTAATTTAATACGAAGTATCCGAAATAAACGAACAACTTTAATTTAGGCCAAGCATAATTTGTTAAACAAGATTTCTGGAGCACAGCTGTTGTAGGTCTAAATTAAAAACGATATCAGAAACTTTTTTACATCTGTCTTGGGCAATTATTCAAAATAATTAAATGAATTAAATAGTTTTGCATTTATATTTATATTTGGCCTAAAATAGCTTAAAATGTAAATAAATGGGCTTAATTATGCCTTGTGGTTTATTATATAACTAAACCCCTTTTTGCGTCCAAGTCGACTCTTGATGACGGGGGGAAAACACCGCCGACCATCTCGCGGTGTGAGTGCTCCATGCCGGATGTGCTGTTCTCACTGCACTCGGTTCGCAAAGCACTCCTCTCCCTGGACATCCACAAGTCGAGTGGGCCTGACGGAATCGCCCCAATTGTGCTGAGGACGTGTGCTCCGGAGTTGGCACCGCTCCTAACGCGTCTTTACCGGTACTCCTACTCCCAAGGCGTAGTCCCGAATTCATGGAAGACAGCTTTTGTCCACCCGATCCCTAAAAAAGGCGACCGCTCAGACCCGTCCAACTATAGGCCTATCGCGATCACCTCCTTGTTCTCCAAAATAATGGAATCCATTATTAACTGTCAGCTCATGCGGTACCTTGAGGATCACCAGCTGATTAGTGACCGCCAATACGGTTTTCGTCGTAGTCAATCAGCTGGTGATCTTCTGGTCTACCTGACCCATAGATGGGCGGAGGCAGTAGAGTCCAAGGGGGAGGCGTTGGCCGTTAGTTTGTATATTACGAAGGCCTTCGATCGGGTTTGGCATAAAGCGCTTCTTTCGAAGCTCCCTTCCTATGGGCTTCCTGAGAAATTGTGCAATTGGATCACCAGCTTCCTTACATATCGGGGCATTAAGGTCGTTGTAGACGGTGCATGCTCCGACTACAAGCCTATTAACGCTGATGTTCCACAAGGCTCTGTGCTATAACCAACGCTGTTTCTTCTGCATAGTCAGGAAAATAAAATAAGATGATTTAAATTTATTAATGAATAACTTTTCATGTAATAATAATTTAAACTTGACATTTAATTGTTACAAATATAATGATAGAATTAATTTAATAGATATAAATAATTTAATTAAGAACGCTGTTTCTTCTGCATAGTCAGGAAAATAAAATAAGATATGATTTAAATTTATTAATGAATAACTTTTCATGTAATAATAATTTAAACTTGACATTTAATTGTTACAATTATAATGATAGAATTAATTTAATCGATATAAATAATTTAATTAAGAAATTTTTGACTAGAGATAGGTATTACCTATCAAAATATAATTTAAGAGAGATAGCAAATGTGCTATCTTATTATTTATATATTAACTCAGCCAAGGACTTGGCTACACAGACATCTGCTTCTTTTGAGCAGTGTAATGACTTAATATGCAATTTGGAATCAGTTCCAAGTAATTTAAATTAGAAAATGAGACAATAGAGGTAATCTCTAGCAGTTATAATAACTTAAATAATTTAGAATGTAGCTTACAAATCTTTAATTGTATGACTCCACAGAGTAATAATGAAAATTGTTTACACCTGGTGCATCAAAATATACAAGGCATGATAGGCAAAGAGCTAGAAATTGAGTTGTTCTTAAATAGCAACAATATTCATATCTTATGTGTTACTGAACATTGGTTAAAAGCTTATAATTTAATGTTTAACTTCAGTAATCACCAGGTGGTCAGTTCTTTCAATAGAGATACGGTTTTAAGAGGTGGCTCCTTAATATTAGCTAGTAAATTATTATCATGTAAAGAACGTAAAGACATTGTGAGCCTCTCTGTTGAGCGAACTGTAGAAATGGCATGTGTTGAGTTTGAGCACCTCATTGTTGTGAGCGTCTACAGACCCCCATGTTGTACATATGATACTTTTGAAAACATTATGGAGGAAGTTTTTGCTAAGCTTAATAAACAGAATAAATCTGTTGTAATATGTGGAGACTTTAATATCAATCTCCTAGAAGCTTCCTCCATCAATATTAAATTTAGATCATTGTTTAAATCATATGGTCTTTTTAATTTATTTATAGAGCCAACGCGTATTTCTCAATCTAGTGCAACATGTATAGATAACATTTTTACAAATGTGAAGCCGTTGCATAAATGTATAATTCAAAAATTAAGTTCTGATCACTGTGGACAAGTAGTTTCGTTACCTTATGTTCACAAAAAGCAAGTAGATGAGAAAGTTGTGTCTGTTCCAGTAAATGCACGTCGCTTGGAGAAATTTAGAAGTAACATAGTGAAAAAACTTCCATCACTTTCATACCAAAATGATCCTAATTTTTTGTATGAAACATTATTTAAGCTTATATGCAATGAATTTAATAATACTTTTACTTCTAAAACATTCTCCTTGAACAGTCGGAAGTCATTCAATGAATGGGCGACAGTAGGAGTCCATAAGAGCAGGCATAGGTTATAATATGATCTTTACCATGAAAGGTTATATAATCATAGCGTCGAATTTAGGGAATATGTAAAAAAATATTCAAAAATATTTAAAAGAGTGTGCTCCATAGTCAAGTCTTAATTAATAAAAAGCAACAAAATTAAGACGGCTTCCAATAAAATTAAAATGACATGGAGTATAATTAATAGCGAAACTGGTAAGATCAACTCTCGCAATTCAAATTACCAGTTAAGTGTTAACAACAAATTAACTGTATCAGATCAGGACGTAGCAATGGTTTTTGAGAAATATTTTACTGATATTCCGATCTTGACCACTAAGTCACTGAATTCTTCTCCAGCCGTCGCCGAATCATTACTTAAACAAAATGTAAATGTGTGTACAAAGAATTTTACATTTCATAAAGTGTCATCAAAAGATATTGTAAAATATTTTAAAACTATTGATGTTAAGAAAACTGCGGATCTGTGGGGGATTTCCGTTAAAGTTATTGCGTCTATAATAGATACAATCGCGCCTCATTTAGCTATTATTTTTAATACTAGTATCGAATCTGGTGTGTTTCCTGATTTAATGAAGCATAGTAAAGTAATACCTTTATTTAAATCTGGTAGTACATTAGACCCCGCCAATTTTAGACCTATTTCTGTACTACCAACACTTAGTAAGATTTTTGAAAAAAATGTTCTTGTTCAAATGTTAAATTTTTTTAATATAAATAATTTACTTCATAAATATCAATTTGGTTTCACAAGGGGTTGCTCGACAACTGATGTCGGTGTTGAGCTGATTAAATATATCTTTAATGCATGGGAGAATTCACAGGATGCTTTGGGTATATTTTGTGACCTATACAAGGCCTTCGATTGTGTTCACCATAAAACATTAATCAGGAAACTTCAACACTACGGTGTAAGAAGTGCCCTTAAATTAATTATTTCATATTTAAGTAAGAGAACGCAAAAAGTTGTCATTAACAATATGAGCTCTTCCGGATCGATGGTACAAATGGGCGTGCCTCAAGGCTCAATTCTCGGCCCCTTTCTGTTTCTTGTATACATTAATGACTTACCTTACATAGTAGGGGATAACCATGATATAGTATTATTTGCAGATGACACTTCTTTAATTTTCAAATTAAGTCGACAGTTACTAAAATATGACGAAGTAAATAATGCTATCTCTAAATTAGTAAATTGGTTCGATGTTAATAATTTGCATTTAAATGGCACTAAAACAAAATGTATGAAATTCGTGACTCCAAATGTCAAACAATTAAAAACTAATGTCATTTTAAATGGGGAGAAACTGAGTCTTGTAGATACCACCATTTTTCTTGGAATTACACTAGACGCGAAGCTTCAATGGAGCCCCCATATATCAAAACTAGCAAGCAGACTTAGTTCTGCAGCATATGCTGTAAAAAAGATTAGAAGGCTAACCAGTGTCGAAACAGCTAGACTAGTTTACTTCAGCTACTTCCATAGCATAATGTCGTATGGTATTTTGCTATGGGGACACGCAGCTGACACTGAAATTATATTTGTTTTGCAGAAGAGGGCCATAAGAGCAATTTATGATTTAAAGCCTAAGGAGTCGCTGCGACAAAAATTTAAGAAAATTAATATATTAACTTTGGCCTCTCAATACATTTATGAAAATGTAATGTACGTACACAAAAATAAAAGTAGTTTTACAAAAATAAGTGATATTCATTCTGTAAATACTAGGAACAGACACAAGCTAGTAGTACCAGTTACTCGACACCATCGAGTCAGTAATTCATTCTTGGGGCGATGTATACGCTTTTACAACAAAATTCCAGAAAATATACAAAGTTTGACCTGTTCAAAGTTCAAAAACTTTATTAAACTAAGTTTGTAAAAAGGGTTATTATAATATTAAGGAATTTATGGATGATAATAACCCCTGGAAATGAGGTGATCGCTACCAAGCTATTTCTAATTTGTTGTGTTGTTAATTTGTGTAACATCATGATTGTTCTTGCCTCAGCCAGTATTGGAATCATTGGAGTCGACATATCGAGTGACGTGCAGTTTCGTGGGCATTTGGAAGAGAAGGCCAAATTGGCCTCTAAAAAGCTTGGCGTGCTCAGCAGAGCGGGACAGTATTTCATGCCGGCACACCGCCTGCAACTTTCCACGGCGCATGTTCTGCCTCACATGGAATAATTTTCCCATCTCTGGGCAGGGGCTCCCCAGTGCCAGCTCCTTCCACTTGACCGCATCCAGCGCAGAGCGGCTCAAATGGTCGACGACCGAGTCCTTTCCGATTGGCTTGATTCATTGGCACTGCGAAGAGATATTGCATCCCTTTGCATTTTCTTTCGCATTTACCACGAGGAGTGCTCTGAGGAATTGTTCGGATTAATCCCAGCCGCCAAATTTCACGAACGCACATCGCTGCAGAACTCCCGATACCATCCACACCATCTGGATTATTAGCGGTCCACCACTGTGAGATTTAGAAGATGTTTTCTTCCTCGCACGATTTCCTTGTGGAATTGATTACCATCAGCGATTTTTCCGGAACGATACGACTTAGGGACCTTCAAGAAAAGAGCCTACTCCTTCTTGAAAGGCCGGCAACACACAATTCCCCTGGTTCCCCTGGTGTTGCAGTTGTTCATGGACGGCGGTAGTCACTTACCATCAGGTGAGCCGCATGATTGTTTGTCCCCTCTCCTATAAAAAAAATCACTCACGTCAAATAAAGACTATCGCCTTGTTTATATAACAAAAATAATGTAATGAAAAAGGGAAAGATGAAAAGGAACGAGCTCACTTTTTCAAAAAATGTCCAAATGCAGCGGTTCCGTAAGCCAGCAGTAAATGCCGGTCTGCCGGTGTAGGCTGCGAAGACTTTGGCGCGAATCTCCTGTTTATTCTCGAAAAATCCCGAAGCTTTTGGTGGAATACAACATGCAGTGGAATAATTTGCCAGCATATGTCTTTCCATCCGATTTTAATGTAGGTGTCATCAAGGCAAAAGTGAATAGCTTTTTGTTAAGCTAAATAAATACGCTTTACAATTTTTGGCTATATTACCACTTAAAGGTGCTGTCAAGCCTTGGCTTATATTAGTTAAAAAAAGTTTTATCATACCGGTGGTCAGAATCCAGATTTCACAGAAATTGCCTCTCCCAAAATATTTTTTTTTTATTCAAGTAAGACTCCACAAACTTCGATTGAAGAACAACAAGGATTTTTTTGTATGAGGAAGACCGCCCAGCTAGGCTATACTCGCCTGCTGATCTTCACAGTTGACAACGGTCTGATAAACTTCGATCTTATTCATATCTTTAGTTGGGATTCAACGCGATTTTTACAGGGATTTTATGTATATACTAGCTTTTCGACCCGCGCCCACGTTATAACGTTCAGACTAAGTCGCAGCTCGGAGTCGGGAAGTTGACGGTGCAGGTCCTGCTCCCCCCTCCCCTCCTGAACGGGTTCCCGCCTTGTCGTGGCGGTTGGTGGCTTGGTCACCCGCGGTGAACTAAGAGGACCCTACTATCGCTGGCCCGAGGTGGCCACTCCGAGTGGGCTTGGCGAGTCCACTTCGGATGTGTGCTCGTGGGCTGCGGCGAGAGAGGTGTTCTCTACGTCTACGGCTGCAGCCGAGGTGGAGTCGCGCAGGAAGAGAAGTGTTGGTATGACTATGCGCCACTCGCCCTATCCTACGCGACTGTAACGGTTTCGCATCGTTGATGCGGAGGTGGTGGGGCTGCGGGGATAAAGGAGTGCCGGTATTGCGAGGCGCCGCTCTCCCTACCCTTCGCAGCTGAATCTTGGTTGGTGGCGGAGTCATAGAATAGATCCGCCCCTGGGGTCAGGAAGGCTAGTGCTTCTGAGTGCTCGTTTCTCTTGGGCCGATGGCTTCCGCGCATCGGACACGGAGGCGTCCGTTGCGCAGGTGTAGTTTGAGGCCGTGGAGGAAGGCGCACCATGGGTTCGCGGATATGTTCGAAAGCGTTCCCGTGGCCCTGCCAATATGTGACGAAGGTGGAACAGCACGGGGTTTTAGTCGGTGCGAGTCCGACATAATTCGTCCTTGCCCCGCAAGGCGGGCATTTGTAGGCATTACCCCACATTAAAAAAAATAAAAGGTCCTGCGCTTGACCTATTTACAGTCATGTCTGGTTATCGTCCCGTAGGACTACGAGAGTGAGGGAATAGATTTTGCACATTTTCTAGCGCACACATTTGGGCACTATAATCCTGCCCTTCGCAGACGGCTAGTCTCCGTGGAGACCTACCGTCGTGACTTTTCAGAATTCAGTCTGAAGGACATTATTATTACATCGTCCAGAGAGTTATGACCCACACTTATTATAAGTTCGCATAATACGAAGAGCTCAAGCTATCACATAGAAATTTTCTCATATTTCGGAATAATAATGATGGCAGATTTTAAGTTGACTAGTGGTTTTCGAATAGTGAAACCCCTCTACACTTCGCTCACAATCCGCCTTTTCGTATTCCCATATCTCCTTTTCTGTGAAGTAATTCTTAGAGATTTTTTTTGTTAGTATTATGGCTAGCATGTGTGTTCGTTTGTAAAAACACTAAACACCAAAATTATAACGTAAGTAGCTTAGATTTAGCTCACAAAATTAAAATTTCTGTTTGAGAGAAATCAACTTGTAAAAAAATACTTAACCCTGACTGAATAACTTCCTAATAATTTCAAAAACTTTATGGGTTCCTTAGTTCTCAAAATAACACAAAAAATTGGTACTTTTTGCGGCATTTTTTGCGAAAACGGAGTTTAAAGCTGATACAATCGAAAATAGTGAAATTTATTTCATGCATAATATGCTCATAGTATATTAATATCTACTATATCATTAATATATTATATCAAGAATGCCCCTTCTAAAGTAACGTATTGTGACGGGCAACTACAGAACCCTATCTCAACATTGTGCGTAGCCAGACACGCAATTGGCCAGTTTTTATTTTTTTACATTTCATAAACTAAATTTAAATTTCTTACGTCGAAAAATAAAAAAAAAATTTCATTTCATTTCACCGCATACATAACAAGCTAAAAAAGCGTGTTAAATTTACTGAATCTATATTTTGTAGAATTTTTACTTGACACATCATGCAATCTACCGACAGTAAAATTTAATTTCCCTTTGTAGAGCGAAAACAAAAATGCTCGGATGACTTTTGTAATAAACGACTTGTTTTTTCGGCGAAAGAAAACTATTATTAACAGCTTTTAAAAATAAAATTTTGCAAGTATTAGAATCTGATAGTTTAAATAATTTGCAATAAAAAAGTTATCTTCTTTTTTTTTTTGAAAATAGATTACAGATACAGAAGAGGTACAGATAAAGAACAGCAAAAGATTAATAATAAAAAGTAAATATAAACATAGGTAATCTCAATATTTTTATCTAATTTTATGCAAAATAGAACAACAGAAAGTGCTTTATGAATTTATACAAGGACTACAGAAAGAAGTAGGTTTATAAACAAAACAAGTATTTGTATGGGCTACGCGCTGGTAATTGTTCTAGTTCTAGTTTATATTCTTGAACAATTCACGTGCTTATTTAAAACACCACTACTATGAGAAAAATAAACCGTGAATGTAAAATAAGAACATTAAACGCGTTAATAACCGTAAGCATATTAATAAATTTTTTATTCAAAATTGGGACAGGGGTAAAGTCCGTATGGGGTTTTACGTGCGTAGAACTCTGGTCACTATAAATGTTCCCTCGGTTTTGAGTCTTTGGAATATTTAGAGACTACGGCAGGAGACTCGTCGGTGTTACTTTGGTCCCTTGGGAGAGAGGAATAAAGCTCTAATGTAGGATGCTACGTGCGAAGAAACTTTGGAGGCCTCTCATCTCAGGGGCACCTCATTTAGAGCGGGGTGACATCAGAGGGTACTGAACTGATACTGGCGCAAGTTTAAGTCTCTGAGAGATGACAACATATTTGTGCAATTTCTTTTAGAGACTATTGCTTTGTGGGGTTCACATGAGGTGAAATTTCTAAACGAACTGTATCCACGTTGTCGCGGCTAGTGATAAGATTAGCTGTAAGATTACGAATCTACAATACATGCGAGTTTGCACGCCATATTTTATACTAAATATACAAGACAAAAATACTTGAAAATAATGAAAATTAATTCTTAACCGCACCTCATAGTGATAAATTGTTACATCTGTATTAGATGTATTGTTTATTATAATAACTTTAAACATAACACATAAAAACTAAAAGTGTATTACTTTGTACAAGAAACGACAGAATTAATGTTGTGAGTAAGTGGAAATGGCGCCAACAAATTCACTTGCAGGCGTTACAAATTAATGCTCTTACTTCTAGGAGTCGTAACTTAGTTAACATATTCTAGAGAGAAACAGGAATTAATTTAACATGAATGTTTTCGTGTCCGTGGAGACGTTTTTATGACTTGGGATATAATAGTATAAGTTATAACAATAAAGATATGATTATTGTTGGGGACAGTGCCCTGTACACATTGCGATAGGAATAACTGCCTACCCTGATGAGAATAAATTAAACTTGCACTGTACTAAATTGATATAATAAGTGCTACAGAGACATATACAATGTAACCGTGCGATAGCTAACGTGAGCGAAGTCGTTCTTCCCTGGTATATAGTGTATTATGTATGGTTCTGTCCGAACGGCGAACCGCTACCACATCTTGCCGACTCACTCCCCCCTCTCGCGAGCATGTTCATGCAGGGATGTTGCTCGCAAACTTGTCTTCAACATATACTCCCGGCGTTGAAGAGACATCTTCAATGCTTGATGTCGGCAAGGGGCATATTGTGTTGAAGGCTCGCTTGATTATTCCCTTCCTTGTACGGATGTCAGCGACTCTGGCAACTCCATCCCTTCCAGGCAGCAATCGAAGGACTCACTCAAGTAGCCACATGATTGTTGGATTGGTCTTTTATGATGACAAGTGTCACTTTCTTAAGTGTCTCATGTGACTGCATCCATTTTGTCTTCTGCTGCAGTAAAGTGATATATTCGTTAGAAAATCTATTTCAGAGATGATGTTTCATCAGTTGGATTCTGTGGAATCTTGCGAGGGATGATATATTGCTGGTGCTGATATGGTATTATGGTAGAAAAATGAGAGATTGTCCAATAAGGAGATGGGATGGAGTCAAAGGATAAAGGTCTAAGGGGTCATTAGATAAAGGAGTGAGTGGGTGGGAATTCAATATGGCTTCTATTTCAATTAATAAACTATTCATTTCTTCGTAATCTAGAAATGTAAGATTTAAAACACGTCGCTGGTGATGTTCTACACATTAAACAGCCAACTCCCACAAGCCGCCAAAATGAGGAGTATACGCGTGAATAAAAATGAGATTAATATTGTCCGACTAGGTAAGTCCAAATTCGACCGAGAGGTCAATCGACGGATTCAACTCGGCTGGGCAGCGTTCGGGAGATTACGACATATCTTCTCGTTAGACATTCCTCAGAACCTCAAAACTAGATTGTTCAACCATGGCGTATTGCCAGTGATGACCTATGGATCTGAGACGTGGTCCTTCACTGCTGGCCGTATGAGGAAGCTCAAAGTCGCTCAGCGAGCTAAGGAAAAGGCAATGCTCGGCGTTTCTCTGCGTGATAGACATAAAAACGAGGAAATCCGCAGTAGAACAAAAGTAACCGACATATCCCAAAGGATTAGTATGCTGTAATGGCAATGGGCCGGCCATATGGCCGGCCCATTGCCATTACAGCATATAGGTAGACATATAGATAGGTAGAAGAACCGACAACCGATGGGGAAGAAAGGTTCTTGAGTGGCAGCCTCGTACCGGTAGGCGAAGTGTAGGGCGACCCCGACGAGATGGTGCGATGACCTGCTAAGACATCCAGGAAGTCGATGGATGCAGGTGGCTCAGGAACGTGCTTTGTGGCATTCCTTGGGGGAGGCCTATGTTCAGCAGTGGACTTGTGAAGGGCTGTAATGATGATGATGATGATAATACCTTGCTCAATCATGTCTGCCGCTGAAAGCTGTTTGAGAATAGAATAGAATAGAATAATTTTTTATTCAATATAGATCACGTGTGTAATTCTTATTGAAAGTAATTTTTTACTTTACCACTGGTTCGAAAAAAACCTCTGTCCTGGGAAGAACCAGCAAGAAACCCAGCGGGACTTTTTTAAAGCAAATTTTACAATAATGGTTGTACAAACTATATAAGTACAAAATTTATTTTAGAAACAGCTTGGAAGTGATCACCTCATTCCCAGGGGTTAATATCAACCATGTATTCATTTATACTACTCGTATAATAACCCTTTTTATACAGTTTCAATTTTTACATTTAAACTTGCTAATAGAGAGAGCCTTTACACTTTCCGGAACCTTGTTGTAATTGCGTATACATTGCCCCAAGAATGAATTACTAACTCTGTGGAGTCGAAAAACTGGTATCACTAGCTTGGGTTTGTTCCTAGTGTTTACGGAATGCACATCACTTTTATTACTAAAACTATCTTTGTTTTTGTGAACATACATTAAATTTTAGTAAATACTCGTATACTGAGAGGCCAAAGTTAATATATTTATTTCTTTAAATTTATCTCTAAGAGACTCTCTCGGTTTTAGGCTGTAAATAGCTCTAATGGCCCTCTTCTGTAAAACAAAAATAGTTTCTGAATCAGCCGCATTTCCCCATAGCAAAATCCCATAAGACATTATGCTATGGAAATAACTGAAATAAACTAATCTAGCTGTCTCGACACTAGTGAGACCTCTAATCTTTTTTACAGCATAGGCTGCAGAACTTAGTCTGCTTGCTAGTTTGGATATACGAGTATGGGGGCCCCACTGAAGCTTTGCGTCGAGAGTGATGCCAAGAAAAACAGTGGATTGAACAGGACTCAGTTCTTCCCCATTTAAAAACACTTTGGTACTCAGATTTTTAACATTCGTTGTTGTAAATTTAATACATTTAGTTTTATTTCCGTTTAAATGTAGATTATTAACGTTAAACCAATGCACTAATTTTGATGTAGCATTACTTCGTCACATTTAAATGATTGACGTTTAAGTTTAAAAATCAAGGAAGTATCACAATCATGATATAGCAAATAATACTATATCATGATTATCCTCTACAAGAGAAGGTAAGTCAATAATATATACTAGAAATAGGAATGTGCCGAGAATCGAGCCCTGAGGGACATCCATTAGTACAGGTGAGCCGGAAGAACTTTTACCATTGATAATAACTTTCTGCATTCTATTTCTTAAATATGAAATAATAAGTTTAAGCGCTGTGTTCTTGACACCATAGTACTGTAGCTTCCTGATTAATGTCTCATGGTGAACGCAGTCGAAGGCCTTGGAAAGGTCACAAAATAAAGCCAAAGCATCCTCTGAATTCTCCCATGCACAAAAATTATGTTTAATAAGCTCAATTCCAGCGTCAGTTGTCGAGCGACCCCTTGTAAAACCGAATTGATTTCTATGTAAGAATTTCTATCTAAGAAATCATTATGATTTCTATGTAACAATTTATTAATATTAAAGAAACTTAACATCTGATCTAAAATATTATTTTTTAAATTTTACTAAATGTCGGTAGTACAGAAATTGGTCTAAAATTGGTGGGGTCTTATGTACTACCAGATTTAAATAAAGGTATGACTTTACTATGTTTCATTTAATCAGGAAACACACCAGATTCAACGCTTGTATTAAATATAGTGGCTAGATAAGGTGCTATTATATCTACTATAGATAAAATAACTTTAACGGAAATCCCCCATAAATCTGCCGTTTTCTTGACATCAATAGTTTTAAAATATTTAACGATATTTTTTAGCAGTACTCTATGGAATTTAAAAGTATTTGAACAAGCCTTTACATTTTGTTTGAGCAATGATTCGGTGACAGTAGGAGAAGAGTTTAATGATTTAGTTGTCAAAAAAGGAACATCAGTAAAATGTTTCTCAAAAGCCATAGCAACTTCTTGATCAGAGAAGTCCAGATAACTCACATGAGTTATCTGGACACAAATACTACTAATGTACTACAACACAAGTACTACAAATGTGTTTCCATTATCAGAATAGATGGTTCGTGGTTTAACTCTATGAGATGTATCTATTCAGAGCTGCTATAAAAACTTCCTTCGTCAGGACCGAAACAAGCCCAAGATGCAAGGCCTTTGTAGCTAAAAAAACAAATACACAAATATAAGATTTTATATTTGTGTATTTGTTCCCTTCCCTTGGGTTGGCTATCATCACTGGCCCAGCATAATCTACGCCTGTGTCAAGAAAAGAAATTCTAAATGGACACGTTGTTCAGCTAAATTACCCATAACAAGTTGAAGTTCTTTTCTTTTAAGCCTACATTTGACACATGAGCGGACAGTACGTTTAGCTAGATTTGTGCCTCCTAAAACTCAATAAATGTGTTTTACTGTGGCCATCAATAGTTGAAGACCCGAATGTAAGTACTTAATGTGTAGCGTTACAAAGAGAGATCGACATAAAGGATGCTTGGCATTCAATAAGATGAGATGTTTGTAGTCATAATTAGTTTTTAAAAGTCTCCTACCAACTCTAATAAGTTTATTATTGTCAATGGAGGGTAATAAAAGTTTTATAAGATAATTTTTGGTTAGTGATGAGCAACTGATATTCCTTTTGAAAGGATTCCTGCTGAGAAACTTTAACAGGAAATTAGTAGCGTTAGTAAGCTCAGCGATTGTTACGTTAGCGCTTATTCTCTTTGATTTATGGCCACAGTTATTTATAAATCTGAGTGTAAACGAAGTAATATGCTATAGTTTTGAAAATATGGAAAATTTTGTGATCAAATTTAAAATTATATTATTTTCTTTAACAACGTGAAAGCGTTAAATCATTTCTGGTAAATTAAAAGGATGTAATTCCTGCTTAGGTTGGACTGGCCAATTCGCTTGATTTAATTGAAGAAAGTGAGGCCCTGATCACCACAAAGATGATTTGCCTAGCATATCTGCTCTCAAAACTCGTGAAGCGAGATCTGCGGGATTGTTCTTTGAGAGAAATACGATGACACACAAACGGCTTCAGTTGACTTGGAGTAGTGGCGCGAGTGTGTCGACGAGGGTTGCGTATCTTTATCTCAGAACCACCAAACGGTATTCGCTAAAAATCATACAGGTTTACGTACCAACGTCGGCATATCCCGATGAGGAGGTGGAGGGAATGTATGAGGATATATCTAGAGCCATGCATTCCTCCAAAACCTATACGTTATACATAATACGGTATTAATGGGGGTCTTCAATGAAAGACTAGGCACAAGAGAGAACGGTGAGCTGAAAGTAAGGAAATTCGCAATAAGGCAACGGGACCCAAGCGGCCAACAGCTGGTCGACTACATGAAAAAAGAGGGACTCTTTATGATGAACTCTTTCTTTCAAAAGTTTTACCACATACGTGGTAGAGCCAATCTGCAGCTATATTAGTAGTATAGTTGTAGCATGAATGGGTCGGCTCGACCGGGGAAGGACCACGCTCTCACAGAATACCAGCGTAAAATAGCAGCTTAATGCTGCTGTGGTGAGTGTAGAGAACCGGAGACCCATTTTACTGGAAAAGAGGCATTCTATCTTAGTCCTCACGACTGACAACGCATCTGCATTTTAATTCGCAAACAAGATAGATGTAGATGTCTATGGGCCACAGTAACCACTTACCATCAGGTGGTCTGTGTTCTCGTTTGTCACCCTTATTCTATAAAAAAAGTGGCCCCACAGGAAATGGCCCTGGTCGATGCCCGACTGTTCGATAAAAAATGAGATTGATTTCATTACGTCGACTCGACGGCAACTGTTCAATGATGTCTTAGTGATCGCGAGGGTGTAAACTGGCACCGATCACCAAATTGTGACAGGCACACTAAACCTAAACGTTAATTTGGGGAGGTCACGTATAATGAAGTCAGCGCTCCGTCCCGCTTGTGCTCTAACCCAAAGTCTCGGAAACTTTCAGCTCGAGTTACAAAATCGTTTTCAGTGAATCACCAGCTCGTGAAAACTGTGGTTGGAGCTAAGTTTTGCAAAACCCGCAGCAGAAGAAAACAAAACTCTTCGATCAGACTCTGAATCTCATGGTAGTTGAACGGTAAATAAAGCTGCAGTCTTCAGCAGATAAGACAGCATACAGCCAACTGAACAGACATATTTTTTTTATAAGAGAAGGGGCAAACGCGCTTGTAAGTGACTACCGCCGCCCAAGAACAACGGCAACACCAGGGGAATTGCAGATGCGTTGCCGGCCTTTTAAAAAGGAGTAGGCCCTTTCCTTGAAGGTTCCTAAGACGTATCGGTCCGGAAAAATCGTGGCGGTCAAATAGTGGTAATCTATTCCGCAAGGAAGTTGCGCGAGGAAGAAAACTTCTTCTAAATCGCACAGCGGTGTACCGCCAGTCATCCAAATGGTATGGATATTATCACGAGTATTGTCGCGATGTGCGATGGTAAAATTGAGCGGCTGAAATTAGTCCGAATAATTCCACAGAGTACTCCCCGTCGTAGATGTGATAAAATACACAAAGAGATGGAAAAATAGGAAAGGCCTCGGTCGTCGGCGATTCGAGCCGCTTTGCGCTGGATGCAGTCAAGTGGAAGGAGCTGGCACTGAGGAGCCCCAGCCCAGAGATTGGAACAGTATTCTATGTGAGACCGAACCTGCACCTTGTAAAGTTGCAGGCGATGTGTCGGCATGAAATACTGTCCCACTCTCCTGAGCACGCCAAGCTTTTTAAAGGCCAATTTGGCCTTCTCTTCCAAGTGAACACGAAACTGCACGTCAGTCGATAAGTCGACGCGGATGATTCTGATACTGCCTGAGGCAAGAAGGGGAGTGCCTTGAAATTTAGGAGATACGACAAAGGGATTCATTTTAGCGGTAATCGCGCAAACTTGTGTCTTCTGAGGATTAAACTGGACTAGATTTAGTCGCCTCCAATCCGAGACTTTGTTCAGCAAATACTCGACTTCGGACACAAGTTTGTTCCGGTACTCGGTGACGTTTTCCCGAGAAATATTGGCACGGCCAGTATATAGAGCATCAGATCAGACCCGATCGAAGGCCTTCGCTATGTCCAAACTAACGGCCAATGCCTCCCCCTTGGACTCGATCGCGATGTGTTAGGTAAACAAGAAGATCACCAGCTGAGCAACCTCGATGGAAACTGTACTCGCGGTCACTAATCAGCAGATTCCATTATATTCCGATGATATTCCGGACATCAGCCAGTCATAAGAGTGGCTCTCCAGCATCTTAAAAACGGCAAGTCCCCGGGCGAGGATGGAATTACAGCGGAGCTTCTGAAAGCGGGTGGAAAATCGATACTTAAAGTCCTTCAGAAGCTCTTTAATTCCGTTCTCCATGGTGGCACTACACTGGAGGCGTAGAGCAGAAGTGCGGTATTCTGATTCTTCAAGAAAGGTGACAACGCTCTCTTGAAGACCAGCCCATAGACCACATACATACCCTTCGGCGGACTGTACAGAAGACCAAAGAGTACAATCTTCCACTATGTCTCGCGTATGTGAACTATGAGAAAGCCTTTGATTCCGTCGTAATTTAGGCGGTACTGCAGTCCCTTTACCGGTGCCAAGTTGACTGTCAGTATATCGAAGTGCTGAAATCTTTGTACAATAGGGCTACAATGGCTACTCGAACAGATCTGTACAGAACCAGAGTACGAAACCTATCCAACTACAGAGATCGTATCGGATCTTACAGTTGTATGCTTGGGTTGAGATTTAATTTTATTAATTATAGGATCCCAAGCAGATGGTACCACCCATCCATCTTTTCTATTGAAATTAGGATGTTTTTTGAATTCAATAGCCTTGCGAATCATCTTCTTCGGTGGCTTGAAGTATGTTTTAATGGAAGCACGCTTTAAGATGTAGCCAATCTCTTCAGTGACACCTCTAACATATGGCAGTACAGCAGGCACTCGCTCGACTTCGGCTGGCTTCACACATTTACTGTGACATAGGCGCGGGACCTGAAGCTTAGTGTCGTGCAAAACTTGCTGGACGTGTTGTGGAGCTCTACGGCCAGGTGTTTACTGTCACAGATCTCTGAAACAAAGATTTACCCACGGTAGCTAACTGTGGAGGATGGTGATGAGAATCACCGTTTTAATATGTATCTGTATGGGTCTTTTTTATATATATTCTTATAACACATCTAGAAAAGCTAACGTATTGTTGGCCCCTAATTCCAGTGTGAACTGAATTTTAGAATTTATAGAGTTAAGATGATCTAGAAATGCAGTTACTTTATCTAAAGGTAAAGTTGTGAAAGTATCGTCTACCTACCGCTTGTAGAATCTTGGATTTACGGGAGTAGAAAGCAGGGCTTTCTCCTCAGTCAGTCTTCCATGAATATATCGGTGACAATGGAAGATACAGGTGAGCCCATAGCCACACCATCTACTTGCTTATAGAACTCTTCCTTCCACAATAGGTAGCCAGATGTAAGGTAGTGTCTGAGTAATACTGCATATCCTACGGGTGGACAAACAACATCCTCCAGCCTTCTAGTTACAATCGAGATGCAGTCTTCAACAGGTAAGTATGTGAACATAGACTGCACATCAAAATCGAACATAGTTTCATTGTCTGCCGGATGTAGGTCTTTAATCTCGCTGAAAAAATGGTAGGAATCCTTTGTGTGTGCTTTTGTATGTCCCCTGAGCTATGAGAGTATTTTCTCTAAATGTTGAGCCAATCTGTAAGTTGGTGAATCTATTTGGCTCACAATGGGACGTAGTGAAGCATTGGGCTTGTGTATTTTTGGTAACCCATGCAACTTCGGTGCTTTAGCACACGTAGTAATTATCGATTTTATGTCCAAATTTAATTTTTCAAAGTGTTTCTTTAAGAGGTCACTATATGTGCTAAGGCTAGTCACATACATACGGAATTCCGTTTCGTGATTCCGTTTCGGAATCCTGAATTGGAATTCCGTAAATACATCACACACATGCGTTTATTTCCGTTCGGAATAACAAGGCTCAGTTGAGAGACGCTAGCCATTGAATCTAGATATTCTGCCAGCGAATAATGACGAATATTTTCTGATTGCGATTCCATTGTTGCTGTATCATTGTTACTGGGTGCATCCCCTTATCACCCTAAGCTTGCAATATAGTCAATATTATGTAAAAAGATCTATCTATCCAGAGATATTTTTTTAAATATAGATATCTGTAAAGCCTTTCGACGAATTCACTGGCAGAATGTCTAGACTCAATGGCTAACGTCTCTCAAATGACCCTTGCTATTCCGAACGGAAATAAACATATGTGTGTGATGCATTCCTGGAATCCCGAATCTGAATTCCGAAACGAATCTCGAAACGGAATTACGTATGTATGTGACCGGCCTAAGAGTGTTATTTGTTGAGTCGTTTTTAACCTTTTTTTTTTTCGGAAATTTCTTCTTAATTTTTTTCATCGTACGGTAGTAATATGCCAATCAGTCATTTATGATCTTTATTTTAATTTTTTAAACTTTTTCATCTTATTGCATAAGTGTAATATTGCAATTTTAAGGATTGGTTAACAAGAATGGATTCTTGTTAACCAATTTGAAAATTGTTTACAAAAATAATAAAATTATGATATTTAAACTAGTTTATTTAATATACAATTCTATTCCATTACTTTCTGTATGTGAGAAAGAACTTTAAAAACACTTCGTTATAAAATAATATTTGAAGCAATAGTGAACATCAACTGCGGCGCTTTAACAAATTACATAGTTGTGAGTTGTCTGCACGTTTCTTGCGTGGTTATAAAAAAAATAACAAATAGTCGTTACTGCAGGTTACTTTACCTTCATATTTTATTAATATTAAATATTAAAATATCTTCATATATATTTATGATTTCTTAGCTTTATTATCATCGTGAGCAGATCTTATTTGACTTTTCAATTTCCGTCGGAAATAACCCTGAGTTGACAGGTATTATCATTTCCCGCCAATAGACTGCGGGATTTGGGCGTGGCACTTTCAAGTGTATATCTTTATGCTATTATCACACTATATGAATAACTTTTTGTAAGAATTCTAGGTTTTTTATCTTCAGACCCAGTTTCACTTTCAGATGGCTTTCATATAAATACATGGCAGTGTGTTAGCAAAGTTCTGAAAATTAAAGTTAGTAAAAAATTACTTCGCGTACATCCGCTCGATGAAATTAATATAATGGATTTCCGCAAAGTAACGCCTGATTCTATTAATTATATTAATTAGAGTTCGGAAAACAAAGGGGCGACGTTATGGCAGTCTGAAAGGTACTCATTCTAGAAGTAGTGGTGGACTACTACTAGGTGAAAGTTTGAAATATTTTATCATTAGGCTTGTACAAAGGAAAAAAAACAGATAACTACAAATTATCGATATTCTGTGAATACCAAACCATAAATGCACAGTAGCCATTGAGTTATATGTACTATAATCTTTAAGGGAAAGACTTAATCTTCTTTATAATATAAAAATGAAACGCTGAATGTGTTGCTAAGCGCAAATCTCGAGAGCAGCAGAACCGATTTCGCTAATTATTTTTTTATAATATTCCTTGTAGTATGAAGATGGTTCTTGCGGAGAGAAGAATTTTAAAAAATTGCATGAAAAAGTCTAAAAACAACAATTTTCTATATTCCCATACAAAAGATTCATAACAATACTTAAACTCAATTTGAACTTTAATGCCATACCATAAAGTTAAAGTGTTAGTGGAGGGGTTCCGGGAAGGCCAAAACAATTGAGTGACGTTAGTATCGTATAAATATTAAAGTAAATATTTGTCAATACTTATAAGATGGTAACATAACACAAAAACAAAATTAGGGTTCCGCGCAAAAAAATTGATATCGATGAAATCGTAGTAAATTACACGCAAGCGAAGTCGCGGGGCACAGCTAGTTTAATATAAAATAAGATATTAATATAAAATAAATATAAGAATTTAATATAAAATACTCTTATTTTAATCTAAACAAACATATTTCTAAATAAAATATAATAATAATTATCGTATGGAACTCACAAATCTTCAATTTACGCTATATTTAGTTTAGTGTACGGATTGCAGTATAGTTCAGTTGAACATAGTCAATGTCCGGAATGCGAAATCTAGTGCGTATCTACATATAACTCAATGGCTAGTGTGCATTTATGATTTGGAATTCACAGAATATCGATGATAGTAGCCTAATGGTAGTATGTGAAAATGTCGTGAGATCAAAACCAGCATTCGAACCACCCCAAGCATTTTAAGTTATAAGATAACCTGGAGTGGTTAACGGGAATATTAGGAAAATAAGGAATTTTGTCTGTCTGTCCGGACTAATCTTCGGAATGGCTGAACCGATTGTGATGAAACTTTACAAATAGGTAGAGAGTAATGCCAGGAGGATTCGTCGCCATATTTTATCCGAGAAACTTGAAGATTTAAAAAAGTACTCTTTGATTATCTTAAATCTAAATAATGTTACGTTAAAATATTCCTTCCAGGCGAAGCCAGGTGGGTCGCTGATTGTTGATAAATGTGCACAATTACACTTCTTGATACAATAGATATCTATTTAAAATGAATTTTCATATCGGTAGAATTTAAATAAATACATAAACAAACTTTTTATTACATTCCCTTAAATTTCACAGCGGTGGAGTCATAAATTAATCTATCTTCCAGAGCTTTATGCGTGTACCTCTATTTTGGGAAAAATATTTCAATATAACCGCACTAGCTTTTTCGAATGATTTTCACAAGAAATTTTAGAATGGTTAAATACACATGATGGTATATTATGTTTGCGCCACTTTGCAACTACCGCCTATCGCTTATGAGATTAGTTTATTGTCATCCAATGAGAATACTGCAAGGCCCACTCCCGGGTTTCCTATCTACCGCCTTTTACGCCCAGCATGTGCACTCGTGTGCTATAACTGGTTTCTCACAAGTTCGCAAGTCACGAAACTAACCGCACCGAACAAGCAAACAAATCTCGCGTCATCGCCTCTCGCCGTGGTGTAATTTAGATATTGAACTATGCAAGAATATAATTAAGAAAGAGAAATTTGTTATAACGCAACATTTGACGATAAATTGTGAATTTATATGTGTGGATGTGGAGACAGCCAGCATCCAACCAACATGCAACGCACGGATACGCGGCAGATTACCGAAATTTAGGAACATTTGCAGTATCGATAAATAGTATATTCTCACCGCATCATACAGTCTATAATCTACGTAAAATCATCCTTTTAATAAACTGTGAACCAGCAGTTGGTCATTTAAACCATTTTAACCCACATTATAGTAAATTCGCAAGGCCTCATCCAGGCCGGGATAATTAATTTTATCCACCAGCATAATTGTCACTTATTAACCGCGTATTAACGATTTAACGCTTCGTTTCGCACTGACATGATGGCTCCAGTACACGTTGGCCGAGCGCGCTCGCCGAGTGCACTCGGCCAACGTGTACTGGGCCGTTTTGTATATATTTGGCGTTTGCGGCCAACGCTCGCCGACGAGCCGTATAGTGTCGGTTTTCCGTGCACAAATCAAAGGAATTTGGCGCAAGCCGCAAACAGTGTTCACACGTTGGCCGAGTGTTCAGTTCATAGTTACGCGTCGAAGTAGACTGTAGTGTCGGCTTAATAAAATTGTTTCAACATGGCGACATAGACTAATGAGGAAATATGTATTTATTTATTTAACAGTTTATATACACACATAATTCGATAGGAAAATGGTAAAAACATAATTATGTACAAAGGCACTGCCTATTCCATGATGAAATTTCTTCCAACAGGCCTATTGTAGGATAGTTGAAGGAAATAGAGGTATTCAAAGTGTGCACTTACATAAATATACATATACAATACAAATATATACATATACATACACACACACACACACACACATATATATATACGCATGTATATATATAAATAAATATCATATATTATGAAAAAATATATAATTCAATATAATATATTTTTAATGTTACTTATATGCATACCAACACATTACGATTTAATAATTATGGAGTGAAATATTGATTCATTGTTCATTGATTGATCCTCACAATGAATCAGTTATATGGAACCCCAAACATGAGCAAATAAAAATAAAACCAGAGTAACTTGCCTAACTGCATTAAATAATACATATTTAGTTGCGATTTCAGACAATATAATTACAAACTGTGAGGCATTCCATCTTGGTTATGAGAAATGACAACTCATTTTTGGCATTCTTTATTTGAAGTCAGCTGCAGGTGTCCATGGACTACAGGAGTCACCTTTAAGTGGACTGCAAATCTGTATGTCACTTCTTTTTTATAATAAAAAAAAACCGGTCAAGTGCGAGTCGGACTCGCGCACCGAGGGTTCTGAACTAATCCGTAGGTATATAAGTTTAAAATTATTAAAAATATTTTTAATATATGATGTAACTAAAAATTTATGCTTTTCGCAATTTTTCCTTTATCTGTGCTATAATACGTTGCTTCGTATAAAATTTTAAGATTCTGAGTTCACGGGAAGTACCCTGTAGGTTTTGATTCCCTTGCGAATGTCGAAAATTTGCGGCATAAACGGCTGTATATTTTGATTGCGTTGGCTTAGAAGTTTGATTTTTTCAGAACTCAAAGGGACAGTAGACTTGTTTATTTGATATGAATTTCAGCTAGATACCTCCACGCGTTCCTGAGAAAAAGGGTCTTGACAGACAGACAGACAGACGGACAGCAAAGTGATCCTATAAGGGTTCCGTTTTTTCCTTTTGAGGTACGGAACCCTAACAAGCATACATGAGTGTTGTGGAACACTCGGTTGGAACAAAGTTAATTTCGTTTATTATTATTATTATTGATAAACGTATTATATTTTTGTATTAGCTATACAAATAAATGAATTATTTGAGTCTATTAAAATGAAACGTCCATTAAAATAAAATAATAATTCTTTCATGGCAAAATAAGAAAAAGAGAGAACAAAATAAGAATAAGAAATATTTATTCAGTTCAAAAAAAGAAAAGGTGGTAGGATATATGGATGTTATTCCACCTCGCTTCCTTATAGCCGCCATGGCCGCCTACACTACGTTAGAAGAGGTCGTGACGGAAAAATCTTACACTTTATATCGCCTTAGTAAAGAACTTCGTTCCAATAATAAAATTATGTTAACAAGAATTTTCCTGGTCGTGTATATTAATGAAAAATTATCTAAGAACGCTATACCGTACTGAAACTGTTAGTACTTTAAGAAAATTCTAAGCAGTAAATTTAACAAAATGTCCTTTAAAAATAAGCTGTAAGCAGAGAAAAGAGTTGTAGCTGACGTTACCGAGCTACGAAAAATTCAGTATTTTAGTGTTTCCAACATACGTTGCACTTTATGAAATAAATCGCTTAAACAACAAAAGTGTTACAATAGTACAGTATTCAGTGAACGAGTATATATTATAGTAGTAGTAACGTACAGAGTCTCACATGTTATTAATATCTGTACACTCCTTTGCTTGAAGTTGGTTGCATGTGCCCATGAACTGTAGAAGCCACATACCATCAGCATCTATCTGTAAGTTTGTTTGTTACTTCAGTTTTATAGAAAATAATTATTAAACTACCTTATTTTTATTCCTATCGAAGAACTGTAAATTAATTATATTTTGTCTTAATTATGTAACTTTGACTGTTTTACAAAACAGTTATGTAGTGTGTGTAGTTAGGTAAGACATGGTGTAGGTAGAGAAATTAAGACCCTATTGTTTGTAAAATCTAAAAGTAAAATTCGACTAAAATATAAACGTGAAAAGGGGGCCAAGTGCTGTAAAAAGACCTTTAGGGTTTTGGCTTCTCTGATAAAATCATTATTTAAGAGCAATGGCAGCATTTTAGTCTTGCTGCCATAAGACGCTATAAGACGGATGTTAATTTTTATTTAAATCATTATTATATCAATTAACCTTTTTTTATAGAATAAAGGTGACAAATATGCATATAGTCCATCTGATAGCAAGTGGATCTTGTGGTCCATAGACAACTACATCTATCCTCGATTAAGTTTCAAAATGTACATGCGTTGCTGTACATTTTGAAACTGACCATGAGAACAAAGATAGAATAGCTCGTTACCAGTAAAAAGGGTCTTCGGAGCTCTACACTCACAATACGAAACACAGCAGCATTAAGCTGCTATTTTACGCTGGTATTATCTAAGAGTGTGGTCCTTCGCCGGTCGATCCGACCCATTCGTGCTGTAACTATAATACAGCTGCAGCATGGCTGTATCACGATTTACGTGTTTGTACCGACGAAATACAACTGATGATGAATGAAGATAACGCCGAAGTATTATATTTATAGACATGCCGGTTTCCCTAAGAACTTTTCCTTTGCCGCCTAGCACGTGGTAAATTCACACTTAAAATTGCAATAAACTTTACTACTTTACAATTAAGCGCGAAGCGCGTAGTTATGTTCTACTACGACCTAAAATTAAGATTCCAACGTTTTGTCGCATGAAATCGTGTCTAACAATCATATTGTACATATAAATGATATAAAAGCCATTTTGTCAGTAAAATAAATTATTGTTGAACTCATTAATTTTTTTAATAGATTGATTTCTATTTTTAAATAAAAAAGTGGTTTTATTGGCTTATGGTGTGGATTTATCAAGTCCGCATGGAGGAGTAACCTTTGAAAATATAAATTTTTCAACTTAATCCATCATATGGGAAGCCATGGAATGTAAATGGCAGCTTAATTTTGTTTTGTTTAGTTATAATTGATTTTTTCGGCTGGAAAATACCTAAATTTTCTGTGCAGCCTTGTAATAATCTATTTTACAATATTTTTTTATAGGATAAGGATGACAAACGAGCACACAGTCCACCTGACGGTAAGTGGTTGCTGCGGCCCATAGACATCTACATCTATCCTCGCTTGCGAATCAAAATGCAGATGCGTTGTCACCCGTGAGGACTAAGATGGAGTGCCTCATTTCCAGTAAAAAGGGCCTATATATTATACACTTTGGCTTTGCCTCACTTCGGGCTCTGCTGCCTGCGTGAGTGGATACTGTATCGCTTGTTTGCAGCGGCTCGTGCTGATTTTTATTACAATATTTTATTTTGCTAAAAGTAAGTAGGATTTATATATAAATACACTTAAATACGTCTTGGACTTATGGATGGTGTTTTTTGGTATCTTCTACTGGAATTCCTCGACGAGTAGAACTAGATGTGCCGAACTAGGGCTCGTTTCGTTAGTTATGATGAGACCTTACCGTAAGATATAAGCAAAGCGATGATTTTCAACAAAAACTTATTTTTTTGATATTTGAATTCTAAAACGGCTCGGATTGGATTATATTAATAGGCAATGCATGTTTGCTTAGCAAACTAACAAAAAACTGTTTAGTCATACATAATACAACAGTTTAGTTAGAGCTACTTATTTAATAATTTTACTAATAATTAAGTCTACAATATTCTGTATTCTTTGACTTGGAGGCCGGGAAGATGGACAGAATCAGCGTGACACAACAAGACAATGGCCGTCGTACCTTTGTATGTAGCAGCTATACGAAAAATAAAATACTTCACGATTAATGATACTGCAATGATGGAATACATTGTGTCATAAGAGAAAAGTGTGGTTTGCAAGAAGACGTTGTAACTAAGATTAACGAAGGAATGCTTCTATGATTTGGACACGTAGAAAAATAATTATGGAAAGAGTAACATAGCAATTTATACATTTATGCTGCAGAAGTGAATACCAGAGTGGGCAAGGAAAGCCCTTAACGGAAGTTTATCGACCAAATGGCGATATATTTAAAATTAAGAGGACTGACTAGCATGTATGCGTTGGTATATGGAAGTGAAATTAGCAAGAGAATTGTGTCAGAATTGTTCCAGATAGACGTCCATAGTCTTCGTCCACAACTTTTGGTAATATATGTGAGAGTTTAGGTATGTATGACATAACCCTAAGAACAAAAGCCATACATGAACACAATTTTTAAATTTGATACTGAATAAAATAAATTGTTATGATACAGTTTGAAAGAAACTTGGGATAAATACAATTTTTAAACTACACTGCACTCTCATCTACAGATAAAATTCATTGAATTTTTCATAAACAATGAGAAGCAGCGATACTTTCTGCAAGTCTTCTTTAAGCTAAGCGGTATTAATTCAAATATTTACCACAAAGCATTTCTTGTGTTTAAACATTTCTTTCCGTTTTCTTTTACTACGTTTTATTACTCTTAAATACGTATCTCTATATTAATATACTTGTTATGCTAGCTAGACTGTTAGTAGTAAAGAGCTCTAAGAACTAAAAAAATAGTGCGTGTTAGCTCCGACACGTGACTGGACTTTACTCCTGTAAACGATTACCTTAAGATATTACATAAAAAAGTCAAAGAAAATAAATGAACCCACATATTTAATTGTATTGATTTGATAAAAATATATTATATAAAAATAAATGACTTACATTTCATTATTAATTTCGCGCTATGAATAGCTAATTCAAGTATGTTGCGCAGAGGAAAATCATAATGAATTCTCTTTTTGTTATAACGCCTGATTTTACTACTAAACTATTGTTCATACCGTGCGCTATATATGAGACGATTCTTAAGGAGTAAGCTCCAAACAACTCCAATAAACCTCAAAAAGAACGTTTGAAGTGATGCAAATACTGAACCAAAACCATGCTGATCTTATTGTGAGGACATGCATTTACTTATTACGTATTACGTACGCATCTAAAATCATTTACTACCAACGACATAGTTTTAGATTTTAGAGCCATGAGTGTGCGTCTAGCAGTTATCTTTTACAGGCTGATAACGAAGAAAGGTGTGTGCATGAGTACGTCAATTAGTTGAGCATGGTTTCGGCATCGCTTGAAATAACTGTAGCCCTACTTCTATTTTTATTTGTTGGTTTGAGTTCTAGATACAAAACACAGTTTACTTGATGCTAAGAGGATGCTGTGGCCCATAAAACTTTCATAAATTCTCAAATTGAGAATCAAGATGCAGATCTATTGGCACCGGTTCTGGTAATTCACTAATCTTGCAGTTTGTATTGGTATTTTTTCAGAGCGTGTTCTTCACCCAGTTAGTCAGTCACAATTATTCTGCATACATAGTACAGCTGTAGCACTTTATTATAAAGTTAAGCGAAACTGTAGATTCATAATATTTATTTAAATGTTATTATTGTCATAAGTCCACTACATATTCTAAATACCGATTAAAACCATTCAGAGTTATCATTATGGCCATTTTTTATTTTGCAATGATGTTTCGAGATTAATAAATATTGTTCTACTGTTGATCGTTTTATAAGTGTGAAAAGGCAAACACACAGGACACAAGCCAGTCGATTGAAAGAGCTAGTAGCATCCCGTATAAACTGTATTGAACAGAGTGGACCACGTAGGTCCTTTGATAAAGGTCCATATGAACGTCCATATGGTAGCAGCAACTCATATAGTGCCAGCAACAAAATAAAGTCGATCGATAGGCTACACCAAGTAATTAGTTAATAATACACAAATAATTACTAACACATTTCTTGGTGCAGCTTATCGATCGATTTTATTTTGTTACTGGCTCTTTATGAGTTGCTGCTTCTATAACTGAACAGCAACAGAATATCTGCTAGCTTTTTTCCTAAATTTTTTATAAAAATATACAATGCACACAAATAATTACTAACTAATTACGTGGTGCAGCTTATCGATTGATTTTATTTCGTTGTTGACTCTTTATGAGTTGATGCTACCATTACTGACCAGCAACAAAATATCTGCTATCTTCTTTCCTAAAATTTTCACAAAAATATAGCATATATACAAATAATTACTAACTAATTACTTATTGCAGCTTATCGATCTATTTTATTTTGTCGCTGGCTCTTTATAATTTACTGCTTCCATTGCTGACCAGTAACAAAATATCTTCTAATGTAATTTCTAAAATTTTCATGTAAATATAGCTTCTACACAAATAATTATTAACTTATTACTTGGTGCAGCCTATCGATCTATTTTATTTTGTTGCTGGCTCCTTATGACTTCTTGCTATCATTGCTGACCAGCAACAAAATATCTGCTATCTTTTTTTCCTAAACTTTTCATAGAATTATTGTATGTATACAAATAATTACTAAATAATTACTTGGTGTAGCTTGTCAATTGGTTTTATTTTGTTGCGGGCTCTTTATGACTTGCTGCTTCCATTGCTGACCAGCAACAAAATATCTGCTATCTTTTTTCCTAAACTTTTCATAGAAATATTGTATGTACACAAATAATTACTAACCAATTACTTGGTGGAGCTTATCAATTGATTTTATTTTGTTGCTGGCTCTTTATGAGTTGCTGCTTCCATAACTGACCAGTAACAAAATATCAGCTACATTTTTTTCCAAAAACTTTCATTAAAATATAGCTTGTACACAAATAATTATTAACTTATATCGATTTTATTTTTGTACTGGCTCTTTATGACTTACTGCTTCCATAACTGAACAGCAACAATATATCTGTTGAATAAAACGGGGGACCCGTGACCATGGGTGCTGTAAAGCACCCGAGACGTCGGAATTAATAAAAATAAGTTAAGTAAATGCGATAAAATCCGTAACAGTAGTTTTATTCAATGTTTAGTGTTCGCGTCAATATAAGAAATCATAATATATCTGTTGTTCTGTTTTTAAATCTCGCGTATAGGCAGCATGGACACATTTATTTGTAACTTAACGTATAGTACAGCTTATCGACCGATTTTATGTTGTTGTAGGCTGTCTGGGGGTTATCCCAGGGTGGCGTGGCGTTGGCGATAAGTCTTGATATCGTCAACGCGTTTAACTCCCTACCCTGGGATGCTATCAGGAAGGCATTGGCACATCATCAGGTGCCCCCTTACCTGCAAGGTATTATCGGGGACTATTTGCGCGACAGGTACATTCTGTACATGGGGCAAGATGGTAGGAAGATCCGGAGGGAGATCAAATGTGGAGTTCCACAGGGCTCGGTGATGGGGCCGCTACTGTTGAAGCTCGCCTACGATGCGGTTTTGCGAATCGATCTTCCCGCTGGTGTGGATATCGTCTGCTATGCTGACGATACATTGGTGATCGCCAGCGGGATCACTTTCGAGATGGCCAAGGAGCTCGCCGAACTCGGGGCGGAAGTCGTCGTTGCCAAAATCCACGAGTTGGGATTAGAAATAGTGCCTCACAAGACTGAGGCCCTATGGTTCCATAAATTACCAAGGAGCACCCAAATCGTGTATCCGCGTGGGTAGGTCTGAAGTCGAGTGGGGAGGTACATGAAGTACCTAGGCCTCCACTTGGACAGTCGCCGGGACTTCGAAGAACATTTTGAGCGCCTAGTACCCCGGATCGAAAGGGTAGCGGGTGCTATGCATAGACTGCTGCCCAATCTAGGAAGTACGTCGCCTCTATGCGGGAGTTATACGATCCGTAGCTCTATATGGAGCGTCTATATGGGCAAAAAGGCTGGCCATCCGACGCTGTAGAACTAAAATTGTTCAGCGGAGGATGGCCATACGGATCGTACGAGGATACCGCACAATATCCTTTGAGGCGGCGACAATCCTGGATCGCTTTCCACCACTAGATACACTGGCGGAAATGGACGCAAGGGTGTACGTTCGAATCCGTGCCCTTCGCCAGAGTGGTGGTAGTGAGCCAGAAGAGGCGCCGAATCAATTAAACGGCAGGAACGACAAAAGCTCTGGCATCTTGGCGCTCTCGACTCGAGGGGCGCTATGAACGCAGACGCGTCATTGAAGCAATCCTGCCGGTCTTCGAAGCCTGGATGTAGCGACGAGCAGGAAGACTCACCTACAGACTTACTCAGATAATTACCGGGCACGGGTGCTCGGTGATTATCTGTGTAAGATTGGACGTGAGGCAACGGCGAACTGCTTCCACAGTCGTGGACGGGACCAGGACTCCGCTTCCCACACACTCGCAGTATGCCCAGCGTGGGAACGGGAACGGACGATCCTGGTAAACCGCATCGGACGGGACCTCTCCTTGCCAGCAGTTGTGTCAGCAATGCTAAGTGGGGATTCGGCGTGGAGGGCCGTAGCCACCTTCTGTGAATCTGTTATGATTCAGAAGGAGGCTTCTGAGCAGGATCGGGAGAGGGCGGATCCCGCGCGGAGACGTCGTCACCAAGGCGTTCGTCACGGCCCTTCTCTTGAAAACGGTGTTCCCCTACCAGAAACGGGCCCTCCGGGGTTGCAGACGCTCGGGGCGGGGGCCTCGAGCGCCTAGTTATGTAGCCCCCGAGGAGGACGATGGCTCGGAAGTAGTCTCGAGACATCGTGTAAGCATTGCGAGGGTACTGGGGGCAGAAAGTACTGCCCCTGGGACGTGCTATTAGTATAGCAAAGCGGTGGACGGGCCCCGGTGCGTTCCGAACGGAGATCCCGGGGCTCCTCTTATACGCTGATGGTGACCACCGTGGGGTTTTAGCCGGTAGGAGTCCGGCATAACCTTTTATTGCCCCCGCAGCGGAAGGTATCCATGAGGATATCCCCACGAAAAAAAAGGCTGTCTGAGGGTTATTGATCTATTTATTAATCAGTTGCAAAATTTTCATTAATTTGGAACTTCAGAACCAGTATTAAAATATCACTTGATTATTTTTTTTTATTTTTTTTAAATTTTCATTTTTTTTTTATTATTTTTTTCATTATATTTCAGCAATTAATTAGCAACAAATTATCCCGTTTAATCTGCTACGGCGGGGTTGGTTGAAAGTTTTTACTGATATCTTAATGTAAAGATAGCAGTAAATCAATTTTTTCAAAACCGGTTGGAGCAACAAAATCGCGATTTTGGCAACTACTTAGCAACAAATTAGCTACAAATTCCTAGATACAATTTTAAGGTTTCTGCCGACTTTTCACTGCTAACTTTATAGAGCTATAAAATATATAGCTCAAAGAACCGACAAACGATGGAGAAGAAAGTTTCTCGAGTGACAGCCTCGTACCGATAGGCGAAGTGTAGTGCGACCTATTATAAAAAGCAGGAAGACGATGCATGCAGTTGGCTCAGGACCGTGCTTTCTGGTATTTCTTGGGCGAGGCCTATGTTCAGCAGTCGACTTGTGAAGGGCTGTAATGATGATGATGATGAGTACAAAATAAATGATTTGATTTGATAAATTGACGTATTGGATGGTTGTCTTTTTCTTTTTTTAAACACAATATCTCTATAATAGAGTTTGTATCGTGGAGGCGTTTTAAATACAATAATTGCATATTGAAAAATATCCAGACGAGGAATAATTATTTGTAGGCCGTACAAACTGGCACCTTGCGGAAATCAGGCTAAATGCTTAGAACAACCAAATGCTTAGTTACTGCGACATAATAGCCGATATACGTTACGAACTTAAAGGCTTGAATGATTGAATGTGTAGTTTCTAACAGCTAGATGTGATATACTGGCTGATCACGGTGTTGTATGTTCAGATAGGTATGATATCTTTGAACGCGTGTATTGTTACCCGACGATTGAATTGCCATGTGTAAGTTTTCTCATTTAATCAAATTTTATTTTACTTTTGCAGGGTAATTTTTATTGTTAGAAAAGGATTACATAAACCGAATCATATCATGATACCATAAAGCATTTGATACAGTATTTTATTATAAATATGTATATTAATTGTAATTGCCACAATAATCTACAACACCAAAAGTCGACTGCCAGGGAATTTCGTTAGGCATTAAATTCACACTTTATTACCATTTTATAAAGGTGAAAACAATAAAGTATAAAATATTGTTCATAAATAGTGTTAATTTTGTTCGTCCACCCCCCCCCCCCCCTCCTCGGCTTCGCTTTCGTTGGGTTTATTAATGGGGCGTTATTTAGATTTAGGAAAATCATCAAAGACCATTTATTTTATCAATATTTCGATTTCTGAAAACAAAATCTACATTTTGGGATAAAACATCATAACATAGATCACTCCTGGCACTGCTCTGCCTTTTCGTGAATTTTAATTTCAGTCAGAAATTCCGAAGGTCAGCCTGAACACCGAACACACACACAGACAGACATGCAGGCAAAAATTTTTAAAATAGTCATTCATGTTTTAATGGCATGCAAATTACCTCCTAAATAAAAGAAAGTTATTTCGATATTATAGACAGACACTATAATTTTATTTATATGTATAGATAAGAGTAACAAACGAGCTAATGATCCACTTAATGGTAGGCAACTACTACAGCCCATGGACAGCTGCACATGTTAATAATTTTATGTACTTACCGAATATAAAGTACTTAGAACTAAGAGTGAAGGTTTATGCGCACACATCAGTCAATCAGTGGCGGTCAACGTTAGGGACATGATGTATTGTATAAAAATGTCACGTCTCACGTGACGCTGTGGTACAGCGGCTATAATTGAGAGGATTTTTTTACCATTATATGCTTGTGCTTGACTACTATCCTACCTGATGGTAAGTGGTAATACAGCTGAAGATGGTGAAGCGCACTAACTTAGCTTAACATAAAACAGACACCGGTAAATTATTCCAATCGTTTGCTGTAGGCATTAGGAATGACAAAGGATACCATTTGCTCTTAATGCGTCGTATGTCTACAAAAAAGGGTGGAGACTGGCCAAAGATATAATCACTATCATAGTGATACTGGTACTAAGCACATCAGGAATACACATCGCTTGTGAAAACCGTCCGTCGTGGCGAACAAATCTGAGACGCGCTGTAACGTGGTGGCTGTTGTATTGCTCCTGTGTCACTTGTTGTAGATTTTGTCCTCAACTCAAACTCAGCTATTAGCACTATATTTTGTAACATCAATCTGAATACCCATGTCATTTTAAACAGAAACTGAAACAGAAACTTTTTTATTCAATATAGATTATAAATAATACTTATTAAGTCACTCTTTTATTTAATTACCAGTGGTCCGAAAAAAACTTTGTCCTGAGAAGAACCAGCAAGAAATCCAGCGGTACTTTTTTTTAAAATAATTATCACCGCCGTCATATGTTTAAAAAATATCAAATTAACAAAATATATTTTCAGAAATGGATTTTTATATGTAAAATATTTTCAAAGGAGGCCGATAAAACAAACAACTGCTTCTTGTTATCAAGAACTTTAATTAGTTTAGTTGAATTAATCAAGGCACCGCGTCTCAATTAAATTAGTAAAGTAGATTTATACTAATAACAAGATTGTTGTACCTACGAGTGTATATCTCTTTATGAAACATGTTTTATTTGAAAACAATTTAATAAACGCAAATCAAAACACACGTTTAGAAGTTCGAAAAAGAAAAGGGCGACGCATTGGCAGTATGTATATTTACAGTAAACACATACATAGCTTAAAACCATCGCATCCGTTCGATTAGAACACCGCTAAAGGCAATAACTGCTCGGGGCAAACTTAGCAACAAGACCAAGGCGACCCACGCTATCCCGTGAATTTCTGCAACATCAGGGGACTTCACACAAACCTAAACGCCGTCCACTACCATGTCGAGACAGCAAAGCTGGCCTTGCTCTTTCTGACCGAGACGTAGGTGTGGTCTCCGGCTGATACTTCGTATCTCTCCTACCCGGGGTACAAATTAAGACACTCCTTTGTGCCTCGGGCTGCAGTTTGCGTATACGTCAGAGAGGACATATGTTCTCGACGCTTCTGCAGTCTTGAAGGCTCGGACCTGCCCATCCTTTTTTTTTTTTAAAACGTTACCCCCACACTAGGATTTTCTCCTGTATCGTGGAGGCAGTTTACAAACACAAATTTCACAAGGACAAACATCCAGACCCGGAACAATCATTTGTAGGCCATACAAATACTTGTTCCGTGCGGGATTCGAACCCGCGCCCCCCAGCGCAGCAACTCATTGCTAAGCCACTGCGCCACGGAGCCGTCAAATCCTTTGGTTACGCGTAGACAGCGATCACCATCCGCGCATTTACGGGAGCCTCTATAGGTCCCATAGCGGTAATGCCGAAACAGACTGACTCATCGACCACATCCAAATGGCTACGGATTCCTTGCTACAACAAGTCTCATCCGCTTAGATCGTGATGCTTGGCGAATTTACGCCCACAACGCCGAATGGCTCAGTTCACGTTTAACCATATGGTCTGACATAACTGTTACTTTGCCTACGCGGATTCCAGATGTGCAGGATCATGCACCTTTCCTGTTGGAACTTCTGCCGATCTATCATCTGAACAGATATCAGAGTTCTCCGTCGACGCCCCTCTTGGCACCTTGGACCATTGTCTCGTACGGAGTGTGGTGCCACTCACGCTGAAATCGCGGTTGCTTTCCTCTGGCTGCCGATTTGGAACTATAGGCCGGCTGATCTGGATAGGATGCGGTCTTTCTTGCATCCTACCTTCCGATTCCAACGTTGTTGCTAATTCTGTTGCTGACATGGTACTTCAGGGTATGGAACATTTTATTCGTTTCCTATCACCCTTCTTAGGCTTCCTTTTCTCTTTTCTTGGGCTTTCCGAGAAATTGTGCAATTGGATGATCAGCTTTTTTGCAGATCGGAGCATCAAGGTCGTTGTAGACGGTGCATCCGATTACAAACCTATGAATGCTGGCGTTCCACAAGGCTGCGTACCAACGCTGTTTCTTCTGCGCATCAATGATATGTTGCGAACCGGTAACATTCATTGCTATGCGAATAACAGCACTTGTGATGCTCTATACATCGGCCGTACCAATATTTCTCGAGAAAACGTCGCCGAGTACCAGAACAAACTTGTGTCTGAAGTCGAGTCTTTGCTGAACAAAGTCTCGGACTGGGAGCGACTAAATCTAGGCCAGTTTAAGCCTCAGCAGACACAAGTTTGAGCGTTTACCGCTGAACAGAACCCTTTAGCCGTATCTCATCAGTTTCAAGGCACTTACCTTGTTGCCTTAGCCAGTATCGGAATCCTCGGCGTCGATATATCGAGTTACGTGCAGTTTCGTGTTCACTTGGAAGAGAAGGCCAAATTGGCCTCTAAAAAGCTTGGTGTGCTCAGCAGAGCGGGACAGTATATCATGCTGGCACACCACCTACAACTTTACAAGACGCAGATTCGGCCTCACATGAAATACTGTTCCCATCTCTGGATTGGGGCTCCTCAGTGCCAGATCCTTCCACTTGACCGCATCCAACGCAGAGCGGCTCGAAACGTCGACGACCGAGTCCTTTCCGATCGGCTTGATCCACTGGCACTGCGAACAGATGTTGCATTACTTTACATTTTCTTTCGCATTTACCACGGGGAGTGCTCTGATGGATTGTTCAGATTAATCCCAGCCACCAAATTTCGCGAACACACATCGGGGCAAACCTCCCGATACCATCCACACCATCTGGATGCTTGGCGGTTTACCACTGTACGTTTCACTAAGAATTTTTTTCCGCGTACAACCTCTCTGTGGAATAGTTTACCACCGGCGATTTTTCCGGACCGACACGACTTAGGAACCTTCAAGAAAAGAGCTTACTCTTTTTAATAGACTGGTAACGCACCTGCAATTCCCCTAGTGTTACATTTGTTCATGGGTGGCGGTATTCACTTACTATCAGGTGAGACGTATGCTCGTTTGCCCCTTCTCCTATAAAAAAAATATAGCTGCAGCATGGCTCTACTATGTACGTAAACTGATGCGATAAGCGTGATCCTTTGCGGGTACACGCAGCGGGCGAGTTTCCCAGTTACCTTAGCGCCGCTAGTACCGTGCGCGCGTGTACAGTCCTGTCAATATAATGGATTGTCTACAAGTTTATAATAAAATATAATAAATATTGTATTCTTCGTGTTTTTATAGCTTAGCTTATTTTTGATATTAACATGTAAGCATGAAGTACCACAATGGTAACTAGTGATGTATCAGAAGATGGTAAAGCGCTTACTACACTAGTTTGCTAGACAAAAGCCTGTTTACTTTTGCCTTGATAACACTTCACATTGTAATTGAAAAAAAAAAGATAGGCACTTGCAAATTATTCCAATCTTTCGCTCTACGAATAACCAACGACGAAGCTACCTGTTTGATTGCGCACACTCCAAGATTCGGACGCTTGAGTGTCCTTTGGTTACGCGTACAATAGTGTATTATAGTATGTAGGTACTTCGCAGTTGTACTTCCTATAGTATTCAACATTTGTTGACGTGCCGTGATAAATTGCATCAGCACATTGCATGTTTTTTATGTTATAAAAGAATAAGTAGGATAGCAGTCCAGAAAAAAAGGAAAAATATTTAAAAGATCTAATAAAAAAATCGAGTCTTTACAGAACCGAATGCAGTCAGTGATAATGTACCTACTATACATTTGAGATAATTTTAGCCTTTTATATGTATGCGGCTTTTTAAGTAATTTGTTGTTGTTTTAGTAGTCTTTATGTTTCATTCGTATAATTTGAAAAATTTGTAAATTGTTAATGAAATAGTTTAAAATACATCCAATATGCTTAGCTAAAGTCAAAATTCCTAAAGTCAAAATTCCTATTTTGGGAATTTTGACTCAACTTCTATAACCTAAAATACTATATTTTTAATAAAACTTAGATATCAAATACAAATATGAAATATAAATAAATAAAAATAACACTACAGTGTCCGCAAAGCCACTTGTCAGAGATGCAAAATTATGAACAATTGCAAGGGTTTCGCAGATTTAAGCCCAACAAAGCCACAGCCACTACAGAGACGAACAGAACAAAACTTGAATCATGAAATGTGTTGAATAATAATGTGACTTTTATTAGCAGTAGTAAAATTTTAACCTATTCACGGTTATACTGTAAATTTTATCTGGTCATTTTAGAACATTGTTTTTTTGGTTTGCCATGTAGAAGTTTTTATTTTATAATAATAATATAATAACTCAAGACAGGTCAGTCGGTCTCGGCGGAGACTAGCCATCTGCTCAATTCAAGATGATTAGTGCAGGAGTATGTGCGCAAGCACAGGTGCACTTCCTATTCCTTCTTCTGCTTTTCTTCTTTCTCATTCAGCTAGTCCGATGGGATGGTATTCTGAAACGACCGGAGCACGCCTCACAAATACACTGACATTCCTGAGGGCTACATGAAATGCATGACAGTCCCTAATAATATTGATTCTTTTACACTTTCAGTCGGAAAACATCTGAGGGTGGGATGCTTGCTAAAATAGGTAAGAGGGTGGTTACCAAACCAGATATGCTTTGACTAATAAGTCCAATCTTCTACTTTGCTACTTAAAAAAATTTATGGACACGAATTGATAATAATGGATAAAGACAAATAACGTTTTGTTCTATATCCAGTAGGGGATTAAAAAAAGTAGAAACAAAGAACGATGAAGATTACCCGGTAAAGATAAATAAAAGATACATATTTTTTGTTCTCTTAAAATATTTTTATTACACATATATACGTATAATAAAATATTGTTGAATGCTCTTTATTTGATTTAACGTCACTAACCTAAAAAGGTATAAGCCAACCATAAAATAGTACCCTTCTACATATTATGCATTTTGCACTGACCAAAGAAAATGTAATCACTTAGCACTACAGAATATGAGACACATGTGCGCTTCATTACAGGTATAAATTATGATTACTTTGTGATGGAATTGCTCTATCTCGTTCAGTAGTCATGTAAAGCATGCATGAAAACTAAAAACTTAAATGCTTAGTACTTTTTTCGAACGAAGTTCTTTATCAGACGGTACGGACTTAGCGGATGAGGGCTAGGCGACAAAAAGGGTAAGATTTTTCACGACCCCTTCTGACGTAGTGTAGACGGGCTTGGCGGCTATAAGGAAGCAAGATGGAATGATATCCATCTCCCTCGCACTTTTTATTATCTTACCATGAAACAAATATTATTTTATTTTAAATGATGCTTCATTTTAATAGACGTTAGTAATTTATTTATTTGTATTTGTGAGTATAATGTAAATAATAGTAATACATTTTGATTTCAAGACTATTTACCTTTCTTATGGATACATCGGAATCGGAAGACACGCCCGACATAGAAGTATCCGATATAAAAAACAGTAGCTGTTTCTAGACATATATAAGCACGTGTTTATATAGCATGTTACCATTCATCTACGTCTAATAGTATTTAAGAATGAAAAAAAATCTTTGATAGACATAGAGACATAGACACCGAGGTGACTCTAAAAGTGATCGAATTTTTCTAAATTTGGCACGGAACAGCTTTTAATGATGCTCCTAAATTAAAGCGCACGTGAGCGAAGCCGCGAGTAAAAAGCAAGTCAATAATATAATAAGTTTATCAATAATAATATACTACGAAAGGAACTTCGTTCCAACCGAGTGTTCCAAGACACTAACGCATGTTTTTATTTATAATGCATATTGATAATCATTATTCCAAAATTGAAATGTTATAATAGTTTATGAGAAATTATATTTTCATATACCTACCTGTGCCTGAATTAATATTAAGGACCACCGTATCTTTGATGTCGAAAGAAATAATACCGGCGTCCAATCTTAGGGTGCGTACAGATTAAGTAACATGTTGTGTAATTTTTGTTTTATAACACGTCCACATTATTTTACATTGTTTTTCAACATTGCAACATATAACAATCCTGTACACATTAGAATAACAATGCATTATAACAATGTTATATGACATTGTCGATTGTCGTTATACAGTGCTATTCACAATGTCGACACAAGAGGACGTTTTGCTAGCTGCTGCAGCAACTCTTGTACTTTTAAATAACAAAAGCAAAAAACATAGATACTGGGTTCGTCCTACCTTATTGACTAGAGAAAAATACTCTTTAGTTATATAACATTTGAGACACGTTATATAACACGTTTTATAACATCCAAGTCTCCACATTACTGAAACATTTTATATAATATGTACGCACCGTTAGACGTCTGGGTCGATTTCGATCGCCAATGAAGTTAACAATGATGGATATGTAGAAAGGGTAATTGAGTATAGTACCGAGACTAATTTTGTAGTTAGGAATAATAATTAATTCGTTTACACGAATTAATTGTCCAACGAGTCGAGGATAAACTAGTAACGGAATACGACAAGCGTACTGTTCCACGTCAGAGCCAAGACTGTCTTAACGGCGGCCGCTCCGTCCGTTTTATACAAGCAGGACGGGTGGCAACGCAGGTGCAATGCCACAGGTGTGCGGTACACGTGTCGTTTACAAGAATTCTGTCTAGCGAGACCGACGCCACCGCACCTACAAGGGTACAGGTGCCGTCAGATACATATTTAATATGTTTTATAGTATTTAGACACTTCTAACACTAATGCCTGCTTCGTTGGTCCAATGGTCGTAAACGCGATTGCTGTTCATGACTTTCCCGGTTCGGATTCCAGGGTCAGGCCAAAAAAAAAACAGTAATTATTTTTTTCTGTTTATAAATCCTCAGTAGCAGCCCGGATTTAGAAAGTTGACGGTGTTTCACCGCCGTACCTCGGAAAGCATGTATAGCCGTAAGTCCTTAACCTAATCTCTCTCCACCGTTGGACTTGTACTTGCGGGATTTCTACAGCTTTTTCATTAATATTATGTTAGTATAATGTCATTTTTGACGCAAATTGTTGGATAATATCATTGTCATCATCATGATCATCATTAACAGTCAACAGCTGATCCTACGCCTCCCACAGATTGTCACAAAGCATTTTTCATTGCATTGTATCCATCGACTAGTCACTTCATCTAGTAGAAGCTCATTCAACACTGCGCTTCTCAGCACGAGGATAGGTACCTCTACCACTAATGGTAATGCATTATGCTCAATAAACTTAACTGTGTCTCCCACGCTGCTGGCTATGTTCATCATCTTTATCATCAAATCAACATTACATTCATCATTATTATTGTAATCATAATTTGTGATGTATTAAATAAAATTATATTTTAATGATTCATAGGATAAAACAAAAAAGTAACGAACTTTCTAGTAAAATAAATTTTTATTAACATATTAGTTATAATTTAGTTATATTTTAAAAATATCAATCATTTTCTATTTTAATTGTTATTCTAATGAGATGCGATCTTTCCCGACATTATACAATTTTCCTTCTTCATAAATCTTCAGTTTTGAATTTGAAATAAGAAAAGAAATTAGGTATCTTTTAATATAAAATGATGATATTACAAGCTTCGAATAACCTCCTTTTAGCGTAAAAGTTTTATCAAATGAACTCTTCCAGAGATTTGATAACGAAAATCGTGAAGGTAGATTAATCAGAACTTTAAAACTTCAATAGAAAGGATCGTTTGATTTTTTTGAATAGAATAATAGACAAACGGGCACACTGTTTACCTGTTGGTAAGTGGATGCTGTGGCCCATAGACATGTATATTTATCAAAAATGCAGACCCCTGAAGACTGAAATGGAATGCCTCGTTTCCAGTAAAAAGGGTCTCCAGTTTTACACACTCACCACACGAAACACAGCAGCATTAAGCTGCTATTTGACGCTGGTATTCTGTGAGAGCGTGGTCTTACCCCGGTCGAACCGACCCATTCGTGCTAAAACCACAATATAGCTGTAACATGGCTCTACCACGTGATCGATATTATTTATGTAAATAAAGTAAATTTGTGTATTATTTCATAGATATATTAGGTATTTTCTATTTTGTTAGACCTTTAGTACGTAAAGTGAACTGTTATTTATATTAACCAAATACTTTTTTAAAAGAATTCTACTATAGCAAATTTTTGTAGTAAGAATTCAGCGCTTCAGCGTTCAGATTAGATTAATAGCAAGTCTAAATAACAAAATGTCATGTCTTGCAGCCTAATAATGGATATATTGTGTTACATAATTGAAAGGGTCGCAGCTCGCCGCTCGGCGTCAATCCTTCAACCGAAAGGGTTCAACAGACAGGGGCTAATCAATTAGTCACTTTCTACTCCAATAAACTGATATCACACCACGTTGAGTTCGGAAACAATGAGGTGGGCGTGACCCACGAGAAGGAGTGTCACACAAGGGCGTCTGTTGCTCTTTCTTAAAAGAAAGGTTAGACGACCGGTCTTGACCTCGATGTAGTGGACTGTATATCTTCTTAATTGGAAGGTGCAGTAGGAAATAAAACATTAATTTTATCTTCGTAATTTCCCCAAAAGAGTGTAACGTTGAAACTATCACTACTTTTACTATCACTTCTCTATTGTTTTCTTTCTTGCTTTAAACTGTAAAACTGGTAGCTAGTCCCGAACTAATTTCCAAATTATCTGTTTGCTATCTTAGTCGCGAGCTATACGCGAAAGCGAACCACGCGCCGCACGCCATTTAGACATATTTTAACATTGATTTTTATCATTGTACCCTTGTGTTTTACCCCATATCTTTATTTATTTAAAACATATGGTTACACAATTTTATTTATAACAAACACATACAAAGTCTTATCATTATATTATACATTACATCGTAATCACATAAAAACATATTAAGATATTCAAGAAAATACACCTATTTTACAGAACATATTCAAAGTTATAAATCTTAAATATCTAATACACATGGTCAAAATAACAATCTTTTTTGATAAACATGAATATCTTAACTAATACAATAGTTTAATTCACAATTTAAAGGCATTAATACACTTTAATTCGATTTTGATTTTCTTATATAAATCTATTATTATTTTATTATTTTAAGCACAAATTTAGGCATAGGATTTTTCCGGACCGATACGACTTAGGGACCTTCAAAGAGCCTACTCCTTTTAAAAGACTGGCAACGTATCTGCAATTCCTCTGGTGTTGCAGTTGTTCATGGGCGGCGGTAGTCACTTACCATCAGGTGAGCCGCATGCTCGTTTGCCCCTTGTCCTATAAAAAAAATATAAAAATACTGACAAATCGATGTCAAAGTTCAATTCAAACTTTACAAAGACATTTAGTTCTCAAAGAGAAAATGACTAGCAAATCAAATTGTATTTCAATTTTTATGGAGACTTCAAGGAGTAATAGCCAGTTTACAAGCGACAGAACTGAAAGGGGATTTAAATCATTAACGATTTTATTTCTACTTTAAATTATAGCAATTTAGTTACTAGTTAACAAGTAACTTTATTTTCTGCGTTAATATTAAAGTAAAAAAGTCAAGTTACAGGGTTCATGTGTTACACGACTGGGCGCAGACCTCATCTCATTTCTTAGAGGGCTTATGGAGCAATTAGTCTGGACATTTTGTTTTTAGTGTACAGCTATATAGAAATTTTCTGTAATTTTGATGACAGGCCGAAAGGGACATATATTTGTAATCTAATTTCTAGGAGTAATAGTGTTCTGTGAGTCTATGTCCAATTTAATAATAGCTCAGACATTGACGCCACCGTCTTGATATATCGGAGTGAATCACAGTAATATTTAGCGACCCAATGCCTTGCAAGCAATTGAACACCAAAAGATGACTGGACATTCTTGATACTCTTAAAAATGCTATTTTGATAGTTTTGCTTCAATCTACCGACATATAATTAAACGTGAAATTTTAATAGGATTTTTATAAATCATAATAAACGATGTTATGATATGGTGAGATACGCTAGTGGGGACGTTGGTTTCGACGTATCTTCATAAAAAAATGTATAATACAATTTATACAAATATGTGTACATTTTTGAAATGGAGCATTAAAGAGCTTTTTAATTGACACACACATCTTGGTAGTAAAAACTAAAGATATAAAAATAAAAGAAGAATAAAACTAAAGAAGAACAAGAAGTTAAATCATCCACCCTAGGGTATACAACTTCCTATTGTAACACTTGCCTAGTGCAAGTGTTAATGATAACAGTCGCGATGGAGATTAGCCATCTGTGCAAAACGGATTATAGTGCCCGAGTATAGGAAGCACAGGTGTACTGCAAGTATCTATTCCCTCAATGTCATAATCCGATGGAACGGTAATCTGACACAAACGCAGAGAGATCAGGCATGGGGGTAAACACCGCCAACTTCCTCACTCCGGGCTGCTACTGAGCATTTCTGGACAGAAAAATTCGAAAACTGATTTTTTTGGTCCAAATCGAACCCGAGGCCTTATGATCAGCACACGCGTTCACGAACAATAGACTAACGAGGCAAGCAGGTATTTAAAAATTATCTAATGTTTACCGAAATGAGGATAATAATTTTGGCTGGTATATATGTATGTGTATATTTGTTAACCGTGTTTAGGTCATAAATTGAATTTTAGCAGCTGATACCTATGCATTACATATCTCATTCGACTTGCCATAATTGTGCGGGAAATATAAGACTATAATCTTGTGACGGCAGTAGCAGTATAAGATTAATATGACTTATACGACCGGCCATAAATATGTGGGTAAAAATAATAAAAAGTAAATGGAACGTGTATTATTATTTATTACATAAAAGATATTATTAAGTACATTCCAAATATATATAAGTTATGTATGAATTATACATAAATGTTAACTTCTTGAGATCGTTACAGTCGAGTCGGTTTTTGGAACGAAGTTCTTTATCGAACGGTACAAATTTGCACGATGGGGGCTAGCCGAGAAAAAGTGTAAGATTGTTTCCGTCACGACCCCTTCTGACGTAGTGTAGGCGGCCATGGCGGCTATAAGGAAGCGAGGCGGAATAACATCCATATATCCTACCTCCTTTTCTTTTTTTGAACTGAATAAATATTTCTTATTCTTATTTCGTTCTCTCTTTTTCTTGTTTTGCCATGAAAGAATTATTATTTTATTTTTATGGACGCTTCATAAGGGAGCGAAATGGAGTAATATCCATCTCCCTCGCACTTATTCTTATTTTGCCATGAAAGAAATATTATTTTATTTTATATGACTCTTCATTTTAATAGACGCTTGTAATTCATTCATTTGTATTTGTTAATCAATATAATACGTTTATAAATAATAATATTTTAGAAGCGTCAGTAGCCTAATGGCAGGTCGCGGACCGCGAACTTGAAAGGTCGTGGGTTCGAGTCCGCCAATCGACTACTGTCGTGAATAACTTGTAAGTCTAACACAAGTATTTTAAGCTTACCAGAAGTCGTTTAAGGGAATATTAGTAATGTTTAATAGCATTACAATCATTTAAAAAAATAATACGAAAAGAAACTTCATTCCAAACGAGTGTTCCACGACACTCGGTAATTAGCTTGGGTTTTATTTAATAATAAACTTTATTACTTTTTCTCTATCTTTGTTGTATTTTAGGCACTTTAAAAAAAACGTTAGTTTCGACGTTATTCTGTTGATGGATGTTTAAAAATATTTTTAACTGAAGTGACAAACGAATTTATTGTTCAACTGATGGCAAGTGGCGAATGTATCCTATGCACACCAGCAATCAACTTCAAACAAAGAAGGCTAGTCAAAGAAAGGCAGATGCGTTGTCATATTAAGGACTCAGATGGAATGCATCACAGCCTGTAATTGTACTGGTTCTGGTACAGGTACTGCTGTTTCGCGTCAAAAATAGGTAAAAGGGTCGTATCTACACTGACGGATCACTAAGTATTACAACCAATATCTTTTCATTCGGCAATAAAGTACAGTTATTAGCAGGAAAGAAGTCTTATACCATTAATCTTATGTCCCCTACAGGAGTGGCATCTCCATTGTAGGAGCGGCCTCTACTAGCTTTAGCAGCCTTTAAGAAGTAGGTACGTAGTACTTTTATTTATTAGGTGACGTAAGTTAAACGTTGAGTTCGCCATCAGTTGAATCCATCAGTCTGGTTAGAATAATGTCAAACTGATCGCATAATTGGAAATTAATCGTAATTGGACCGTGTTGTGCAGAAATGTTTCGACCCACAAATCCTAAAGTTATTTAGATTTTAAATATAAATGCATTCTTCTTATTGAAGAACCATATTATATAATGTTTTTGGGATAGCTTGTTATTTTTCAGAAGTCTTTCATACTTGGATATAAACTGAAGAAACTGCCTCTGTATCGTTATTTTAGCAAGTTTGTGGGTAATACCATTTCTGCGCAACACGTCCCAACTAGACTGATAGATTGATAGACCAGACTGTCGGATTTTTAAATATTTTGTTAATTTTCGTCAGTCTGGTTGGATTGATGGTAGACTGACAGTGTGATTGTGTTGATCAGTATAGCATCAGTCAACGCTTAGACATCAATAGAGTCGCACGGAGACGTTCCGTTGCCGCAAGCGACGTGGCCTCATCACCCGCAATATCAATGTTAATAATTAAAGTGGAAAATATTTTATTTAATATTTTATTCTAAATCCTCGTGTTGCTCTATCAGTTTGACATTAGTACGTTCGTGATATAGGTCACGGACTGACTGATGCCAGACTGATCGTGTAACCGACGTCTAAAGGCAGTGAGTCTAAAGGCGGTAAAAGTCAATTGGCTAACAGAATATATTACACGTGCACGGGCTAATACGTTTAGCCGTATACTCTTAGCAGACGGATCGGATGTCAGTCATTTAATTCGTCTAGTGGAGATAAACATTGCTAAATATAACTATGTAGTAAGAGCTTCAGAGCTGAGCACCGGCATTAGGCCAATAACGAGATGCAACACATGATAATTATTTATTCACAACAAACGTCGACAAATTTGTCAAGAACAAAAAAGAATACCGTTCGCATAAATTTTACAAATCGGCTGCAACCATTAGTTAGGAACACTACCGTTATTTTTCCCTCTGCGACTGTAACAGCAGTGTATGTTTTCACAGTGGATTTCCATTTGTACACGTACATTTTCATTTCGTGACAAATGAATATAAACAAAACCAAACAGGCGCCGTAATATAAAATAGCTTTTATTTAAATACAAAATAAAACCTGTTTATACTAATATAGGATTTTAAATTAAAAGCCAGTGGGACTATGTTTTTAAATAATAATTTACAATATAATTAGTTATAATATTTAATATGAAAACATTTAGAAGCAACATGGTAGTGGTCACACCATTTCCTGGGGTAATTAACGATCGCATATGAAAATTATTTTAACCGATCAGTGTATTATATAAGTCGTATATAGAAACATTATTTCAGTTGATCGATGTGTCAAATTGGATCCGGTAGGTCACGTCGTTGTCGAGATCCACAACTTAATCGTGCGAAGCCGGGGCGGATCGCCAGTTATTATATAAAACACATATCTAATATACAAAATTTGAAAACCAATAGATTTTATTTTCTAAAAACAAATCGATACCTCTCACGTAAGTTGTTCTATGCCACAAAAATGACGTTGGGCTTTTTTACTGAAAAATAACTTAAATTTGCATTATTTACTGCATTCAAAGAAAAAGAAAATAGCTTTTACACATTTTTTTCAAGGATTTGCTAGACGTAAATTGTTGAAATATTGTAAAGACCTTTGCAATGGATTACGTGGGGTGCGGGGCCGGGAGAATCACGTGCTCGCGTCTTGTATTGGTCACATACGAGTACAATATAGACCATGCGGACTTTCTACTAGCCGCACGTATGTAGGAAGCGTTTAAGTTCTTTAAGAATTAACTTACTTAATTAGTTAGCAGTAAATAAATAAATAACAATGAAACGTTCTGTAATAACAAGTAGAGGGCGTAGACTATACAATATGGTCAATAATTCCATTACACAGAATAGTTACTTCGAAACATCCATTGAAAATAACAATGTTTCTTTAGATGAAATAGAACTAAACAGTTTTCATGATTCAAACTTCCAAAACATCACAGATATGATTCTTTTTGTATTATTTTATTAACATTAATTAGGTTTATTACTCTTTTCCAGTAAGTCTACACTCACCATACGAAACACAGCAGCATTAAGGTGCTATTTTCCGCTGGTATTCTGTGAGAGCATGGTCCTTCCCCGGTCAAACCGACCCATTCGTGCTACAACTATACTATTAATATAGCTGCAGCATGGCTCTACCACGTAAAAATACGATATAAAAAGTGTTGTATGTAAAGGCCAGGTCAAGAGTACCCTAAACCGTAGAGCATGTATGAAGGGAATAATGAAAGTGGACGAAGCAAAACAAGTATGTAAGGATCGTAGCAAGTGGAAAGAACTGGTCTCTGCCTACCCCTACGGGAAAGAGGCGTGATTATATGTATGTATGTATGTATGTATGTAATAAATGCAACATTTTAATTCAGGAGTTGTTATTCAACTTTGTTGTATGATGATATGTTATACGTTACGTAGTTGTTACTTTTTTTTTACTTAAATTAAATGTTGTATGTCAAGTCTTTTCCAAAATTGGGTCTTATTAGCAGTAAAATTAAAACGTTATTACTGTTGTAGAGTCTTCATACCAATAAGTTTTAATGAATCAGACCTGAATGATTTGGCACATATAATTGATGGATACATATTTAACAATAACTTAGAACATCATGTGTTATAACCAGTGTGTGTATGACCACATCAAGAGCTTGCAGCCAGTTGAGTCACATTATACGTGGCAATGGTTAAACAAATTATATTTTTATGTAAATTTTAATTTTCATAGATAATTTGAAATGTACATTGAATGAATTTAATCTATGTCTAGTCTAATGAAATATGTATGAAGAGAAAGCTGAATCCGAACGTCAATATCAAGATCGATAATTTTAAGCTCAGTTTTTATGTGCCTAAAGGCGGCTCTTCACGTTGGCCAACATACTGGCGAAAGTGTTGGCCAACAACGATGGCCATCGTGTAGAGCGGGTGTTTAAAGCTACGTTGGTACGTATTGGAACGATGGCCCACAAGTTGGCGCGAGATCCGTCTGGTGTCGGTTTTTTACAAAAGATCAAAGGGTTGTGGCAGAGTATTGGCCGCCGCGTCCACACGTTGGGCGCATGTTCAGGTTGCTACGGGCTCCCAGAGTGAATGCACGCACCTGATTTAAATTTTATATGCACGCAATAGTGTCTACATAACGGCAGTAACAATGACCAATGAAAAAACTTTTCGCTTTATAGAGCCCTACCAAGCCGAAAATTGTTTGTGAAACACAAGTCTTTTTTAAAAAAAAACGTTACCCCCACACCCCACACTACGATTTTCTCCTGTATCGTGGAGGCAGTTTAAAAACATTAATTGCATATGGACAAACACCCAGACCCGGAGCAATTATGTGCGGGCTATACAAATACTTGTTCCGTGCGGGATTCGAACCCGCGGCCCCCAGCGCAGCAACTCATTGCTAAGCCACTACGCCACGGAGACGTCAAGAAATAAAATTTCTTTTTCTCCATTTCTTTTTGATCAACCTTTTCTTGTACACATTGACGTTGTAGTGATTCATGTATTAATGTATTTATTGATGTATTAATTGATCTATTGATGTATTAATGCTATGAGACTAGGTAAGATACTAAAATCAAATTAAAAGGTAGGATACTAAAATCATGTTTTTACTGTCTTTATTATTTCCTATTAGTTACTTTATTTCGTTAATAATACTGTAATTTTTTGCTATGGAAGAGCGAAGTATGTTTACTAGGTGACCTCGATCACTGATCATAATGTAACTTTAATATTTGATGAAATAAATTATTTATTATTATTATTATTATTAAGTTCGCCCTATGTTTGTGCATGAAAGTGTAAATAAATAAATATATTCTATAATTATATAATAACCCTTTTTAAAAAGGTTTTGTTTAACAAAAATTTTACAACAGTTTCATAGATAGGCTTCGAATATTTTCCAGGCCTTAGTTAATTATACCTATGCCTAGGTGTGTTAATGTTTATATAGTTTACTTATCTGTATAACGTTAGTATATAATAAAGAAATATTAAAAATTTATATTAAATATTAAAAATAGTGAAAATTTAAATAAAAAATAGTGGTATGCTGTGAATAAATAAACCGCAACAGCCGTTAGCGCTTCAATAATCATTTTAATAAATTCGTCCGCAAATTGGCTTAAACCGAAGCAAACTGAACGACCTTCCAACGTGTGGACGCGATCACAATTTCTTGGCCAATATCTCTGCCAACACATTCGCCACTACTGTAGTGTTTGCATATATATATATATATAAGTCACTGTCTCGAGCGCACCGCGTCTGTTACACGAGAGCCTCGGGCGAGAGTGGACGTGTTTAGTTAAGTGCGTGCCGAGCCTGTGTTACACTACAGTGATTAGAGAAGAAAGCAGACAATACAAGTGGCGACGAGAAAAAAGGTAAATACCTGCTTAGTATAAAGATATCAACAAAAATAGGTTAGCAATGTGCAACTATTACCATTGCAATTGCAAATTGTAAACTAAATCCTAGAGTACCCGCGGAAAAAAACATTGGATTATGAATTATGATTTATTGTTTTTAACCCTTGTTGATGACGCTCACGTCGCTTCACGAACACCTGAAATATAAATAATAGTAACCAATAGAAAATAATATATGTAAAATATATACTCATAAAACATTGTTACTTGCCTTATGTACTTGTTGTTTTTTCTATAATAAATAAGTACGTGTGCATACGGGGACGGTGGCACTTATCGCGATTTTTATTAGTAGGGTGAAGGTATATTTGCAACATCGGTGTTGCACCGCTGATTACATGATCCCGCGCTTCGAGTTAGTTGCACTAGAACATCATTCGAGGTGACACCTATGTCTCCCTCCCCGCGGATGTACACGCGCTCACCAAATTGTTTTAGTATATTTTTCTCCAAGACGACATCAGCGGCCTACATCATCAACAAAGTGGTCCTTCGGCCGAATCTTTACGTTGTCTGCAAAAAATATAATTATAATAAGTACCAGTTATGTTCCACACGCCGGCTACGCCGCACAAAAAGCGACGACCACGTGGCACCGCTGCAAAATCAGAGTGCAAGAACAACCAAGATGTGTTACCATCGTTCAGCTTAAAGGATGAAGTGCTGGAAAAACCTGAAAATGCGCAAAGTGCCTGTAGTAAGAGTAAAAAGTCATCAAAGACAGCAGGCACGTCGTCAAGTACGGCACGCAAACAGCAATTGGAATACGAAACCGCTAAAGCTATGGCTCTCGTGGAAATACAAGCAGCGGAAGCTGAAGCTGAAGCCAAGGTTAAAAGTGCTCAGGCAGTAGCTGCCAAGATTAAGGCAAATATTCAGTCGAAGCTGCTAAACAAACAGCTTGCTGCTGAAATGGCTGAATTGGAATCTCGATCACGCTGTTCCCACAAGTCGGCTGTAAAATCTTCGACCAGCAAAGTTGAAAATTGGCTTAATGCCCCAGGAAACCAGCATGAAGAGAACCGAGAAGATTACTCCCGTGAAACAATCGACCTAGAAAAGCTGGCACATGCCTTGAATGAGGCAGTGTCTGCCTCATCATATAAAACACAGAACCAGGAGCTCTTAACAAGATTAGCAACGTCTAAAGACCTGCCTTTATTTTTTGGAGATCCAATGGAGTGGTTGCAGTTTAAACAGGCGTACCAAGAATCTACCCCATTATGCAAATATAGTGACACAGAGAATTTATGGCGGCTGCGTAAGTGTCTTCGTCGCGATGCTAAAGAAGCGGTGACTTCACTCTTGATTGGTGGAACTACACCCGAGTTAGTAATTGACACCTTAGAACTTCTTAGAAACTGGCAAACCAGAAACAATTATGAGTTAAATAGTTCTGCAGCTAAAAAAGCTATGTCCGTTGCCGCTAACTTATCATAATGATATCATTAATTTTGCAATAAAAATAAAGAACTATGTGGCTGCTACCAAAGCAATGCAACAAAGTGATTATCTTCGCAGCCCGGAATTAGTATCAATTGTCGTATCCAAGCTTCCAACTTTACTTGTCGCAAAATGGACCGACTACGTTTATGAACAGCGAGAGTGTAATTTACCGAAGCTGGAATTGCTTAGTGATTTTTTATACGAGGAAGCCACTTAAACAGCTGCATCAGGAGTAAGTCATATTCACGCTCAATATAATTTAAAGAAGCTCGATGAACGTAAACACCGTTCACACTCGCTGTTACTGTACACAAATAGTAATCAATTACAAAACGCTGAAAAGTGTATATTTTGCCGAAAAGGGGCTCATGGTGTCTCAGATTGTTCACGGTTTAAGCGCGCTTTACGCAAAGATCGCTGGCGATTTGTACGCGTAAATAAACTTTGCTTCAAATGTCTTGCCCCCCGCCATACGAATGGTATGTCTTGTAATAGCAGTAATTGCGACATTGACGGCTGCAATCAACCGCATCATCGTTTACTGCACTGGATTAAACCATTGGAAGAAAGTTTAAAAACTGTGGAGCGAGGTGAGGATGAGCATCCCAGCACCAATGAAACAGTGACTCATACAGTGGCATCCCACTGTCACAAGGTGCTTTTGAAAGTGGCGCCGCTCACTCTTCACGGACCGAATGGAAGTTTACATACGCATGCACTGCTGGATGATGGAGCTACTGTGACGGTGATATCCTCTGATATAGCAGATGAGCTCGGATTATACGGTGAAAACGTGATATTGCGCGCGCGCAGCGCATGGTAATCGGGCGAGCTTGTGTGTGAATCTCAAGTAGTGAGTGTTAGTGTTACTAATTCGTATAAAGAAATGTTTACTTTCCGTGCGCGTAAAATTAAAGAATTAAATTTACCAACACAAAAAGTGCCGAATATGGACTTTAATAATTATGGATTGTTAAGTGAAGATCTTATGTTATGTAATTGTAACGCTAAGCCAAAATTATTAATTGGTCAGGACAATCATCATTTAATTACTCCCATTCGTTGTGTTCGTGGTAAGCGGCGTGAACCGTACATAACTCAAACTGCGCTTGGAAGGTGTGTGCACGGATATATGGTAAGTGATGTTAATTGCACTGATCGCTTTGTCTCTTTCATTAATAGTTGCACCGAAAAGGCGGGACTATCGCAGTCTGTCTTTCACGTACACACGGTAGGATCCATTACTAGCGATCTCTCTCTCGATAATGATAATGGTGAATGTACCTGCGCGCAGTTGCACGATGCGGTTCGTAGATCCTTCACGTTAGAATCTATTGGTGTAGGTTCGAAGCCGCGCCGCAACCCAGACGAAATACGCGCTTTACAAATATTAGATGACACTGCAGAATTTGTACATGGTCAATGGACTGTCGGCTTACCGTGGAAATACGATGAATTACATTTACCCGACTCTTACCCTAACGCTTTTAATCGGTTAAAGTCAATAGAAAGAAAATTTTTGCTCAACAAAGAGTATGCAACTCGTTATTGTGAAAGAATGACATACTTATTTTCTAATGGTTATGCTAGAGAACTTAACGAGACCGATGAAAACCTTAATAAACGTATAATATGGTATTTGCCGCACTTTGGTGTAGATAATCCAAATAAGAAAAAACTGCGTTTAGTTTATGACGCGGCAGCAAAGTCGAACGGTTATTCTTTAAATGATTTTCTTTTACAAGGCCCTGATTTGTTACAATCGTTATTAGGAATAATGTTACGATTTAGAGAAAACCGCATAGGTATCATATGGGACATAAAACACATGTTTTTAAGGATTAATGTACGGACAGAAGACGTTAATTCTTTGCGTTTTTTGTGGAAAGATATTTATTTAAGTAATGAAAATGAACAATTAGGCTTCGGAAGTAGTAACAAAGGGTCAAAATCACCTATACAACATCCTGTTAAGAAATATGTTATGACGTCACTAATTTTCGGCGCTAATTGTTCCCCATTTATAGCGCAATATATTAACCAAAATAAAAACACATTGCGCTTTCAGAATAAAATGCCCGATGCAGTTAATGCAATTAGGAAAAATCAATATATGGACGATTTTATCGATAGTTTACCAGACGTCGCTACTGCTACAAAAATGATAAAAGACGTTTCATATATTAATCAGCAAGGTAGTTTTGTGATGCGTAACTGGTTAAGTAACAATTCAGATGTTCTTAATGATATGCCAAAAGAGACTTTAAATGACATGGCGATACGGTTTAATATCGAATCTCAGCCGGAACGAACGCTTGGGCTTTTGTGGTTTCCCGCGAGTGATATGTTCGGGTTCGATCTTTCGTTAAAGCGTATACCGAGTGATATTTTACAACTATCACGAAAACCGACTAAGCGTGAAGTTCTTCGTATTATAATGTCTGTATATGATATTCATGGGTTTTTAGCACCTTTTACTATAAAATCCAAAATTTTAATGCGCGAAATATGGAATGTAGGTATAAAGTGGGATCAGGAAATAATAGATAGTCTATTTATTTTATTCAAAGATTGGATTTCGCAGTTACAAGAAATGAGTTACGTTCGAATTCTGCGCTGGTATTTCTATGGCGATGACTCTGTCGGTGCGAAAGAGAAGAGCGGTCGTGCCGTAAACGACAATGAGACGTCTATGCAGTTGCATATTTTTTGTGATGCATCTCCATGCGCATACGCATGTGTTGCTTATTGGCGTAAAAAAGACACCAACTGCGTGCAGGTGTCATTCATTGCGAGTAAAAGTCGTGTTGCGCCGTTAAAACCGTTAACTATGCCTAAACTCGAACTTCAAGGCGCGTTATTAGCATGTCGCTTGGCAGAGACTATAAAAAAGGAGCATAGAATTAAACCGTCGCGTGTTTTTTATTGGACTGACGCAATGATTGTTATTTATTGGATTCGTAAAGAGCATAGAAATTACAAAGTTTTTATTGCAAATAGGTTAGGTGAAATTGATGAGTTAAGTAAAATTGATGAGTGGAATTATGTGCCAACAAATTTAAATATAGCGGATTTAGCTACAAAAAATAATGATTACGACTTCAACAAGGACTCCTCTTGGTTAACGGGCCCATCCTTTCTGTACACGGAAGAAAAGTATTGGCCCCGACAGCCTGAAAATAACGAAAAGAGCAACAATGAGCTGTTGGATAAAGTATATGTAGTAATAAAATCACCAAAGGAGAATTGTAATAGTATATATGACTTACCTATTCCGGATCCAAACCGTTTCTCCGTGTGGTTGCGCTTGCTTCGCTGCACCGCATCTGTGCTATTATTTATAGAAAAATGTAGAATAACCGGTACTCGGTGTATTAATAATTTATTAATGAATAGAGCCGAAGTACTTTTGTTACGCTATTCACAATCACAATCTTTTCAGACTAAAATTGATTTGCTGAAACAAAATAAAGAAATTAATCGTGATAGTCGTTTACGTTCATTAACACCATTTTTAGATAAAGACGGCTTATTGCGTGTAGAAGGGCGTATAAACGCGGCTGCAAACGTCACTGAAACTATGAAAAACCCGGTGATTCTGGATGGTAAACATCGCATAGCAAGGCTGGTGGTTTTGGACTTCCACGTCCGTGCCGCTCATTCGTATAATGAACTTGTAATAAACGAGCTACGACAAAAATATTGGGTTGTAAATCTGAGACCTACTGTTCGCTCCGTAGCTTCACAGTGTCTAGTTTGTCGAATACGAAAAGCAGCACCAAAACCGCCTCGCCTCGGGGACTTGCCATCTCAAAGATTAGTTCATCATCAAAGACCTTTTACTGTTTGTGGTGTAGACTTATTCGGTCCGATCGAAGTAACTGTGGGCAGGCAGAGACCCAAAAGATATGGTGTTCTTTTTACATGTTTAACAATACGAGCTGTTCATATTGAAATGGTATCGACGCTTACCGCAGACTCACTTATTATGGCTCTTAGAATGATGGCTGCACGTCGTGGGTGGCCTCATACTGTCATATCTGACAACGGAACCAACATGCGAGGTGCTGATACCGAACTTCGAAAATCTTTTGAAGAAATTAATCAGCAGCAAGTTTCAGCCGAAGCATTAAACAAAGGAGTTTCCTGGCAGTTTATACCACCAGCCAGTCCTCATATGGGGGGAGCTTGGGAACGTCTGATTAGAAGTGTGAAAACGGCACTGAAAGTCGTTCTTAGAGAGAGGGCTCCACGAGAAGAAGTTTTATTAACGCTTCTCGCTGAAGTCGAAAATATAATTAATAGTAGACCGCTTACCCATGTTTCGGTAGACCCTCAAAGTAAAGAGGCATTAACTCCAAATCATTTTTTACTAGGATCTTCTTCGACTTACCTATACCTGGGGTCTTTGATGATGGCGACATGTATCTTAGACGACAGTGGCGTATTGCCCAACGGTTGACAGACTTATTTTGGAGCAGATGGGTAAAAGAGTTTTTGCCAGAGCTAATTCCTCGACGTAAATGGGATAGGGAAGGTCCGCAATTAAAAGTAGGAGATCTTGTAGTAGTAGTCGATCCATCATTATTTCGTAACTGTTGGCCAATAGGTATTATTGAAAAAGTTTATCCAGGTTCAGACGGCAGAGTCAGAGTAGTTGACGTTAGGACTAAGTCAGGAGTGATGAAGCGATCAGCTGCTCGTGTGGCCTTTCTCAAGCTTGGGGATGAGTGTCGGCGAACCGACACTTGGGGGGAGGATGTTGATGACGCTCACGTCGCTTCTCGAACACCTGAAATATAAATAATAGTAATCAATAGAAAATAATATATGTAAAATATATACTCATAAAACATTGTTACTTACCTTATGTACTTGTTGTTTTTCTATAATAAATAAGTACGTGTGCATACGGGGACGGTGGCACTTATCGCGATTTTTATTAGTAGGGTGAAGGTATATTTGCAACATCGGTGTTGCACCGCTGATTACATGATCCCGCGCTTCGAGTTAGTTGCACTAGAACATCATTCGAGGTGACACCTATGTCTCCCTCCCCGCGGATGTACACGCGCTCACCAAATTGTTTTAGTATATTTTTCTCCAAGACGACATCAGCGGCCTACATCATCAACAACCCTGTTATGATCATTTTAATAATTTATATAAATTATATGTTCGCATATGAGACCACGCTTATGGTGTGCAAAATTTATTTTCTTTATGTAGCAATGATAAAATAATGATTTATTTTAACATATGTCTATGAGCACAAATTTTATTTAAAAATATTTTAGATGGAAAAATAGTAGATGTAACTAATCACTCCTCTCGATTCGAACCGAAATACAATGTCGTTAGCTAAATTTTAGTGGCATTTTACATGTAGGTGTGATATTTATCGCCTTTAATGAAAATACTATTTTACCGCTTTCATGGCATATATATCTTACAAATAATCGTGGACACTTCACGACTTCTGTAAATTGCATAGTAGGTAACTAGTAATACTGTAAATGCGCATTATAGGTATTGAATTCACCCAAAGCCTAAATGGCACAGCAATGGAAGTAGTCGGTATAACAAATAAACCGAAAGAGAAGGGCGAGTGTTATGGAACATATTACTATCATGAAATTGAGTTTGGGTACCAAGATACCAACCATTAAATTTGTGTTAGGTACTAAGATACCATCATTAAATTGAGTTTGGGTATTAAGATACCATCATTAAATTGAGTTAGGGTACTAAGATACCATCATTAAATTGAGTTTGGGTACTAAGATACCATCATTAAATTGAGTTTGGGTACTAAGATACCACCATTAAATTGGAGTTTGGATAGTAAGATACCACCATTAAATTGGAGTTTGCGTACTAAGATACCACCATTAAATTGGAGTTTGGGTACTAAGATACCACCATTAAATTGGAGTTTGTTTACTAAGATACCACCATTAAATTAGACTTTCGGTACTAAGTTACTACCATTAAATTGGACTTTGTGTATTAAAATACCAGCATTAAATTGGAAATAAATATATAAGAAACTGTTTCAGTTTGCCCCTAAAATAATAATAATAATGATACCGTTATCAACTTTAATGTGACAGCACATCTGCTATCACATTAATCTGCACATGGCTATAAGGTGTGAAAAATGGAAAAGGTCTCTACTAATTTATCTGGACACAGCTGAAGTTATATCAGCACTCAAGAAACGAGCTACGCTATTGCATTTTGGTGGCTCTGGGATACAAGAAATATTCTACAATTTACCGGGTGCCAATGTCGAATTATCAGAAACCGTTGATGTATTTAAAGTAGCCTTAAAAAAACTCGTCGAGTATTTTCAACCTAAATGGAGCAAAGTTATGAGCGGCATGTTTTTCGATTGCTAAAACAGGAAAAAGGAGAAAAATTTGAGAAGTTTTTGCTAAGATTGCGTCAACAGGCCAAAAAGTATGCATTCGAAAAGCAAGATGATCATCTCATAGATCAAATTGCGGAAAAGTGTAATTCTAAATTGCGCAAGAACCTTATATCTTACAAAACGTGGGAAGAGTTAAAAAAGCAAAAAAGTATATGCTTTTAATCAAATGTAAAGACCAGACAAGACATTATTAGCATATGGTAGTAATTCTCCTTTGGCAATAGAGGGTTCATTTGAAACTATACTCGAAGTCGATGGACGAAAGGAACATACAACCATTTACGTGATTTCGGGGGTACTAGAGACCTGTTGGGTTAGAACAAAGCAGTCCGTCTGGGTGTCTTAAAACTTGGTATCGGAATAAATCAAGTGGAGAGTACCGATCCCCATTAAAGAGAAATCAAAATTAAGGAATCACTAAACAGTGATATAATTGAAGAAGTGCAAGGCCCGTCTAAATGGGTTTCACCAATGTTCCAATCATGAAAGAAAATGGTGAATTACGTTTGTGCGTAGATATGAGATGTACGAACGCCACTATATTGCGAGAAAAACCACCCCCTGCCTACTATGGACCATTTTTGCCTAAAATGAAGAAAGCTAAATATTTTAACAAATTAGACATACAACAATGCCTTCCATCAAGTGGAAATTCACTCTGAATCCAGACACATAACGACTTTTATAACCCCCAAAAGATTATTATATAGATATAAAAGAATAATGCTTGGAATTACCTGCGTTTCCGAGATTTTTCAGAAGATCTTTGAAAGGATGCTGATAAACTGTGAAGGGGTCGTCAATTTTATTGATGATATCCTGGTATTCGAGAACAGTGAAGATGAACATGACGCATGACTAAAGAAAGTTCTACAGGTACTTAGTAAAAACAACGCCGTGCTGAATAGCAATAAATGCATATATAAAACGCAGGATGTGAATTTTCTGGGACACAGGCTTACACATGAAGGAGTAAACCCTTCAAGTACGTTGAGAGCATTATGAAATTTAGGGTCCCAAAGACCATAGAAGAACTTCAAAATTTTTTAGGACTCTTAAACTACATAAATAAATGGATACCTAACTTGGCCGCCACGACAAAACTTCTGAAGCACCTGCTAAGACAGAAGATGAGCAAAAGGAAAAGCTTGGAAAAACAATGGTCTGGGGAACAAGATAAAGCATTCCAAAAACTCAAATGGATGCTCACGGAAATAAAAATTTTAGGGTATTATGACGTCAGAGATGCAAGACAGGTGATAGCAGATGCTAGCCCTGTCGGACTTGGTGCTGTCCTTGTACAAAATGATACAAATGGCCCTAGAATTATTGCCTATGGTAATCGAACTTTGACAAACTGCGAGCGCAGGTATAGCCAAACTGAAAAAGAGGCACTGGCATTAGTTTGGGGGGTCGAACATTTAATTTTTTTATTTTATTTGGAAAGCCTTTTGATTTAGCTACTGACCACAAGCCGCTAGAGATATTGTTCGGGTCTAAGCCAAAATCATGTGCGAGGATTGAACGATGGGTACTGAGGCTACAGTCTTATTCATTCAAGGTTGTATACAAGCCAGGAAAAACAAATATAGCTGATCCCTTGTCACGATTATGTAACTATCCTGATAACCCGCCAAAAGGAAAAGACCAGCATGTGCCAAATAGCGGAAAATTCTAGACCAGTTGCTATACCAATGAGTACCATTGTAGCATATTCAGAAAAAGACCAAGAGATTTACAAAGTGAAAAAAGTTGTCTATCAGAACGACTGGGACGATTCGATTAAGAGTTACAAATTTTTTGAAAACGATTTGTTTCCATGATAGCATTCTACTTCGTGGAAATAAAATTGTAATACCACAGCAACTCTGCAAGAGTGTATTAGATGCTGCATACGAGAGTCATCCAGGTATCGTAGCGATGAAGGGACGCTTGAGATCAAAGGTATGGTGGCCCCGTATCGATAAAGACGTAGAACAATTAGTAAAGGCCTGTAAAGGTTGTACGTTAGTGGGTTTGCCAAACCCACCTGCACCAATGAAGAGACGAGAGTTGCCTGCAGCTCCATGGATAGATGTCACAATGGATCTAATGGGACCATTGCCAAGTAACGAGTATCTGTTAGTAGTGGTCGACTACTATAGTCGATACAAAGAAGTAAAAATTACAAAAACATCACAAGTTTACAGATTATTAAAATGGTAAAAGAAATGTTCAGTAGACTTGGTTATCCTATTTCTATCACCGCAGACAATGGCAAGCAGTTCGTTAGTGAAGAGTTTCGATCTTTCTTCAAAGAATGTAACATTAAGTTATTTAGTACTGTACCATATTGGCCTCAAATGATCAGCGAAGTTGAAAGACAACCCAGAGATCTTTTCAAACGTCGTCGTATCAGTCAGATCGAGAGGAAGGAATTAAAAGAATGTTTGTGGGAGTATCTTCTAATGTATAACAGCACCCCTCCTTACAGTTACCGGGAGGTTACCGTGTGAACTGTTTTTTCAATGAAAAAGTAGGGATAAAATTCCATCAATAAGTGAAATAAATTACAGACAATCATTTAGATTCAGATATCAGGGATAGAGACAAAATACAAAAAGAAAAAGGAAAAGAGTATGTAGATAGGAAACGCAGAGCAACTCACTCAGATATAATACAGGGAGATAAGGTTTACGTAAAAGCAGTGGAAAAATCGAATAATCTTACAACAAATTTTAAACCGACGCCACACTAGAGAGTGCACGAGACGGTGACTACACAGTACGCAATAGTGAAACGAACCAAAGGTTTAGGAGAAATGTGATACATTTGAAGAAAGTAGGAGGCGATTGGACGGCTATTCCACCCGATTAGAATCAAAAAGAACAAAATCTAGAACAGGATAAAGAAGACAAAAATATGTAAAAATTAATACAGACAATACAAGCTGCTTTGTGATTGTTATGAGTTATAATAAAAAAGAAAAAAATCTTGATAAAAAAGAGATGTAGTGTTTGCATATATATATAAGTCACTGTCTCGAGCGCACCGCGTCAGTTACACGAGAGCCTCCGGCGAGAGTGGACGTGTTTAGTTAAGTGCGTGCCGAGCCTGTGTTACACTACAGTGATTAGAGAAGATAGCAGACAATACAGCCACTATGTTGGCCAACGTGAAGAGCCGCCATAAGAAAGATCAGTGCGATTAATGTCACATTTTTAGAAATATTGTCAGTCCTACTGAACATCAAATCACAGATCATGAAAATTACGTCACAAACAAGAAGTTATCCCGACAACTCATAAAGTCTGACAAAAATGAACGCAAATCTTCTCAAGGTAAAATCGTCACTGCTACTTTTGATTTTCAAAAGATTCTTAATGCACCTCATGGAAAATTAAATATTTTTCATTGTTATATTTGGTACGAGGGAGAAGCCAAACGTGGTTCTAATGAGGTATCAAGCTATCTTTCACATTTTATACAAAAAATTCATGAATGGGGCGCAAAAGAATTTAGATGCTGGTCATATGATTGGGCCGGTCAGAACCGCAATCGTTTTGTGTTTGCGTTTTATGTGTACATTTTGCATAAACTTAAAATTACTACATAACATACCTTTCTCGAAAAAAAAAAAACATACGCAAGCAGAACGTAACAGCGTTCACGCTTGAATAGAATGGTCATCTTAAAATAAACTTATTTTTAAACCCCTCTGGAATGGTTTAGCTTAGTTAGATGGGCAAAAGAGGATGATTAACCATATGATGACATAGAAATTACGCATACCCATTTTTTTCTTCATAAAATATAAGTGTAGACGTTAAATGGAACAAAAAGAAGTGCGGGTATATGTAGGACATCCTTTTAAAATTGACTATCGGTACGATTTGGCAAACAGTAATACTATGACGATTGCAATTAATACCAAAACCCGAAGACGCCAAAGAAATAGTATGGCTGAGCTATGTCTTCTCTATTCCAACAATCTTCCCTTAACAAAATTAAAATGTGACAGTGACTGTGAGAGAGACCCATGACTTCATGAGTCTCTCTCACAGTGGAATTATTTCCGCTACACATATCACGACTAATTCTGCACTTGTACTCTGTAGACTCCGGATGTGTCGGTTGAGTTCACTCCCGTCGTTCCACTCTCTTAGCTCATGCGCACAATTTATTTTATAAGATCACGCCTCCAGTACGCTGTACTGCTTGATGACTGTTTTGGTGCCCTTTCCGTGGTCCCGGTTGACAGCGGTCTCACAGTGAAGTGTAGTGAACGCTTGTTGTGGTACTAAGAGTGTTTTGTGCGTAACTTTCCTTCCTGACTTCTTGGTATTGGTATCGGCAACCGTAAGCAGAGTGAAACACATCCGGCGCCGCAGAAGCGGCCATCGTATATAATTTTTGTGTTGCTTGTTGCATTAGGCAACAGCTTGGTACAAACCTTGGCGTACCAACGCGCTAGGTGTATAGGTGTTTGTCGCAGGTAAACACCACCCCATCTGAAAGGTGGGGGGCTTGGTACACACCTGTGTTGTCTAGTAGTACAACAAGATGGCATCGATAACGGTCGACAAAATCGCCGACTTCTTTTGTCGAGCCTGCCCTGACATTTGGGCAGTGTTCAGCGCACAGCACAATGCCCATCCCGAGCCCAAGCCAGCGCTCGAATCCGCGCCTCAATTCGGCCCCTCTACCTAGCATGTCCGGTCACCTATCGACCGTCCGACCGTCCGATCGACGACCCTTTACAGCCGAGCACCGGCCCTACAACCCCTGTGTCCATAGACACAATTTACGACGCCGCGTCTTCCGCGTCTTCTGCAATGTCCAACCGCGGCCCGTCTCCGGTCTTCTCGGATGCCGAATCAGGCTCCGACATGGATATTAAACGTCCCGCTCAAGCTCGAAGACGAAGGCTTCGGCAAATAGCATAAACGCGCAGCCCCTAAAAAAGCAACCGAGCTTGACTCGGTCCCCTCTTCGCCTACCGCCGCTCCAGTTAAAAAGCCAGCCCTCGCGGCGCGGGATCAACCTCTTAAGCCCGGGACCGAGTTCGCAGCGAAAGGATCCCGTACTGAACTTACTGAAAAGCCGCTGCCATCTATCATCGTCTAAGATAAATCCAAATGGAGCAACCTATCGAACTGGTTGGACTCCAAAAAAATCTATTGCCCAAAGGTGCCGGTCAGGGCATTCGCATGTTCATAAACTCGACTGAGGAATTTTGAGGTGTAATTAATCACCTGCGCGCCCAGCAAATAAACTCACACACTTAAGCCCTCCCAGACAGACGTCCGCCCACCGAAATAAGGGCATCGTTGGCCAGTGCCACCGATGCAAACTTTACAGCCACTTGGTGAAAAACTGTTACGCCAGGCCTAAGTGCGTGAAGAGCCTAGGTGACCACGGCACCACTGATTGCCCCTGCACGCCCGAGACGGTTGAACCTCCGAGCTGCGTCAATTGTCGCGAAGAGGAACACCGAGCGAACTTTCGCGGGTGTTATAAAGTGCCACGAAGGAAGCAAGGCGGAGGTAAAAGCTATCTTGGAATTGCGGGCCAAGCCAGTATGTCTCGCTCTCGGCTGCCTGCCCCCAAACCCGCACCGTCTTCGGTACCCACATCCACATCTCAGACCAACACCAAGTCTGCCCCCGTCATCTGGGTCCCCGAGCAAGGTGTGAGTCTTCTCGCGCCTCCCGCACCGAAACCAAACGCATGGGTGAATCCACCGGTACTTGTTGCCTCACGGCCAGTGCTGCTTCCCCAGGCCAAAACCCCTCCAGCAACATTAACGCTGCTGAATTATCCTCTATGGCCCGCAAACTCCGCGGAGCCACTACGCCACAGGACAGGCTCAACGCCATGATTGAGTACATAGGAATAATCGCCGCAGTCGGGTCTTTCCAGTGCACATAAGTACCAGAATGGCAGTACATTCATTAGACAGATAAAATCACACTCTCTGACTGTCGCGTTCTTTATCTCAGAGAGCAAAAAGACGAAATCGCAATCTTTCTGCGTAACCACGACGTAGACGTTATGTTAGTGCAAGAGACTTTTTTTGAAACCTAGCCATTGCGATCCTAAGATCGCGAACTACACTTTAGTTAGAAATGATAGGTTGACCAGCCCTAAAGGCGGCACCTTTGATCTACTGTTAATTAACATATTAGATTCTATATGTAAATCGCCGCTCAAACGTATAGTCGAAACAGACATTGCAGAATTACTCAACCTAGGCTCCAGTGTCATAATAGCTGGTGACCTCAACAGTAACATTCCTCTTAGGAATTGCTTACAAGCAATCGCAATGATAATGCATTGTTCGATCTCACGGAGCGACTAAACTACGATGTTATCACGCCTGCGAAGCCAAATCACTACCCATTCGCTACTAGTCACCAACCGGACCTCCTTGACGTAGCGATACTCAAAGATGTCCATTTGCCGATATCGTCGATAGAAACAATATTAAAACTCAACTCAGACCATAGACCAGTCTTAATGCAGCTGGGCCAGTCTACAGGTGAGGTGCTTCAGACCAAAACCGCGGTAGACCGGCATAAGTTTCCTTTAATTTTTAATATATTTTTATTTTTATTATTTGTTGTTATAGCGACAACAGAAATACAGTAATACACATTTTATGTAAATTTCAACTGTTTACCTATTACGGATATTGAAGTACAGCCCGCTGACAGACAGATGGATGGACGGACGGTCAGCGGAGGCTCAGTAATAGGGTTCCGTTGGTTACCCTTCGGGCACGGAACCCTAAAAAGCCTAAAACGAAATCAGCACATGGTCCCGATGGCATTCGAAACAGGGTGCTGAAATCTCTCTCCGCACCGCTAGTATACCGCTTAGTAGACATATTTAACGCTCTTCGTTCCAGCTGCTCCATCCCGGATGCCTGGAAAGAGGCAGACGTAATAGGAATCACGAAACCGGAGAAATCGTGCAACTAAATTCCCAGCTACAGACCAATCAGTCTCCTCAGCACACTGGGGAAAGTTTATGACCAACTCATATTAAATCGCCTTCGTAAATACGTCTTCACAAACAAACTTCTTCCAGACGAGCAGTTCGGCTTCTGATCCAAACACTCGTGCACCGATCAGTTACTTCGCCACACAGAATACATTCTGAAAGAATTCAACGTCCCAAGTAGAAATCGTAGAACCACTATAACCGGTACCCTCTTCTTCGATGTCGCAAAAGCGTTTGACAAAGTCTGACATGACGGCTTGCTTTACAAGCTGTATAAACTCAATGTGCCTGATAGGCTCACCCATATCATCAGAGCCTTTCTTGACAATCGTCACTTTCGCTATCGAATAGAGAGTACTCACTCTACAAAGCGTTCCCTCAAGGCTGGAGTCCCACAGGGCTCCGTCCTCTCCCCATTTCTATTAACACTCTTCATGTGTGACATCCCGAAGGACCCAGTAGTGAATACTACTCTTTTCACGGCACTTTTCGTCACACATCATAATAAAACAGCAGTCAACCGCTTAGGATTGGTTCTGCTTATGGAGAATTAAAGTGAATCCTGAAAAAGTGTAGAAATACACTTTCAAGGGTCCCCAATTCTCAATCGTCAAAACAAAAATCCAATCACCCTGGTCACATTCAATCACGATATGACATTCGCGAAACATACTCGCAATGTCCGCAACCGCGCGAAATTCGTCACTAATCGCCTCCACCCACTAGTTTACAGCAAGAGCAAACTGTCCTTAAGACAAAAGCACCATCTTCAATAAGCGTGCGTAAGACCTATCATTTCTTACCCAAGCGTAGTTTTCACTTACGCGGCCTATAGAAATTTGTACAACCTCTAAGTCGTACAAAATAAATTCACTCGTATAGCCACCGGAGTTCGGTGTTATCAGCGAAACTCCGACTTGCATAGAGACTGTCAACTTCCGGCGATCTCTGAGTATTTCAAGAAAATGCCTTGGCGCTATTTCAAGAGGGCTGAGACACATCGCAACCCGCTAGTGGTAAACGCAACCATCTTCGCTCCGACTCCGAATGTTACGGAAATCCTCCGGATGCCTCGTAACGTTCTAATCGAACCCCCGTTCCGCTAGATTCGGACGACCATTCACACATAAACACTACACATTCACCTAGTACCACAAACACTGTTAGGACAACAACGGATAGGGCACAGCGAGTCCGCACACGCCTCAACACCGCGTGCATACCGTACACCCGCGTCACTGGGCGGTTCTCACCACCCAGAACATCTAACCATACGAGTTAGCAAGGGACGGGGCCCGCCACGCCACCCCCTGTTGGGACGGCCGTTAGATAACTCTTATACGTGTACTGCAGAATGTCCTAAGCGTAATCGTTACGCAAGTAAAGATGTAGAGTAATATAAATTCACCCCTTTTCAGTTTTTATTTTCTAATGGTAAAAAAAGTAACCTAATAAGAGATACAGGAAGTCGATTGATGCTTGCGGCTCAGGGTCGTGCTTTGTGGTATTTCTTGGGGGAGGCCTGTAATAAAAATGAAAAAAAAAATATGAGGAAGAGATGCGGAATATGGAAAAGAACAGATTTTTGTCCTGTCTGTTTGTCTGTCTGTCCTGGGAAGAACCAGCAAGATATCCAGCGGGACATTTTTAACCCCCGACGAAAACAGAGGGGTGTTACTCGTATATATGTTTGTAGTATGTATCTGTGTATCTGTAGATCTGTCTGTGGCATCATAGCTCCTGAACGGATGAACCGATTTTGATTAAGTTTTTTTTGATTGAAAGGTGTCTTAAATCGAGAGTGTTCTTAGCTATGTTTCAATAAAATATGCTCAGCCGTTTGAAGATAATCAGGTCTTCTTGTTTCGAAAGGTGTTAAAATTTTTAATTTAAGTTATTTAAACAATCATTAGCGGTCACCTCCTTCCCAGAGTTTATTAACAATCATGTATTAAAATTATTTTATATTCCATTTCAAAATACTAATGAGACATATATTGTGCCATGTTTTATATGAGTAGCATTAACTACATTCATTTTACACATCAGTTTGAAATCCGTCGCGGTTTGGTGAATATTTTGAACGAAAATGAAGAATTTGTGACAATATTGGTTTGTTTGTTTGCTTTAATCGCAAATATATAACATGATATTACTTACACTTCCTATTGTAATAGGCCAATTAAAATCAGCTAACAAGATATTGTTTGCTAATCAAAATAATATCGTAAGCTTACAACTAATTCTTGTTAACTGTTTTCTATTATTATTTATTACACAGCGCTTCTGTGTTAAATTTTACTTGATTAATTTCAATTTTATGGCAAGCTATTGCAGTTTAATACAGATACTTATATTTTTAATTTAAGTAGCGTTGTAATATGCCAATTTTATTCGGTTAGATGGAATTAAGTGTTGTCAAAGAGGTTATTCCCCTTGGATTTTTATTTCCAGCAACCAGACCTTATAAAAACTATTTTCTGTGAGGACGAGAGAAAACGATTAACAAACAAACCGACACGTAAGTTTGTAAGATTCAGTTAGATCGTGAGGTATCTTCTTCTTCTTCTTAATAACTGGCTTTACGGCTCTGGGATCAAGCCCTTCAGAGCCTGAAGTTACAATATATTATAATAATTATCCTTCATAGTATACTGCTTCACAATAAGTTGATTCGTCACATTGTGCAGCCCTTGGGTGATTTTGACGGCATCTTGAGCCAGCAGACAGCTGACGGTCGTGAGGTATCCATTGAGATTGACACATAGAGTATTAGTAAGCAATCTGACAAAAGTCAGAATATTTTATGTTTCAGCTGGTTTTATCTCCTCTCATTAAATCTAAAAATTTCAGGAATTACTCTTTTAGCCATAACGCGACATAAAATCTTCTCATTTGCGCATTAAATCAAAAGCAAAATTCCGTAACAACGTGAGTCGTCTTCCAGTCATAACTCACATAATTTTTTTTAACCCCTCTTCTCAAAATTGTAAGCTTCACACAACTAAGGTACGTGAGGCTAATATGGCCACTTTAAATAAATATTTTAATAAAACCAAAACTAGGAGGAGGATAGAGACAAAAACACAAAGTAAAAGTCTGTAAGAGCGTAGTTCTACCCCGGTCGAGTCGACTCATTCGTGCTACAACCATAAAATAGCTGCATCATGACTCTTCCACGTACATCGTATCACAGAGGTATCTATGTAAAAAAAAGCTGTAGTTTTTGAGTTATAAGTAAGTGACTATATTACCCTCAGGTACGCTGTCTACTGAATTATTTCCATCTTACCCTTTTTATCAAAACTTCTTAAATATGTAGTTCACCGACTAGTGTTTTCTTTGTTTTTAAAATACTTTGCTATTTTAGTTTCAATCATGCTTTCGTCTAGAACACAGCACAACTATTACTCTTCCCAAAGTTACAGAGGTAAAAGTACAGAGGTAACTTTACAGAAAAAACTTTACAGAAAACTTTACAGAGGTAAAGTCTGGAGGTCTTGAAGGAAAGAATTCCTTCAAGACGTCCAGAATTACCTCTGTAACTTTGGGAAGAGTAATAGTTGTGCTGTGTTCTAGACGAAAGCATGATTGAAACTAAAATAGCAAAGTATTTTAAAAACAAAGAAAACCCTCGTTGGTGAACAAAATATGTAAGAAGATTTGATAAAAAGTGTAAGATGGAAATAATTCTATAGATAGCGTACTTGAGGATAACTTACTTATAACTCAAAAACTAATATTACCACACACGGTACTTCTACCAATTAATATTACCCATGCGTTCAATATGGCAGAACATGTTATCATCCTCTCCCCAATTCTCTTAACACTCTTCATGAGTGACATCCTGAAGGAATATTGGGTCAATAAGTACTGCTCGTTTCACCGATAACACGACACTTTTCGTCACCCATCATAATAAAACAGCAGTCAACCGCTTTGGATTAGATCTGCTTATGGAAACTTAAAGTGAATCCTGAAAAAATTGTAGATATACACTTTCAAAGGACCCCCACCCTCAGTCGTCAAAACAAAAATCCAATCACCCTGGTCACATTCGATCACGATATTCACATTCGCAATGTCCGCAACCATGCAAAATTCGTCACTAGTCCCCTCCACCCACTAGCTTACAGCAAGAGCAAACTGTCCTTAAGACACAAGCTTCATCTTTAAAAAGCGTGCGTAAGACCTATCATTTCTTACGCAAGCGTAGTTTTCACGTACGCGGCCCATAGAAATTTGTACGACATCTAAGTCGTCCAAAATAGATTCTTTCGTATAGCCATCGGAGCTCGACGGTATCAGCGAATCTTCGACTTGCACAAAGACTGTCAACTTCCGGCGATCTCTGAGTATTTCAAGAAAATGTCTCGGCGCTATTTCAAGAGGGCCGAGACACATCGCAACCCGCTAGTGGTAAACGCAACCACCTACACTCCGATTCCGAATGTTACGGAAAGCCTTCGGAGGCCTCGTAACGTTCTAATCGAACCCCCGTTCCACTAGATTCGGACGACCGAAATGTCGTCGGCCATTCGCATAAATACTACACACTCATCTAGTACCACAAACACTGTTAGGATAACAACGGATAGGGACCAGCGAGCCCGCACACCCCTCCACACCGCGTGCCTACCGTACACCCGCGTCCCTATGGGCGGGTGTACGGTAGGCACGCGGTAGGCTCTCCGCCCAGAACGTCAAACGATACGAGTTTACAAGATAGATGAGTTAGATAACTCATCTACGTGTACTGCAGACTGTCCTAAGCGTAATCGTTACGCAAGTTCACCCCTTTTGAGTTTTTATTTTCTAACGATAAAAAGAGTAACCTAATAAGAGATGCAGGAAGTCGATTGATGCTTGCGGCTCAGGGCCGTGCTTTGTGGTATTTCTTGGGGAAGGCCTGTAAAAAAAATGAAAAAAAATGAGGTAAAAATGCGGAATATGGAAAAGAACAGATTTTTTTATATGGATAACAAGAATTACTAATCGAAATTAAAGTCATTTATGCTTTTACCACTGGCTTGGAAAAAAACCTCTGTCCTGGGAAGAACCAGCAAGATATCCAGCGGGACTTTTTCAACCCCCGACGAAAACAGAGGGGTTTTACTCGTATACGTTTGTAGTTAGTATCTGTGTATCTGTAGATCTGTCTGTGGCATCATAGTTCCTGAACGGGTGAACCGATTTTGATTAAGTTTTCTTTGATTGAAAGGTGTCTTAATCGAGAGTGATCTTAGTTATGTTTCAATAAAATATGTTCAGCCGTTTGAAGATAATCAGCTCTTCTTGTTTCGGGGGGTTCTAAAACTTTTAGTTTAAGTTATTTATACTATATATTTATTTAAACAATCATTTATAGTATAATATGTTTTACAATTTAATATGAAAACATTTAGAAACAGCATGTTCGCGGTCACCATCTTCTCAGGGTTTATTAACAATCATGTATTAAAATTATTTTATTTTCCACTTCAAAATACTAATGAGACATGTATTGCGGTATGTTTTATATGAGTAGCTTAAACCACATTCATTTTACTCATCATATTTAAGGATGCGGTTGGAATCCGTTGCGGTTTGGTGAATATTTTGAACGAAAATGAAGAATAAGTTTCGGTTTGTGACAATATTGGCTTGTTTGTTTGCTTTAATCGCAAATATATAACATGATATTACTTACACTTCCTATTGTAATAGGCCAATTAAAATCGACTAACAAGAATTTGTTTGCTAATCAAAACAATATCGTAAGCTTACAATTAGTTCTTGTTAACTGTTTTCTATTATTATTTATTACACAGCGCTTCTCTGTTAAACTTTACTTGATTACTTTCAATTTTGTGGCACGCTTTTTCAATTTAACCTAAATGAATTCGAAATACTCCGATCTAATAGAGATACTTATATCTTTGATTTAAGTAGCGTTGTAATATACCAATTTAATTCGGCTAGTTGGAATTTAGTGTTGTCAAAGAGAATAACCCTTGGATTCTTATTTCCTGTAACCAGACCTAGAAACTATTTTCTGCGAGGACGAGAGAAAACGATTAACAAACAAACTGACGCGTAAGTTTGTACGATTCAGTTAGATCGTGAGGTATACATTGAGATTGACACATAAGAGTATTAGTAAGCAATCTGACAAAAGTCAAAATATTTCTTTTCTTCATAACGGCATAAATTTTCATGTTTCAGTCGGTTTTTTCTACTCTCATTAAATATAAAAATTTCAGGAATTACTCTTTTAGCCATACCTCAACATGAAATCTTATCATTTGTGTATTAAATCAAAAGCAAAATTCTGTGACAATGTGTGTCATCTCCCAATCATAATTCACATAATAATTTTTTTATTGTCTGCGGTCTTTCCTGCTTCGTGGTGTAAAACTTATTCAACCCCTCTTCTCAAAATTGTAAGCCTCACACAACTAAGGTACGTGAGGGTAATATGGCCACTTTAAATAAATATTTTAATAAAACCAAAACGAGGAGGAGGATAGAGACAAAAACACAAAGTAAAAGTCTGTAAGAGCGTAGTTCTACCCCGGTCGAGTCGACCCATTCGTGCTACAACCATAACATAGCTGCATCATGGCTCTACCACGTACAAAATCGTATCACAGAGACATCTATGTAAACAAAGCTGTAGTTTTTGAGTTATAAGAAAGTGACTATATTATCCTCAAGCACGCTATCTATAGAATTATTTCCATCTTACGCTTTTTATCAAATCTTCTTACATATTTTATTCACCAACAAGTGTTTTCTTTGTTTTTAAAATACCTTGCTATTTTAGTTTCAATCATGCTTTCGTCTAAGACACAGCACTACTATTACTATTCTCAAAGTAACAGAGGTAATTCGGGAGGCCTTGAAGGAAAGAAAAGTACTTCCACTTATTAATATTACCCATGCGTTCAATATGGCAGAACATGGTATCATCTTCGTCAAGCTTCATACAAGAATTATGGAGCTTGGTGCCTGTTCAGATTTCAACTCATTAATCGGCCACAATCCTGGACGTGGTTTGTACCGAACTTGGCCCTTTTTCACATTTTTGTCATTATAGAGATTTGATATATACGTGTATCTCAACAAATATCAAGCCATAATAACTGGAAGTATTCAACTGTGTTTAATAAGTGTCTAGACTTGACGTTAGTTGAGTTTCACCTGTCACGTTTGAAGGTTCTATACTCGTATATCTAATAGTAATTAATTTAGTTCTATCATACCTTATGAGAGGAATTATTCTATATAATATGTAATTAGATTTTCAGCAACAATTTGAATTAAATTTTGTATTTAGATAATGTTTTACTTTTCACATTTATCTGGAGACGTTTCATCCCTAAGATTTTTTTCTCTCGGTCGCTCAGGTACTTATAATAGTGATAAGATAACAGTTGTCTACTTTGACTCAATCTTATGTTGGTGCACCCAAATTCAGAAAATCAGTGGGTCTGTACTCGCTAAACTGAATGCTCAAAGCAAAATCAAAAAAGCATCATAATAGAAACTTTCTTAAAATCAAGGAAAGAACTCTGGTGCAAATTTTTATACATGGTAGAGTCATGTTGCAGCTATATTAGTAGTATAGTTGCAGCACGAATGGATTGGCTCGACCGGCGAAAGATCATGCTCTCACAGAATACCAGCGTAATATAGCACCTTAACAATGCTTCGTATGGTGAGTACAGAATACCGGAAATCCTTTTTACTGGAAAAGAGACATTCCATCTTAGTCCTCAGGGGTGACAATGCATCTGCATTTTGGTTCTTTATTGAGGATAGATTTAGATGTCTGTGGGTCACAGCAACCGCTTACCATCAGGTGAACTGTGTGCTCGTTTGTCACCCTATTCTATAAAAAATCACTTATTTTGTCCATTGCTGAATTGAAAGAAGATTAAATCAGGTCGGTATTATATAATAATCTTGTTTCTATCTTTAAAGTTTAATAAGACCAGTTGCATTCCATTCCATTATAGTCATATGAAACTGTTCAAACCATAGCCGGCACCGCTATGGTAGCTTTTCAGTAAAAAATTGTAGTACGAGTATATGTGAAATACAAAAATATACAGGACTAAAACTATTGTGTTTACAAAATTTCCACCATTGTTTATAACATGAATTATACTGTTGCATAGTAATTTTGGACAGTGAGTTCAAAGTAATTGATATACTGTCTGGATCTGGAGTATAGCCTTTTTTTAAAATACAATATGCATTTTTTTTGTCTGTAGGTGACATTATCTATTAAAATAATAGAGCGTTAAATTTAAAACACGTAAATAATATATTTTAAAGTCAGGAATACAATTTATTTTTTCATCAATATTAAATGAAACGCTCATGCGGCGTGCACGTTTGGATTTTACAAACGATTTAATAATATTTTTAATATCTCTTTAAAGTCCTGTTCAAGGATACGTTTAGTGCATTAACTACATAGTCTTATCAGATGAAGCGTAAAAGAGTATAATTATTAAGGAGCTAAATTAGAAAAAAATCTTTTTTCTAATTTAGCTCCTTAATAAAAATAAATTTTGTGAAATTTGATTGCAATGCCATTTTAAGTGAATTTTAGAGCTTTCTAAATTTATTCCTGGAAATACTGATTTTTTATTTAAGTTAATAATTTGTATCTGCTTTCATTACATTTAATACTTGAATTTATTATTTGCTTCTTGATTAAAACGTAGATAATTAATTTCTAAAGCTATTTTTGAGTTAAAGGTAGTTTTTTGATACCATAATTTAATCTATGAATCATAAATAATGCTTTTGACTTTAATAAGTGCTATGTGAAAGCCAATTTAGAATAAAAATAATTTGACTGTGACTCTGACTACAGCGTGTATTGTTAGCTTATTTGGCTTTTTTGTTTATTTAATATTTTAGAGTAATAAACATACATAATCAATATTTATGTCATTGTAACCCAGGCATCTTTTGTAGTCATACGATTTGTTTTCATTTCATTCATAATTGTTGCAAAGTACGAGTATATCAGATGTCTCAAATTTGTATGCGTTTTTGTGTCGCCCATAGTTCAAGGAATTTAATTACTACTAAATAAATTTATTACATTTTTTTATGAAATATATATGAAATTATTCAACAATATTTTTAATATAATTAAAAAAAAACTATCATACAGTCCTACTTCCTACGGTTTAATGCTAAGAACGCTGGCACCGTTTCCTCGCTAAATGGCTATACTTTGCCTTTGAGCGAGATAATCTCGACGGCAACAACACAACAAACAACAACAAAAAAATTCTCAGAAACTCTATTTGTGCTATTTACTCAGTTCATTAATATTTTTTGTATCACATCGGTAGGCATTGATTTTTCAGGCTATAACCAAATTTATGTTATCCAAGGAACAAGATATTGACAAGCGACATGGAACTATTTTTTTTAAATTTATTCTTAAGCGCTTATTACATTATCCAATTTTTAGAAAATCTAATTAGGAAGTTGGAAAGTGTAATCATAGTTAGAACAGTTAGGATCCGATTTAGTTAAAGTTGGAGGTCCCGACCGCTCTACTTTCTAAATTGTCTACAATTTAGGACAGTGTAATCGCAACGTTATGATTTAGAACGACCAGTCGGCGCCCGCGCTTCGACCTAAGTGGACGTCTTGATTGCACGTGCGACATTTGTATGCGATGGCGAGTGAAGCGACAGAATTGAGCAGTGGTTCGTGTGGCAGCATGTCCACAGAAAAAGAATTTTTACAAAAATTTTTACGAAAATTTATTACAAATTTTAGACCTGTATAGGGTAAATGCCCTATTTGTATAGTAAAAATAATGAAAACTATTTAAAAAAAGCAATGCGTGAAGAGGGCTTCAAGGTGTTGTTAAATATTTACAAATACAATGACAAGTATTCCTTAACCCAGCATATTCTCTTTTTTCATTTTTTAATGTCCATTGTTCCCACCACGGCTAAGGCAAGTCCTATTTTCTGCTGTTTTGATAAATACGGCGCCATCGATCAAACGTGCAACCCCGTCGATACTTATTTACGAATATGCTTCGTCACGATTTAGAATTCAATTTAGTGTAATGTGATCACTAGCTTCCAACTTAGGTTCCTAATTAGATTTTCTAAAAATTGGATAATGTAATAAGCGCTTTAGAAAGAGTGTTACATTATTTATATTTTAAATTTTGCCAAACTGTAAGCCAGTTTGTCGGCACTCGGGACGCTCTGAACAATTAAAGAAAACTGAGTGTTATTATAAAGATCAATCAATTATTGTATTATTGGTGTGCTTTTCTTTGTCTCATTATACATATGAAATCAACCATTTTCTGCCGACTTCCAAAAAGTAGACGGTACTCACTTTGTACTGGGGGAACCGATTTCGATGATTCTTTTTTTATATGAAAGCTGATAGTTCTCGTGTGGTCCCATATGAATTTGATCAAGTTCAGACCAATGGTTATTGAGTTATTCTTAAATAACTTATATTGAAGTCCGCTGTATAAATTTTTTAATTTTTAATTATCTTATTAGCATATTAATAAACTATCTGATATAATTATGACGGCGAAGAAAGCCGTTTTTCATATGATTACTTCCGTTGTTTGCAGTACTTATGAAAAAGCAAAAATTATTACAATGCAAGAAAATTTAAGCACACTCGAAACTCGAACAAACGATGACGCAAAAACCGAGTTCACTACGCTGTTACAGTAGTTCGTGCAGTTTCTCATAAAAGACTAATAACTGTAGCTGGACAAGTTGCTTTGTGAATGGAAGTAAAAAGTGGAATTTCTGCAATGTGCAATAACTATTCTACCTTAAAATTTAAATTGAACTAGTTGTGCTGTGCGGGGCATGTGTTGCATTTCTTTGTTACTTATTTACAGTTCCTGTATTACATTACACTGCATTATGAGTTGACTGGCAGATGATGACAACTGATATTAAGTCCGGCTCCTTTTGCTATTTTATATTGTGCATAATTTTTATCAGAAACATTCGCACGCGCGCATAACATTTCTAAAGATTTCGTAATCGGATGTATACCTTTTTTTACATATGGAAATATCTACGCATACTCGCCTCGCGGGTACAAGGACGGATTATGTCGGTCTCGCACCGACTAAAACCCCACGGTGTTCTACCTTCGCCGCATATTGGCAGGGCCACAGGAACGCTTCCGCACACATTCGCGGCCCCACCAGCGCTGGCCGCCTTATGGCAGGCCCTTCTATATAGGATATAAATAATACGTAAGCATTCAGTGTCAGTGCAGTGCAATTATAATTCAATGTCGTTATCACACATTTATGTAATGTGATAGACGTAATTACTTGACAACAATAAAATAGAAGGCCTTTCATCGAGTTTGGCACAAAGCGCTTCTTTCGAAGCTCCCTTCCTATGGGGTTCCCGAGAAATTGTGCAATTCAGAGAAATCACCAGCTTTCATGCAGATCGGAGCATGAAGGTCGTTGTAGATGGTGCATGCTCCGACTACAAGCCTATTAACGCTGGTGTTCCACAAGGCTAGGTGCTATCACCAACGCTGTTTCTTCTGCATATCAATGATATGTTGCAAACCGGTAACATTCATTGCTATGCGGATGACAGCACAGCTGATGCTCTATATACCGGCCGTGCCAATCTTTCTCGGGAAAACGTCGCCGAGTACCAGAACAAACTTGTGTCTGAAGTCGAGTCTTTGCTGAACAAAGTCTCGGATTGAGGGCGACAAATCTAGTCCAGTTTAATCCTCAGAAGACACAAGTTTGCGCCTTTACCGCTAAAAAGATCACCTGTGTCGTATCTCCTCAGTTTCAAGGTACTCCTTTTGTTACCTCAGTCAGTATTGGAATACTCGTTGTCGACATATCGAGTGATGTGCAGTTTAGTGGTCACTTGGAAGGGAAGGCCAAATTGGCCTCTAAAAAGTTTGGCGTGCTCAGGAAAGCGGGACGGTATTTCATGCCGGCATAACGCCTGCAACTTTACAAGGCGCAGGTTCGGCCTCACATGGAGTACTGTTTCGATCTCTGGGTTGGGGCTCCCTAGTGCCAGCTCCTTCCACTTGACCGCATCCAGCGCAGAGCGGCTCGAATCGTCGACGACCGCGTCCTTTCCGATCGGCTCGATTGAAGAAGAGATGTTGCATCCCTTTGCATTTTCTTTCGCATTTACCACGGAGAGTGCTCTGAGGAATTGGTCGGATTAATCCTAGCCGCCAAATTTCACGAACGCACATTGAGGCAGAACTCCCGATACCATCCAAATTATCTGGATGATTGGCGGTCCACCACTGTGCGATTTAGAAGATGTTTTCGTCCTCACACAACTTCTTTGTTGAATCGATTACCACCAGCGATTTTTTCGGACCTTCAAGAAAAGAGCCTACTCCTTTATAAAAGGCCGGCAACGTATCTGCAATTCCCCAGGTTCCCCTGGTTGTCAGTTGTTCATGGGCCGCTGTAGTCACTTGCCATCAGGTGAGCCGCATACTCGATTGCCCCCTCTCCTTAAAAAAAAAGATTTAGTACGCTAACCAATAGCATCACTGCTTATCTCGATGCGAAACATGGCAGTGCGCTAAGCCGCCTCCACAGGCTTGGCAAACAACGGCAAGCAGCGAACACCAAACAACAAATTAATAGAATCAGGCGTTACTTTGCGGAAGTCCATTATATTAAAGTTGACAAAAAAATTGCATTGCGTACATCCGCCACTACTACTCCCAACACCACTACACTAAGAAAGACACACCACTGACGACAATACGACACGTGGTTCGCCTCTGCACGAAGCATCCTAAGGTGATATAGACTATAGATGGATGTATTGTGCACGCAATTAAGGGAGGGCGGGAGGTGCTCTTCAAACTAGGTAAGACACATCATTTTAATTCATCCAGCGGATGTACGTAAAGTATTTTTTTTGTCAACTTTAATACCAAACAGCAAACACAAACGTGTGGATAGGTGTGTTGCCTGTTTTTGTTTGTGTTTGCCAGTGATCGGCGTCTGTGTCGGGTTTTGTGCACAAATCAAAGGGTGTTTGACAAATCTGTTTGCGATGTATCCAAATGCTTGGTAGATTGTACGCGCGAGCTTGAGGACAGCGGATGGAGTTACTAGTGATTATTATTATCATACTCTACTCTGTGCCATTGTGTATTTAGGTACTGGTGTTGTTGGTAAAGTTCTTTTTCGGTTAATTTTATTTTGACTTTTTTTTTTAAATAAAAATAGGTCAACCTGAAAGTAATCGCTGCCACTAGCTCGTAGTCCGCCATGTTTGCCCATCCGGAATATACTAGCACGTTCACCGTGTTTGTGTTGGGTGATTGTGGGATCGATGTTTCGCACGTGTTTGGGGATTCTTGGTGTAATCTATACTTTATACTTATTTTTTATTTTCTACCCTTTATCTTCGACATCATCATCATCATCATTACAGACCTTCACAAATCCACAGCTGAACATATGCCTCTCCTAAGAAATGCAACGAAACACGGCCCCGAGCCACCTGCATCCATATTGTAAGTAACACTTCCCTTAACGGTACAAGGCTACCATTCGAAAACCTCACTTTCTCAACGGATGTCTGTTCTTCAAGCTATATGGCCGGACCATTGCCACTTCTGCTTACTCATCCGTTGAGCTGTGTCGGTGACTCTTGTTTTTTTATAGAATAGGGGCGACAAACGAGCTCACAGTCCACTTGATGGTAAGTGGATACTGTGGCATATAGACATCTACATCTATCCTCAATAAAGAATCAAAACGCAGATGCGTTCCTCGTGGACGTTGGAATGTCCCGCATTAAGCTGCAATTTACGCTGGTATTCTGTGAAAGCGTGGTCCTTCCCCGGTCGAGCCGACCCATTCCTCCTACAACCATAACATAGCTGCAGCGTAGATCTACTATCTACTACAAATATCCTAATACTCCGAGCATAGCCCTCTCCATAGCCCGCTGAACAAACTTGAGCTTTCTCATATGGCCAGCGGTGAAGGATAAGGATACGGCCAGCGGACAGAACCATGTGTCATCACTAGACATATATGAAATTAAAAATAGAGAAAAAAAGCTGTATGCAATATGTAAAAAATCCTGCCCTTTTTTATAGAGAAATATGAAATTACCTCCTAAACAATTAAATTAAAGTTAATTAAATGGGGAAACTTATATGGCAATAGATGAGACGCGAGCGGCCATCGAATAACATTATCTAAAGGTTTACTTATTAGTTTATAGACACGTTGCATAATTCTTTCGTCAGACATAATGATTAAAAAAGGACACGTTTTATAATTGCAGTTACTTCTATCTTCTATCTAGACACATTAACAAACATAATAAAAAATAATCATCAACACAGCAACACAATAACAGAAAAAACCACTAAGAAGCAAATTTCGCGCGATGAAATTGGAAAAGTTCGAAAGTAGAAGATTAAGAGGAAGAAGTCAGCTTACTACACGTGCGGTCCTTTTGAGCATGTAAGCATGCTCACAAGGTTCCGCAACTCACGTACCGCGGTTGTGCTGTGCTATTAAGCGCGCGCGGTGCCGGTTTGGGCGAACCATAGATTTAGGGGGTAATCTGTGGGGCGAACACTCGAAAATACAGACTCTGGTACCGCTACATGTTTAAAGACTACTGTTTACGTGTTGGGAGATTAAAAATTTGCTGAATATTAAGAAAATTGCAGTAAAAACATACATTTATTAGGATATGACATCTATGAGGATAGTACATTTATTATATTATTATTTTTCTATTTCTTTTGGCACAAACAGTCAAAAAAATGACATAAACTTAACAATAGCTAAAAAAGGACAAAGAGTCCCCAAACATTTCATATTTGTCTTACATTTTAGACTCTTAAATCTAAGACTATGCTATACGTAAACATTGGAAACTATGCATACATTATATGCCGTATCATGGCTACATAAGAAAACATATTATCACCCTCTCTCGTCTCGTGTCCTAAGACCAGAAACGCTGTAACCCTCTCGCACCTATATCGCAAATTCCTAGACCGGCAACGGGAAGCAGCATTAAGGATGCGAGACGTTCGTAACCACGATCGCAAATCCGACTGCCAATCTATTTTCGAGATGTTGGCGCTGTTAGCCAATGCGGATATTACACACACACAGGACACAGGGCACGTGGCCTGAAAGTTCGCGAGCTATTTAAAAAGTGGAAAGGCAGCAATTAGGATGGGGATGAGGATGATGATGGTTTATGAATTGGTATTCTTGCCAATCATCATGTCCCCTCTGTTGAGCTATTTAACTGCTGTCCGAGTGGGGGTGTGCGTACCTCCGTCTCTGAATGCTTAGCTCGTATCGGTCGACGTACTGGACAGCCTGCCAAGCGTGGCCATCACGGTGATTCATATCTACCATAAGAGAGGCACATGTCCAGCAGTGAACCGTTTAGGGGGATAGTGATTATGAGGAGCCTTGTATTTGTTATGCATACATACATGCATATATATACGATCAAAATTCTTAAATTCATGTTTTTTATTTCATAGTACGGCTGGAACAAAAAAAAAATTACTTTAAAAATAAAATTTAAACGAAACTTTTATATAAACAAAAAAAATGTATCACAATTTAAAATAAATATAAAATATTAATAGCCAAAATTGAAAAACACCGCCAGTATTTAAAAAGATGTTTGACTCGTGTCTGTTACGAGTATATTAAACTTAAATAAAGCTCCTTCAAATATTAACGAAACCTTCGCTTACTCATTACACGGAATGAAGGTATGCTTTCAAATTATTTGTTAATGAGCTCGTTTAAAGCTTTCAATTTATCTTCAATGTATCATGAAAATGGATTAACCACGTAGTTGAATATGTTACTTTTAAAGTACTTATTAAAGATTCAGTACAACGTGTAATTTTAAAAACGTGTTTTATATTTTAAGGTGTAATTATGTTCTTAAGATATTTCATTTAATTTATTTTACATAAATAGCAATTTCTTTGAAGGGAATAAGAAAGAAAGTCATATCTTTTTTTTATTCATCTTTTTATTATCACCCACCATTTGTTTTTAGTTGAGTATGCATGACAAACAAGATTTCAGTCTACATAATAAAAATTGGTCTAATACATTCCGTCAGTTCGTAGACCTTGACACTTGCAGTGCAGTTACGTTATCGTCTCGGAAGACTAAGGTGAAATACCGTAGTCTACAATTCATCCATCTACAATACTCGTTCACTATATTACTACTATAATGAAATTCTTCAAAGCAGATAAAATAAAATACGTGTGCACTGCTGCTTATCAGCAGAAATAAGTGAGAGTATGTCACCTACACGCACGAACTCAGCAAAGGATCAGAAATCCAAATGAGAAAAGGAAATCTTTAGAATCCACATAAGCCCACGTGATACATTGTATTTTATATTTTAGAATTGTCGAATTACACGCTCGGGTGCAGCAGCGCGTTTCTTCTTGTAGTGTTCTTAGTATAAATTAGTCATTACATATTACTTAGTAGAGAATAACCATGGTAAAGTTTTATTTGCTGATGATAATTCGTTGATTTTCAGACTTAAACGGCATTGGTTAAAATGGGACGAAGTTGACAGTGGAATAAGGGGTAATGAGTGTCACTTAAGGAAAAAACCATAAAAGACAAAAATTCAGGCTTTATGATAATATTTCTGTATTACTTACTATGGTTAATAACTTAGTACTTTTACTCTTGAAATTAATAATTTGATTATATTAAACTTTAAAAATGTATAATATTTGACCACCATTACCCTAACATGTAGGTAATCCTACTCCTGGTGAATTCCATCTAATACAGAGTGCATGAACTGCGCGATTTCACTCGAACTGTTCTTGTACCAAGTTTTGTAAATAATTAAGCAGCTGTTCGCAGTATCATCATCTTAATTGTCATTGAATATGTTAGATAAACTTTTATTCTACTTTGATCAGTAGTTTTTATTTTGATGAATGCGTTTCTTGGCCTTGTCTACGTATTTTCTTTATTATTAGAACTTATGTCTTTTACTTTGCTGCATTCGAATAGCCCGAAAAGAGATCAAAGTAACTAACTCTTTTTAGCAGTTAGGCCACAACAATTGAAATAAACAAACAACTAAGCGAATCATTATAAATGTTACCTTATACGATTTCATGGGGTTAAAAAAAAGTAAAATTACATCTAAACTGCAAAAAAGACTTTATGTGTCCTTTTGGATCAATAAGTATTATATTTTAAAATTAAAAACTTTCAATATTATTTTTTATTTCATAAAGTAGCAAGGAAACTTAGTTCTGTAGCAAACGCCGTAAAAATATTTACATACATGTGTTGAAACAGTTAGATTAGTTTATTTTAGTTATTTCCATAGCATAATGTCATATGCAATCTTGTTATGGGGTAATGCGACTGGCACGGAGCAAATACAAAGAGGAGGTGTTGTAATTAGATTTCACTATGTAACAACGCGTGACAATTTGCGGGGTGAGGGGATGTTAAGCCCCACCCACTTTACTATTTTCCATCTACCGATAAATAGTAAAATTACTCGCATCGTTCCATATCGATGTTGCAATGTAGTTTAGCTACCTTGACGATAAATGGCGACTTGTTCACAAAATTATTACAAAAACTATAAAAATAATATTTTGGCGATTAAAAATTCTTGAGAACTGAATGCAAAACAAATTTTAACACCTTCTTATGATTATTTTACCAATACTCATCTCTACTTACCTTTATCTTTTTAGTTCCCATGACAAAAAGTGTCACCATCTAGTATCGAATAAATAAAATAGAACCTTTTTAATAAATTAGGTATAAAATTACTTACAAATTAAATGTGATGTCATCAATAGCATCAGAGCGTCTATCTGAGTAGTTTTTTTACACGATAAAACACAACACTTCATCCTTTTCTTCTTAATACTACGAAAATACACCATACATCGATACATAAGCGCACAGGACGAACGCTGACAGTATTCTAAGTAAAGCCACGCCCACTGTGATGACATCAGGACCTAGTTATAATCACAATGCACAGTTGCTTATGCCATCTTCTTTTTATATTTGCTTCGTGGCGACATGCATTGAAACCAATTGTTTTGCAAAAGAGAGCTAAAAGAACTGACAATGTTATGTTATTAGAAATAATTTGAACGTATTAAGATGCTCTGCGATATTGTGGGTAAGTCTCCGCTGATACTTTGTAGATGGCACGCTCTGTGTTTCTTTGCGTCTTACTAGGAAGAAGAGGGGCTGCTAGCTTATACTCTGTGGTGGCGGATATCGCTATCCCCATGCCTTGCAAAGTGTGCGTGGGGTTTACCATTGTCGGCTTTGTTGATATTTTGTAAAGGTTTTTTTTTGATCGAAACAATTTTAAACCGTAAATTTAATTGATATAGAAAATTTGCAATTAAAACATTAAATTTAGTTTTGTTTCATAAGTTGTGTTAGAACTTTTCAGGTTTTTATAATGACGCTCTTAATTTCGATCTAGTCTCATTTATTGCAGCAGCTACTGTTGTCGATAAAGTCTCTATTCTTAACCATACTGTTCTCAGCCTTTGTGATGCTCATGCCCCAGTTAACAAGGTTAGATTGAAGCATCCTCCAGCCCCATAGATGACGGAGGGCGTAAAGTTGGTAATGTCTAGACAAAATCGTGCTTTTCTTTGTTTCGAAAAGAGAACGTACTAAGGAAAATTGGTTGTCTTTTAAAGCAGTTAGAAATAGGTGCAACCGGACGGTACGTGCAGCTAAACGCCGATATTTCAATAATTGTATTAATAATTATTCTCCCGTTAAATTGTGGAGATTTCTTAGATCTTTTGGTCTTTACAGGTCAGCTACATTGGATTGTGGTCCTTCTCTTTCTCTTGATAAAATCAACTAACATTTTACTTCTGTAAAAGCAACGGATCCTACAATTCGCTTCCAAATTGTTTCTTCCATTGCTTCTATGCAAACTTCTAACATTCATACTTTTAACTTCTCTCCTGTTTTTGAGCATGGTGTTAAAAAGTCCATTTTAAAAATTCAGTCCAAGGCGGTGGGTTAAGATGAGATAAGAAGACAGATTATGGTAGTACTATTTATCACCTTCATCTTCTTCCAGCAATTTCCAATATTATAAGTTTTTCCCTTGATTCCAGTCAGTACCCTTATCTCTGGAAAAGAGCTTTTAAAAAGTCCTGAAAGTTCCTATTCCCATTCTTAACAAACATTTTCACCCAATATCCACTCTACCTTTTCTTTCCAAAATTTTAGAATCATGTGTTTACAATCAAATTTCTACTTTTATTTCAAAATATATGATAAAAAAGCAGCATTACTGGTACTAGTTGATTTTTCTAATGCTTTCAACACAGTTAATAATGAAATCCTCCTTTCCATACTGTCTCATCTACATTTGCATTGGAATGGCTTGCATCTTAATTTCGGGGCAGCAATCAGTATATGTGGGGCAAATGACCCCAGCTTGGGCCGATGTGGAAGTTGGTGTACCACAAGGCGGTATTCTTTCTCCTATAATTTTTTCAGTTTTTATAAACTTTCTTACATCCATCTTTGATTGCTCGTACCATCTGTATGCCGATGTCCTTCACCTATGAGTGCAAGCAGAAATTGGGGATATATAAATAATTCAATTAAAAAAACTAAATGATAGAGAGACTTGTGGACGATAAATATGACACTTATTTGGGACAGTTGGTCACACTCCCAGTGTCCTACTCCTATCTTGGGACTTCAGATGACCTTATCTATGCGAGAGCAATTAATTTATGTCTTCTTCCGGCTCCACGATCTTATCAGTCTACAGGGTGCGCGCGTTAAATGTTGCCAGGTTGTGTGTTCTAAGGTGGCAAACAAACCTTTAACGTGGATTCTCAGCATCCCATGCCCTGCTATTATCGTGGGTTCCACCGTAGCCAGGTATGGCGGAGCCGCCGGGGACAGGGGCCATTACTGCAAACCTTACGTAATGGGGATATATTGCTATAGTAGCCACGCTTGGCAAGCAGTTTGGCAATAAACACAATTTTAAACTAGTAATTTTACTTTTATCAGAAAGATGCTGCCCATCTTCTAGTTTATGTACCACTGTCGCCTTTTACGACACTCATGTGATGATATGGGGTAGTGGATATTCTTACACCACCGCTACACAGCCACATACTGAAGATAAAAACAATAATTTGGGTCATTTATAATCTCTTACAGCATTATTTAAGAGAGCTACGACTTTGACGAATACAGAGTCATTCAAACATAAAACGGTATTAGAAAATATGGTAATACTTAGAATAGTCGAAAATGAACCGAATCAAATTGTTGAGAAGGCGTTTGAACTTATGTAGAAGAGTTTAAGATAGGTCTGAGTAACACACATTCACATAATCAATAATGGGCAATATCAAAGAATAGAAAAGAAGAAGCTTAGTTTTAAAAGACAGGGCTGAGCTATTTTCTAAACCGACAACCGATGAAAAAGAAAAGTTCTGGAGCAGCCTTGTCCTAGCAAGATGGAGTTGTGACCTGATAAAATATGAAGAAATTCAATGGATGCCGGTGACTTAGGACTATACTTTGTAGCAATCTATAGGAGAGGCCTATGTTTAGCAGTGGCTTAGTGATGTGCAGTAATAATGGTGATTATGATGAAATTTACTTATAAAAACCTTTAATATTTTAGTTAATAAAAAGGATTCATTGCTCACTAACTAAATAACTGCGTTGTGTATTGTAATTTTATGAAATAACTTCACAAAACGACAAAATTAAACTGGTCGGGGCGTCTCTTCCTTAATTAGATTGTATTAAATTTCTCTATACCTTCTTGGTTTGTAAAACAATTAATGAGGATATCGCTGATGAAGGGAACAATAAAGTACAGGCTCAAAGTTTATACCGTAACTTCTTTATTAACTTATTGCTTTTAACTCCATTAAAACGTAGAATACTATATTCCTTTCACGACGTAATTCAATAATTAAAATTTTATTAATAAATTAGTAATATCTTTATATAAAGGAGCATAATTAATATTGGCATGTATCATGTATTGTTAAAAATTTAATAATATGTTAAGTTTAGTTTTTAGTCCGTTTTATAGTAAATAAAGCATTGGGTTCGTCAATTGGCCTGATAATCTCGAAGATCAAGGCCAATCCTTCCTACAGCGTAAGAGACCTATGTGCAGTAGTGGACTATGAGCTGATAAAGAAGATGAAAATATACAACTTTGGTTGAAGATATTTAAGTCACTAATTTACCACGTGTCGGCGACATAAGTGTTCAATCATCAAGGAATATATAAATTATAATATATTAACGAATAAATGAATTTGATTAAATTATAAATTAAATGGAAAGTAGAACGACAATTGGATTAATAAATAAAATTACATAATAAGCCATACTTTTTCATTCGTCTCTAAGTAAAAGTGACAAACAAGCACATGGTCCGCCTGAAAATAGATGCAGCAGGCCATAAAGGCGTATATATAGATATGTAGATAAAAACAAGAGAACCATGATGACGAAAATGGAATGCCTCGTTACCAGTTAAAATGGTCTCTTGTTTTTGTCACTCCACATACATGAAGCACAGTAGCATTATTCGAATAGGTATCAGAAATACAAAAGGGAATTAAATTGTTTGATTAAAGTTTGTTTTGTAACCGATGTCGCTATTTACACAATAAATTTTTATAAGTGCAGCACACAAAAACGAGAACGCGTTTATTTATGCGCGCACAAGTCTTTATTAAATAAATGGAATTGTTCGTTTTATAAATTTCATTGTTTCGGACAAGAATAATCCAAAGTTACAGTTATTGTCTCGTCGTTAAAAACCTACTTACTTGTTTATGACTTGAACAAAGGCTTTATATCAAGCCTTTTTGAAAACTAACGGTATTTTATCAAGGGTCTTACGCAAGGCTTAATTATGTTTTATTGCTGTCTGTTTCTACTCTAAATTGTTCTATTGTAAAATATCGTTTTTATTAAAAAAAAGTTACCTCCACACTGGGATTTTTGTAGTCGTGGAGGCAGTTTACATGCATAAATTACACAAGAACACACATCTAGAACTGGAAAATTAATTTGTAATTTTTTTATTTTTTTATTAATTTAAAAATAATCGGCCGGAGGCGTAAAGTAAACGCTCGGCTGCTCTCTATCTCTTAGTTGTCGACTTACCACGCATTTGAACCAAACGATTTGCTTTATCGTAGCTCGTCTTTCTTTTCTTTTTTTTTATAGGATAAGGGTAACAAACGAGCACGCAGTCCACCTAATGGTGGTAAGTGGATGCTGTGGCCCATAGACATCTACATTTATCCTCGATTACGAATCAAAATGCAGATGCGTTGTCACCCGTGAGGACTAAGATGGAAAGCGTCGTTTCCAGTAAAAAGGGTCTCCGGTTCTCTACACTCACCACACGAAACACAGCTGCATCATGCTGCTATTTTACGCTGGTATTCTGTGAGAGCGTGGTCCTTCCCCGGTCGAGCCGACCCATTCGTGCTACAACTATACTAGAAATATAGCTGCAGCATGGCTCTACCACGTACTAATTTTCTTCTTTCTATCCAATTACCACGTCGGTGTCTTCAAGGCAAGAGTAAATAGACTGTTGTTAAGCCAAGTTAGTGCACTTTACCGTCTCCGATTACCATCATGTGTGATAGTAGTCAAGCACGCCAGTGCTAAGCCATTAGAATAGTTAAAAAATACAAATATTTCTTCCGTGTGGGATTTAAACCCACGGCTCTCAGTGCCATAACTCTAAGTCACTGCGTAGCGAGTCGTCAAAAGCTAACTTTTGTGTAGCTCTTTAATTATTATTAGCATCGGGTTCATCAGTTTAGATGTATATAGTGTAAGTACGTATTTCTATCTTTTCCATCAGTCCGTAAACATCCCCCTGTTTTAAGAGGATTTTCCTTAATAGCTTGACAGATAGATTAATGATCACAGTACCAATTCCGAAAACGTGTCGCACCTTTAAAGCTGCCACTCGTCACCAGTCTGTGTATTCGCGTCTGATATAAAAACATGTATAGCTCAAGCATACGTATTTCTATACCTACTTCTGCACTATCAGGTTTGTATCTTAACGTTTATTGGAATGGCGGAGGTTAACTAAGGTATAGACACCTAAATCCGAGGGGTTATTAAGTTGGTACCATATTTCGAAATATTTAGAAAAACTGCGTTTACGAGCAATTTACAAGCTCCTTTTTACTGCAAGACATCTCATTGAATAAACATAATATAACACTGCACAGTCATATCATCAAAGATCTGAAGTAATGTGTATACATTTTAAAATAGCAGCTGGTCTGAATACACGCTTCATACATTTTGGACTTTGTGCACGCGAGTACCATGTTTTTAAATAATGATTTTTTGGTTATTTTGGTACCGTGTGTGTATTTGATAACTGTTTAATCGAAAACACTAAACCTTCTATATTTTGAGTGTTCACAATTTTTTCGCACTTTCCGTTAGTTTCAGTAACGCGTAGGTTCCTATTTCCTTTTTTATAACTTTCACAAACTTAGGTACGTAGTTGTAAACATTTATGAATAGTAATGCACGACTACATTATATAATTTTACACAATACCCTTCTTCAAAGAGAGCCACATAATGTTTGTACTGCTATTGTAATAATACGACGAGTATTAAAATAAATAAAATTGATTAGCTAGGTATATTAGATAATAATAGGATTTTATTTCATAAGTATAAAATTTTTATATTGATAATGCGGATGGATGCTTATTACGCAATCAATCCATAGATCTCCACAAATATTCACATATCTACATACTGTTGCTGAGATAATATTTCTGGAAAATTTGTTCTCGCTGTAGGTTTTGTGAAAGTAAATCAAATTGGTCAACAACACCTTGTTAATTAATAAATGCATTATAAAAAAGAAAATTAACTTGTCAGGTCTACACCCAAGGGGATGATTATTCATATTTTATAAGTTATAATAATTTTGGTTGTAGTATAATGCACAGCATGTATTATTGCTTCCTAACTTTTCCTTTGCATTTTGTACCAAATAAATTTTTACATCGAAACAAGGTGCCTCTGACTCCTACTCGTATTTAATTAGTTTAGAATACCAATCAAGATATAATAGCTAAACCTATTGTCTATTTCAAGAGTAGAAACAATTATGTTTTAGATAAAAATAGCCAATCCTTCAAAAAAGTACAATAAATGCTTAATTTTCGACTTCTTTCGAGTTTTAGTAAAAATACCGCGGAAATAGGTGACTTTACGTTACTTAAGGAATAAGAGGGGTATTAACTAAGGATGTATCGGATGTTATCCGTGTAGAGGTGGTGTAAGAATATCCAGTAACCTAAATCGTCGGTGTCGTTAGAAATGACAAAGGACAACAAACTAAGAGATGGGCAACAAGGTCTTAGTTGCAATTAGAAAATAAATAAATGCGGCTGCCACTCTGCCTCATAAGTGTGGTAACTATGGCAATTATTCCTCTTATAAGGCCATCTATGGGAAGGCCTAAGTTCAGCAGTGGCCTTTGATAAGCTGTAATAAAGTAATAGGTATCGGACGGAGGCTGCTGCCTCAACATTTACATCTATCACAGTCACAGTCTCAATTTTTGATTTAAATATTCAGACTCAAGTTATTGAGTGAGTAATGACAAAGATAGAAAGTTATTTTATTCCTCTTTCAAGATTAAGAACGCTCCCCTCGTTGTTAAACTTTTTGTTGCCAGTATTGTAGTTATTAGCAATTTCCCTGGTGTTGTAGTTGTTCATGGATGACGGTCGACACTTACCATCAGGTGAGCAGCATTCTCGTTTACACCTTCTTCGATAAAAAAAGAATAAGTTTTTAATGTTTTACTTATTTACCAAAATATTTTTATCCTCCTGAAAGATATTTAAGTTAGGTATGTATCCTTAACGTTTATTCACTCAATAACAGCATAATGTTACTGTGTTTCGTATGGTGAGTGATGAACACCGCGGAACCATTGTACTGGTAGCGTAGCATTTCATCGTAGTCCTCAGGAGTGAAAATCAAGCTGCAGTTCATTTTTAATAAATGATAGATGTGCGTGTCTATGGACCACAGCATCCACTCACTATCAGGTGGACTGTGTGTTCGTTTATCACCTTTGCTTCTTCAAAAATACATTGTGGAGTGCCTGAGATCTCTAGGTGTCTCTAGGTATTAGAACTATTTTTCTTGCGTATTTTATATTATTTTATATTTTATTTTATTGTATTTTGTATTATTGTGTATTTTATATTATTTATGTATTTTATATTTTATTTGATATTCCCGACGTTTCGAGTACTTTACAGCACCCATCGTCGCGGGGGGCGGGGGGGACTGAGGTGTTCGACGTCCCAATGTCATAGTTAACCACGGCTACCTCCAGATTTAAAATTATTAAGTTTTGTTCCGATCTCTCTGTAAGTTCATACTGCGTAGATCGAAGTGCTCAATCCTTAAATGTGTTCCAGTAACAGATTAAAGAATACTATTTGTCTATCTAACCCCTCTCACTTCCTCCGCTTAATTATGGTCATTGATCTGCTTGAAGAATGTTGTCTTTTTAATGCATAAGTTTGTATCTGTATTTTATTTTTATTTGTCTTTATTATTTTTTTATTTTAGTGCACCCTACCCATTGTTATTTTTATTATTTTGTATTTATTTCTTCTTCTGGGTTGTCTGGAAGAGATTGCTATGTAGCAATAAGACCGCCTTTTGTATTTTCCTCAATAGTTGTTATTTTTTTTGATGTTGTTATCTTTTCTTGGTGTACAATAAAGAGTATTGTATTGTATTGTATTGTACTCTAAACGTCGGGAATATAAAATACGAGTAAGTTAATATACGCGATAAAATCCGTAAAAACTAGTTTTATTTAAATGTGAAGTGTTCGCGTACATATAAGAAATCATTAACTATTATTCTGTCTAGAAGTCTGTCTGGATAGCTGGGCTTGCACTGCTGTGTTCCGGTCTAAAGTGTATAAAGAGCCAGTATAAAAAGATTGTGAGGCATTTCATCTTAGTCCTTAGAAGAGAACGCATCTGTAGATTTGTTGTTTTCTTTGTTTAAAGTTAGCTGCCGGTGTCCATGGACTGCAGTAACCACTTACCATCATGTAAACTATAAGTTCGTTTGTCTGTATAAATAAATAACTAAAACGGGTACGGTAGTAGTGCTCTAAAATGTTTTAGTGTAATTCGTTTCTATAACGATACATATATCCAAGCATAAATCGATATAATGGATGGTAAATATGCGTAAATCCAATTTTTACTTCCGTTTTTGATGCTATTTGCCATTGCCGTACTCCGAAATGGCGAAGCGGTAGTACGCACTAAAACATACAGCTTACATTTACTTTCTAAATTTTACACTAAAAGCGTAATAACATTTCTATAGACATAAAGTAAAGTAAAATTACAACCTAAATCTACTGCTACTTCTTGCGGCTGGGCACAGGCCTCCTTTATTTTCTGAGAGGGATATAGAGAATAGAATACAATTATAATAAATTTTATTCAATATAGACTACAATTAATTCTCATTGAAAGTTATCATTTCACGCCTCATAACGCGAAGCGTTATTAGGTAGTGGATTAATCTCGACAAGTCAAGGTAAGGCAAGGTTGTGTTCTTATAATGCTTCTATCATAAACCATATTACACTTATACAATAATATGAGTAGCGGTATATAAAGAACACATTCTAAAAATCATTTAATATTGCTACTAAAAAAAAATGGTTTGAAAAAATCTTACGTGGACGTCCGTTCATGTGCATGTAAAATTTAAACTTTGTAGTAATGCACAATACTAAAACATTTTACAATAAAACTTTGCAATAATACTTTGCGTAGTTTTATAACTGCAGTCGGAATTAATTTTGTTGTATTTCGAAGCAAAACTTAATAATTGTGTATTGTCATATGTGTAATAAATACTAATAGTGGGTCAACTCCTTTGTTATACCGCAAAATACCTACAAGGCTGTCTCGACATCTAGTCGCTAAAGTATACAAGGCTTGTCACTAAACATTTCTTTAAATAATAATATCACAACCAAAGATGTTTTATAGGTCCAGATACCGTGTACGCGCGCCTCAAACGCTTCCATTTCAAAGGCGCCAATATTGGCGTATTCGTTCGATCGTTCCGCCATTACGCCAGCGACGTTCGCTGTGAACATACGTCACGCACCGGTGTTTTTAATTTCGCAAAATGACTGTTTGTGCTGTGAAATCATTTAAAAATTACTCTTGGAAAAAGATAAGGATAAGAACATCACTTTTCATAAGTAACTACACAATTTTATGGTGTATTTCTTTGTAAAAGAATACGAAAGCCAAATGTACAAGTAATATTACTGCGCAATAATATTCGAGTGTTGCCTAGTCTATGAAATGTTTTTACCATTTTTTAATGTCATGATCAACCACAAAGGTTATCTGTATAGGGGTTTTAAACAGTCTAATTTTACAGATTTTACCCAACCTATAGAGTTAAACCGTTTTAAGGGTTAGGGTTGAACTACATCTGGCAGCATGAAATTGCACTTTCCTGTGCTTCTATCCTTTTTGGTCACTCAGAACCGTTATAGTAGTAACCGGTATAGTTCCACCCTCAAAAAGCCGATTGTAAACGGTTTTAAAAGTTTTCTATCATTCTTGACAATTCATACTAATATAATATTATAAATGTGAAAGTGTGATTTTTTTGTTTATTTCTTTTTGTCCTTCCTTCACGCAGCAACGGAACGGAGCAATTAAAAAAAATTAAACATTTTGCTATCTCTTGGCTGAAGTTTACGCTTAACCAATCTTACTTTTTTTCGTCATTTTACTTAGGATTGAAAAATAATTTAACGTCTTCGTAAAAAGCGGCAATATTTTGTGTTCTACAGTACAAAAGTGTAGTACTCTGTATATATTTAGTAATAATAGATTATAAATATATGTTACAAACATAAATATCTACTGTGCTTTTTTATTTATTTTAACTGTTACATTAATTATAGGTTTTATTACATATCTTCAATATTTTAGTGTGATGTTCGTACCTATATAAAACACACATAAGCAACCATATCCCCATACACACACACACACACACACACACACAAATGCACACGCCACGCACACACATTTTATACTCTTAGAATCAATAGGTACGTCAATAGGAATGAAATATAAAATCTCCCACATTTTTTGGGTAATCGATTCGCACTGTTATTACCGAAGTCACGCACATTAATGCAGCTATGGTAAGATACTCACGCACACATGAATCAAAGACTGTCTTCACTATGAACGTTGCGGTGTGTTAGCAACACGGTATCTGGACCTATAAAACATCTTTGATCACAACATTATATTTATTATTTATTAATATTTATATAGTATTCTTCGTAATAATTTATATTTTTATAAAAAGAAATGCTCTCAGAAATGAGAGGAGGCCTGTGCCCAGCAGTGGGATGTATAATAGGCTGTAGCTTCACTATAGTTTTATACAAATATACAAATAATTACTATTTTACAAAACTAGTTGAGTCCCGCACCTTCACCTGATTCGTCGTGATGGAAACAAAAGCTTGTGCTGGTAGGTACTTACCTAATTTCACTATATTGTACCTATATAGCAGTATTTCAGGTATTCCCTTAAAATTTTGGATAGGGAATAGAACATTGAACATAATAAATAAAAGAGGTTAAAATATACGTTGTTTCTGTTTATTCAACCGTCTCGTTACAGATGTGCAACCAACTAATAATTACGACATTATTATTAGTTTTTATTAATTATTATCTTTTGTTGAATTTAATGATATAATAAATTGTCATCCTTACATATAAGTCAATTAAAAATCATGATGAAAAGCAATCACATGGTTATCTATAATATAAAAATGAATAGCTGAATATGTTGCTAAGCGCAAATCTCGAGAGCAGCTGAACCGATAACGCTAATTCTTTTTTTTTATAATATTCCTTGAAGTACGAGGATGGTTCTTACGGAGAGAAAAATTTAAATAATTGCCTGAAAAAGTCTAAAAACAACACTTTTTTATATTTCCATACAAAAGCTTCGTAATAATACTTAAAAGTCAATTTGAACTTTAATACCATACTATAAAGTTTAAGTGTTAGTGGAGGGGTTCCGGGAAGGCAAAATATTGAGAGACGTTAGTATCGTATAGATATTAATATCAATATTTGTAAGATGGTAACAAACAACAAAAAAATTGATATCCATGAAATCGTAGTAAATTCCACGCGGGCGAAGTCGCGGGGCACAGCTAGTTAGAATTAAATTTTACTTAAAACGTCACACAATCTTTCTCAATATATACTTCAAAATAATACCGAGTAATATCGTGTTGTTGGGTGAACACCAAACGCGAACTAATTCCGTGTACGTGACAACAGGCCGGCGTCGCTCTTGCTACCTGCATGAAATAATTACCTACAATCGCGAGGCGCCCCCGGGGCAGAACGCAGTCGGGGCTAGCGCGTTATAGGTGATTGAATGTTAGTTTTTAACGCTGTTTACATAAATAGTTTTTTTGTAAATACGTTTTGTTTTGTGTGTTTAGTATATTTTAATCGTAGGATAAAATAGTTGAAAAAGTTTTAATATAATTTAAGGATAATATATATGTATATTACCTATCTATTTAATAAATTATAATGCCAAAACGTCGTTCCTACTATAATAGCTGTGGGGATGGGAATGGATGCTTAATGAGCAAACAAAAGGATTCAGATATATAATTTTTTAACTTACAGAAGGATAATGAAAGGTGAATTTATTTCATTTTTTTTGTTAGTTATGGACGGATACTTAGAGCGAAAAAAGAATTAAGTAATAATTTAACTACAGAAGTAATACCTAAGTAATTTATTACAAAACTTATTTGAAATTCACTTCACTACCCAAGTACACACTTACATGTTACCTATACTTGTCTTTTGTAATTAAAATATTATAATTTATAATAACAAAAAATACGCAAATTAAAACTTTGTTTAGAAGATTCTTAACTAAGTAGAATACGATCACATTTCTAATGGGAATCGTATTTCGGGTTTAGTTGTTTTTTACATTATCTACCTATTTCCAGGCCTCTGTCACTCTTTCTACCTGCGTGAAATAATTACCTACAATCGCGAGCTGCCCCAGGGGTAGATCGCAGTCGGGGCTAGCGAGCTCTATACGATTGAATGTTAAAGTTTTTTTTAAGGCTGTTTACGTAAATATTTTTTTGTAAATACTTGTTGAAATACTCGTCGAAATAGTTTTTGTTTAGTGTTTAGTATATTTAATTGTGGGATAAAATAGTTGAAAAGGTTTTAATGTAATTTAAGAATTATATATTTGTATATTACCTATCTATTTGATAAATTATAATGCCAAAACGCTGTTCCTACTATAATTGTTGCGGGGATGGATGCTTAATGAGCAATTAAAAGGATTCAGATATATTTTTTGAGTTACCGAAGCATAATGAAAGGTAAAATTATTTCATTTTTAGATAGGTACTTATAGCGGAAAAATAATTAAGTAATAATTTAACTACAGAAGTAATACCTAAGTATTTTATTGCAAAATTTAGTTGGAATTTACTTCACTACCCAAGTGCCTACTTACATATCTATACTCGTCTTTGTAATTATAATATTTTAAGTTATAATAGCACAAAATACTGAAAATAAAACTTTGTTTACAAGATTATCAACTAAGTAGATTACGATCATATTTCTGTTAGGAATTGTATTTCTGATTTATTTGTTGTTCACGCTTTCTACCTATACGAACCATCGCTATTCCCGACGAATGGCCTTGTACTGTGGGTGTCGTAAGAGGCGACAGAGGGAAACAAATCAGGAGATGTGAATCAGAGTCTTCCTAATAACAACTAAAATAAAAAAAAAATAGAACTACGGTTGGCAATTCACTTGCCCACCATGGCAACTATGGTAAATATCCCTCCTATGACGCAATCTACGAAGGAGGCCTATGTTCAGCAGTGGACTTTAATAGACTGTAACGGTAATGTTAACGGTAAGTACAAGTGGTCAATCAAAACATAAAAATGGATTCGCTTTAATCATGTTTAGAGTCACACTTGAAAAGGGAATCGATGCTCGCGGTACACACATAGCACTGATAACAGTGTTGCCTGTCGCTGCGAACCTAATGATGTATGACCATCTATAGGAAACCATATTATTTTTCTGGATCTTCCCATATTTGCCTGATATGACACATACGAATGATTGATGAGACCATGGATCCTCTCATGCCACCTTCATTGTCCTACGTCTTGAGTGGAAATAATGCATTTCATTATTATTGATTGTATAAATCATTCAAGAACAGTTCTTACAACTGATACATATGTTAAGATATATAAAAGTGAAGCAATTATATATTTTGGTACCACATAACCTTTTTTGAAATTTATAAAAAAATATTTGAAATGATCTTAAAGAGTTTCTTAACATAGAAAGTAGACTTGCAATTCTGTAAATAACCGTCAATAAGTTTATTGTTAATGTTCAAAGGTTGCGAAGGCTAAAGGTTTTTTATAGTTGAAGGTCACAGGAAAAGAAGGAGCTCATTAACATTCTCATTGTTTCGAGTAATTAAAGAATTAAACCTAAAATTTCAATTTCTACACTTACAACTCTACTAGAATATGATTTGTACCCATATAAAAAAGGAACAGTGTATATTTAACATAATATATTGTTATTTTAAGAGATTGGGTTGGTAAATAAACAATAGTTTGTAATTTAATTACCTAACTCCCAAATGTAAAAGGCAAGAAGGTGCTCATTGTCACAATGATCTCCTTTTTACATTTTACAAATTAATTGGTGATCGTAAACAATGTCTAATTACATAAACACACTAATGAAATAAAATACATGTTAATTAAGATGAAATTTATTTGTGGGGTAAGTTAATATATTCGGGTAAAATTAATTTTAAAGATAAAAAAAGAACCGGGGCCCTACAAACAGCAGTAAGGGCAGAAAATGTATGAACTACTGAAATGTTGGTGCGAGAAGACCCACGAATTACATATACGGACATCGAAAAGATTGTAGGCATTAGTTCGGGCAGCATTCATACCATCCTACATCAACATCTTGAAGTGAGGAAGCTTTGATGTCGATGGATCCCTCGTTTGCTCTTCGAAAGCAAAAAACAGACTCCTGTCGATTGGTGCCATGAAATGCGTGTACGTTTTGAAAACGGGGCATCTAGGCGTGTTTCAGAAATCGTTACTGGTGACGAGACATGGATCTATCAATATGAGCCGGAAAATAAAGGGCAATCATCGGTATAGGTCTACTCAGAAAGACAGTTACTGACAATACTGCAAAGACCTCGCAACGTCGTCAAAAACAATGGTGGCTAGTTTTTTTTCGCGGAGCGGACATTATTTGTCGACGTCAATGCTGAAAAATTGTAGGTCAGTCAACTCTGAATGGTATACTACAGTTGCATTACCCAAAGCTTTTCAAGCTGTGCGGGAGAGAAGACCAAAGACCGGGCTTCGGGGAATCATGCTGCATCACGATAGCGCCTCTTCACATACCTCCCTTAGAACAAAAGCATTTATTGAGGAATCTGGTGTTGAAGCCGTGGCTGCCTACGAAGAAGCGATTTTCGACCTGTCAGATCAAGACTGACAAAAGTGTTTTCAGAGTTGACTTTGTATAGAGCATGATGGAGAATATTTTGAAAAGATGTAAAATAAATATTAATAATATCTAGAATACTTTTCGTATATCTTAAAACTTATTGAGTGTCCTACGTATTATTGTCCATTTTGAGATAAATAAGCAAAAACTTTTAAAAACCTTACGTACAAAGGAGTCTTATTTAGTCTTAAATAAATTTATGCAAGGAAGCTTATTTGGCAGCTGTCATTTGTATGACAAAATAATACAGATGGCCGACCATGAGCGCGTTTTCTGTTACAATCGCTCCGATCAGCCCGTTCTAGCGTGGTTTCATAGACAATGGGCACCTTTTTACGCGGTATAGAATGCAATGAGCGCGTTTTATCCTAAAGTACAATTTTTTTAAATTCGCTTTACACAAAATCAGCGCCTTTTATCGTGTTTAAAATAACGTGCTCTGATTGGCCATAGAAAACGAAGTAAAATGGTATAGTTCATTCCAAAAACGTAAAATTGTCAATGAGCTCCTTTTTTCCCTGTGCCCTTCAGTTGTAATGCTCTATACTTTATATTAATTTGTTTCTTGCTATTATCTTTCGTCTAATTTGCTGTTAAGATAACAATATTATAGTTGCAGATACTAGTAAGGGGATTGTTAGATTGATTGTTTGAATTATAATAGTTGACATTTTTACACTTTCCAAAAATTTATTCATATTTTAAACTCGATATGGAACCACGGCAACAACAATTATCTAGAAGCAAGAAAATTTCTTTTTTTATAGGATATGGGTATAGTACAAAATGCAGATGCGTATTCACCCATGAGGACTAAGATGGAATGCCTCATTTCCAGTAAAAAGGGTCTACGCTTTTGTACACTCACCATACGAAACATAGCAGCGTTGAGCTGCTATTTTACTATTTGGTATTCTGTGAGGGCGTGGTTTTTCCCCGGTCGAGCCGACCCATTCGTGCTACAACTATACTACTAATATAGCTGCAGCATGGCTCTACCACGTAAAATTTATTAAATTAAAAATGAACTGACATTAATATCCAGTAGATACCGTATTTATACTGACAGTTAAGATTAATCGAGTTTATTTTATTGTGCATGTGGGTTTTCCCAAAGGATGCATAAATATCTTTAAACTTTTCTCTTGTCGTTAAATATTATTATGCATTTAATATTATTATATTTAATATTTATTTAATATTATTATATATTTATGCATTTTGTACTCTTTCATTTCATTTAGTTTTACCGATATTATTGATGTATTCTACATTTTTAAATATTTCTTTATCAGGTCTGTGTTTGAGGTCACCTGCGGTTGTACAAGTGCTGCAGCGGCCACTAACTGTCGAATGGACTGCAAACCCGTTTGTCAGTTCAATGTTTACGAAAAATTATTTAGCAAACTTGTGTAAAAATTTAGTTTTGATAAATTGCTTTTACCGTTTAGTGGCGGTGTAAGAATATCCATTACCTCATAATATCATCTCGTGGGTGTCGTAAGACGCGGCAGAGTGAAACAAATTAGGAGATGGACATCAGCGTTTTCCTAATCAAAAATTATATATTAATTAAAAACGACTATAAATAAAAATTGTGGTTGTCAACCTGTATGCTAAGCGTGACAACTATGGTAACTAGTATGAAGGTAAAGTTTGTAAATTAATTCCTTTTAAAATGCACCAAAACTAGCTTGGCTACAATAACCATTACATAAATCTGCCAAGTGACACTTTTCTACGACGAAAATTTCATTATCCTAAAACATGCATTTATTACGCCAATTTATGTTCATACTTCATGTTATTAAGTAATACCCTTCCCTACCCCTAAATTGTATAAATCTAATTTAATTCTTATTTCTTTAAATCAACAGACAATAGAAGTTGAGGCAAACGGTAAACTTCAATAAAAAAACTTAAGATGTTTTTCCCCCACCCACAATAATTCTTCACCCCATTTTATACGTGGGTATTGTAGAAGGCTACTATTGGATATACCAGAATGATCTTAATATGGCTTTCGATATATACCATCATAATATGCGGTAGAAGCAGGCGTTGTTTAAGCCAGGCGTAAACCGAAACTTGGGATAGGGAGCAGCGTCCGCGGTGCGAGACTTCTGGCATAGATGATTTAACAATACTACTGATTTAACAATTCGGCAATACTCGTAGATGTGATGTATATACAGACACGCGTTCTTGTGTGCGTTGGCAAGCTCATATATATAGATCACAATATAATACAATAAGTTTGATTTGTGTTTCGTAAAGTGGGGAAATAATAATATTTATGTACATCATAACATATACATAATATAAAAATTAAACTATTAGTGTCATATAAAATTACAAAAATATATCATCTATACTGATATTATAAAGAAGTAATGTTAGTAAGTTTGTGAGTTTGTTTGTAGAAAGTAATCTCTAACTACTGAACCGATTTTAAAAATTCTTTCACCAGTAGAAAGCTACATTATTCCTGAGTGACATAGGCTATATTTGATTGTGATTAATAATATTTTTAATGTGAAATAACCATAGTTGTCAATCGATTCCGATAATAAATCATAGACACTCAGTACTAAAAACACACACAAGATAATTTCATCACAAGTAAAAATGTTTGACGCCCAACAAAGTAGGCACGGGTCAGCTAGTTTTAAATAATTAATGTTTGTTTGTTCGTATTTTATGCACTGCCATACCGTTCAACAGATTGCGCTAAAACTTTGTCAACTTATTGCTTGCACTTGTGCGAACGTTATAGGCATAGTAGGTACAATTAACTTACAGTAGGTTGTGCGCGTATCGTACAAATTTATTAGAAAGTTATATTATATCATTCAACTTCAACGAATGTATTATCATTCCTAATTAAACCATATAACTCTTCCAAATTTAAAACGATATATCCACAATTATTTCTCTTGCGGCAGCAACGCGTCTGGTACCAGCTAGTATATTACGAGTATATTTATGCAGTTTGGATTTTCATGACTTAACGCAATTGATAATCGGTTATAAGAAATAATACACACTAGCATTTGACGATCCTAAAATAAACAATACATAATTAGAATCACGTAAGTTTTAAATGTAACAATTAAACTATAACGTCCTACTAGTTATATAGCTTATAAGTAAATATAAATAAAACATTAATTTGCTTATCTCACTGCGCACAACTTTTCTGTTTACTTTCCGTGTTAATGGTACTCCGCTTTTTGGCGCAAACACGCTCGGACGATATGGAGCGTTCCTGACCTTACGCACACAGAGAAAATATGCACGTGTATCTATACACACAGTTAAGAATAAAACAGCTTCATGAATTAAAATATCTATACTGCGATGGTCCTTTCCTTCAACAAATCCTTCTAACGGGAGAGGTCCAATTCCAGTAGAGGACTTTTACGGGTTGGTGATGATGATGATGATTATGATAAAATGCCAAAAACCTTTTGGTAGTTTTCGACGTTAAGACCATCTTATATTATGTCAGGTTGAGTGTAAGTTTTGTCTTCATATACACATCGTGGGCGTGCGATGCTACCGTGATGATTGATTAAAAAAAATTGAATTTTTTTTCAGAAATTTAGGTTTTCTGACGATATTTACCTACATCGTTTAGTAAAAAGTTGAAGAAACCTATATTTACACCTTTAAGTTATGTGTACACCAGTGCGCTTTCCTGTTCATCTTGCGTCCTTCTCTAACTAACGCATGCCTGAGCAAGCAAACATAGCGCATGCAATAGCGGATCCGCTAAAACTAGTTCGACAACAGCGCATACTTCTAGCGAACGCTGATCCGTCACCAGTGGGTTGGAATGCAATATTTCGTGCATATTAGTAAACACAATGGTGGAAGACAAAGTTAGGTAATGAGTTACGTTTCGTAATTGTGGTTCCACCATTTTCAAAAGCTTGTAGAAAGTGGCTTTAGTCATTCGTGTGCAATTTTAAAAAATAATGTCATTGTTTAGCTCTAAATCTTTCAATATTGTGTTGTTTCGTTTCTTCAAATATTCTTTCATCCAGATTCTCCTTTTCTTGCGTTTTTTCCCTGCACTTAAGAGCCCTCTTACATTTCGGCGTTTCGCAAATTTAGGTATACCGAGCGGGCGGCGAGCTACGCGACCGATACTTTCTTTCATATCTATTCACTCGCTCGCACTATAATACTGTGAGTATGGCGATCTCCCGAATATTGATCTTCCATAATACAAAGTTTTCTTAGGATGGACTTCAGTGGATGGAAAATTTTTGGTGGGTCATTTTAATGTTATCGTATTAATTTATTATTATGTAATTATAAAATTTATTATTTATTATTATATACCATTTTGATATATTTTCCATTATAAGTACACATAAATATTTTAATTGTTACGCCGTAATCGAATGTTAATAAACGATTATGTCTACTACCGGTAGAATAGTGGTATAAATAAATAAATAGTACGGTTGTTTCAATAAATAAAACAAACAAAAGTAACTAATATTTTTTTTAATCGGTACTTACAGTCAATTACCATATTTTTATTAGAAGAATATTTGCTGCGACGGCATTGACCGAACTTTTCTCGAGTCGATAATTTCAGGCAGTTTACACGTTTCATAAAAAGCTTGTAACTTGGGTAACATATTGAAAATCTAAAATTGGTTGTCTTTGTAATTTTTTAAGTACTTTTACTGCATAGTCTGGCCCAGTACATATTATGGCAAGTATTCAGATATTTTTATTTGCTAAATGAAGCTGGCCTTGGATTTGGTAAAACCAGTCATTATTTTGATTTAATGTTACACTTGAATCACTGAATTTATAAACTTTAACTTTTTTTTGGTCGAAAGGCCGTGTCAAAATCTATTCCGAAAGCGGAAATAGGACATTTAACTTCAATAAGACCGTTGCTGTATAAACCATTAGGTGCCCTCAAATAACAATGATGTAGGTCAATGAATAGACCACATTTTTCTATAATAATATTTTCTTGTTTGCTCAATTGTGTCAATGCTACAGACTCGTTGTCCCCACCATGCTTAATGGAAGAGACGTGATCTAAATTATAACTATATAAAATAAGTTTTAAACCGATCGATCAAAAATTGCGGTCGTAGTTGACGATGCTTTAGCACGCAGGCAATCGACGCACACTACGGTAGTATCGAAACACGTAGCGCGCGAAATCAACTGACGCAGGTCCAACCAAAGAGAATAAATATAATGGTAACCTCCACAAGCGCTCGCGCGATAGTGAACGCAGATGGCCGGCGCAGTGAAATATATGGTACTTTTATTTGATTAATTAAAATATAATAGTACCGATTTAAAAAGTAAAAATAATAATATAGTTTAACCAAATGTTGATATATTTATATAGTATAAATTTTACATCTACATGATGTAGAACTTCGGAAATATAGAGGCTTGTATCGAAGCTTTTTCGGTCGTTTTTTGAATTATGTATATATTTATTTCCCTAGCGTCAAAGGCATATAACGAAAATGTCATAGAATTATTACGTATAGAATACTAGTACGCACACCAAAAGTGAAGCAAGTAAAACTAACGCGAAACCGCGTAAGTTCACTCAGCTAGGGGTGTCCACTTTGAAAATACATCGATGTTTTTTTTCGATGTAATGCATCGAGACTGTGCATCGATATATTTCGATGCATCGGTTAGAAACATCGATGTTTTTGCAACATCGAGTACTTTTTATGACTTTACATTATAAATCTGTAGTCAACTTCCTGACATCCCCATTCAAACAATCGACAATTTTGAATGATCTACTCTTACATCGGCACTGTCTTTGTCCGCAGGCGTTGTGTGTGAGTGTGTGTATGTGAGTGTTCAAGGATGTAAGCCACAATGCCTTAAGGCATTCTCTCCCAGTGAATTATATATACTATTTATATTTGTATGTATTTATTTTATATATTAGTAAAATGTATATATATCTTAGTTATTTATTTTTTATTTTGTTTTTATTCTATTCTGCTACACATTTTCAGTTCGCCCTTTGTATTATTTTATATTAAGGAATGTAATAAAGAATAAATAAATTATTATTAATAGTCATTAGTCATTGTACCTACTACTAAATAAACGGCGGTTCTAGAACAAAATTCACGAAAAATGTGTCCCGAGTCAACCTATAAAAACGTATTATTTATATATAATCTTACTTGAGACAATTTAGCAGCCTTTCAACTACAACCAGAAGCTGGTTTCATCTTATGCAGCTTCTAGCGAAAATTATCGGATTGATTTTTTGTTTTTACAATTAATGTGAATTTAATTTAAATACTACGTACGTTGTGTCTAAGCAAAATTTTACTTTTAAATTATTAAAATAGTCCTTATCGAAAATATATATTGATATAAATAGTTTTTCTCGTTTTGTGATACAGTAATTTTGGAGTGTATTATCAATCGACAAAACGAAGACTGGCGCGCAATTGCAACTCTCTTTGCATTTTGGAACTCTTTTGACTCGGACACTTGAGAGCAGATCCGAGGTCCATTTAGTAGTAGGTCAATGTTTACGATATTATTTTAAATGATTTTAATAGAAAGAAAGCATGCATCACAATAAAAATACTTACATATGGAATATAACTCCATCTTTTGTAAATTTTAAGTATTTTGACTGCTTTATGATCGCACCGATCGGTATTTTTTGAAGAGCACCTACTTCGGCGGAAACGATTCATGTAATAATAAAATCGATTTCTTAAGCAGTTTTTATAAACGCACAAGCTTTTAAATCCAATACCTTGGCAGAGGGGAATAATTATGCGAGATGAGTCTGAGGTTAAATGGTCTTAAGGCGGCTATCACTTGCCTGCCGCAAGGGCAATCTAGGGTGTAGGAGTGGGGATGACCCTTAATTGCCTCCTTAATTGTGATGTGTGTATGCAAGCAGGGGCAATTTACTAAGTCGGCCCTGCGGCAGAGCGACATGGGCGCAAGATCTTCCTTGCTCCCTAGATCATAGCTACCACGCCACATGGGGCAATTTCAAACAGTTCGTAAGCGACTTTCGCATGCAGCACACGTCATAATGAATACCAATAAAATATGAAATTTGGACACTGGTGATAGAAGTGTATAAAGAGGCGGCTTCTTCACCCAGTATCTCCTTTTTGTCTTTTTTTTTGCGGTAGCACCGCAGAAAGAACGTTATCTGAACGTCGTAACGATTTTAAACGTGGTAGAGTCATACTGCAGCTTTTAAAGACTGTGTTATTAGTGTAATTATTAATTAATTAGTTGTTTTATCAATAAATATGGGTGTCTATGGGCCACAGTATCCACTTAACGTCAGGTGAACTGTGCTCATTTGTCACCCTTATTCTATATAAAAAGAGCCATTCCTATATTTACCGATTCATTTATATTTTGATAAAACTAGCGCCATTCTCAACGCGTGTGTCCAGCGAGACGTACACTCTCACATAGAATGGCAGGCATGTGTGTAGAGACAGTTCTGATATTGCCCCGATCGCTGTTCGTCCTAGATTGCCCTGCGGCACGAAAGTGAGAAGCCGCCTTAAGACCGAGACAGACCAGACGATTTTCTTTAATACACAACCAGCCAATCTCAATTTCTTGATTCCGCTAATGGACTGACAGCCGCTAACTAGCGTCACCAACAGGTTTATACGAGTATTATAACTTCTAAATCAGAGCATGTTTTAGTTTTTCTGATTTAGAAGTTATAATATTAATAGTGATAGATAAGTATACCTGTTTACAATTGACTGGTTATCATTGATTCGATGTTTTATGAAAATACATCGATACATCGAGTATATCAATAGCTTTCCAAAACATCGGATCGGTTCGATGCATCGTATTGTAAACATCGAGTGAATTCGATGCATCGATGTATACCGAATATCCCTACACTCAGCGACGCGTCAGTGCGCAACGTCAAGTCTTACGGAGAAGAGCTCGCGAAATATTATAAAAAATTACCGTTTGTGTTGTAAAATATTGTCACAACAGTGATGGTAAACATAAAAAAGTTATGACATTACATTTTTACATATAAGTTCATATATATGATTCATTATAAGTACGTAAAACTAAAAAAATACTTACATAAGCTATCATAATACAAATTTTGCTAGTTGTGAGGAAAAAATCACAATTTTCTTTTAAAAATATTTGTTTTCTATTTATTTTTAAAACGTTTAATCGCAACATTCTATGTAAAAATCAAATGTTTATATATATAGATACCTACTTCTCTAACTATTAACATAATATTAACAATGGGTGCTTATTTAAAACTAATACGAAGTGATCAGCTGATCGCGATCCGTCGACGCCATTTTAACGCAACTATTTTATATTAATTGCTTTGTTTATTGACTAAGTCGACGTTTCAGACATGGACGTATAAATATGGCGGACAGAATTTTGTTAAAAAAGAACTGATGCACTGTAATGGCGGCAGTGCAAGTATGTTTGCGTGTTATAAAGGGTTGTCATGTGCAACAAAATTTCCCCATTTTTTTTATAAAACTGTCTGTTAAAGTAAAAAATTAACTTTGACGAAATCCTGATTTATTATTACGTAACTAATATAAATTACACATTAGACGATTTAAAAATATTTAAGAATTTAAGATTATAATTTTAAATCGAAATTGATTGAAATATAATAATTCGAGTTCAATCAATTTCGATTTAAATTAATATTATTACAAACATTATATTATACAAAAATTGTATTACAGTATTGGAACGAAATATATGATAAATATTTATTAACGAAATATACAAGAAATAAACATATTATAGGTAACCAAAAAATTAATATAAGATTAATTTATAATATATTATTTTGGAATTCGTATGAAAACATTTAGAAACAGCATGGTAGCGATCACCTCATTCTCAAGGGTTATTATCAATCATATACTCTTTAGTAGTATACCCTAATAATCCTTACTAAACAATTTTTGCTTGGTAAAAATTTATACTTTGATAGATAAGGCCTGCATATTTTCTGAAATTTTGTTTTGAAAGCGTATACATGAAGAAATTACTGACTCTTTTGGATCGATTAACTGGTATAACTAACTTATGCTTGTTCCTAGTATTTACAGAATGTACATCACTAAATACAAATACATACATTAAATTTTCGTAAATATACTTAGAGGACAAAGTCAATATATTTATTTCTTTAAATTTTCTGCAAGTGTAAAGTTATAAATTATAGTTATTATTTATGGCAATAAGTCATTAATAATTACCATAATTTACTCATTTTCATGACAAACAACAATGTTAAAAATCTTTTTGGTGAACAATTTTTTAAACAATAAAAGACAGTTGTCTTTTACTTTCGAAGGTTCTTGAAATCCCCTCTAATTTAGAAATATGATGAAATCGAATTTCCAAATATTTTTCTGCTATATATTTAATAAGACTTACCTTGTGCTCTATCCCTGCGAATATGTGCTCAAATTCCAAGCTTACAAAAACCCTGTCATTGGCAATAAACTTTTGTAGTATTTTTGTAAATATATAATTTTGTTGCCTTCCATTGTACATTCTAATGTTTTCCTTAATAATCTTTCGTCCAACTATTTCGCAAGTACAACAAATAATTAAGAAATCTTTAGATGGAAAACGTAAACCTCCTAAAGTTTTCTAATTTATTAATTTGTGAAAGAAATGCCTTTCTACAGTATACAAACGCGCGGTGCATTTTTGGCATTTAATTTTTTTTATTGCATAATGAGCAATGCTACTCGCCTAATATCCTATTATTAACTTACTACAAAATGCATAAAACCGCATTATAATCGATCGAGTAATTTTTCAGGAAAATTGTAAGAAAAAAGTGCACAAAAAACAACCTTAAGAGGTTGTTGGGCAAACATATATACCGTATCCGTACCGACGTGGGTAAAAATAGCAATTTCCCAAATTTCGGGTAATTTTCCGTATAAATAATTAACAATACTGATCACGTGACTCTGACACACGAGCTGACTTATTATGGGTGCCTCACTGAGTTGTATAGCGAGATTCAGTCCGCCTTATTTATACGTCCATGGTTTCAGAGTATAGAATAAAAACTTTTTTTATTTACAACATCAAGAGATTATTAATAAGAACGACTTTACTAACCAGATGTCACTGTACACCCAAACATTAACCAGATGTCACTTTACACCCAAACGTAATCTATTTTTAACTGACTCCCAAAAAGGAGAGGTTAATTCGTATATACATGCTAAAATTTTAGTGATTGTTTTCCCGCAGCCAAATTAAACTGTCTCTACAGTAGAGTCAATTTATTAAAATAAAAAATATTACAATTAAAAATGGGCGTATTTACAATATCATGAGCTAGTCGGGCGTCCAGACTAGTTAATGTCGTATCACTACGTTTGATAATTCATGTTCTGAACATTTATTAGTGGCCCTTCACTGTGTAGGCAGCGCGGTAGCGCGTGCGATAGACTTAACACTGCGTTACGTTCAGCGAATTAATGTTTTTCAGGCTTTATTTTAGTAATACGGCATAAGCTAGCCTACACGCCTGATCTACTTGCCAGATATTGCTATTGGCTTGAGATCGCATTCGAGTTTTGTTTTCATCGATTCTAAATCTGCCATTTTAGCATCCTAATAATATTTATTTTAATAAATCTATTGTACTACCAAGACTAAATCATTTGACTTCAGGAAAACAACCATTAAAATTTCAGCGTGTATATTGTGTGTGTATATCCTTTCAAATAAAAAAAAATCTAAATCGGTTTAGAAATTATAGAATTAAGAACCTTCTCCTTTTTAAAATCGGTTAAAATTAAACATTACATGATGTGCTTATTGTATTTGAGCAAATTAATTATGTTTAATAATATTCTTACATTTTATTACGTCTGCATTTTTGAACCATTAAAATATGTATAATAATGTTATATTAGTACCATCATTATTGTGTTTATTTTATTCCATTTTATATTCCATATTATGATTCTCATAAAATATGTCTTCGTACGTACGTATCTTATTTCTCTATTATATCGATTATTTAAAATTAATCAATAAAATAGTGATTTGCATAATTTGATTGCAAACGTCAGAAACTGGTATCACTGAATGGAGTGTATGTGTGCGTGTGACGAGCGTAGGCACATTTGACTCGCGCCCACTAAAATAATGACCTTGCGTCACTTTAACGCTCGTGTTTGGTATTAGACTGCGTTTCTACTGCGTAATAATTCTATGGAAAATATATTCTATAATTATTAAAGTGTAGGATATTTGGAAGATAAAAATATTTTTTTGATGGTCGATATTCAATAGAATCTATAAATTAGAGCTCCCAAATCATGTCTTCGAGCGTTTTTGCCTAAACATGCACCGGCAGAATGATTATTACTGATTAAATAAATAAGTTATATAAAATCCGCTTTGAGCTTATTTGAGAAGAGTAAACGAACTATTTTTACCGGGTAATTGTTAATTCAATCAACAAACGATAAACATACAATTTCAACGAGGAAACCTTGTAATTTCGCGGTTTTTTGTAATACGCCTCTTAACCCAAAGTATGCCGCACAAGTTGACGAGTTGCATGCGACAAGCGCACGGTTATAGACGATAAGCTGCATGCGTCTTATGGTACAACGCTTGACGCAAGACGAACTGAACGTTGAAACGCAAAATGAACATGAAAGCGAAATTGAAAGCGCACTGGTGTAGAAATTGCTTTAGACACTGAATTCGGGCTATGGCACGTAACATAGAATGTAACGCTTGTTTGAAATATTTGTATGCAATAACATCATCTATTATATGTGGAATATAACACGAATTCATAATATCGTCATCATCTGCATTATCATCATCATCATCAACAACATCATCAATATAGCCCATCGCAAATCAAACCTACTAACCGGTATGAGCCTTCCGTTCGAGATCCTTTCTTAACCATCGGTTGTCGGTTCTTTACGCAATATAGGCGGCCCATTGCCACTTCAGCGTACTGATTCGATGGGCTGAATAATACAATGATTACATATATAAATAACATATGATAAGAGTAAATACTCAATGACCTCAATAGTGTCTCCCAACGGATAGGTTTTAAGATGAACATGGACAAAACAAAAATCATGTTTAACGTCCATGTCACACCTATGCCGGTAGTTGTTGGGAACACTAAGCTCGAAGTTGTTGACGAGTATGTTTACCTGGGACAAATAGTCCGACTAGGTAAGTCCAACTTCGACCGAGAGGTCAATCGACGGATTCAACTCGGCTGGGAAGCGTTCCGGAAACTACGACACATCTTCTCGTTAGACATACCTCAAAACCTGAAAATAAAAGTGTACAACCAGTGCGTGTTGCCAGTGATGACTTACGGATTTGAGATCGTGGTCCTTCACTGTTGACCGTATGAGGACGCTCAAAGTCGCTCAGCGAGCTATGGAGAGGGCTATGCTCGGGGTTTCTCTACGTGATAAACTTAGAAATGAGGATATCCGCAGTAGAACCAGAGTAACCGACATAGCCCAACGAATTAGTAAGCTGAAGTGGCAGTGGGCCGGCCATATAGCTCGAAGAACCGACTACCGATGGGGAAGAAAGGTTCTTGAGCGGCAGCCTCGTACCGGTAGACGAAGTGTAGGGAGACCCCCCACTAGATGGAGTGACGACCTGGTTAGACATGCAGGAAGTCGATGGATGCAGGTGGTTCAGGACCGTGCTTTGTGGCTTTCCTGGGGGGAGGCCTATGTTCAGCAGTGGACTTAGGAATGTCTGTAATGATGATGATGATGAAGAGTAAATACACAAAAATTCCAAAACGCTGAACACTATTTTAAAGCAATAGTGATTAATGGTAGTACTATTATTTCTTTTTTGTCTATTGCCTATAACATTGCTTATATTTGCTTATTATTTCTTTGGTAGGTTGCGGTTTGGAAAAGTGGTGGTTTTGAATCCGTCATTCGAATACTGTCGTTTACCACAATAATTATAAGCATTTTAAGCTTACCAGGATTGGTTAAAGGAAATATTACTAATGCTATTAGAATTACTCTTATTTTTTAAATTACAGATTAGTAACGGGCAGTGGCGTTAATAGTACAGGTGTCGGCTCTGCACCTAATAGCGTAACTTCGGAAAGGCCTACGTATAGTAGAGGATTTAAAGTTAAGAACAGTAAGCACTGTAAGCATCCATCGGAGCAATGTAATAAAATACAGTACAAATAATATACTTTTTAAAGGTTTTAAGGTCTATCAGTTAAAAAGTGACACCGCGTTAAGTGATCACTACAGTACTGCATGGTCAATTGAAAAGAGGCTACGCGGAGTGTGCTGTCAGAAGCTTACGGCTCATAAAGATGATGCCGTTTGAAGAATCTATCGTCTTTTGCTAAATTGTTTTTATATGAATTTTGGTTAATCTCCTTTGCTCCTCCTTAGGAAAATTAAGTTAGTTCTTTTCTGTGTTAATGTGAATAGACACTTGCTCTTAACTTATAACCCATACGTATAATGAAACGTAGAGCTTTTCATTATATTTTAGTAAGCACTACAAGAAAATTAATCCCGATTCAACTCTGAAACTCTACAATTTAATCAAACTTAACAAACTAAATTACTCGGGGGATCTTAGATTCATTCATCATGAAAAGTAAAACAATATTAAATAAATTTAGTTGTTAGATCTAATCTACATATTTTATTTTATATTTTCGGTAAAATATATTTTTCTTACTTGTAAAATTACAGTTTCAAATAATATCTTCGAAAATTTTTTAGGATGGGAAGTGTAGGCCGGCGCCCCACATTATGCAATGACGACGATATTTTCCTATGTTCAGCTGTTGACGATGATGATCATGAAAAAATTTTAGGGTGTTATATTAGTAATCAATTGTATATATAATTATGTATTTGATGATGCGGTGGTGATAGGGCTGCGGGGGAAGAGGAGTGCCAGTATTGCGAGGCGTCGCTCTTCCTACCCTCCGTAGCCGGCGGGGTCATAGGCCAGATTCGCCATGGGGGTTAGGAAAGCTAGTGCTTCTGAGTGCTCGTTTTTCTTGCCCTATGGCCTTCGTGCATCAGACACGGGAGCGTTCGTTGCACAGGTAAATTTGGAGGCTGCGGAGGAAGGCACGCTGTGTGTTCTGGTGCGCCTTACCTGAGAAGGAGATGGGGAGGAGTAGTCCTCTGCAGAGGAGGGGCTGCCGTGGGTTGGCCAGCGCTGGTGGGGCCGCGAATGTGTACGAAAGCGTTCCCGTAGTCTTGCCAATATGCGACGAAGGTGGAACACCATGGAATTATAGTAGGTGCGAGTCCGACATAATCCGTCCTTTCCCCGCGAGGCGGGTATGAGTAGGCATTTCTCCATGTAAAACAAAAAACGGAGGATAATATTAAATAAACAAAACATTTATCAGCTTTTAATTATGTACCCATCATAAAATATTGTTCGGTTTCTTTACTAATGTGTTACTACTCCACCAGACTGCGCACTGACTTAGCTGATATTTGTAAATTTTTTTTGTGGAAATTAGAAAAAGATCCTGCGTTGGCAGTGTGTTAATAGCTTAAGATATAAAACATTAATATGAACAATAATATCACTGTTGTGCATATACTTGTAAACCAAAATTATCGGCGTAACTAATATTCGATAATGAATCCCGAAAGATAACATATACAAAGCTAACATATTATGTACAAAACACAAATTGTTGGTATGTGAGTCTTGATGAGTTGTATATGCCTCCGTGTCTCTGAAAATGAATCGTATGAGTAGATTTGGACAGGTGAGTGTTTTCGTGAGAGTTGTTTGTCTTTTAATTTTTCTCCTAATTATGTCACACCATTTGTGAAGCTGTTAACAGCCCAATCAAAAATTAAAAGAAACATAATATGTAGGCTTATCTCTGCAGTCCACCAACATGCATCCGGATTTAGGCTTGTTAAGCCCACTTGGAGCTCTCCGTTTCTCGTAGATAACCAAGCCATCGCTGTTAAGCGTTAAGCTACACCACTACAAGTCGTCAAGGTGTTACTGCCCAACCCAGTCGAGACGAACTCCTTGTCCGAAATGATACTATACTACCTTTTCATTATTCCTTATTCCAAGTTATCGCTGGTATTATACCACATAAAGTAAAAGTCAAATATAACATTATCACAAAATAACATATTTAAAGTTTTTAAATGAGACAGTAATTAGCGTTAGTCCTCCAAAGTGTCTATAACATACTTATTAGTACTAATAATACTACGGCAATTAAAATTTTAATTAACATTTTCGTTGGTATCGGAGGGAATCAAACCCGTATTGCTTGCGTACTGTAAAATTAGCTAGCTGTTAGCTACTGGACTACAACGGCACTACTTTCAAAGCTTTTTTAAAATATAATATGTAGGAGAAAGGTTTGGCCATGCTGTATAAGAAGTCGGGGATGACATGACAATATTTAGTTTTACAAATTATACATTGCACTAGGGTACTTTTATAATAATTAATGATAATAATTAATTTGAAACTAATTATCCTGTATAAACTAATAACCAGTGTACCAAGTCACACCACAGCCAAGGCTGCCCGCTCCGTTACTGCGCGGTCGTTCCATTTCCCGTGCACGTGTTGTTTACAATTTTTGCCGTACCGGCGTACGACGACGCCGCCGTCATACCGTCAAGTACAATAGTTAAAGTTACAGCCTATATACGTCCCACAGCTGGGCACAGGCCTCCCCTCATTTCTGAGAGGGTTTTAGGGCAAAGAAATGTCCGCCACGCTGCCCAAATGCGTGTTGGCGAACTTCACGTCTTCGAAATTTTTTTTCATATTTCTCCGACATGCAGGTTTCCTCACGATGTTTTCCTTCACCACCGAGCACGTGGTAAATCAGCACTTAAAATTGCAATTAAAATTTAATTGGTGCCGGCGGGGATCGAATCTGGGTTGCTTACGTACTGTGAAATTTAAAATGAGCGCTAAATCTGTGCTACCACGGCTCAGTACAATAGTACCTACTTAAATATAATAAAGCAAGGTCGAGGTATCTCGTTCTATACAATAAGTGTTACGAATATTCTTCCATTAAGGGAAATAGAGCAAATTTATAAGCTTTTAAGCGCAATTTCATAAGTATCTAAAGTTTAAGGAATTAGTGGTAATCTCTAAACCAACGTCTTGAATTTACTATAACACTTGCTGATTTAGCATAATATATTGGGCTAATTTACATATTGTGCTACAAAGATTATACTTAAACACATTCGTTTAGGAATATCAAACAAAATTAATTTATTTTATTTATGTATTTATTATACGTCACTATGTTTTTGCAAGTGCGTTTCAACAAAATGGCGGAGTTGTCAACTATTACGCGCGAAAATTGTACACTATGGATAAGTTTTGATTGAGCATGTTTTTTTTTTAGTTTTGTATAAGTCTGATAGATCTGGCATATTTGGCGGTATTATGAGTATTTTATTTATTCCCTTTGCAATTATACCAAAAACTCTATACCGATAAAAATAGAGTTAGCAGGTTAACACTTTTAGATGAAGCTAGAGTAACATTAGATTAATTGAAGCATAATCATAATTTAAATCACGTCAAGACGTTGTTAACAAACAAATGAAATTTAGTAATTTAGTCATTTAAATAATATTATTATGTCCAAATAGTACTTTTCATAATAAATCATCTAACTAATAAGAGGTTTATTAATGCCGGAAAATTTTTGCCGGACGGCCTAGATTTCATATATCGGGACTTTTTTTTATTTTGTAAATCGGCAATTATTAATTCATTGGTAACGGCGGGCATCGAACTCCGTTTACTCAAGTAGGTAATTTAAAAAGTTCCGTATCCCTTAATAGGCTGCCACGGCGTAATTGATTATCATCTATTTGATGATACAATTTTACTAAATGGAAACCTTTAGTAAAAATCTCATATTTTTGTCAACAATAAAAGTAAATAACCTTACGGGGTCCACGGAACGATATGGGGTAGTGAACATTCCTACACCGCCACTATGCTATGGATCACCTACATAACACGTCTTTACATAATATTCATATCAATTTTGACAAAAAATATTGATTAGGTTATCCTATTTATTAATGTCTTTCCGTCTGGTTACAATCTGGCCGTCTTTATCGGGAGAGGGAAGGACCCCGAGGCTTTAGTTACGCTAAGGCAGTGCACTTTACCATCTAGGACTGTAATCAAGCACAGGCTTCTAAAACTAGGAATAAGTAAAAAAAGTTTATTTATTTATTTATGTATTATTTGTTTGTCAACGACATCACTGAAGGTGTATGTTAATAGACACCGAAAAATCATAAACCCGTGGCAGAAACTCTGTGGCCAGTCTTCACAGACTCTATCAAACATTCTTGGGCGAAACAAATTTTTTGGCGTTGGTCGTATGTCGCCCTATAATAAGAGCGTAAGAGAAACCATTACCTCATGTTGCCCCGTAGGTGAGAAGATCTCTTATGTAAGACGCGACAGAGGGAAACAGAATAAGATGGGGAACAGCATCTTCTTGATAACAACTCAAAATAATAACAAATTGCGGCAACAACATGCCTGCCAAATTTGGCAATTCCATAGTTGCCAAAACCGCTCCATGACGTAATCTAAGGGCCTCCCTATATTCAGCAGTATATTTTTGATATACTGTAATGTGATGTGATGTGAAAATAAGATGAATGTGATGTGTTTTTAATATGATAGGCTATAATGGTGTAAATGCAAGGTCGTATTAGATAAGTATATTTCCTTGGTAGATATTTTCTTGAAAATTGTAAATAAAATAAAATCAGAGGAGAGTCCTGAGTCCGACAGAGATATTGTTAGATATAGGCCTCCTCCCGTTCGTAAAAAGTTGAAATCAATCTGGAGGAGATGATCCTTTGGTAGGAAATAATGTGCCACTTTCAAGTGTGTGTTGCGGAATATTTTTACCGTTTCATATACACTCGCCACGATTTTTTTCTTCACCATCAAGAACCTGGTTGGTCATTGTTCAAAATTGCATCCAACTTGGGTTGGTGAAAGAGAGCGCTTTACCCCTGAGCTGTCATAAGTAGTGAGTGAGTAAACATTGTTTAATTTGAACCTAATAAAACTTTAAGCAAATGTTGCCGCTCAACTAGTTAGGATTAATGTAGCGTTATAAATTTTAAAGCAGTTTGCAGTATTTTAAGGGCGAGGAATCGTAAGTAATCGAATAGTTGAACTTTGGATAAGATATGGGCTTAGCACAGGGAATAGTTACGGTCTCTTCAGGCAATTTATTAGGCTGGTTATTTAGTAATGAATAAAGTTTTCTAATTAATTATATGATAAAGTAATGCTACATTGTGATATTTTGCTTACATAGAATTTATCAACGAATGTTCTATTATAAGAATGTAATACTAAATTCACAACCTGTTATTTATGATTACAGGCTGTGAGGTATTTTTTTATACAAATATATATGGCCCATAGGCACCTGCATCTGGTAACCATGGAGCAGATGGACCGAGCCGTTAGCCGCTTAAGATCCCGGAACACTGCACCGGGACCCGACGATATCCCGGATCGAGCCCTAGTGCTGAGTCTGGCTGCCCTGGGGGACAGGCTTAGGCAGCTGTTTACCAAATGTCTGCGGAGTTCCAAGTTCCACACCGCATGGAAAGAGGCAAGGTTGGTCCTCTTGAAGAAGGAACGCAGGGCCGCTGATTCTCTCTCTGCGTATCGTCCCATAAGCCTCTTGGAAGAGATTGGCAAATCGTTCGAAAGAATAGTTGCCACTCGGTTCAACGGGCATCTGACGCGCGTTGGTCCCGATTTGGCTGATAGCCAGTTTGGATTCCGATGGGGGCGTTTTAAAGTAGATGTAGTATGCACGTCCGCTCCCTGTTGGAACAAGCAGTATCCCAGGGTGGTGTGGCGTTGGCGATAAGTTTTGATATCGTCAAAGCCTTTAATTCTCTACCTTGAGGCGCAATTAGGAGCGCACTGACACACTATCAGGTGCCCCTCTACCTATAAGGTGTTATCAGGGACTACTTGCGCGACAGGTACATCCTGTACATGGGGCAAAATGGTAGAAATATACGAAAGGAGATCAAAAGTGGAGTTCCAGAAGGCTCGGTCCTGTGGCCGCTACTTTGGAACCTCGCCTATGATGCGGATTTGCGAGTTGAACTTTCCGCTGGCGTAGATATCGTTTCCTATGCTGACGACACGTTGGTGGTTGTCAGCGGGGTCATCTTCGAGAGGGCCAAAGAGCTCGCCGAGCTTGGGACGGAAGTTTTCATCGCCAAAATCCACGAGTTGGGATTAGAAATAGCGCCTCACAAGACCGATGGCCTAGGGTTCCATAAATTATGAGGCGGCAGGGAACCAACCGACTTCTGCGACCGCGTAAGTGGGTCTGAAGTCCGAGTGGGACGGTATATGAAGTACCTAGGCGTCCACCTGGACAGTCGATGGGGCTTCGAAGAACACTTCGAGCGCCTTGTCCCCCGAATTGAAAGGGTAGTGGTTGCTATGCATAGACTGCTGCCCAATTTAGGGGGACCAAGGGAAGAAGTGCGTTGCCTCTATGCAGGAGTGATACGGTCCTGTAGCCTTGTACGGAGTGCCTATTTGGGCGAAAGGCTAGCCATCCGTCGCTGTAGAGCTAAAATCTACAGGATGCAGTGGAGAATGGCCATACGGAATGTGCAAGGATACCGCACGATATCCTTTGAGGCGGCGACAGTCCTGGCTCGCTTTTCACTTCTGAAAATACTGGCAGAAATCAATGCGAGGGTGTACGACAGGACGCGTGTCCTCTACCAGAGCGTCGGGAGTGAGCCAAATGTGGTGTTCGACGGAGTTAAGCGGCAGGAACGACTTAACGCTTTCGTAACGTGGCGCGCTCGGCTCTCTGAAGAGCGTTATACGCGCAAACGCGTTGTTGAAGCAATCCTGCAGCACTTTGAAGCCTGAATGCATCGAAGAACAGGAAGACTCATCAACAGACTTACACAGATAATGACCGGGCACGCATGCTTCGGTGACGGCGAACTGTTTACACTGCGGTGGGTAGGAACAGGACTCTGCATCGCATACGCTGGCAATATGCCCAGCGTGGTAACTAGAGCGGACGATCCTGGTAAGCCCAATCGGTCAGAACCTCGCCCTGCCAGCAGTCGTATCGGCGATGCTGAGGAGGGACTCCGCGTGGAGGGACGTAGCCGCCTTCTGTGAATCCGTTATGGTCCAGAAGAAGGCTCCTGAGCGCTGTCGGGAGAGGACAGGTCCCATCTACAATATACGAAATAATATTATATATAAAAGTTTAATAAACTTAAACAACGCGCGTTGATCATGAGCTGTGATGATCCTGATAATTATTTCATTTAATCCTGGTGATCCTGATCAGGATACTAGGATAACGTTATTAAATTATTGTATTGTCATCAGTTCTTGATACGAGTGCAAATTGTCAAGTCAATCGGCCGTCTACAAGTTGACGAAAACTACATTAAAATATTACAACATTACAAGATGGATAGATAGATACACAGAATGATAATAAAAGCGTGTTAATATATACTTATAAGCATAATAATTTGCGTGACTATTATATTTTCATTCTAAACAAATTTAGTAAAAAAATTTAAAATACGTAAGCGGTCACGGGATAGGCGTATTTTATAAAATTTATGTTCAATTTCAACCCAACTAGTTTACATAGGACGGGTGGTATCTGCTTCAGCTAATTTTATAAACGTCCAACAAACATTGATACATGACCTGAATAAAGAAAATATATTACGAATACGTTACGAGCTATCATATGAAAAAGATAAACGTGAGATTAATGGATGCTTACTTACACAATAATAACCATTTCCATGATATCAGTTCAGAAGTATTTTATAAAATTTCAAATACTTAATAGGTAATGTATTGTATAAAAAATCAAAAAAAAAATAAAAGAAACTTTCGCAACTTTTGTTCAACATTTATAATAAAACGACATTCTTCTTCTTCCTTAATGGTGTTTACGATGAATTCGCACATTGACACGTGAAAAGGATATTACGACATTATATGATAATAAACTAACATTTTCATATCGCCTCTTTGCGTTGAACGTTTATTGTTTGCAGGTAGGTTACGTAAACTTAGTCACTGAATGGAACAGACCTACAACTAAACTCAGTGATTTGTTCCTACTGCGGACTACTTTATATCCTAATATCGGAATTCATATACAAAGCGAAATATTGAATAAGAGATTTGCACCTGGTAGAGAAATTTAGCATATTATTACGTACTAGTCCTACTAGCACTATCTTATTTCTACTATGCTATTATTAATTATATAATATTATTAATGTGAAAGCTTTTATAAATCTGCTGCAAAAGATGTAGGTACTACAGAGACCATCGGTGCCAAAAACTCTGAGTCATTTGTTGCAGCAGGTCAAATCTGCTCAACCGCGAAGAGTTTATTTCCCTGAAGGGGTACTCGGGCAGGGCGTTAAGAGGCTGGCCAATCAGGAAGTGGCCCGGGGTTAGAACCTCCAAATCAGTCGGATCGGACGAGAGGGGACAGAGGGGTCGAGAGTTGAGTACCGCTTCAATTTTATAGAATACAGTGGCAAGCTCCTCAAATGTCAAAATAGTTTCGCCAATAACGCTACCGAGATGCGTTTTTGCAACCTTAACCACCGCCTCAAAAATACCGCTCCAGTGTGGGCAAGCCGGAGGGTCGAATTTCCACTGGATGCCCTTCTTGGACATCGCATTACCTAAATAAGTCCTGTTGCTGGACAGAAATTCGACGACCCCTTTCAAATATCTATCCGTGCCCTTGTAATTCGTTCCGCAATCAGACCGGATCAGGTCCGGCAAACCGCGACGCGATACGAAGCGGCCCAGCGTGGCCACAAAGGCTTCAGTTCTGAGGGAACTTACAAGTTCTAAGTGAACGGCCTTAGTGGCGAGGCACACGAAAACGCACAAATAGGCCTTATGTGAACGCGCGTTACGAAGGTTGGAGGACTTGACGAGGAAGGGGCCAGCAAAGTCTGTTCCGACTCCAGCGAATGGTCGGATGGCCCTGACGCGGTCGGGTGGTAAGTCACCCATCATAGGCTGCGAAATGGTGGCCTTCAGTTTATACCAAGGTATGCACTTAAAGAGGATGCTCTGAATGGTGCGTCAGCCAGCCAAAATCCAAAACTCCCGCTGCAAAATAGCCGAAAGAGCGTTACACCCCGCGTGGGCATTCTTAACATGAAGGTGAGTTACCAGCAACCGAACAAAGGCTCCGTCCTTAGGGAGCAGTAACGGGTGTTGAGTCCAGTACGGCAGTTAAGAATTTTTCAAACGTCCGCCAACGCGCAGCATCCCAGCGTCGTCCAGGAAGAGGTTCAGGCGGACCAGAGCGCTTTTGACAACGGAGCCCCGCTTCAAGGTTTCAATCACGGGCTCAAATGCTCCGCTTGGACCATACGGGACCAATGCATCAAAGCTTCGCGACGCTCGCTAGGGGACAAAACTTACAATGTAATCGAGGACATTTACTTTAACTAGAATGTGAAGGTGTTCGCTGGCAGGGCCAAACACCAACTCTGCTTGTCCCCTAGGAGCAGGAGGCTCGGCACCTCCGATACCTACCATTGGACGTGATTCAGAGCTCCAGGGGAGCCCTAGTCTTCCCACCAACCAAGTGGAGGCCACACAGCGTTGTGAACCCGAATCCAATAGGGCGCGAACTGTTAAACAGTCGCCACTCGGGTTGTACACCTTCACTGAGGCCGTCGGCAATAGAACAGTTTGACAAGTGGACTGTTGACGTCTCAGAGGATCAGTGGAGGCGACCGTGGTGGGAGCTAGGGCGGCAGCTACCTAGCTGGGGCTGCCTCCATTGGACCGGCACTCGAACCGGGGGTCCCGAAAGCGGCATTCCGGCGGCATCTCAATGACCCGTGGTTGGAAATCACCGAAAGGGCCGACCTGGGGAGCTTCGGGGAACCTCGGTCTTGAGGCCCGGGGCAGATTCGAGGTCGCAGGAACCCCGTAGTACCGGTACCGACCAAAGGGGGGAGGGTGGTACTCCAGTCGCGGCCGCTCAGCTAACGGGGGTGAGAAGGGTCTAGCTGACCGCTGAGTGGCCGTTAAGTTCCTCTCAACACGCTGATGGGGGGCGACAACCCCCCAGCCTCTGGGGGAACGACCCCCCGCCTGGTTGGAGGAGGGACCCGTTTCAAACCCAGGGGACAGTGGCCGGCAGGCGAGCGCCGAGCGTCGCCCGACAGAGGGCATGGCTGTGCGCCCCCGCCCGTGGGAGTCGAGGGCCCGGCAGAGCCCCGAGAGGAAGCACCGTTCGCACCCAGGCACAAAACGGCATGGCGATTGCCCTGGCAGTGCGGACAGGGCCACTGGTGCGGGCAGTCTCGTTGGAGGTGCCTTTCCATGCACGAGTAGCACCATCGGCGCTCCTTGGCGATAGTTCTCCTCGCCGGGACCGGCTTTCCCAATAACTTCGGGCACGACGTCACCCGTCAAATCCCTCCGGGCGTCCACTAGGCTAACAAAAAGGCCAACAAAGGTCATCCAGTCGGAGAGGGCCCCGGAGAACCTTGGCAGGTACAGAGTTGTGAGTCGTCCCAACAGCTCGGACTGAGTGGGTTGATTCCGAGGGGAATCGGGCAGGCCACTCGGCCGAACTTCACGTGATTCATTATCATACTTGACCCCCCCTCGATCAAAACGTCCGTGAGCGAAAAGAATTGCTCGTAGTCCGCGAGGCAGGAGTCTAGGACTCCCTGTTCCGCATCCGAGGCCAAAAGCTCTGTGCAAGCCTTGTCCACTACGGCCCTTCGGGCCACGACCTGCTCGAGCCGCTTCCCTAAACTATGCACCCGATCGGGTCGCCCTATCAAGGTATGGACGTTCGCGGCCCAGCGCAGCTCCGCCTGCAGGCGAAGCGCCAGTAGCTTGTGCGATGGCATCACTGCTAACTACAAATTACTATTAAATTAAATTAAATACAAATTACACTACACGGCAAGTACACACTACAGTCGGTCAGCAAGATGCCTCGCCCAGGGGACCAACCCTTCGGCAATCTAATCTACCTACCCAAAATACCTGACGCGTAGGTACCTTTTTTTTTTTACGGGGGGAAATCCTCATGGACTACCTCCGCCTGGGGAAAGGCGGAGGGGCGTGCCGGACTCTTACCGGCTAAAACCACCCCGGTGTCTCCTCACACGTGCGCGTGGGGCCGCGGGAATCCAAATTCTTCCACAGCCCCACACTAGTGCTGGCCCGGCCTGTCCAGGCCTCGTCTCCTGCACGGGGTAGTGAGGTGTTAAACTACCCCGTGTATCGCCTCAGGGGCACGCGCCGACACCCGCGCGCGCCTCCGCCTCGGGTCCATCGAGTAGGGGTGGCGGGGGCTTCCCCAAGTCCCTCGCCCCTGGACTCATTTATGGGGACCGGAAAAGGGCGTTGTCCGCCCTTCTCCTGCGCCCGGTGCGCCTTCTGCGGCCGGGGAAGGGAGTCGAGATCTCCCTTTCCCGTTCCGCAGTTTCCTTCTGCGACAACACGTCCTCGCAGAAGGACACCACTGCATCCCACGACTCTGCGCTACCGACCATCTTCTGCACTAAGGCCGGCAGCGACAGATCGCCTCCTACTTTATTTGTGAGGACACGGCGCTGCTCCTCCCAAGCTACACACTCGGCGAGCGTGTGTTGCGCCGTGTCCTCCCCGCAATGGACGCAGTGGTGGCACCGAGCGTCCGGCTCCCTGTCTATGCGGCGCAGGTACTTGCCGAAGCAGCCATGCCCCGACAGCACCTGCGTCACCCTAAACGACAGGGAGCCGTGCCTTCTCCCGAGCCAGTCGTCGAGTACTGGCCGGATCGCCTCGACGGTAGCGAGGCCGGCGGTAGGGCGCAGAAGCCTTTGCCGCCATTCCGCCACCAAGACCTGACGGAGCTCCTCTCGGCGCAGCGCGATCTGCCGCTGCACCGGCCTCGAGCCCCGTGCCCGCTCTTCCTCGCGCCATCGATATAATGACGCGAGTACTTTCGCCTCTAGGTCCCAGGGCGGGGATCCGGCCAGGACGCAAGCCGCCTCGTAGGAAATCGTGCGATACCCGCGGACGACTCTGACGGCCATCGCCCTCTGCGGTTTACGCAGAATGGCGAGAGTGCTGGCCGTCATGTCCATCGCCCACACAGGGGCCCCATACAGGGCCATAGACCGCACGATTCCCACGTACAACCGCCTACAGGCGGCGCTCGGGCCCCACAAGTTGGGAAGCAACGTTGATAGCGCGCCCGCTGCACCCATCAGCTTGGGCGCCAGCCGCCGGAAGTGGGGTCCGAATTCCATTCGGCTGTCGAGCACCAATCCCAGATACTTCATGGTGGACTCGACAGCTATCCGGGCCCCGCTGACCACGATGTGTGAACCCGGCGGCGGCGCGCGTCGAGGGCCATGGAACACCATGGCCTCCGACTTATTTAGGGCCACCTCCAGGCCCAGGCGCCGGATGCGGTTCACCACTTGTGACACCGCAGCCGTGGCAACCAACGCTGCTTCCCTGTGCGAACTCCCCCGGGCAGTGACGAGCGTGTCGTCCGCATAACACGTCAAGTCGGCGCCCGACGGGAGTTCACCTCTCAGCACCCAGTCGTAGCCGATGTTCCACAGGAGCGGTCCCAAGACCGATCCCTGCGGAACACCGCACGACATGACGCGCCGACCAGCGCCGTCACGTCCCCAATAGGTAACGCATCTCTCCTCAAGGTAAGCCCCTATTGTGCGGCGGAGGTAGGGAGGCACGCGATGGTAATTCAGCGCCTCCCGAATACAACTCCAGGGTAGGGTGTTGAAGGCGTTGGAGATGTCTAAGGACACCGCCAGCACCACCCCACCCCGGGATACTGTCTCCTCCGCCAGGGCCCTCACGCGCGTAATAGCGTCTATGGTGGAGCGCCCGCGACGAAAACCAAACTGGTTCTCGTCCAGGTCCGGCCCCTCTCTGCACAAGTGGCTGACGAGGCGATCTGCGATGATGCGCTCAAGAAGTTTGCCCGCCTCGTCGAGCAGCACTATGGGCCGGTACGCGGACGGTGAGTCCGCAGGGCGCCCCTCCTTCCTGAGCAGGACCAGCTTCCCCTCCTTCCACACACTGGGAAACTGACCCTGCTCGAGACATGCCGTGAAGAGCCCTCTCAGCTGGGGCTCTAGCTCCTTCAGAGCCAGGACGAGAGCTCGACCAGGAACTCCGTCGGGTCCGGGCGCTGTGTTCTTAGCCCGGAGTCGCGACACGGCCGCTCTCGTCTCTGTTTGCGTCACCTCGGGGACATCGGTGCTCTCCTCTTCTGGAGAGTCTGTGGCTGAGGGCGAAGCCATCGCCGGGGGAACGTGTCCCACTCGCTCAGGGAAGAGAGCCGATACCACCGCCGCAACTGGGGTTGCATCGTTTGTGTTAGTGGAGGCGCCCAGGGACGCAACTTGCCCCGTACCCAACGGTAGGGGCGCCCCCACGGATCCCGATCTAGGGATCCCAGCAGCTCTTCCCTGGCACGCGACTTTGAGTCGCCGATGGCCAGCCACAGAGTCTCCTTAGACGCGCGGTACACCTCATACAGCGCGTCCTCCTCGGTGGGATCCCGTCGACGCCGCCTCCGGTATCGGGTGTACCGGCGACGAGCCGCAACGCACGCTATGCGCAATTGCGCGATCTCGGCAGTCCACCAGTACACCTGGCGCCTTGCGGACCGTTGGCGGACACGGGGCATGGACGTGTCGCAGATCTGCGTCATCGCCCCGCGAAACCATAGCGCCACCGCCTCGACGTCGACGGGGCCGTCCGTCGTCGACTCCCGGATCCAGGACTGGACTAGGGCAGCTTCCTCGAGTAGTTCCCTGTCGATGCGCTTAAGCGCCCAACGCGGGCCGTCGTTAATCGGGGTTGTTGGATGGCGGCCGCTCGCAGTCTGGGCAGAGACGTCGAACCGGATATACCGATGGTCCGACAGCGTCTCCACCTCTGCGGCGACACGCTAGTCGCGGACTCGGCTGGCGACAGAGGGGCTAGCAAACGAGACGTCCACTATCGACCCACCCCGCTGCCGCACGCACGTGTATTCCGAACCCCGATTCAGGACGACCAGACCAGTCGTCACCGTCCACTCTTCTAACACCTCGCCCCGAGGATCAGTGACCGGAGATCCCCACGCCGATGACTTGGCGTTGAGATCCCCGAGCACCAGAACGGGACGAGGGTGATAGCGGCCTACGACGGCGCCCAACTCGACAAGGAAACCCTCAAAGTCGGCGAGACTCTTGTTGGGGGAGAAATACGCCCCTACAATAACGATGCCGCCCGAGACCGCAGCAACCCAGCCGCGGCCCCGAGACGGGTCGATCAGAGTCTCGCCAATAATGGCCACCAAACCGTCAGCGCATCCCAACCAGTTGTCACGGGCGGGAATGAAGTACGGTTCGGCGACCACAGCCACGTGAATCGACCACTCTGCCATGCTCTGGAGTAGGAGATCCTGAGCTCTGGCACAGTGGTTGATGTTGCCCTGGAGAAAATGGAATTGTGCCATTATTGACATTCCATCCCCTCAGCAACGGTCCTGGGCCGGGATTCGGCCGCGGAGCTGCTAGCCTGCGGGGGCAACGAGGTTAACCCGACAGGCTTAGTACTCCTCTTCTTTTCTTTCTTCTTCTTCTTGCTGGTAGGCGCCCCACAGGCCCCTCCGCCTACTCTGTGCTCCGCTGGCCTTCCCGCAGCAGAACAAAGGCTGCAGTTTAGCGCCGCGGTGCACAGGGCAGCCTTGTGGCCAGGCTGGCCGCAGCGATAACAGAGGTCACTACGGTCAACCTCGGCGGTGCACTTCGCCCGGACGTGCCCTTTTTCTAGGCACCGAAAGCACTGCAAAGCCCGGGGCTGTAAGAGCTTGGTCCTAGCCGCCACCCAGCCTACCAGCAATCTGCCGCTATCGGCGATCTTCTTCGCCGACGCTACAGGGCACCGAACCCAGACCGCGCCGAGTCCGGTGGCGTCGGTGCATATATCGCCAGCCCGCACCTTGTCCGGCGGACACTCTCCGCTTCTGGCAACGGCCGCCACCACCTCCTCAGAGGTCACGGAGTTGTCCAGGCCAGCAATCGTCTGCGGTTTTCATTGGTCTGGAGACCCGGACGTCCTCAGGGTTGAGGACCTCCCTCATCTTGGCGGCCAGTGCGTCCGCCTTTTCGGCACTGCCGCTCACAGTGCCAGCCACCTCGAACAGCCGTGCACCCGTGGCAGCCTGCCTGAGGGTGACGGACTGAAGGCCAAGATCAGATAATTTGATCTTGGCCTTGGCCTCGGCGATGACCGACTGGTACGTCACGCCACGCTCCACAGCTCCGGGCTGCAACGTTATCGTCACAGCGTTGGACCGCGGAACATGTACAGCCGGTCTCTTGCGACCGCCTTTAGCAGTCCGCTGTGCAGGTTTAGGAGCCGTCTTTGCGGTTCCACCTGGGGCACATGCGGCTGCTGCGGCCTTCTTGGCGGCTTTGCGGGCTTTCTTGCGGCCCACGACTTTCGCCCAGGTCTCACCCTTAGACCCGGCAGTCGTGGGCTGGTTGCTCGGAGGAGCTCCCTCCGCGGGCTTTTTGTTACCCTCCGCGGGCTTCCCCTTTTGAGGCGCAAGTCTCGGCGAATCCTCAGTCCTCCGCGTGTCAGCCGCTAAAGGCGGACGGAGGATTTCCGCCGGGAGACGCCGAGAAATTGCCTCCAGCCGAGCGTTAACCATGCTCCCGCACTGGAGCATGCAGAGCCGGACAATGCGCTCGACCTCTTCGTCGGTACGAGGGCTTGCCGGTCGCGGTGCGGGAGTCGGGTCCACTACAGGTGCGGCATTGCTGGACGTGCGTTGCTGCTGCTGCTCGCTTAGCGCAGCAACTTGCCGCCGGAGGTCCTCCAAGTCAGTTCTGAGGCGGCTGTTTTCCTCCTGTAACTTTGCGACCTCGTCAGAGGCCGTCCTGTTGAGGAGGATGCCAACCGCCTCCCTGATATCCGCGGCAGCCTCCTTTAAGCCACGGGTGAACGTGCCCTTCAGGCTGCCGGACTTGGTGGCAACCTTCAGGACTAAGTCCACCCCATCCAGAGCCAGCTGGCTTAAGGCCACCGCAGATGGCTCTCCCCCTTCCGCCGCAAGAGCAGCTCGTCGCTCGCGAGCACGTCGGGCCATTTCCGACACTTCGTCGGCCGCGACGGCTTTGCGCTGCTCCCTCTTGGCGGCATAGAGCTCCGCCTTTGAGCTCCCCAGCGAGGCACAGCTTTCACCGCCATCGCCAGGGTCCTCCGTAGTGAACCCCATGTCACTCTCTGCTTCGCTAGCCGCCGAGGTATTGGAGCACACGAACCGTCCGTGCTTATCCCTCCGCGGCTGCGAAGTACTCGCCCCTCTCGATGCCTGCCGACCCCTCCCCGAAGTCGGCAACTTGGGGGCCGGCAGGCCTTCCTCGTCTGACGATCGGCACACTGGACGTTTCCTAGCGGAAGACGTCCCACGCGATCGATTTCCGCCGCTTCCAGTATCTGATACTGCCTCCTTTTCAACCTCTACGTTTTTAATGTTTTTATATTTTTCCATATTTTATCCCACGAGTGTGGAGGAAATAGCAGTCCATCCGAGCAGTGCCTCCTGTGCCCGGATAAGCCTATGCGTAACCCGTCAAGGGTGTCGGCCGGTACCCCGACGGGGGCAACGCTAACGACTGAACATTTACCCATCAGCCATGCAGCTCCTCACGGCGTGCCACGCTTGAGCTTCGGGTGATTTTTTAAAGAGGTTATCATCCTCGCGACTCCAGGCGGTTAAGCCAAGAGCCCTCGGCCCCTAAGGCGCCGCGAGACGTGATCCACGACACGCCAGAGGGATTCCGAGGTTCGAATGGTGGCAGAGTCGATACGGGTTCTTCTCATGCCTGCCCAGAGACCGGTTTAGGGAACACTGAGCCCATTCAGTTTCCTTTTTTACAGGGTGTGGTCCCTGAAAATCCCGCGATTACGGGTTGCCCGGCGTCGGCAAAAGCCGAGTGCACCTGGCACCTCACCGCGCATGTCACATTCTCTGTTCCTCTCAAGGGAGAGGATACAGGAAACAACTAATAGGCCCTCCACTATGCAAACAAGCCCTCACTATGCCAGTTTTGGTCCGCGACGGTTTCCCGCTACCACCCATATCCGAGTGGCGTTCCCCTATCCGCCACCTGGGGACGCGCCCGATGGGAGCTCTGGCAACTCCACACGGGGACGCGTAGGTACCTAATCCTACTAAAACTACACTTCTGATTGCGCAGCCTAACTGGCGTGGTTCTAATTCTAACCACCGATCTGCTAACAAAACACAAAAAATATATTTTTTTTATTACGGCCGGGCGTGATTGGCGAAACAATCAACCACGCTCTGCTACCAGAGACAGAAGTCGACTGGGCCAGGGCCCATCAGTAGCTCACTCGACGGGCAACAGAGGGTTCGGGCCCAATGGCCTATGGATAATTATTAACTAATGGCTGATAAGCAAACACAAACTTACCGAGTTCCGGAGGTAGGGTCGACCACAAGAAACCTTCAGGTGGTAAGTAAGTGGATGTAAAGTGGTGTGTGAAAGTGTGTAGATGTAACCTGACGTCACCGATGTAATCTGAGAGCAGACCCACAGGCGCTGTGTAGTGTAGTATAGCCCCCGCGACTATATATATATTAGTGTTAATATATATATAAGTTAAAATAAGACCAGTATAATTAAAGTTATAGAAGCATCAACACGCCTCTTTTCATTGACACACTTCCTATATCACATGGAGACCCTGCCAGGCGGTGCGCTGCTACAATGCACGCGCACGCATAAATAAATATGAATACAATAAGAGGCCACAATAATAATTTTACAGAAGCTGACTGAAATATAAAAAGTATAATGAACATGAAGTAATATAATTTAAATGTATAATTGTACCTACTATGAAAGCAACTAAGAAAGAATAAGAAAAATAAAAAGTGACTTTTTTTAAATATAATTACCAAAGAACAAAATTTAAGAAACGGCAGGTTCATTTGAAAAGGAAAGCAGCGGTTGTACTCTTGCAAGCTTAGTCCAGAAGAACAAAGAGGAAAATTAAGAGGTAACTTCGTACCTGTGTGATTTTAATTCCATTTAAAACTTTATTTATCAATTTGAGATTGTTTTTATATTCTTTTTGCTATAATATTTGTTGCAGTTAAGTATTAAATATTCTATATTTAATACACGAATGTTTAAATTGAACTATTTATCAGATAACTCACGATACAATTGATTTTTCAATATTTTTATCACTATTTATTAATATAAAAATTGTAATCATAATACAATATCAAAAAAGCACATTACATTTTAGGCATTTATGGCATTTGTATTAAGGCACAAGACAATGTTTATTGTTTTATATTATTTTTATTACTGTGTAGGACACAATACAAAAACGAATGAAATAATATAGTAGATTACATTTTTAAATTTACCACGGTTTATCGTAAATTAATTTTTCGTTTAGTTAAAATAACACCGATGATATTTTTCGTTGTGATTTTTTGTCTATAGTACATTTTATTTAAATGTTTTAATTCAATTTGAAAAGGGTTTAAAACAATTCGGTATTAATAAGTATTAGTTTTTCTTTTCTTTTATAAAGGCAGTGAACCTTAAAGCTAAACTTATATACATAAACCTACTTAAAAATTAAAATTAGTCTTTTGAATGCTTAAATAAATTAATGTTTTGTTGTGTAAAGTTAATATGTGTTACAGTAATTATTCAATTATTTTCTGTAAACGATATAGTAAATACCATACTTCTAGCAATCTTTTTCGATCTAAGCAAAAATAATGTGTCCAAAATTCTGTGTAAAGAAGGAATTCAAAACTATCATTTTACTTGTATCCACATATTATGTAGGTAATAATAACATTGTATAAGTTACGTTTAAATTAGGTGATCATAATACGATGTAATCTCAAACGTTGCCATATTCGTACTTTTTTAATTAAAACAAAATCGCTTGCACTGCTAAGAGTGGGATTACAATTTGTATTTTGATCTGTCTGTCGTTATGCGATTATGTTATTGTTATTGAAAACTATTAGGTTGCTTTGACTTCTTTGTTCTATATCTTAATATGAAATGCAATAATTAATTTTTGATTTAATATTGATTAAACTATCATAAGGTTTTAACTATTATAATTCATTATTTTTGGGATAATAGATTGAATATCTAGCCTATTTGTGTAGATTATGAATAAATAATATAAATATTTCGTTTAATTAAATTTTGAAACTCATTATATTATGTATACAATTAATTAATTTAAATTTTGTTGTGCCTATATTGTGAGCCTCAATCCCTGACCGACAACGATGTAACTAAATATTATACGAGACTATTTTATGATATAAATTTGTAAAAGATGTGAGTAAATGTTTGGCTAAGTTACGAAATACGTAATTAGAAATGAAAAATATTAATAGTGTGTACCTAAGTGTAAGAGTAAGGTAAATAAAATCGGAGGTTAGCATATCCACATACAATCAGCTTGATCAGCTGAGTTTGGAAAACCTCTAATAACCGATTAATTTTTAAGGTGGTTCGAAAGTTTTTAAGGTGGTGCGAAATTAGAATTTATTATGAATTGTATAGGAAAATGATCCATAATATTAATCATGTATGTACGCGAGCCGTGTACGTGAAAATTATGGATCAATTAAATAATGGTTAATAAATACTATAAATGTAAAGAAATAAATAAAAATAAAACAAAAGTTGACCTTGACAAATAAATAATGGAGAGATACGGGAACGTTCATCACTGGTAAAGCATATAGTCCTCGAGCAGGGTATGTTTCCATGATTGGATGATAAAATCGGGTGTAACGGGTACTAGGGAACAATACCTTCAATACAAGTGAGATGTGAACGAGTTTACTCATATTAGTACTGTTGGGGACCAGAGAAGTCATAAATATTGTTACCCTTAATAATGGTACATAGAGGTCTCATCCTTCATTGGATCATAGTGTGAACTTAGTTTTCCTCCGTGACAATTGTTGGAGTCCTTTTAAAAATGACTTAAACGTAGACCTCAAGGTTGTGCACAACCCAAGGTACAGTTTAACCTTGATATAGTATGATAAAAAAAAGTATATGTACCAATAAAATGAAATGAATGTTATGAAAAAAGAAATATAATACCCAAGTAAATGGGGAGCCCATATTTATAAAGTACCCGCGTGATAAATATCACGAAATAAAATATAAATGAAATGAATTCATACTCTGATTCCCGGTATCAAAATAATAAATAAATATATAAGTGGATAGAGAGAAAAAAAGCTAGTTAAAGGTAAAAAAAAAAAAACAAGAAAAAAAGTACGTACAAGAATTATGAAAAAAAAAAGGTAATAAAAGGCCTAAAAATCGAAAATAAGGAATGAGATAAAAAGTATGAATAAATATATGTATAAGAGCAGAGTATTTTAAAATATAAATGAATGTACAACTATACTAGAACTTCGCGAATTACCTAATTAAGTATGTCAAATAAGTATGTTGTATTTATGCATGATACATCATACCAATTCTATTGTGACCTTGAAATTACTATGGGGTAGAGGGATCTGGCCTCCCGAACTACCCATAGAATATACCTATATTTTATTTTTGTAATTTATATTTAGGTCATTTAATATATAATTACATTGTATTTTTGTAATTTATATTAATAATAAACATATTTAATATTTATTTTTATAACTTAAAAAAAAGAACAAATGTACCTATTCATTTTTTTATTATTTTTTTGTCGGTGGGAGGTGTAGTGTAGTATAACCCCCGCGACTATATATATATTAGTGTTAAGGTAGAATAAGAACAGTATAATTAAAGTTATAGAAGCATCAACATGCCTCTTTTCATTGACACACTTCCTATATCACAGCTGATTTTCTCCACAATGTGCGATCCTTTCAGTGGGCGTTCCCCAATAGAGACTTTCTGCTTTTATGTCACTATACTAGTATATCAACTTTATTGTACATTTTATTAACTTCAAATTTAACTAAATCAACGTTAATCGAACTTAAAACAAGTGAAACACTGCACAACCTCAGAACTGTCGTCAAAGTTCAATATCCCATGTTCACTTAGCACAAACTTATACTCGAAAACGACCGCGATCTCCCCGCGGGTCACAAAGTTTTAGCATTCCACCCGACAAAGCAAAAATGTCTTATTACGATATTAAAATGCCACACAAACAACTCGTCGACGCAAATTAATGGCATCATCATCATCATTATTACAGCCCTTCACAAGTCCACTGCTGAACATAGGCCTCCCCCAAGGAGTGCCACAAAGCACGGTCCTGAGCCACCTGCATCCATCAACTTCCTGCATATCTTACCAGGTCGTCACTCCATCTAGTGGGGGACGCCCAACACTTCGCCTCCCGGTACAAGGCTGCCACTCGAGAACCTTTCTTCCCATCGGTTGTCGGTTCTTCGAGCTATATGGCCGGCCCATTGCCACTTAAGCTTACTAATCCGTTGGGCTATGTCGGTCACTCTAGTTCTACTGCGGATATCCTCATTTCTGAGTTTATCACGCAGAGAAACTACGAGCATAGCCCTCTCCATAGCTCGCTGAGCGACCTTGAGCTTCCTCATTCGGCCAGCAGTGAAGGACCACGTCTCAGTTTCGTATGTCATTCCTGGCAACACGCCCTGGTTGTACAGTCTCGTTTTCAAGTTTTGAGGTATACTTGACGAGAAGATGTGCCGTAATTTCCCGAACGCTGCCCAACCGAGTTGAATCCGTCGATTGACCTCTCGGTCGAAGTTGGACTTACCTAGTCGGACTATTTGTCCCAGGTAAACATACTCGTCAACAACTTCGAGCTTAGTGCTCCCAACAACTACCGGCATAGGTGTGACATGGACATTAAACATGATCTTTGTTTTGTCCATGTTCATCTTAAGACCTATCCGTTGGGAAGCACTATTGAGGTCATAGAGCATAATGCTTAGATTCTCCAGCGATTCTGCCATAAGGACTATATAGTCGGCAAACCAAAAGTGAGTGGTGTACTCGCCATTGATGTTGATACCGTATCCTTTCCAGTCCAGAGGCTTGAAAACGTCTTCCAATGCAGCGGTGAAGAGTTTCGGGGATATGACGTCACCCTGTCTTACACCTCTCTGCAATTGGATAGGTTTCGTACTCTGGTTCTGTACTCGGATAGCCATCGTAGCCCTACTGTACAAGCACTTCAGCACTTCGATATACCGACAGTCCACTTGGCACCGCTGAAGGGACTGCAGCACCGCCCAAGTTACGCCAGACATAGTGGCAAATTGTACTCCTCTGAATTTTGTACAATTTGTCGAAGGGTATGTATGTGGTCCATGGTGCTAAAGCCTTTTTGGAAGCCGGCTTGTTCAGGAGGCTGGAAGTCGTCAAGACTGTGCGTGAGACGATTCGTAATGACTCTCGAAAACAGCACGTAGGCGCGGCTCAGAAGGGAAATCGGTCTGTAGTTCTTCAAGAAAGCATTGTCGACTTTCTTGAAGAACAAGACCACCGCACTTCTGCTCCACGCCTCCGGTGTAATGCCACCATGGAGGACGGAATTAAAGAGCTTCTGAAAGACTTCAAGTACCGGTTTTCCACCCGCTTTCAGAAGCTCCGCTGTAATTCCATCCTCGCCTGGGGCCTTGCCGTTTTTAAGGTGCTGGAGAGCCATTTTAATCTCGCTCAGACTGACGTCCGGGATATCATCGGAATAATGTTGGATAAGACTCGTTCTTGGATCGTTACTCACACTCGCGTGTGGCTCCAACGATGACGTGTACAGCTGCCCATAGAACCTCTCAATATTACTCAAAATCTCTGGTGCCCCGGAAACGATGTTGCCACATTCTTTCTTCAGCTTTGACAGTTGGCTCTTTTTTGCAGGCAGATCTCTGGCAAAGACTTTGGAGCCTTGGTTCCGCTCGATCGCTTCTTCAATACGAGCTGTATTGAAGTTGCGTAAGTCCCGCCGCATGCATTTGGAGATCTGTCTGTTCAGTTGCCTGTATGCTGTTAAATCTGTTGAAGAATGTAGCTTCATCTCCCGTCTAACAGCCATGAGTTTGAGAGTGTGATCGGAGAGTTTTTGTGTTCTTCTGCGGCAGGTCTTGCAGAACTTAGCTCCGACCGCATGGACAGTTTCCACGAGCTTGTTATTCATATCGTCCACTTCATTGCAGTCTTCTAGGCACTGAAAACGGTTTTGTAACTCGAGCTGAAAGGTTTCGGGACTTTGGATTAGAGCACGAGGGGGACGGAGCGTTGACTTCATTAGACGAGACCTCTCCAACTTAACGTTTAGGTTCAGTGTGCCTCTAATCATTCGGTGATCGCTGCCAGTTTTCACACTCGCGATCACTGAGGCATCACTTAACAGTTGGCGTCTGGTCGTCATAATGAAGTCAATCTTTAATAGCAATCGAAGTTAAATTAATCACTCAAAACTCAAGGATAAGCCTCGTTGTCACGTAAAACGGACGAAACAGACAACGCAAAGGAGGCGGGCTTAACGCGACCTAACGGTTCTCACGTAGCATATAACCGACACGGCTGCCGCGAACCAACTCACTTCGCCCACGCGTCGAGCGACCGAGCGGTGAGCGGAGAGACGCGCGCTGGAATGGGTGCCATGCAGTGACTGGTACCATTGAATGAACGCGCCGAGCGCGCCTCTTGAATGCAAGTTTCAAATGTTAATTTTTTACCTAAACACATAGTTACCACGCAAGTTATTAGGAAGACGCTCCTACCATAGGTAATAATATCTTCTAAAAACATATAGATTTTTTTTATAAGATAGGGTGACAAACGAGTAGACAGTCCACCTGATGGTAAGTGGTTGCTGTGATCCATAGAGATCTATATTTATCCTCGTTTATGAATCAAAATGCAGATGCGTTGTCACCTTTGAGGACTAAGATGGAATGCCTCTATCTATCTCTATCTCCTGGTTTGTTTTCCTCTATCGCGTCTTACAACAACCACAGTGGATATTCTTACACCGCCACAAGGTGTCATAAGTGATGACAGAGAAAAATGATACAGGCGATGTAAAGCATCATATTCCTGATAACAGCTCTAAGTAGTATTAAATTAGGCTGCCAACACGCCAGGCAAGCGTGGCAAATGTGGCAAATATCCCCCTATGAGTAATCTTTGGAGAAGATCTATATTCAGCGCTCGACTTTTGATAATCTATAATGAAAGAATATGGATGATATGAATATGGATTTCTTATAAATAGATGTTAAGAACTAAAGGAATTTTTTTTTATTAAAAAATATTTGTTAGAAGAGACAAGAACTTTGTATGGGAAGTTTCCGATTAATGCAATAAAGTATTATCCATCTTTTAGGTATTACTTATAATTCGCTTTATGTTTTTTATTATAAAGCTTCCGATTATCATAATAGTATGAAATTTTAAAATAAATCTAAAATATTGTAGCGTTGTATTTTACAACAGAAAGCAACCACCAGTGTAATGTTCTTAGTGAGGTGTAAATGGTACTAACAGATTTTCAAGAAGACGTTAAGAACTAACGCTATCAAACGTAGAAGTGGCAATTTTGCTGTGTAAGTTGTGTCAAAGTATTTTTTATTTGTGATATTGGGTTCAATTTTACTTGATTTTGGATATAGAATTATACAAAAGCTATATAATAAAAAGCAAAATTAAAAATTTTGGTAAACCCACGACGGATATAAAAGTTGTATTCTAAAAAGCATTTAATAAAAATTAAAAAAAAACCCTCGAGTAAGAGGAAGTAATTCACGAAAGAAAAAAATAAAAGCGTTTTAAAAAGGGTTGATTTCTCGCGAGGTCTGTCATAATAAACAACTAATTATGACTTTCCTTAGTTCTTCCTACCTTTATGAACCTTTTTGTTTGTCGTAGCGATAAACACAGCAATAACATCAAATATAGGTATGTACTACACGTATTCACCTACCTATTAGGTAATATAATTACAAACCCAAATAAATCCGTCGGGGCTGCCATTCCCTGCCCCCAAATTAACTAAAATTATGTATTTTTATAAGTTTGTGACTAATTGAAATTGCGCTGGGTAAGTAAATAAATGTAATCTTTGATTGATATAAATTGCTACATCTCTCAGCTTTTTTATATTGAAATTGGGAACATGTGTCCTGTAGCCCAAGGATAAGTCTCCTGCTGGCTGCAATGTTACTCCTGGAGACTATGTACTGTCTCAAAGTCTTTGTTTATTCTGGCTTTCAAAACGTTCTAACCAGAAGAAAACAGTAGATGCATTGTTATTTAGTGGTATAAAATGATTCAGAGGTAGGGGATAAAACAACGGAAGATCGGCAACCTATAATCCTAACTAATGAAGTTCAATGAAATAATAATAAAAAGTCGTCTATTTGTTTACAACAAGAAAATATGCTTATTTAAATTTTCACGTAATATGCCACATATACAGTGCAGTTCAAATAGTTTCGTAAGAAAAACTAAAATTATAGGCTTAAAAAAAGTAACAGGGCGACCAAGCTTTGCACGTCGTTAAAAATTACTATCTAGATAAAATTCAAAAGTTGAACATTATCTATGTAAATAATTTCATATAAATCGTTACAAATATTTTCTATATATTATATTTTTGTCATAAAACGATTATAGATACAGGTTCTAATTAATAGTAGTAAACGGTTCCTGTAGTCTCCGTGTAGTGATGACGGAATCCACTACCCCATATCAAGCACTAACTCATAACAGGAGATGGGCAGCAGCATCTTCCTGATGATAACACAAAACAATAAAATCTGCAGTTGTTACTTACCAAGCTTGGCAACAATGACAAAGATCCCTCAATGAACCTATCTATCTAGACTGTAATGATGAAAATGAATTTATGTACTATTAGTTAATAATTTATTTAATACTTTGATTAAAACAATTTAATATAAATTGTGTTGCGTTGTCTCAAAGCAATAAATCAGAATGTATTCTGCTGTAGCGCGTTGTCTGTTATAAAGTAATTAAATTAACGCTTGACTTCGTCGTTCGTAATGCGTACATCAAAGGATTGAAATAATTTGCAAGTTTCTGTCTTGCAATCCGATTACAATGTAGGTTTTTAAGGCATTCTCTTACCATCACGTGGGATAGACATAGACATATACAAAGACACGTTATAATGGTATCAATACACTTACATGGTACACATTTAAAAAAGTAAACAGAAAGCATATAAGATATGGAAAAATTAAAATTTTATTTAAGGATTGAAGAAAAATAATGGCATAAAATATTAAAAAAGCTCTACGGTTCTTGCCACTTATTTAATAAAATATAGCAACTCTTTGATGCTAAATCGTGTAAGTCTACGGGAATACGATGTGTTCCCATACGAGATTGTTCTAAAACTTTCAAGAAATTGTATGGCAGTACCGTGTTTAAAAAATTTGAAAGTTCTATTTCTATTTAAGCTTAATTTCTTCGTGGTAGAGCTATGCTGCGGCTATATTATGGTTGTATCACGAGCACGAGTGTCTATCCATCCTCATCCAGGCATCCTCCCCTGTCGAGTCGATCCGACACGACTGGGGAGGATGCCGCTCTTACAGAATGCCAGTGTAAAAATACCATCTTTATGCTGCTGTGTTTCGTATGGTGAGTGGAACTCCATTACCTACGTAATTCAGACCCGTAATTCAGAGTAGGTACTCTGAATTACGGGTCTGAATTACGTTGTCCTTACGGGTGACAAAGCACCTGCATTTTAATTCTTAATCGTGGATAGAATTAGATGTTCATGAACCAAATCATACAATTACGATCAGGTGGACTGTGTACTCATTTATCATTCTTATTCCATAAAAAATTATAAATTACTTTGAAAATAATTTAAACTTATCTAAGACAAATGTTTGAGCAGATGTTGAAAATTCTTACAAAAGTTTATGAATTCCAACACAGTCGCGGTAAGGTAAACTTTCGATTGGGAACTTTGCGTGTATAATTTATAATTGGGATTGTATTCATAAAACCTGTGTTATGTTTATAACTTCTAAAATATTTCTTCTTAACTTTGTTTTCTTTTAACAAACGGGCTTACAGTCCACCTGATGATAAGTGGCTACTGCAGCCAATGGAAATCCGCAACTAACTCCAAATGAAAAAGAAGTGCTACAGATATCTTGTCACATCTGAGGACTAAGATGGAATGCCTAATGCTGCAGCGTGGCTCCTTCACGTATCAAATAATATAGAAAGTAAGCAATTATTGTAGAATTTCAATAAATGTCCCCCCGTATTGTTCTGCTAGAACTGGTCGTCTCTTTTTATGACCTCATATTTTATTTTATCGTAGCCTGTCCACATAGAAAATATACACATGTTTTGACCAGTTGCTCGTAATGGGACCAGTCAGCGTGTAATCCACGGCCTTGTATCTTTACCATTTAAAGCCCTTTCTTACTCTTGGAATTCCTCTTTTTTAAATTAATTTAATAAAAAAGCATTTTTTATTAATTCTTTTAAATCAGAAATTCAAGAGAATTAATAAACAAAAAAAAATCTTGCTTAAAGCTTCGTTCAGATCTACCAGCACGTAGCGTGCCCAGCACGTAACGTGGCAGACACCGCACAGATAACAGTTTTCACATCTCACGCACCCGGCATGAACAGACGTCATCAGGTAAACTATAAAGTGCACGTGCTTATAAGATTTTTCATAAATAAAATCCTTCTTACATGAAACTTGAAGTTTTTCTGCTACTTTTTTTCCATGTGTAATCTTTTTTGATTGTCACTGTACCTGCGATCACACATATCATACCAAAATGTATATTAGACACAGACAAAACATTCTTGTTGAGAATGCTGGCTAGTGCCGGCCCGTGTCTGCGCAGACACGCTCCGCTTGCGTGCGCTCGATGTGAATATATCTATATATAGTGTATAACTCTGGCAAACCATGAAGCTGTCAACTTTTCTCTTATAGTTTCTAGTAAAAGCGAGTTTCTATTCGCTATAACAATGCTCCTTTTAATTAAAAAAATTTGCTCCGGGGACTTTAGCAACTGTAATATTATCAAAAAGTCTGTATTTCTGACACAAACATAGGTACAGGTATCCATATCAGCAATCAAATGTCATTTTCATCATAATTTCTATCAATATAATGCTTTTACATATTTGCTTTAATTCATAGACATTACTTTTATTTGTTTTTTATGTATATGACATCAAGCCCCATCACTGCTATTATAATGCTTATAGATTTTAGAGACCATCTTTATTATTACTTTAGTTTTATATACCTTACTATCATAAGTCCTTAAATATGAGATTATTACATTGTACCACAGTACTTCGTTAGTCAGTCGCGATCGACCCTCTCATATATATGTTAGACTATTGGTATGCGTCTCTGGCAGATCTCTTATAAAATGAATAGAAAAAATAAAAGTGCAGCAGTACAGTAGTAAAGCAGTGCAACAGTGCAGTAGTAAAGCAGTGCAGCAGTGAAGCCCTTTGAATTTGATTCAAACTTTGTATGGAGGTCCTATACGTCAATCATTACGCAGAAAGTTATTATTTTTTAAATTGGGAGGTCTACTTTGTGAGACATTAACAAAACAAGATTCAATTCAAGGATTACATAAACACACTCTATAACCCAAAATATTTAACCCCATTTCCCAGCTAAATTTAATGAATGCAAAAATGAAAAAATAGAAAAATACCAAAAATTTACGATCAAATCAAATGTCAAACATCAATGTCAACGTAGAAATGAAACGCAACCGTTGACCACACACGCGAACAATAAACATAGCATAGTATATATAATCTGTAAAAACATACAAGTACAATGGACGAACCAACAATAAAAGTATTATCGAAAGGTTTGAATATTGCACTAACACTGCGAAGAATCCCGTACAAAGAAATTATCTGTAGTGTTGACGATTTTCTGTTTAAGAATAATATCGGTAAGGAGGATTTAGAGGCCATACGTCAAGACATCTCGTCTTTATTAAGTCAAAGTTCAGCGCCGAAACGAAATCTCCTCAAAAAAGTGTTTAAAGCGTTGTACAACTTACGCAACAGACCTGAGCTCACGATTCTCCGCGCGGATAAAGGAAATGCTACGGTAATAATGGACATGTCAGAGAATAATTTTAAAATACAACAAGTTTTTTCGGAAATAAGTACATATAAAAAAAATCAAAATAGACCCTACAACTAAAACACTTAAAACAACTATTGACTAAATAAAGAAATACTCCAAAAAATTAAATCTCGACGTGAATTCGATATTACCATCTTGTGCCAAACCACCAAGGTTGTATGGGTTAGCGAAAACACAAAAAACAGAGACTTCACTACGTCTCATAGTAAGTGAGATATAAGTTGGCTCAACACTTGTTAATAATACTGTCAACACTGAGAGGACACACCAGAGCACACACAAAGGATTCATACCATTTTGTTAGTGAGATGAAAGACCTACATCTCGCTGACAATAGAACTATGGTCAGTTTTGATGTTCAGTCACTATTCACATGCTTACCTATTAAAGACTGCATGTCAATTGTAACTAGGAAGCTAAAAGATAACAACATGCATACAGAATATCTATTGTGGAAGGAAGAGTTCCACAAGCAAGTAGATACTGTGGCGATGTGCTCACCTATATCTCCCGTAGTCGCCGACATATTCATAAAGGACTTTGAGGAGAAAGCCCTTCTTACTACTCCTGTAAATAAAAAATTCTACTTTAGACTATCTCAACACCATAAACTCTAAAATACAATTCATAATGGAGTTGGAAGCAAATAATTCTTTAGCTTTTCTAGATGTTTTAGTCATCCGAAATCATGATAACACTATTGGTCACACTGTGTATAGGAAAAATACCCATACCAACCGATATATAAATGGTGAATCGCACCATCATCCATCACAGTTAGCTACTTGTTTCAGAGAGCACGAGGGATCTGTAACAGAAAACATCTGTTACAGATCCCTCGTGCTCCTGCTGTACTACCATAAGTCAGAAGATTCACAAAAAATGACTACATCTTGAAGCTTCCATTAAAACATACTTCAAGCTGTCGAAGAAGAGCCTGCCATTCGTTAAGTGTCATATCCCTCTACAATATGCAGGAGTGTACAAGCTTGATTGTGAATGTAAACCTCTTACTGTAAAACGAATTTGCCAGTTTAATTGCGATTGTAGCGGTGAGTGTTTAAATAGACGGTGTCTTAATTAATTCAATTAAAACTAATTAGCCTTGAAAACGAAACACAGAAACATTTTCTTAGTCGAGATTTAATCAACTGCTTTTGAGCATTATAAATCTAGTAATCATGAAACTTTACTGAAAATACTTTAGTACAATAATATTTTATTTATAGAAAGCATAATAATTATATTATTATGCCCCCACTTTGCTTCATTATAGGAAAGAGCATGCATCTTACAAAATATCAGCGCAAATACCAGGTGTTTTGTAAAGTGAGTGTAGAGAACCGGAGAACCTTTTAACTGGAAACTAGGCATTCCATCATAGTCCTCAGGGGTGACATTGCAGGCGCATTTGAATACCACTACTTACTATCAGGTGGACTGTGTACTCATGTCACCCTTAAACTATAAAAATGCTTATAGTAATTAAAAACACAGATGTTTATTATTATTATCATATCACCTCTCAATATTCCGGTAGGTTATTCCAAATAGCGCTCACCGGTACTTAAAATATTACCACATGCTCCATTAGCTGTCAATATTTCGACTCAATGTCAATTCACCTTACTGATTTCTTTTTTTGCTACATATTTATTTATCTATGTTTCTTTTCTTTAAAAAATTCTACGGTAGGAGGCAATTCGCCTGTATCGTACATAAATTGTTAAAGAGCAATAATCCTGACCCCGAAAATAGCCTTTTTCATAGCTTATTGAGTGAATTAGTGCTCCAATTTACGTTCAGTAGTGATTACAAAACTTGGCTTCGAACCCAGGACCTGCTACGTTGTAGGTACTTACTCTAACTACTTGGTGAAGTTCAAAATTAAAGGTTTTTTTAAAAATATTTTTTACTTAATTAACATTACTGTATTAGTTAAAACGATAGCACAACTGTGGCGAGGTGCCATCGTCGTCGCGAGGTTGAGGCTTGAGATAAACTGAATCAAGAGACATGTAGCAGCATCATCCTGATAACAAAAGAAAACTGTGGTGGCAACTGTCGTTCCTACTGTGGTGGTGCTGGGGGTGGTAGAATTGGATTTGCGGTGACGGGTATAGTGCACGTATTGGAGGAAGAACCCTTTAAAACTGGGCAGGATGCATCATTTTCTTTCTTTACGCGGAATTAAGCAAATTAGGTTATAACAACCTCATTATAATGGATTTCCGCAAAGTAACGCCCGATTATCTTAAAAATGTTGAACATTATGTAAATACATAATCGTTTATTGATCTAATTAAATATTTAGATCAATAAACGGAAAAGACCTCAAATAATAACGAGGTCCCTGTAAATCGAATGTGAAAAGGGGACCAAGATTTGCACAAATGATTTTCGGGGTTATCGACTTTACCGATAAAGAGTTGAAATTTGAATGAATGCCAAGTTCCATAGCATTTCCTTAAATCTTTCCTGTACGAATGTTCAATGTTCTTCAATTGATTTTAAAGAGAATGAATTACGTTATTATATTAATAAACTTGTAATTTAGAAAGTTTTGTTTTGTGGTACAAGATAAAATCTATTATTTCCTCGACTAAATAAGCTTTTTTATATAAAGAATAATGTTGACGATCACATTTTCAACCTGCAATCTATTATCGATTAAGATTTAACATAGAGATTCGTCATCACACCTGAGAACTCAGATGGAATGCCCTGTTACTAGTAAAATGTGTCCCCAGTTCTCTACACGCACCATAACAAAAATTATTCTACATAATAAAATTCTATATATTAAATACTAGAATTTTTTTCACGCTCATAATTTGTGAGAGCGTGGTGGTACAGCTGCAATCGAGCTAACCCATTCGTGCTACAACTCGTATTGCTAGCATACCTGCAGCTTGCGCTTTACAACGTAAAAGCTACCTTGACAAAATGTCAACCGAGACAACATATATTGAAAATAGTCATCTCTCACGTAATTCCTTCCATTACTTCGTAAGTAAATTCAAGACTGTTATATTATGATGTAGGCATACTCCATCACTCCAACTCATCCTATTTAAGTGTTGCAAAAAATGACGTCGATAAATGTTTAGAAAATCTCGTACAATATAAACCAAATGTAAAATTACTAGACTAGTACAATAGAGAAAGCAACTTGGGACATCTAGTATAGCGTGGGACATCTAGACCGCAAAACTACCTGCCGAACGAACGGCAAAATATCCCATTTATGTGAAAGTTCCATGAGCTGTTGAAGGTAAAACATACAGATTTGCACTGTGCTAATTAATTATAATAATACTGTGATATTATGTTTATTTTTGAAAATGAATTTTATTCTTATTTCAGATTAACTGTCAATATTAACTTAAAGTCACTAAGTAGCTGCAATATATTTTAATGTGTGAAAAACCACTTAAGAAACTATGCTTATACGGTTTAAAGCGGATTGACGTAAAAAGTAAAAGTCACTTTGTTCACGTATTAGTTTGTATTTGATTGATACGAAAGGATTAATAATTTAATAATTTAATAATTTATTTATTGGTAAAAGTACATGTTTTACAGAGTGTGTGGGCCTTATCCATTTAAGTTTAAATAAACTTGTCCTAGGATAAAGCGCTCTTCAAGTTTGTAATAATTCATACATGTATATTAACAATTTTTTTTTAAATTCCTAGAACTCGGCAACGGAGTAACATCCAAAAAGTAAATTATAGTAAATCATCTACATCTAAAAAAAAAAAAACTAAAAAACATAACAAATCTTATCTAATTTAAATTCGGTCATCAAGATGTCATACCAAATTTTCAGTCTTAAGGTAATCCAATTGCTTCAGCCAAGCAATTAACGTTCTTTTGCATTCCAGAAATGACATGTTATAAATGTGTAGTACTCTATTTATTTTGTTATATAAAATTATTGATTTTGAGCAGTATTGATTTTGTGCAAAAACGGTTTTAGATATTTTATTTCGAATAACACAGTATGGATTTCGTTTAGCATTGATTTTATCATCAGGAGTATTGGTTTTATGAGTTTTTAGAACACACAGTAAGATATAAAGCTGTCTAACGGTAAGAACATTACAATCATCGTATACTTTCACGGTGCTGTATGTAATTTTTTTCATTAGTATAACTTTCAAGATCGATCTTTGAGCACGTTCAAGCTGAATTAATTTCGTTTTGTGCGTTCCACCCCAAATAGGCAAACAGTAACTGATGATCGACTGCACTAAAGTTTTATATATATGAATCAGAAGTTGTCTGTCCGCAACATATCTAAGATATTTAAATAACCATATCATTTTTCTAACTCTTGATGTACAATTTTCAATTTGTCTTTGCCAATTTAATTGCTGATCTATATATATACCAAGATATTTAACGGAAGAGACCTTTTCTAAAGCGCTACACTCGCATATGAGAGAGTTTTTGCTACAAGTGTGGGCCGTTAGTTGCAGATTAGAAGGAGGTTGTAGAGAGTTAAGAATTGAGAATGTAATGTAGCAAGTTTTATTAATATTTAAAGATAATAGATTGTTTTTTAACCATTTAGTTACTATTTGAAGGCCCTTCTCTGCTATGTTATATACATCCTGCCAGCTTTCTCCATGGAAGAGAAGGGCCGTATCATCAGCGTAGGAAATGATTGTGCCCTTTTCAAGTTTTATAAGACTAAGGTCATTAATATAGATAAGAAACAAGGTAGGGCCAAGTACGCTACCTTGTGGGACGCCATATAGAGATGTAGGCTCAACTGAACTGTAAACGAGATCATCAAGTTTTACCTGTTGGGCTCTCTTATTAAGGTAGTCAGTGAGAAGGGTGTGAAATGGACCACGTATTCCAAGTCGAAACAGTTTCTCTATAAGAATGGGGATAGAGACAGTGTCAAAGGCTTTTTTTAAGTCTAAAAATACACAAAGGGTTTTTAATTTGTTATTAGTTAAGTCGACGATTTTGCTGGTCAGAGAAAGAACAGCATCTTCTGTGTTTTTCTTCTCCCGAAAGCCAAACTGAGAAGCAGAGATAATGTCATATTTATTCAGAAAATTTAAGAGACGTTTGTTTATTAGTTTTTCAAAAATTTTGGAAAGGGCACTAAGTATTGAAATAGGCCTGTAATTATTTAAGTCGTCTCTTTCCCCACTCTTATAGATAGGATGGATTATGGCACGTTTGAAAACCTGGGGAAAAACTCCTTTGGTGAAGCAAAGAGAGAACAAATGATGTAAGATAGGGATGAGTTCTAATTTCGCCATTTTTATAAATCTTGTGGGTATTTTATCCCAACCACAGGCGGAATCGGACTTCAGATTCATAATAATCATTTCAATCTCGGACAGATCTGGTTCAACAATACCAATCGAGTTTGTAACAGCGGGAAAAGAGTTGAATGATTCTTTGTAGTCATTTGTGTTCGGGGCAGGTGATATTTCCTCAGCAAGTGTTTTGCCTACATAAATAAAATGGCTGTTAATTAAGTTCGCCGACTCTATAGCTGAACCTGTAATATTAATTAAATCTTCATTTTTTGATTTTGTCGAGTTTAAGTTTGTTATAGTTTTTATGGTGTTCCATAAAAGTTTGTTATTATTTTTAGTTTTAAGTAATTGTTCCCTTTCGTATTGTCGTCTTAATTTTTTGAGCATGTTGTTACAATAGTTGCGATATCTTCTGTAGGTTATTTGTAAAATTGTGTTTGTTGAGTCCTGTTTTAGTTGTTTTTGAAGTTTGTTTCTGTTGTTAATGCATCTTAGCATACCGGGTGTAATCCAAGGTTTTAATAGTCTTTTATTGCGAGGTACATTGATGGTTTTGGTATTTTGTGTCAGAGATGTGGATATAACATTTACGATTTCCCGAGCTAAATCCTCCGGCTGATCAATTGACAACAGTTCAGAGGTTTTATGTTCACGCAAAGTAGCAAGTGCTCCCGGATAGTCTATAATGGTTTTCGCAATGTTACGCGATACCTGTTTTGTATTAGAATGAATATAAATTAATGTCATTAGATGGTCTGTTATGGTCAATTCTAATACGGCTATTGTGGCTGAGAGCTTAGTAGGGTCTATGTTAGCAATAACGTGGTCTATACAACTATTAACTCTTGTGTTATATCTATGTCCAGGTAATAGGCCATGGTTTGAGAGCATTTCTAGGTAGTTGGTACCACGATAATCCATCGTTTCTTCCATAATGTTTATATTTATATCACCTATGATAAGAATATTTTTATCATATTTGTCATCGTTTAGAAGAGCATCTAGAGACCTCAGGAAATTATCTATATTTTTATTTGACGGAGATCTATATATACACAAAAAAATGCAGTCCGGTAAAGTAACTTCAAGACAAGATGCCTCTGATATTGATATTTCTTTTACTTTATGTTCCAAGGAATTGTTAACATAAACAGCAACACCATCACTTTTCGTGACTTTGAATGTGGTGCAATAGGCTAAGTAACCTGACCTAAGGGGTATCGGTATATTGGGGTTTAGCCTACATTCAGTAAGTACAATAATGTCAATGTTTTGTGAAAGTAGAGTTAGGTTGGCACTTAAATCATCGGAATTCTTATAAATGCTTCTGATATTTTGGTTTGCTATAGAGTATGACGGCTTCAGAGATGGTAAGTAGTCATGCAAATTATTTATGGAACACGAGAAACTCTTAATGTTTGTTAAATTGTCTAATTCATGCATAATTTCCTGATTGTTTTTATCCATTATTGAAAATAATACAAGTAAACGGTGTAGTTGAAAGGTTATACCTGTAACATTTAGTGTTTTGAAAAATATTATGGTATTTTGCAATTGTTATACTAGCTAGAAAAGTCACATACAATGTTCTATAAACACTAAAACTGAATGCAAGATAAATTTTAGAGTAATAATAACAATTAACTGTATTGGCATTGTACCACAATTTCAGTAGAATACAATGTTTTATATAATTATATATTGATTTAGTTTTTTTTAAAGAGTAATGAACTGGATGATGTTTAAGAATTGTTGATTTGCTTGACTGTATGAGATAAAAGTACCTAACTTTATTTATTTTGTGGAAAGTTCTATTAAATGGAGAAATACAAATGCAATAATAAGAAATTAAAAGTAAAAGTAAAGTTACGTAGTCGGCTAGTCACTCATTCATCAGATTCTGGATTTGAGATTCACTGTGAACTTGTATTATAGGAGATTTTTCGTCTTTTCTCAGATATACACGTCCGTATGAGGTCCAACAAAATTTATATCCTTTAGATTTTTTGAGGTCTCTTGCAAGAAAGAACAATCTAGATGCAAACGGAGTCAGATTTTCACTAATGAAGATTGGGGTATCTGCATATTTCTTAATGCCCAAGTGTTTAGCAGCTAACTTATTAGATTTGTTGCGCACGTTGAATTCTTTGGCACTCCTTAGGATTTGATCTTTAGAAATGGTTGAATTGAGTTCGACAATTATTGTTTTTCTTTCCGTTGATCCTTTGGACTTGTAGATGTCTTTGATATCGCTTTTTGATAGGTTTAAGTCCAGAGTTTTAGTGAAGTTATTCACTAAGCCAATTAGCTCTTCTTTTGTTGTATGCGAATCAATAGGTACATTTTTTATTTCAATGGAACTTTTTCGAGAGTTTCTCATTAGTTCCTCAAGCCGGTCCTCTATTATCGCTATATGTTCATTCTTCTTTTTTATTTCCAACTCCAGGTGTTCTATTTTATTTTTGAACTCGGCATTTTGCTCTGCTAGAAAAGATATGGAGTTTTCTATACCCTTGTTAGCTGTTTGAATGTTGTTTAATATTGGAAACAACTTTTGCAACTGGTCGTTTTGTCTTTCTGACCAGGAATTAAAGAGTTCTATCATTTCCTCGCGAAATTCTGAAAAGTCATTACTCCGTTTTCTCTTCATACGGGTGGTGATATAGCCACTTGTGGATTCCTCATCTGCTGTGTTTAAATTAGGTTCCGACTGTGTCTTGTCTAATAGTTGTGAATCCATATTTAAGTTATGCGGCCCTTTTTGTTCGTAGTAAGTAACAAACCAAACGTAGTCCTTCCGTAGTGCAGTCACCGCTACGCGATCGCCGTAGCAAATACACTACGGCAAGAGAGCGAGAGGAAAGATGTTGTCGATTATGCGTATGCAGTGATCATATACATACAGCGCAGGGATCAGAGTACTAGGCGCGCATACGGTTACAAGCAGTCGAAAGTGGGCACAGCACGACGTGACATTAGACAGGGGCAAGCACGATAGAAATATAAGCTGGTCTCACCCACAGTGACTCCGCATCCGCGCTTGTTGTTTGGCTGGATAAATAAGCTCCTTGCGGATTCGTCGCTCCCAATATTATCACTGAATTTAATTTAGATTTATGCTATTTTATTATTTAAAATTTTTACAAGAAGTTTAAATGCGACTACTCATTACCGAGGTCCGAGGGGAAGAGGATTGTAACTAATTAAAAATTAAAAATTTTGTACAGCCGACTTCAATATAAGTTATTAAGAATAAATTAAAAAACTATTGGTCTGCCCTTGATCAAATCATATGGGACCACGCGAGAAGTACCAGCTTTAAAATAAAAAAGAATCATCGAAATCGGTTCACCCAGTAAAAAGTTATGAGGTAACACATAAAAAAACATACGGTCGAATTGAGTACCGTCTCCTTTTTGGAAGTCGGTAGAAAAAACAAAACTTGGAGGTTAAATCGACTTCCAATCGATTACTTCCATGTTTATAACGGAAGCAAACTTCGGTCCGGGGGACAGAGCGAATTCAATTTGAACATTCCTTCTTATCGCTAAGTTAATTGATTTAATACACAAAAAGGTTTATGAGCTCTTGGAGAAGGCTTTTAAATTGAAAAAAAAATATAAATAAATTTAAGCAGCCTTGCAAGGATTAGACAGTTACTTAAGACAATCTTAATGACATCTAAAAATATTTTTCAAGGTGGTATAGTATTCACCGTAAATTCCATCCTTTGAATTCGCATTTCCAGTGGAAAAATGAATTCAAAGGATCTACCGACTCCAAAAAGGGGACGGTATTCAATTTGACTGTAGGTTTTTTTATGTGTGCTACCTCATAACTTTTTCCCTGATTTCGATGATTCTTTTTTTATTAGAAAGCTGGTGCTTTGGTGGTTAAATATAAATTTTATCAAGATATGACTAAAAGTGTTTGAGTTATTCTTAATAATTTATATTGAAGTCGGTTGAAAAAAATTTTTAATTTTTAATTATTTATAGTAGAATTTTACGACACTCACTACACGTAATAACTTAATGAGTAGTATTAAGTCGCCATACCACGGTGATTTAGATAAATTTACCAAATTATATCAGACTATTAGATATTTGCCACCTCTCCAGCATCTTAAAAACGGTAAGTTCCCGGGCCAGGATGGAATTACAGAAGAGCTTCTGAAAGCGGGTGGAAAACCGGTACTTGAAGTCCTCCAGAAGCTTTTTAAATCCGTCCTCCATGGTGGCACTACTCCGGAGGCGTGGAGCAGAAGTGCGCTGGTCATGTTCTTTAAGAAAGAGGAGCATCTCTTGAAGAACTATAAACCGATTTCCCTTCTGATTCGCGTCTACTTGCTGTTTTTGAGAGTCATTACGAATCGTCTCGCGCGCAGACTCGACGACTTTCAGGCTCCCGAACAAGCCGGTTTCCGAAAAGGCTTTAGCACCATAGACCACATACATACCCTTCGGCAAATTGTACAGAAGACCGAAGAGTACAATCTGCCACTTTGTCTTGTATATGTGGACTATGAAAAGACCTTTGGTTCTGTCGGTATATTGAAGTGCTGAAATGATTGTACAGTAGAACTAAGATGGCTATCCGAGTGCAGGACCAGAGTACGAAACCTATCCAACTGCAGAGAGGTGTAAGACAGGGTGATGTTATATCTCCGAAACTCTTCACCGCTGCATTGGAAGATGTTTTCAAGCTTCTGGACTGTATTGCAGTAATTTCATTTTTAAACATATATGTATAAGTATTAAAAATAATTTCTAAATTTAATTATTTAAGATCCCCGGCAGCTTATATTTTTATAAGATATTTTTAGTTATTTATTTATTTATTTAACAACAAATCTAAGTAAAAAACACAGGTAACTGCGGGTCCTAAACTAAGCGCAGCTTGTATCTTAGGACCCTGACATGCAATATTACAAAATGTTTATTACGATATATTACAACGTTTTTAAAATCATTATATTGCATTCAGAAACGAAAGTATTTTTATGATATCGTATAATCGAGTAATTCGAGTAATAAAGAGAGATGAAAACCTTTTTTCAATAGTAGAAAACATATGCACGCAAGTTGGTTACACGATCCCCAAACATCAAATAAATTACATAGCGAGGGTGCCGACACATTTTGGTAAAGATAAATCTATTATTGTCAACTTCATCAACCGCTACATAAAGGAAGAATTTGTAGCTGCAGCGAGAGCCAAGAAATTCATGACAGCGAAGGACATTGGGTTTGTGGGTAACGAACAACGTCTGTATGTTAATGACCACTTAACACCGTATTCTAAGACTTTTTTAACTAAAACCAAAGCTATTTGTAAAGATAAAGCTTATCAATACGTTTGGGTAAAGTATTGTAAAATTCATGTTAAAAAAATGACACTACGAGGGTTATGATTATAACAAGTGATAGTGATTTAAACAAGTTAGCTTAAACTGCCTCCAAAGATATAATTTGCTTAACTTAGGTCTCAGTTTAATTACATATTGTTTGATTGCTTCTGTTGTACATTACACTCGTAATGAAATGTTTACAACCCCTGCTTTGCAGATGTATCGCTTTTGTTATTCTGTGTTCTTTTCTAAAACTCTTTGTTTGATATATTGCTCGACGTATAATTGTTCCTACCCGCTTATTCGATATATTTTAGGTAACCGTATGCATATTGTGCTCGCTTTTTTCGCTCTTATACCCTGTTTGGTATTAAATGATATTGATTGCACTTATTCCATGCTGCAAAAATGTTTTAATGTATTAATATGTTATCGTGTTGGTTTGCTTTCGTATCATGCTATTAACCCCAATATTAATAATATATTTTTAATTACTTATTTTAAGACTTTTTGCACTCCGCTTAGTTTAATAATCTTGATTTTTAGTTGCATAAGCATTTGTGTTCACCTGCTTTTTCATTACACTTTAAACATTTTTTTTAATACTAGAGTTGGCTTTCTCGCTATTCCTCTTCGTAATATGATGTTGAACGATATTGATTCTATTATTTTTTTTAATAATGTATTTATTATTACAGCACTGTTTTGACGTGATAATTAGTTACCATGTTTATTCGCTATTTGTGTTTGCAGTTAAAACCAAATTAAGTAATTTTAGTTATTATTTTAAGATTTTTTACATATTGCCTAGTTTTATAATTTCGATTTTATATTGTTTTTATTTTATTTTTAATTTAATGATTTACAACGGCTACGTTTTTTATTAATAATACGAATAGCTCTTTGTTTAATATTTATTATCAGAATGCACGAGGTCTGCGTACTAAAACATCTGACTTCTACCGTAATACCTGCTCGTTTAAATATGATGTCATTGTTATAACTGAAACGTGGCTTCTGGATGGTATTTCGAACTCTGAGTTATTTGATGGTCGTTATGTTGTATGGCGCCGCGATCGTGATTATGCTGGGACGGGCCAATTGTACGGGGGCGGTGTACTCATTGCGACACGCAGAGAGTTGTCTGTTGAACCTCAACCGAACTTTAACTCCAGTGCTGAAGATCTTTGGCTCACGCTTACTGTCATAAAAAGCGATACTAAAATTCCTAATTTTCTGCATATTTGTGTGTTATATATATGTAATTTACATGGAAGTTTTAGTTTCTCAGATCAGTTATTGAATTTTTTTACAAAACTAAATGATACAGTCTTAAAATATCCCACGGATAAATATCTTATAGTGGGTGACTTTAATTTAAGTAACATAAAATGGATACCCGCATCTAACTGTTCCAATTGTTGTTACCATTGCTATGAGCCAACGAACTATAGTACGCACAACAAACGGTTACTGGTAGATGAAATTAATGCGCTTAACTTTTGCCAATATAATGGTATACGCAATAAATATGGTAAAACACTCGACCTTGTGTTATCTAACTGTGATGTAGCCGTATCTGATTGTAGTGACGACTCTTTGGTACCAGTAGATCCCTTTCACGGAGCGTTAGTAATTGAAGTACGTTTTTATGAGTTAAGCACACTTAAAACAACTCCGTTTATTAAGTTTTTTTATAACAAAGGTGATTATCAATTAATTCATCGAAAATATGCTGAAATCGATTGGCAAACCGAATTTTCTTCGAAATCTCTTAATGATTCCATTAAATATTTTTATGAAATATTTGAGAAATTAAGAGATAAGCACATACCGTCAAAAATAATTAAACCGGACTCTTACCATACGTGGTATTCCCCAGCATTAAAGAAAGCAATTAAAGAAAAACATAAGTACCTTCGTAAATTCAGGACCTACGGTAATAGATCCGATGAAGAATCTTATAAAATACTGCGCACTCGTGTAAAATATTTGGAAGATATGTGTCATAAAAACTACATATCAACCGTTGAAAGGTCAATAGTAAAAAATCCTAAATATTTCTGGTCATATGTTAAACGTAAATCAAAAACTCACTCTATTCCAAGTAGTCTCAATTTAGGTAGTATAATTTATAACACAGGACAGTCTATTAGTGACGCGTTTGCAACTTATTTCAAGTCAAATTTCTTATACCCGGTCGCTCAATCAACTCCAAATATTTCTAATATAACATCAAAATCGACTGCAAATATTTCAAATATAGAAGTTAACGTTAAGCACGTGTATCGGTTATTGAAAGCTCTAGATCCATCAAAATCCGCCGGACCTGATAACCTACCAGCCATTTTTCTTATTAATTGTGCAGAGACGTTAACACTACCAATAAGTTTGCTATTTCGCAAATCGTTGCATGAATGCTCAGTTCCTGATATTTGGAAGCGTGCATATATCACCCCTGTGCACAAGAAGGGTCTTAGGACCGATGTCGCTAATTATAGGCCAATTTCTAAGTTGTGCATCATTTCCAAAGTCTTTGAAAAGTTGATTTATGAGCAGGTATATCCGTTACTACACACAACGCATAAGCCAGTCTCAACATGGTTTCTTCAAGGGTAGATCTACCGTTTCCAACTTGGTGCTCCTCAATTCTTTCTTGACTAAAGCCATGGATGATGGTCATCAAGTTGACGTTATTTATACAGATTACAGTAAGGCTTTCGACCGGATTGAACATAATTTGCTTTTAAAAAAGCTTCAGTATGTTGGTATCTGTGGAGATCTACTGCGGTGGTTCTCCTCTTATATCGACAATCGCTCGCAGGCTGTAGTTGTTAACAATTACATATCAGGTTGGGTGTCAATACCGAGTGGTGTGCCACAGGGGTCCTTGATGGGGCCGTTGCTGTTTCTTATATTTGTCAAGGATATTGAAATCTGTTTTAAATCATCACACCTACTGTGTTTTGCTGATGATATGAAAATATTTTCCACAATCTCATCTCAGAATGATGCTGAATTACTGCAGCGAGATCTACTAAGATTGGAAGAATACTGTAATATCAATAAGCTGGATCTAAACCCATCAAAATGTACCCTTATTACATATTCACGCAAGCGAAACTTAATTAATTTCGGCTATCACCTTAAAGGCCAAAAGTTACAAAAAGAACCTGTTGTACGTGATCTAGGGATTTTCCACGACTCTAAGTTATTATTCAACACCCACGTTGACAATATCATAACTAGGGCATCTAAGGCGTTAGGTTTTGTCATGCGTACTGCAAAGGAGTTTAATAATATTAAAACAATTAAAATCTTGTACTGTACTTACGTCCGCAGTACGCTTGAATATGCTTCACAGATTTGGAACCCGATGTATCATACATACATTTCACGGATTGAAAATATCCAACGTAAATTTATACGATATCTTTGCTATCGTACCAATAGAAACTACCGATCAGAAGACTACTTATCCTTATGCAAACACCATCATCTGCTACCTCTGATAAAGCGTCGGGAGATTGCTGACACTGTATTTTTATTGAAAATCTGTTCTGGCAATGTTGACTGTTCTGATTTGCTATCACAAATATCACTGAGAACGCCTGTAGTGAACCTTAGAACGAATGCATTACTCTACTTACCAGCTTCATCAACTAATTATGGAAGAAATACTTTCATGTATCGGGCTATTAACAATTTTAATAATTTATGCAAAAAGCATGATTTTGATTTGTTTCATACTAGCTATATATCGGCAAGGCGGGCATTAAGTCGAGAATTTTTTAAGTTATAATTTTATTTATTTTAAGAAAAATTATATTGTGTGTTTCGTCCTGTTTTCTCTTTTCTTTTCTTTTGTGGCTATTGTTGTTTGTTTCACTTATTAAATTTATGCATGTTGTACATTTAAATTAGACTCCATTTTTTGTTGCTCATATTTGTGCTATGTCCTTTAAACAACGAAATCGATTATGTTACTGTATTTCTATTAGTGAGAACCTGTTATTGGCTTTTTTTTGTAAATTTAACATGTTATTTACTTAAGATTTGTAAGCTGTTGGTTTTCCATAACATAAAAATAAAATAAAATAAATAAAATAGGTTTCCCAATTAATGGGTACAGTTCTGCCGTTAGTATAAGCCTTTTCACCGCTTTGGAATACAACTAAGCGGAATTAATTCTTTATTTGTAAAGAGTCCACTTTGAATACCAATCTCTACAATAAATTTATCATTATTCCTCCGTCAATTTTCTTCTTTGGTGAATATTTAAATCATTCAAATACCTAAAGACTTCTTGATAAATAATGCTTAAAAAAACTAAACTAATTTTACGTGTTTTGATGGCTGAGTAATCCATGATCACTAAGCAGATGTTTGTGTTAAGATGGAATTCGACAAACACCGATTACGACTACGAATTTAAATCTCGATTTAAGTCGAGTAACGCTACGCCTAACAGAGCGAATGATGAAGGACGATGTAAAAGTTTATGTCAATCATGTTGTATTACCATTGGAATTAGCTAGCTAGTCTGTATACATCAAATAATTTATTACAACTATAAATAATAAATTAAGAACCAACTGACACTGCACTCCACTTAAGTTCTTTTTATTTAGGGAAAAATGGACAAAAAATGATACTGAATGGTACCCGAGAGATGGAAAAAAACGTAAAGGACGTCAGAAATTAAGATGGGAGAATGACATCAAGCAAATAGCCACAACAACGTGGCAAAGAAAAGCTGCAAATAAGGAAATATGGAAAACCCTAGGGGTGGACTATGCCAAAGGGCAAGCTGATAATAATATTACCGATGTCGAAGATTAAATTGAATTGTTATTTTAAAAAAAATGTTATTATAAAATATAATTTAGTATGTAAAGTAATTTATAAGATTTCTGCAATTATAATAATTCTCCAAATGTTATTATGTATTTTCAGAAATAAAGGCTATTTGAACTATAATTTTCCCACTGTCGCTCTTGAAAGCGTACCACTGAAGAGAGTGACAAGTTTTAATTACCTGGGACACTGAAACTATGTACTGGGGTAACTGAAAATATGTCAGATGATTCTGACATAGAGAGGGAACGCAGTGCTCTAGCTATACGTGCGAATATGCTCGCCGTAGATTTGCACGGTGTAATTCAGAAGTTAAACACACTCTCGTCAGAGCCTATTGTCAGGCTTTTTACACCTGTCGAAGCCATGGTCCGGAGCGAGACGGAATGGGATGCCGTCACCACCTTCTGCGAAGCAGTGATGCTAGCGAAGGAGGTGGCGGAGCGGGAGAAGGAGAGAGCAGCAGCTTTCCTTCCCGGCCGCCGCGGGAGACGCCCCGGGCGTCGGGGGCTACGTCGTGGCCCCCGGCCACCGTAGGCGCGGGCCTGTGGACGGCGAGCAATGGGTAGCTCGCCGTCCGTCCGTCCGTCTAACGACGACAGGCCGTGTCGACGGCGCGTTTTGTTCCACGCGCGCCTCAAAGAGCTGTCAGCAGCGTGAAGGGGCCCGCAAGGGCCGACGCCTGCCGGGGCTGCGGGCTGTTCGAAAGAGATACCGCGGCTCCGGAACGTAAGGGCACTGAAGGAACACGGATGGTTTTTAGTCAGTAAAAGTCTGACACTCCCTTCCGCTCCACCCAGAGCGAAAGGCGTCATTTGATGATTTTCCATCCGCAAAAAAAAAAGGCTTTTTACACCTGCAGTCTATGGGTTGAGTATATACAGAGAACGCTTGCAACCCTGCGCGTCTTATATAATAACGGCTTTAGGATGCTGATGGGGCTGCCTCGTTACTGTAGTGCTTCAGCAATGTTTGCTGTAGCTCGCATAGACAGTTTCCCAGTTATCATGCGCAAACGGGTTGCCTCCGCATGCGCCGCGTCCGGGACAGCTCCAACAGCCTCCTGGCGGTGATAGTGAGTCGCTGTTGCTGTCCTATCTTGAAGCACTGGAACAGCGTCCATATCGGCTCGAGACCTGCTCTATTTTATATAAAGTAGATAGAGTAGGTAATACATGGAACTTTTTAATTTTATTTATTTACTAACTCTAGCTTATAAGTACTTTTTGTAATCACTCACCCACTCTGTGGAAAATAAATATGAAAGAAAGAATAATAATATTAATAACGAAAAGTTTACGTAATATCAGTAAAATTTAAATAAGTATTTTATAAGTTGGTCGACAATTACTTTTTAACTTGTTAAGCCTACTTAGCTGTGATATTTTCCCTTTTAACTTCATTATATACACTACGTTTTACATTAAAAAATATCGGTTCAGTTGGTAGAGGCGGGACACACAGCTCTAATAAAAATACCACTTTACGACCCAAAGGATCCCTAAATCAAAAAAATGTTGTTCCATTCCCCCCAATATTTTTGCAAAACCTATCCAACGACACCCATTACGATGAAATAGACGGTTAAAATAATAGTCTGAATTGGAAGTAAGCAAAATAAAAATGTTTTTCAAGATTTTATATACAATTTTGCAGGCATTATTAATATATACTAGCTGACCCAGCAGACGTTGTTCTGCCTTTTCTGACGACTATTTGCTTTCCTAAAAAAACTCCTAAAATTAGCAATAAAAAAATTGAGGGTCACTTATCGGGATAAAAACTATCCTATCTCTCAAGTTGGGCCAAACTGCACACAGTGTGCAAATTTCATTAAAATCAGTTCAGTACTTTAGGAGTTCATCGCAGACAAACTACGTGACACGTAATTTTTATATATAACGCCTGATTCTGTTGATTGTCGTACCAATACTGAACAGACCTATTAGGTCATTAGGAAAGTCATTCGTTTCAGTAGCCAGCTTCTTCCAAAGTACGTCGTATTTAACCGTATCAAAGGCCTTCGATAGGTCCAAAAAACAGGTTATAACATGTCTACTACGATTTGTGTAGTAACGTACGGTGTGTTGGAGACAATGTACAGCACTTTCTGTGGATAACTGCGGTCTAAAACCAAATTGTGCATCACACAACACAACCTTATTCGTATAATTTGGAACTGGTTTATATAATATTATGCTGCCTACGGTGCTATTGTGACCGTACATCATTCGTCAACAGTACTAAATTATAACTAAATGTAGGCTGAATGGACTGAGTTATTTCAGAACTTGTTTTTATGTTGCTTCCTTGGGACGATTAGTTTTTTTTATAGGAGAGAAGGCAAACCGACGGGTGCAAAGTAAAAAAAGTCAACTGCAATTTTGAGATTTTTGGTTTTTTGTAAAAACTAACTTAAAATATCATGTTCTACAACATAGCAAAATCAAAAATATAAATATCACCTTATTTTTGGTACTTTTGTCACGTAAAAGAAGACAACTACGCCTGTTTTGTGAAATTGCACGATGTAGATGCGGACAACTACCGCTGACCGTTTATACGCGGGACGCGCGGGGGGCCAGCGGTCAGTCATATTGCGTCATCAGTCAGATGACATGTGCTTCGCCGGCCGGCACGAATATTTGTTTGTTTTTGTTTGTTAAGTGTTATAGCGTGTGTAAAAGTGTTATCATATTAGTAAACAGTTTGAGTTCAACACAAAAGACATGGAAAGACGTAAATTATTGGTGAATTTGGGCAAAACGGGACGACAATGCGATATTATGAACCGAGAAGATCTATTACAACTTATCGATAACAACCGTGAAACTAGTTCTGGTACGTATTTTTTATAATACAAGTTTAATGTTATTGTTATTTTGAAGTTAAATCATAATTAGTTTTTGTAATTATGAAAATAGGTTATCATTGATATTTTTTTTTACGAAACGACGCATAAACGGCTATCTGCCATATAGCTTTTTCTACGTTGCGATTGTGATGTAGATGTCTCAATTTACTTTTGTAAATTAGTATTGTTTGTTATGTTTATGAGTACCTACCTATGTTAATTCTTATTGTTAGCTATATATATTAATTGACTTATAATTAAATTATATTTTCTTACTGTTTTACTGTTGTTTCATGTTCAGAAAGTCCGAAACGACCTTTTAAAGAAGATGAAAGCTTACAGAACATAAGCGATGGATTTTTCGACAAAAATGCTGTGTTGGCCGATGAAGTTATTGAACATCTTATAGAAGACCTTGATGTGTCAGCGATGAAGACAAATGAGTATTAGTTAACTTCGCAAGATAAGTCCCCATGTTCTGTGTACTCTAGGTCGGTCACACCAGTTCACTCTCAATCTGAAATACAAATTAATTCAGAAAATGTTTATGTTGATAATAGAGATTCTCCGAGCAAATTATCGCATACACCAACGCCCTCAGAATACAACTCATTTACTTCAAGTCCGCCGCGTCCATTATCAGAATTAGATCAAAATATCTGTTTAATAAACTCAGGCAGGCTATCGAGTATGTCACTAATTTCAAACTGTCAATCTTCTATAAGCAACACTAGTGATGCTTCTTCGGCGGTGGAGGCATCAAGTGAATGTTCTACACCTTCGTCGTTAAACGGTAGAAAAAGACGTCAGTTCAGTATTGATAGATCAAAGAAAAGGCGATTGAGAAATAAAGACAAGTGGATTGATACAAGACGTAAATTACTATTAAATTCAGGTAAACAACATCAGTCCAGAAATGGAAAATTGCAACCTGCGAAACATCTTAAGCCGGCATGTGTTATTTGCAAGTTTAACTGTAGCGCAAAAATATCTCACGAAGATAGAAAACTTATCTTTGATCGTTTTTGGGATCTCTGTGATCACGAAAAGCAATGGGTTTTTATAGGTAAATATACAAAACGTTATATGAAACGAAGAATTACTACAGAGAATGATTCTAAACGCTAACACAGTGTAAACTATACACTTCCAATAAATTTAAAAGAAACCAGCCCTAAAACTGTAAAAGTATGCAAAACAATGTTTAAGAATACGCTGTCGGTAAGTAATCAGTTTATACAGAGTGCTCTTGATAAATATGATAAAAGTACTGGTAACTGTGAAAAAGACTTCAGAGGTCGTCATAACAATAAAAACAAGGTTTGTACAGCCGCCATAATAAAAGGTGTGTGTGATCATGTAAACTCGTTTCAACCAGTGGAGTCACATTACACAAGAAAAGACACAAACAAAGTTTACTTGGCTGATTTAAATTTCTCCACGATGTTTAAGTTGTACCAGACTTGGGCAGAGGAAAATAGTATTGTGGAGAGGGTACACACAGCGCGCCAGTACCGAGACATAGTTAACAAGGAAATGAACATAGCCTTTTATATTCCTAAAAAAGACCAGTGCGACGTGTGTATAGCATTTAAAAATTGCCTTCCTTCACAAACCAGAGCACAAGATCAGTACAATAAACATATACAAGATAAAAATATAGCGAGATCTTTGAAGAAACAAGACAAAAATGAAGCTACTTCTAATCCTGAAACTGTAACTTCGGCTACCTTTGATTTTCAAAAAATTTTGTCGACACCACACGGAGAAACCAGTTCATTTTATTATAAGCGTAAACTTTCTGTCTTTAATTTTACTGTTTTTGATATGGGACTTAAAAAAGGAATATGTTATATGTGGCCTGAAACTATAGCTAAGCGGGGTTCGAACGAAGTAGCTAGTTGCCTTTATAATTTTATACAACAGTCAACTAATAGAGGCATCAAAAATATCCGCCTGTGGTCCGATAACTGTGGCGGTCAGAACAGGAACCGTATTGTGTTTCTGATGTATGTATACTGCTCTCAAAAGTATAGCATTGATATTCATCACAGATTTTTGGAGAAGGGTCACACCCAGCAAGAAGGTGATAGTGTCCACGCATTCATTGAGAAATCGTCGAAGAGAAAATTCATTTTTTGTCCTGAAGAATGGTATACACTCGTTCGGTGGTGTAAAACGTCCGGCGATGCTTATGAGGTTATAGAAATAACACAAGACCAAATTTTGGATTTCAAAATATGTTTATATGATTTTAAATTGACAAAAAATACCGACAATGAGAATGTTAAGTGGAATCAAGTTCGAGAAATAGTCGTTAAAGCAGAGAATCCTTACACAATATTTTATAAATATGATCTAAATGACGAAGAACTCAAGCGAATTGAATTGGTGCGAAAAGTAACTACTCGTTCCCACCGTGGCTTTAATGATCCCAAAAAATGTTATAATGAACCCATCATGATTACAAGTGCCAAGTACAAAGACTTAATAAGCCTCTGCCAGCAAAATCTGATACCTCCTAGATATCATAACTTTTATAAAAATTTGAAACATAGTTCCTGTACTGACGGTAATGAGACTGAATAATTTTTAAATTGGTTTTAAAATAATTAAAAAAAAATCTTTCGTAATTTTTTAAGTATTGATACAGAGTTTAATTATTGTTTAGAATTTAATTTTCTACTTACTTTTATCATAAGTGATATACCTAACAATTTTTATAAAAAAAATGTACGAATAGAACGTACTTTAAAGGATTTATTTTTATTATTGTGTTAACTAGGTCATGGAAACGAACCTAACTTGATTATTATGACTGATGTTATTTTTTTATAAATTATGAAAACTTTAGAATTTTCTAGATTTAATTTTAATTGTTTTTTTTTTCTAACGAAGGCTATAATTATACCTTTACTGTTGAATTCTCAACCAAAGATCCGATAAGATGAGATGTAAAACGGTCATTAACTAATTTTAATAATAGGAAGTGTTACAGTTTTCGTATTTACTGAAATATACTAATCTACGTGGGAATTCAAAGACTTAGTAAAGTATTTTACTAAATGTTTGAATTCCCACGTAGAAACGGCCAAGTGGTAGTTAACACAGTTGTCATATTTTTAAGCGCAATGTAGATGCAGACAACTACAATATCTCGTAAATTAAACATAACTAGAAGAAATGAAATATACATGTGGATACATTATTAAATAATGAAGCAATGATAAAAATTTCAATAAATTTAATTTAAAATTGACAAAATGGGAGCATTTTTTCCTATTATGCGCTCTCCTGAAAAGTAGCTGTTTTGTAGATGACCCTTTTTACTTTGCACCCGTTGAAACGAGCATGCGGCTCACCTGATGGTAAGTGACTACCGGCGTCCATGAACAACTGCTACACCACGGGAACCAGGGGAATTGTGCGTTGCCGGCCTTATAAAAAGGAGCAGGTTCTTTTCTTGAAGGTCCCTAAGTCGTATCGTTCCGGAAAAATCGCTGATGGTAATCGATTCCACAAGGAAGTTGTGCGAGGAAGAAAACACCTTCTAAATCAGACAGTGGTGGACCGCCAATCATACAGATGGTGTGGATGGTATCGGGAGTTCTGCCGCGATGTGCGTTCGTGAAATTTGGCGGCTGGGATTAATCCGAACAATTCCTCAGAGCACTCCCCGTGGTAAATGCGAAAGAAAATGCAAAGGGATGCAACATCTCTTCGCAGTGCTAATAAATCGAGCCGATCGGAAAGGACTCGGTCGTCGACTATTCGAACCGCTCTGCGCTGGATGCGGTCAAGTGGAAGGAGCTGGCACTGGGGTCCCCTGCCCAGAGATGCAAACAGTATTCCATGTGAGGCGGAACCTGCGCCTTGTAAAGTTGCAGGCGGTGTGCCGGCATGAAATACTGTCCCGCTCTGCTGAGCACGCCAAGCTTTTTAGAGGCCAATTTGGCCTTCTCTTTCAAGTGACCACGAAACTGCATGTAACTCGATATGTTGACTTCGAGGATTCCGATACTGGCTGAGGCAAGAAGGGGAGCGCCTTGAAACTGAGGAGATAAGACAAAGGGGTTCTTTTTAGTGGTATACGCGCAAACTTGTGTCTTCTGAGGATTAAACTGGACTAGATTTAGTCGCCCCAATCCGAGACTTTGTTCAGTAAAGACTCGACTTCAGACACAAGTTTGTTCCGGTATTCGGCGACGTTTTCCCGAGAAATATTGGCACGGCCGCTGTATAGAGCATCACCAGTGCTGTTATCCGCATAGCAATGAATGTTGCTAGTTAGCAACATATAATTGTTATGCAGAAGAAACAGCGTTGGTGATAGCACACAGCCATTGTGGAACACCAGCTTAATAGGCTTGTAGTCGGAGCATGCACCGTCTACAATGACCTTGATGCTCCGATCTGCAAGGAAGCTGGTGATCCAATTGCACAATTTCACGGGAAAGCCAACGCCTCCCCCTTGGACTCTACTGCCTCAGCTCATCTATGGGTCAGGTAGACCAGAAGATCACCAGCTGATCGATCCCGACGAAAACCGTATTGGCGGTCACTAATCAGCTGGTGATCCTCAAGGTACCGCATGAGCTGACAGTTAATAATGAATTCCATTATTTTGGAGAACAAGGAGGTGATGGCGATAGGCCTGTAGTTGGACGGGTCTAAGCGGTCGCCTTTTTCAGGGATTGGGTGGACAAAAGCTGTCTTCCATGAATTCGGGACTACGCCTTGGGAGTAGGAGTACCGGAAAAGACGCGTTAGGACCGGTGCCAACTCCAGAGCACACGTCCTCAGCACAATTGGGGGGATTCCGTCAGGCCCATTCGACTTCTGGATGTCCAGGGAGAGGAGTGCTTTGCGAACCAAGCGCTATGAGAACAGCACATCCGCCATGGAGCATTCACACTGGGGGATGGTCGGCGGTGTTTTCCCCCCGTCATCAAGAGTCGAGTTGGACGCAAAAAGGGAGCCTAAACGGTTGGCTTTGTCTTTTGCGGCTTGGGCCAGTTAGTCGTCCTCCCTGTGCAGAAATGGTAGAGATGGTTTACAGAAATTCCCCTTTGGAGAGCCTTGGAGAGAGACTAGAATGCACGGGTTACTGAAGGAAGGCGAACTAGTTTCTTGCCAATTCTGCCTATGTGCTCTGACTTTGCCTTGGCAATAACTATTTTGAAGGACATGGAGGCGAAGTTATAATTCTTTTTAAGCATGCTGGTGCTTACATCCCGTGTTTAGGCCCAAAAAAGGTAATTTGTACGACATCCAATCACGTTCGACTTCGTGAATCGGCCGATGGTGCCAGGTGTCACGCGTGTGGCAGGGAGGGGGCAGCGGAAGGGAGCTTCCCAGCGTTTTGGCGCGGTCGGGCGAAAGGATAGTAGCTCGACGGCGGCTGGGCAGTTAACTGGTGTCTTTCGATGCCCGCCGCTGAGGTTCCGCGAGACCGGTTTTTTTTTGGATTAAGGTCTAGAATTTTGGAAATTGTGCGCTACGTAACTGTGTTTCGTGAAAACCGCCTCGTTTTAGGTTGTCTAGGGTTTATGTTCTTGACAAGAGGCTTGTATTGTGTTGACTGATTAAAATAACTTCTTTGAATGTAATTGTGCCGTCGCGTTAAGTGCCCTTTTTTGTGTGTTGACTGTTTTGTTAGTTTTACGTGTCAACGAGGCGTATTTTGAATTCTTATCGCGGCGTAGTATTGAATATCAAACGAAGGAATTTAGTTGTGTTTGTAACGCTGAACCGTGTGACTTACCAAGAGATCGCGTTAGTTCACTATTCGTCATATAGGTGATAAATGAATCCGGGACATTGAATATTGAACTTTGAACTACTGTCCGTTACTGTGTCGGGTGTCACGTGTTAGATTCTACGATGGATGTGGAATTAGGCGGTTTTAAGTTAGTTAAATGTACAATGAAGTTAATAGACTGAAATAGTGACATGAAGAAAGAAATGGTCCAGCGGGGAAGCCTGCTGGAGTGATGCAGCATTGTGGGGCAGCCTGGAAATCGCCCGTTCCGGTCGCCTCAGATGGTCCAGGTCTCAGACATATACACATCACTAAACACTACTTTCCATGCACCTTACATCCACCTACGGCCTGACCGAGCCTTGGGGCGGCCTTAGATTCGGATACAGGTACGTACTATATTTTGCTAGCCTTCTCCCTACAGTTTAGTATGATAGGACATTCTTCCATATGGCTTTTGGGCCCGAACCGCGTCTACCCGTCGAGCAGGCTGCTATGGGCCCCTGCCAAAGCGACCTTTGCAGGGGCAGCTGCGGGCCGTAACATTTTTGGTAGCAGGGAGCGTGTTTGAATTTGTTTAATTTTGTGTCTACAATCACGCCCGGTCGTAATACGTAATAATAAAATTCTTTTCCTTTGTTGCTTGCTTTTTTGTTTGTTCGCGGGTTGAATCGAAAGCCACGCCCGTTGAGTTGTGCAAGCGGGAGTTTGTTCGGGCTAGGTATGCGTCGGGTAGGTAGATGGTTATTATCACGTAATCGGATAATTATCGTTCTCGTATAATTATAGTAGATTAATTTTCGAAGGGTCGGTTGTCTGAGCGAGGAATTTTTTGTAGATCGACTGTGGTGTGTAATTTTATTTGTATTGTAATTTGTATTTAATTTAATAAATAGTAATTCGTATTTGTGTAATTTGTATTTAACTTGATTTGATACGAATTGTATTTGTTATTTGTTAATAAATTTGTATTTGAGCCGCGTAGTAATTTGTATTTAGAAGTGATGTAATTGCGCTGCCAGGGCTATCACCATGCCGTTTTGTGTCTGGGTGCGAACGGCGTTTCCTCTCAGGGCTCTCCCGAGCCCTCGACTCCCACGGGCGCGGGCGCTCAGCCACGCTCCCTGTCGGGGGTTTGTTCCCCCAGGGGCGGGGGGTCGTCTCCTCCTCCCTCAGTATGTTGAGAGGGACTTCACTGCCACTCAGCGGTCAATTAGACCCTTCTCACCCCTGTCAGCTGAGTGGCCGCGGCTTAGGGTACTACCGTTCCCCCTTTGATGCAGGCAGCCCCAGCTAGGTAGTTGCCGCCCTAGCTCCCACCACGGCCGCCTCCACTAATTCTGTGAGCCGTCGACAGCTCACTTGTCAAACTGTTCTATTGTCGACGGCCTCAGTGAGGGTGTACAACCCGAGCGTCGATATTTTAACGGTACGCGCTTTATTGGTTCCGGGTTCACAACACGGTTGGCCTGAGCTGGGTTGTTGGGAAGACTAGAGCTCCCCGGGAGCGTTGAATCGCGCTGTTAGGGATTATTAGATTTGGTTTTGGTCGAGCACTTGGTTAAAAATTCTTTAAATTAAAAATAAAAATGCTTTGGGTTTCCCGCGAAATGTTTTCATATTTGTGGCGGTTGTGATTAAGAAGGCAAATTTAGTGTGCTCTTTGAATAATTGTACATATGCTTCTGTAATTGTATTTGATTATTGTGTTTGTTTTGTTGAAAGGAAAATTGAAATTGAATGATGTGCCCTTTGAATGCTTGTGCGTATGTTTTTGTGATTGTGTTTGATCATTGTGTTTTGTTGAAAAGAAAATTGAAATTGGATAACCCTATTTGTGCCGAAAGGAATAAGAGTCATTCCTCTTTTGGTTTTCACATTTTGTTGGCACTGTCTAAGATATTTATTTGAAAAGAAAAATAGGGCTGTCTCTTACGTTTACCGTTTTGCTTAATTTTTGAGTTTGATCTATGCGCATCGGTAACTTAATTTGTTTGAATTAATTATGTAGTTGAAAATTGGTTGAAATATGAACATAGGGCTACTTGTCTAAAGGCTAGCTAGTTTGGAGATTATCAGATTGAAATCAGCTGCCACACTATTGCGTAAATGGTTATTTGGTGAATTTTTTTTTATAGGATAAGGGTGACAAACGAGCACACAGTCCACCTGATGGTAAGTGGTTGCTGCGGCCCATAGACATCTACATCTATCCTCTATTACAAATCAAAATATAGATGCGTTGTCACCCGTGAGGACTAAGATGGAATGCCTCATTTCCAGTAAAAAGGGCCTCCGGCCACCTGCACTCACCAAGCGAAACGCAGAGGTAAACCTCTACTTCACGCTGGTATTCTGTGAGGTCGTGGTACTACCCCGGCTCGAGCCGGCCCATCCGTGCGACAGCAAAAGCTGCCGCGTGGCTCTACCACATATATGCTTGGTTATGCCTGCTTGTTTGAAAATTCATACTAGGGACTATCTGTGTGTTTCGTTGGGCTCTCCACAGACGACGTTCATGTGGAATTTGTGGGTGCTCTCTGCACTGAAGCTTAGGAGGCCACGCTGAGCCGCTTCGTGTCGCGTCGCTGTTTGCAGACCTGATCCGGTCAGATTGTGGAACGAATCGTAGGGGCACAGATAGGTGTTTGAAAGAGGTCGTCGGACTTCTGTCCAGTACAGGACTTGTTAAGGTGATGCGAAGCCCAGGAGGGGCATCCAGTGGAGGTTGACCCTCCGGCTTGCCCACATTGTGGCTGTCTTTTTGAGGCGGTGGTTAGAGTTTCAAGATCTAAAGGGGTGCCTAAGGTGGCCTAGTTTTGGTGGTAGATTCGGTCTTGCAACATGCCGTCGCGACCCTCTCCCGCTTGCCGGTTTGCTCGCGGACATAAGCCCTTATGTCCGGGACAGGGGTTTGTTTAGACCAAACAATTAACATTTGAAATTTTGCATTCCACTCGTGTCCACCCGCTGACTTTGTAAAGGTCACCCTTGCCCCACTCCCGTGTACGTCGCTCGGCAGAGGGCGTGGGCGCAGAACGCGAGTGCCAAGTCAGTAGTAGCTCGCTGGCACCGATGCGGTTAATCCGCGTATCTCGGTTATCGCTGCAGAAGTTTCGCGCGACCGGCACACGGTCTCGATTGCTAAATTTAGTGCGTGTGACTTCGTTACGAATTGGTGTTTTGTGAAAACCGCCTCGGATTAGGTTGTCTAGGGTTTAAGTTCTTCACAAGAGGCTTGTATTGTGTTCGACTGATTAAAGTAACTTCTTTGAAAGTAATTGTGCAAATTATATAGTGATGGCGCGTTGAAGTGCATTTTACAATATCTAACTTGCTCGGGGACGTGGAATTTGACCGTGAATTATTTATCGAGGGCGTCTCCCGGTTGATTGTTTGGAAATCATCGTTTATTTATACCGTCGCGTTAAGAGCCTTTTGTGTGATGATTTGGTAGCTAGTTTACGTGTCAGCTAGGTTAATTTTGAATTCTTATTGCGGCGTGGTGTTTAATATCGAACGAAGGAACTTAGTTGTGTTTGTAACGCTGAACTGTGTGACTGATGAAGAGATCGCGTTAGTTCCCTATTTGTAATTTGGTGAAAAGTGAATCCGGGGCATTGAATGTTGAACTTTGAACTACTGTCCGTTACTGTGTTGGATATCACGTGTTCGATTCTACACAGGTAGTTTTCGATATAGGTACGTACTATATTTTCCTAGCATTCTCCCTATAGTTTAGTATGATAGGACATTTTTCCATATGGCTATTAGGGCTCGAACCCGCGGCTGCCCGTTGAATCTTCCGCTCTTGGGTCCCGAGATATTCGATCTTTCAGCTTGGGCCGTAACATTTTTGGTAGCAGGGAGCATGTTTGGATTGGTTTAATTTGTGTCTATAATCACGCCCGGTCGTAATATTAATAATATAATATATAGTATAAACATAATACCAGAAATGTTCATGCACCTAGTTGCCCAGACTAAGCTCTACTAGATAGGGGCATACAGGCCCATACAGCAGTTAGGTTCGACGAACAACTAAGTGTGGAGACCCAACTGGCCGTCATATATACGATACGTTCTATCCTACTATACTTTAATGGGAAGGCTAGTCAAAGAGTACTTACCTGTATCTGAGACGACTACTGTCTCAAGGTTCGGTCAGGACGGAGGTGTGTATATGCATGTGTAGTGGTGTTTTTAGTGGTGTGGATTGTGGTTGATCTGACAGGACCGTTGAAGTCAGCAGCTATCCGGACTCCGGCACCGCTCCAAATTGTGGTAATCTCCAGCGGCGTCACCCACGGTCAATTTCTTTCTTCTTCACTATGTCAGTCTATTAACTTTATCGTACAATTAACTAACTTCAAGACGCAACTAACTCCCGTTTATTATAAAGCGTAACACGCGGCATGACTCGTAGGTCAAAGTTCACCTTTGCTCACTCCGCAACAAATTGTTTCGAAAACCAAACGCGAACCTTTAATGCGCTTGACGCTACTGTACAATTAAACACTAACTTCTAAATAATTAGACAACCTGGCAATTAATATTCTAGACTACACGCCTATTCCTCGCTGCACAAATTCGTTAACAAAATTCGGTGCCACGCGGCTCGAGTCCGTTCACAGTAAGCAATGCTCGCTCAACAACTGACCCTAGTCAAAGTACCTAGTCTTAACAAACTACGGTAAGTACGTACCCTTAACAAAACTACGGGCGTTGTACTTCTTCTACCCGCCAACAACAAAAAAAATACTTATATGTAATTTTTATTACGTACTATTTTTATACTATATATTATATTATTAATATTACGGCAGTGGCGTGATTGGAAATCAATCAGCCGCGCTCTTGCTACCAGAAGTCATCGGATACCAATTAACAGGCATCGAAAGACACCAATTAACTGCCAAGCCGCCGTGGAGCTACTACTCTCTCGCCCGACAGCGCCAAAACGCTGGGAAGCTCCCTTCCGCTGCCCCCTCCCCGCCACACGCGTGACACCTGACACTATCGGCCGATTCACGAAGTCGAACGTGATAAGATGTCGTACAAATTACCTTTTTTGGGCCTAAACATCCCAAATCTACTTCACGCCGGTATTCTGTGAGGTCGTGGTACCAACCCGGCTCGAGCTGGCCCATACGTGCACCCCCCCGAACGGGCTTAGTAGCCGTGGCTTGGTCACCCACGGTGAACAAAGAGGAACCCCTTGGCTGGCCCGTGGTGTAGGGCCGGCCCGAGGTGGCCACTCCGAGTGGGCTTGGCAAGCCCACTTCGTATGTGTGTCGGGGTGCTGCGGTGAGAGGGGAGTCCGCACCCTCTATCGCTGCAGCCGAGGTGGAGTCGCGGAGGAAGAGGAGTGCTGGTATGGCGATGCGCCACTCGCCCTATCCTCCGCGACTCTGACGGGGCCGCACCGTTAAATGATGCAGTGGTGGAGGGGCTGCGGGGGGAGAGGAGTGTCGGTATTGCGAGGCGCCGCTCTCCCTACCCTCCGCAGCCGAATCTTGGTTGGCGGCGGAGCTATAGACCAGATCCGCCGCTGGGGTCAGGAAGGCTGGTGCTTCTGAGTGCTAGTGTTTCCTGGCCCCATGGCCTTCGCGCATCGGACACGGGGGCGTCAAATTGGAGGCCGAGGAGGAGGGCGCGCCATGTGTTCTGGTGCGCCTAACCGGAGAAGGAGATGGGGGAGGAGTGGTCCTCTCCCGAGGAGGGGCCGCCATGGGGTGGCCAGCGCAGGTGGGGCCGCGGAAGTGTGCGAAAGCGTTCCCGTGGCCCTGCCAATGTGCGACGAGGGTGGAACATCATGGGGTTTTAGTCGGTGCGAGTCCGACATAACCCGTTCTTGCCCCCGCGAGGCGGGTATGCGTAGGCATTTCCCCATGTAAAAAAAAGGCCCATATGTGCAACAACAAAAACTGCCGCGTAGCTCTACCACCGTTAAATTATACATTATATCTGAGCACAAACTTCGTGAAATTGTTTTTTTTTTTGGTTCTTTCAAGTTGGCTTTAACTTTTAATTTAAGATAATTTTTCTTTATTTTTTTTAATTTCTTATTTATCCCTAAAGTAGCTATCAGTAGATTTAGAGTTATAAAATTGCACAAAACACTTGAGATGACAAGTAGACACTTACTGAATCTTTCGCGCGTTTATTTTGTTGTATTCTACTTTAGGCAATTCGAAGCAGTAAATAAAAAAAAATGTCCATTTAAAGTAACCCGTGAACAGAAAAGAGTTGTAGCCAAGTTTGTAGAATACGAAAAATGCAGTATTTTCTAGTTTTAACGTATTTAAGCTGCATATAAAGATTTCCATTTTATATGAAATAATCTTATTTCTACATAAGTAATTATTAGAACACGAACAGGAGCAGCACGGTGGATTAATTCTTAAGAACGAGCAGAGGTCTGCGGCTAACGATAGGGCGTATAAGGGCTGTAACTTTACTTTTATTGTAATTATACAACCATCTAACAAAATATATTTTATTGACCTTTATCCTGCATATTAAAGATTCAAAGACTATGTCAACGACATGGACCTTGAAGTATATCTTTAGTAGAACAATCCTGACAAACCAGTAAACCGCAACGGGTATATAGCTCGAATAACTGACAACTGTTGGGGAAAATAGATTTTCGAAGGCTATCCCTCGTACAGGAAAACATTGGGTTGAGCGACCCCTCATTAGATGAAGTGACGACATGCATAATGGCTCAGGACTTTTCAGTAGAAAGAAATTAAAGGTCACACGGGAAGAATTATCATATTCACAGGGGATGGGTCGCTGCTAATAAAATAATAAAACTGTGGCTGCCCACAGACTTGCCAAGCGTGAAGACTAAATATTTACCCTATGTGGCGATCTGGTGTTGAGCAGTGAGCTTTTGATATGTTGTAACGAATTCTTAAATCCATAATGATTTCTTATTAACACATCTCTTTAAATAAAACTGATATCCTGTGCAGTTTTACTTGAAAATACCCACATTGTAATCACATGGCAAGACAGATGCTGTCAACCACTGCAAACTCATTCCACTTTTTGCTGTACGCATGACATTCATAATATAAATAAAATAAGTACATATGTGATATACAGTATATAGAGTTTAATTCACACTATAATAAGAATATGTTTCAAATGTGGTATTCAATTGCAATGAGCTATGATAATGAGATAATGAGAATTATGTTGAATGATATGCGCTTCCTTTACCACGAATGCAGCTTAAATAAATTATGCTAAAAATTCAGACATACACAATCAGTTACTGAGTAGGCGTATTTCGTTCCAATGATTGTATATTTAATTCAACTAATTTACATATGTAGGGCGAGTTTTTTCTGCTTCAGCTAATTACAAAGTAATCGACATAGCCCAACGGATCAGTTAGCTATAGTGGCAATAGCCTGGATATAAAGCTGGAACAAACGACAACCTATTCAAAAGAAAGGTCTTGATTAGCAACCATTACCGGCAATCACAGTGTTAGACTGCTCCCCAGTAGATGGAGTTACGACCATATTAGAAATGATGATGATGAAGTAATTTTTAGAATGTTTTTAAAGTTTAAACTAGAATTCACATTGGAAAGCGTCTTTATGATTTCATTATATTGACCTGTTATATTTTATAAAAATCAATAAGGTTGTACGAGAACTAATCACAACTTTAAAAGTTAAAATGTCCGTTTCTTATACCTGATATAATTTTCATACAAAAGACTTCCCTTATAGCAGTAAGTTCTTACAAAGTTTCGATACTACTGTCGGACTAGTCAAGTGTAAACAAAATTTGTTGGGAGTTTGCCAAAGAAACAGAACAAAGAAAGAAAATTTTATAATATTCGATATTCTTGAGCATTTTCAGATTTATATTTAAATATTTTACCATTATTTTATGTAAATATTAAATTTATGAAATATTTCCCTCCTCCGCGCGTCTACTTCTAACATTTTTTTTTGATTTATTTTTGTATAAATTATTTTTAAAAGGTCTCGGTTATTATATTGCCAGATGAATATTTATTAACCCATTATTATATCGACATCTTACATCTATTAGTGCAATGTAAAATGCTGCCACCACGCATTTGAGTAAATACTCGAAACTTGATACAAGCAGGTAATATTTTTTGTTGACTTGTTTTGGGCATTGTCTTCAATTATTACTTGTAACGTCATGAATAAGGGTATAATGTAGCAAGGACGAATAATTAGGATAATGAACATGACAATGTTGTATACTTACTCGGGCACAGACGATAAAATGCGAAATAAATTCCTATGAGTGGTAGTGGTTCTATATTTAGTGCTTTCCGAGTATTACATGCTCACTATAATACATCTATCCTTAATTGTAAGCAATACCGTTTTACAATGTAATTATTAGAGATTAGGTAGAAGTAATTCCCGTGGTTCGAAAACATAGAAATCTGTCCAAGAGTTCCTAGAAGTCTAAATGGTTTGGCACCACCCACTTACAGATAAGTATGACGGCTGCAAATGAGTAAATATCTGTGTCCATTGTTTAGAAGTCATTTACTTAAAGACATATTGATTTTGGATACCGTTAGTTGTTAGTGAAACAAGTTTGATCTTTATTCTAAACGATTTATAGGAGCAAGCTAATAAATATTGATGATATTTCGTAAGTGAAAGCAGGAAATTTTATTTTTATTTCATTGCGTGCGGTTCCTCTCCCGTCTAGTGTATAAGATACGACTGAGGTAAATTTTCTAAAAATATTGATGAATTCGATATATATCGGTATAACCACATTGTTTTTAAATCAGATGTAATAAAAAAACAGCGACGGAATACAGTATCTAAGTTGTCAGATATTTAGGTACTGTGAGCGCCTACTTACCGGTCAAGCAAATTCGGCATATTTTCCTAAGAATGGAAGGAACACTTGTCAAGAAGTGGACTGTGTGTGGATTTTATATAGAATTAGAATTTATCAATATTTTTAAAAGTATGGATGAACGACGATAAACCATATAGATATGGCATAAATTTTCTAATTTTATAAAATGTTGAATGATAAATATACTTTGATTTCGTCAGCAACTAATATACTAATATTAATAGAATTTAAAAAGTATTTGGTTATAAAACAGTTATGGTGGTGATTTACAAGTCTAGAAAAAAATATAACATTAAATTTTAATAATATATTTACTGGCGCAACGAATACACAATATATTTATTAAACAATACATACTATAATAAAAATCTAAGAAAAATAATTATCATCTAGCTCCATCTTAAAGAATAGTGCGAAGTAATGCGGATCCCGTTCCTAAGCTGTCTTTCTAAGTTCGTACGTCATGAGTATGAGTATGAAACGCAATGCTCTTTTACTAGTTCTTAGAATCGTTAATATAATCATCGTCTTTACTGTTCAACACACGTTTCTGCGGAATTTAGGCCTCTTTTCTTTGATAGTATGGCCTCAAGGTACCAGAATATAACTAGTGGCTGAGGCAAAGGCAACGCTGCTTTTGCAAGAACCAAACCAATCAATATTAATATAACAAAATTGATCATATAAATCGTAGAAAGCTTTTAATAGATATCGCGTATATATTTTGACGTGGTAGAGCCATGCTGCAGCTATATTACTGGCATAGTTGTAGCACGAACGGGTTGGCTCGACCGGGGAAGTACTACGCTCTCACAGAATACCAGCGTAAAATAGCAGCTTAATGCTGCTGTATTTCGTATGGTCAGTGTAGAGAACCGGAGACCCTTTTTTCATCACACAGATTAAGGTATGCCTGTAACTTCCTCTCAAGGAGACCGTCCATCACTTTCGCTATAGTAGTAGCCAGTGTTTTATTTTTCAGTATTAGCAAAACTATCGTTTTCATAAAATCAGAAGGTAAGTACGAGTGTCCTATGCAAAAAGTAAATAACATGGCACACGCACACGCACACGCATTTGCAGACATACACGCACACGCACACAAACAAACACACACACTCACACTCATACTCACATACACTCACATATACATACACTCACACACATACACTCTCTCTCTCTCTCTTTCACACACACACACCACAAAATTTTCATCATAATTACAGATTTGTTCTAAGTAAAATTTAGTTATTATTTATAAAACACTATTTGTTTAGGCGAAATATTAACATTTGAAACTTGCATTCAAGACGCTCGCTCGGCGCGTTCATTCGATTGTACCAGTAACTGCCTGGCACCCTTTCCCGCGCGCGTCTCTCCGCTCACCGCTTGGTCGCTCGATGTGCGGGCGAGGTAATTGCTTGCGGCCGCCGTGTCGGTTAGACGGTCTGGAATTTACACTCGGAACGTTATGTCACGTTAAGACCGCCTCTGATAGCGTTGACTTATTTCGTGCGTTTTACGTGACAACGAGGCTTCTCTTAAGTTTTGAGTGGTTAACTTAATTTCAATTGCCATTAATTTGCATCGACGAGTTGCTTGTGTGGCATTTTAATATCGTACGAAGGAATTTTGCTTTGTCGGGTGGAACGCTAAAACTTTGTGACCTGAGAGGAGATCGCGTTCGTGCTCGATTATAATTTTGTGCTAAGTGCATGTGGCATTGAACATTGACAGACAGTTCTTAAGTTGTGCGGTGTGTCACTTGTTTTAAGTTCGATTAACGTTGATTTAGTTAAATTTGAAGTTAATTTAATGTACAATAAAGTTGATAAACTAATATAGTGAAATAAAAGCAGTAAGTCTCAATTGGTAAACGCCCACTGGAGTGATAGCACATTGTGGAACAAAGCCGCGCATGTGGGTCTGCTGTCTGATTACATCGGTGACGTCAGGTTACATTTACACACTTTCGCACACCACTTACACACTTACATATTTACCACCTGTCTGCGCCTTGTGGTCGACCCTACCTCCGGAAGTCGGTAAGTTGTGTTTGCTTATCAGCCATTAGTTAATAATTATCCATAGGCCATTTGGACCCGAACCTTCTGGTTGCCCGTCGAGTGAGCTACTGATGGGCCCTAGCCCAGTCGACTTCTGTCGGAGCAACTGAGGGCCGTAACACTTTCTGGTAGCAGAGCGTGGTTGATTGTTTCTCCAATCACGCCCAGCCGTAATAAAAAAATAAATATTTTTTGTGTTTTGTTAGCGGATTGGTGGTTAGAATAATAACCACGCCCGTTAGGCTGCGCAAGCAGGAGTGTAGCTTAGGGTTAGGTACCTACGCGTCAGGTATTTCGGGTAGGTAGATTAAATTGCCGAAGGGTCGGTCGCCTGGGCGACGCATCTTGCTGACCGATTGTAGTGTGTACTTGCCGTGTAGTGTAATTTGTATTTAATTTAATTTAATAGTAATTTGTAGTTAGTAGTGATACCATCGCACAAGCTACCGGCGCTTCGCCTGCCTGCAGGCGGAGCTGCGCTGGGCCGCGAACGCCCATACCTTGAAGGGCGACCCGATCGGGTCCATAGTTTAGGGAAGTGGCTCGAGCAGGTCGTGGCCCGAAGGGCCGTAGTGGAGGAGGCTTGCACAGAGCTTTTGGCCTCGGATGCGGAACAGGGAGTCTTAGACTCCTGCCTTGCGGACTAAGAGCAATTCTTTTCGCTCACGGACGACTTGATCGAGGCGGGGGCCAAGTATGATAATGAAGTATGACGTGAAGCTCAGCTGAGTGGCCTGCCCGAGTCCCCTCGGAAGCAGCCCATTCAGTCGGAGCTGTTGGGGCGACTCCCAACTCTGGACCTGCCATGGTTCTCCGGGGCCCTCTCCGACTGAATGAACTTTGTTGGCCTTTTTGATAGCCTAGTGGACGCCCGGAGGGACTTGACACGAAGCCAGAAGATGGCGTACCTCCTGGCCTCACTGGAGGGGTGGCCCTGGGCGTCGTCAGCCATTTGAAATTGTCGGACGACGCCTACCAGACTGCCCGGGACCTCCTCGCCGGAAGGTACGCCAACGTCCGGCGAATTGCGGTCGAATAGGTTAGGCTGCTCCTAAACCTCCCGATGCTTAGGGACCGGGCCAGACTACGTCCGAACATCGTAAATCCAGTCGTAGTGGCCTGTAATTCGTTGAGGCGGCTGGATTTACCGGTCGACGAACGATCCTTCTTGTTGCTCTACATCGTGCTGTCCCGCCTGCCTCTCTATCTTTGGATCCATTTTGAGGAGAGGTACGGCGGGGACGGCGCCTCCTATATTCCGCCTTTCAGGGAACTGCTGCAGTTCTTGGAGGAGCAGTGCCGGCAAATTGAGAACACAGCGGGCACCGTCGTCGACTTACGGGTTGCCAACCGAGCCGTGCTCAGGGAGAGGCGGAATCTGCCAGGTAAGTCGGCGCCAACCCCCCTAAGGCCAAGCGGAGCTCCCGCGGGAGGGCGCCGCCCCCTACCATCTTATAGCGGCCTAGCGGCCTAGCGGCCAGGGAGGCGCCTCCCTGCTCCTATAGTCGAGCATCCGATCACCGGGTGACGTCGTGCCTGATGTTATTGGGTAAGCCGGTTCCGGTGAGGCGAACTATCGCCTAAGAGCGCCGCTGGTGCTACTCGTGCTTGGAAAGGCACCTCCAACGAGACTAGCCGCACCAGCGGCCCTGTCCGCACTGCCAGGGCAACCACCATGCCGTTTTGTGCCTGGGTGCGAACGGCGAATCCTCTTGGGGCTCTGCCGGGCCCTCAACTCCCACGGGCGGGGGCGCTAAGCCACGCCCCTTGTCGGGCGACGCTCGGCGCTCGCATGCCGGTCACCGTGCCCCTGGTTTTGAAGGAGGTCCTTTCCCCTACCAGTCGGGGGGTCGTTCCCCCAGGGGCGGGGTGGTCGACGCCTCCCCCCCGCGTGTTGAGAGGAACTTTTTGGCCACTCAGCGGTCAGCTAGACCCTTCTCACCCCCGTTAGCTGAGTGGCCGCGGCTGGAGTACCACCTTCCCCCCTTTGGTCGGTATCGGTACTTCCGTTCGGTGATTTCCAACCACGGGTCATTGAGATGCCGCCGGAATGCCGCTTTCGGAACCCCCGGTTCGAGTACCGATCCGATGGAGGCCGCCCCAGCTAGGTAGCTGCCGCCCTAGCTCCCACCGCGGCCGCCTCCACTGATCCTTTGAGCCGTCAACAGTCCACTTGTCAAACTGTTCTATTGCCGAAGACCTCAGTGAAGGTGTACAACCCGAGTGGCGACTGTTTAACGGTTCGCGCTCTATTGGATTCGGGTTCACAACGCTGTGTGGCCTCCACTTGGTTGGTATGAAGACTAGGGTTCCCCTGGAGCTCTGAATCACGTCCAATGGTAGGCATCGGAGGTGCCGAGCCTCCTGCTCCTAGGCGACAAGCGGAGTTGGTGTTTGGCTCTGCCAGCGAACACCTTCACATTCAATGAACACCTACAATGTCCTCGATGATATTGTAGGTTTTCTCCCTAACGTCCGTATAAATGACAGCGCGGTTCGTTTTGCGTCGGGTTTGAGACCGGCAGACCCTCAGTGGTCCCAACCTGGGCCTATAGATTTGTTGCTGGGGGCCAACGCGCTAGGGTTCATCTTGCTAGGCGAGATAAGAGCCCTACAGGCCGATGGCTTGTCAGCCATGTCCACTGTATTTGGGCACAGCTTCTTTGGACTGGTTCTGTGGTCTCTACCTCCCCAGACGGCCAACCCGCTCTCTGTTGTGGGCGTGTCCCTTTCGGAGGTCGTCCACCGGTTCTGGGAAATTGAGAAGCCACCACACGCGGCTTGAGTCAACCCTCTGGACCGTGAGTGCGAGTTAGTCTACCAGAGAAATACCGGCCGTCGTGTCGGCGGTCGTTTTGTCACTCGCTTACCATTTCTTGACTCACGGCCCCGTTTTGGCCAATCTCGTACCCTGGCCGAAAAGAGGTTGCTTTCGATGGAGCGCCGTATGCGGCGCGACCCAGCCTTTCGCGACAAATATGTCGAGTTCATGCGCGAATATCAAGAGCTGGGTCACATGTCACCGTCCAACTTCGACTGGCGGCCACAGGAGCACTACTTCCTCCCTCACCATGCGGTCTTGAGGACCCCTGGGAGTAAGATTCGGGTAGTTTTTGACGGCTCCGCCCCCTCGTCAAATAGTGTGTCCCTGAACCAGTGTCTCCACTCTGGTCCTAAATTAATCAAGGACATATCCGACATTTTGACCCACTTCCGTCGGCACCAAGTGATTTTTTAGCCGATATTCGGATGATGTTTCGACAATCAGTGGTCCATCGCGATGACCGTCGATATCAGCTCAAATTGTGGCGCGAGAAGCCCAGCGATCCGATACAGTTGTTTGAGTTGAACACCACCACCTATGGACTCCAGTCCGGCCCGTATATCGCCATGCGAACATTCCTCGAACTCACTGAGAGAGAGCGCGTAAGATACGCTCGGGGGGCTTCTATTTTGGAGACTTCGGTCTACATGGACGAAATTTGCACGGGCGCCTCCACCGTCGAGGAGGCTCTTGTATTGGTAGACGAATTGATTGCCATCCTGAAGTCCGGAGGTTATGAGTTGCGCAAATGGTTGTCGAACTCCCCTCATATTTTGAAGGATCTCCCAGGAGAGGATCAACAAGACCCTTATCTATTTGAGCACCCTGAAAATCCTAATTTGTTGACTGTGCTGGGCATTCAATATCAGCCTGTTCAGGATACTTTCACGTATCGCGTCAAACTTGATCCCCCTCCCAAAGCATGGACCAAGCGCTCCGTGCTGTCTACAGTAGCCCGCACCTTCGATCCTAGTGGATGGATCACTCCGGTCATTTTTTTTGACTAAGTACTTTCTTCAAAAGCTCTGGATATCCGGGTTGGGTTGGGGCGAGCCTATTAGCGGTGCTCCCTTGCTAGAGTGGATCTCCGTTGTGTCGTCCCTTCCAGACATCAACCGGGTCTCCATGCCAAGGTGCTTCCTCCCTCCAGGGAAATGCAGGGCTACCCTACATGGATTTTGCGTCGCCTCTGAGAAGAGCTATGCTGCTGTCGTATATTTGCGGACTGTGAGCTCTTCTGGCCATACTTCCGTCCATCTCGTACTTGCTAAAAGCATGGTTGCTCCCATTAGGTCCCGCTTAACTATCCCTTAATTGGAACTGTCCGGAGCCGCTCTTCTCACGCGACTCCTCAACCACGTTCACTCGTCTTTGAAGTCTGTAATCGACATTACGGACGTCTACGCTTGGTCGGATAGTGAGATAGTATTTTGTTGGATCAGGGCTGCACCTCACAATCTTGAGGTCTTTGTGGCGAACCGCGTGTCTCAAATCCAGAATTCTGGGACGTCTCTAAACTGGAGACATGTCCCAGGGGAGTTAAATCCCGCAGACTGCGCTTCTCGCGGCTGTGAAGCACCCTCTTTGGTTGACCATCCACTGTGGTGGGGTCCCAGTTGGTTGACTGAGTCTCAGTCATTCTGGCCCCAGAATAAATACTCCGAACCGATGGAATTGCCTGGCCTACGAGCCCGAGTAGGAGTGGGCAAGGATAAGCCCACTCGGGATTTCTCCCTGCTAGAACGGTACAGCTCTCTAGATAAGCTCTTAGGAGTGACTACTTGGTTGCGTCGATTTGTTTGCAATTCGAGAGACCCGTCCAACCGAATCTCTGATTCCGTTTTGTCCCCTAGCGAGCGTCGCGAAGCCTTGATGCATTGGACCCGTATGGTCCAAGCGGAGCATTTTGAGCCCGTGATTGAAACCTTGAAGTGGGGCTCCGTTGTCAAGGGTACTCTGGCCCGTCTGAACCTCTTCCTGGACGACGCTGGGATGCTGTGCGTTGGCGGACGTTTGTAAAATTCTCAACTGCCGTACGGGGCTCGACACCCGTTACTGCTCCCTAAGGACGCAGCCTTTGTTCGGTTGCTAGTAACTCAACACCATGTTAAGAATGCCCACGCGGGGTGTAACGCTCTTTCGGCTATTTTGCAGCGGGAGTTTTGGATTTTGGCTGGCCGACGCACCATTCGGAGCGTCCTCTTTAAGTGCATACCTTGTTATAAACTGAAGGCTACCATATCGCAGCCTATGATGGGCGACTTACCACCCGACCGCGTCAGGGCCATCCGACCATTCGCTGGAGTCGGAACAGACTTTGCTGGCCCCTTCCTCGTCACGTCCTCCAACCTTCGTAACGCGCATTCACATTAGGCCTATCTGTGCGTTTTCGTGTGCCTCGCCACTAAGGCCGTTCACTTAGATTTTGTAAGTGCCCTCAGCACTGAAGCCTTTGTGGCCACGCTGGGCCGCTTCGTATCGCGTCGCGGTTTGCCGGACCTGATCCGGTCTGACTGCGGAACGAATTATAAGGGCACGGATAGATATTTAAAAAAGGTTGTCGAATTTCTGTCCAGCAACAGGACTTATTTAGGTACTGTGATGTCCAAGAAGGGCATCCAGTGGAAATTCGACCCTCCGGCCTGCCCACACTGGGGCGGTATTTTTGAGGCGGTGGTTAAGGTTGCAAAAACGCATGTACGTCGCGTTATTGGCGAAACTATTTTGACATTTGAGGAGCTTGCCACTGTATTCTGTAAAATTGAAGCGGTACTCAACTCTCGGCCCCTCTGTCCCCTCTCGTCCGATCCGAATAATTTGGAGGTTCTAACCCCGGGCCACTTCCTGATTGGCCAGCCGCTTAACGCCCTGCGCGAGTACCTCTTCATGGAAATAAACTCTTCGCGGTTGAGTAGATTTGACCTGCTGCAACAAATGGCTCAGAGTTTTTGGCACCGATGGTCTCTGGAGTACCTACATCTTTTGCAGCAGCGCGTTAAGTGGTCTGTCAAGACGGATCCTCCTCGGGTTGGAGACCTCGTGTTAGTTGAAGAACCCAACGCTTTGCCTTTGTATTGGCGCCGTGGGCGCATTGTTAAGTTGTCGTATGGATCTGATGGGGTGCCTAGGGCGGCCAAGCTTTTGGTTGGAGATTCGGTCTTGCAACGTGCCGTAACGACCCTATCCCGTTTGCCAATTTACTCGCGGACATAAGTCCTTATGCCTGGGACGGGGGTTTGTTTAGGCCAAATATTAACATTTGAAACTTGCTCGGCGCGTTCATTCGATGGTAACAGTCACTGCCTGGCACCCTTTCCCTCGCGTGTCTCTCCGCTCACCGTACGGTCGCTCGACGTGCGGGCGAGGTAATTGTTCGCAGCCGCCGTGTCGGTTTGACGGTCTGGAATTTACACTCGGAACGTTAGGTCGCGTTAAGACTGCCTCTGATAGCGTTGATTTATTTCGTGCGTTTTACATGACAACGAGGCTTCTCTTACGTTTTGAGTGGTTAACTTAATTTCAATTGCCATTAATTTGCGTCGACGAGTTGCTTGTGTGGCATTTTAATATTGTACGAAGGAATTTTGCTTTGTCGGGTGGAACGCTAAAACTTTGTGACCCGAGAGGAGATTGCGTTCGTGCTCGATTATAATTTTGTGCTAAGTGCATGTGGCATTGAACATTGACAGACAGTTCTTAAGTTGTGCAGTGTGTCACTTGTTTTAAGTTCGATTAACGTTGATTTAGTTAAATTTGAAGTTAATTAAATGTACAATAAAGTTGATAAACTAATATAGTGAAATAAAAGCAGTAAGTCTCAATTGGTAAACGCCCACTGGAGTGATAGCACATTGTGGAACAAAGCCGCGCATGTGGGTCTGCTGTCTGATTACATCGGTGACGTCAGGTTACATTTACACACTTTCGCACACCACTTACACACTTACATATTTACCACCTGACTGCGCCTTGTGGTCGACCCTACCTCCGGAAGTCGGTAAGTTGTGTTTGCTTATCAGCCATTAGTTAATAATTATCCATAGGCCATTTGGGCCCGAACCTTCTGGTTGCCCGTCGAGTGAGCTACTGATGGGCCCTAGCCCAGTCGACTTCTGTCGGGGCAACTGAGGGCCGTAACACTATTAATAAATAATTTTGCAAACAAAATTAAAACATTAAATAAAAATGTACTAAGTGATATTTCAGAAAGAGTTACATTTAAGCAACGTGTCGCAGGCTTAATCTCGGTAAACTCATTTCTTTAAGTGCACTCCATTCGTAAGTGATTTATTGTGACTTTTTCGAAATATATTTACAGATGGAGTGACAAATATTTCCGTTGTTGTTTATCAAGTTATTAGCCCTAAGGCTAGATTAAAATAATTGATATAATATCAAAATCAGAAAATCTGGGGGCACAGCAGTGCCACCGCCAATTTGAGCAAAAAAGCGGCACGGTCGTACCATCCTTTTCAAGAAGCAGTTTAGGCCATTTTCGACCCCCTATAACTTCGTTGTGGATAAATCTAGAAGCTTGAATTTTCAGTAACCAAGCATACATTGTATAAACACGGTATATTTCACATTTTATTCAATTTGAAACAAGTAGTTTAAGAATTATAACTAGTCAAAGTTTCTTAATTTTGTCAATCACTCACTGACTGATCATCAAAACTCTAAGGTACTTCTAGCAGAAGTAGAAACTTCAAATTAAGAATTCAATTAGTGTTTAGTGTATAAATTAAGGGAAAAATATAATATTTTGTAATTTTGGTCCAGTTTTCTAGATATAAACAACTGCAAAAATAACTTTCTAATCCTATATATTTATATAGGATTACAAAGTTGTTTATGCAGTTGTTGAATTATATTTGCATGTAATATAATGGAATACTAGATGTAGATAGGTACCTAGATATAATTATATTCAAAGGTAACTTGTAGAATGTTCAACGAAATAAAAAAGCAAGAATGGGACATATCTTATGAAGTTGTACCAAAATCCCGCAAAGTAACTAAATTACCCAAAAATCCATAGTTGAAGGACAAAGTAGGACTTTTTCCAAAAAAAATGAGATGCCATTAAAAACATAACTTGTAAAAAAACCCAAGTCTCGCAAATCAGTTTATCTACCGTAAAAAGTTGTGAGATCCATGTAATACCAAGTCGGTTAATTTATTCAGTCCCTTCATAAAGGTCCTTCTATCTCAAGTTATTACGTAATTAGCTAACCTAACTACTTCTTATAGTGACTTGGCAATCGCACAAACAATCTAATTTAATATAGTATGTATTACTTGTGAGATACATTGTGTTTTCATTCTTAAGTAGGGACTGAATAAATTAACCGACTTTGTATTACATGGATTTCACAAATTTTTACGGTAGAAGAACTGAGTTGCGAGTCTTGTTTTTTTTTACACCTTATCTTTTTAATGGCGTCTATTTTATCCCTACATAAAACATATAAACGTATCTTTGTTCTGTATTTCTAGAATATTAGTATAACTTTCTTAAAGTTATACTAATATTCTAGAAATGTAGGATATAATGAGTGAGGCAATTAAATAGACATTTTTGTTACCGATCAAAGAGAAATTTCACAATATCAGAATATATTACTTATTTAAAATTTTGTCTAAAGTAAAACTATTATTCATTTATTCAAAATATGTAGTTTTTATTATGCTTGTTGGTATGATTTTGAACTAATTCATATATGATGCCTACGGTGCTATTGTACCGATGTTTGTTACCGATCAAAGAAACATTTCTCTATATCAGAATATATTAGATATTAAAAATTTTGTCAAAAGCCTAAATTACGAGTAAGTTGATGGTTTTCTGTAGAATGAATAATACGTTATTAAAATATATTAACCATATCATAAAAATACATCGGACAACGCTAATTAAGCAAAACTCATTTGAGTGTGAGTATTAAGAAAAAAAAAGGGGGATGAGTCGCTCGCGTCCGTAGGCTTCGACAACGTAATCCTAGGCCCACCCTACACGTGTCCCCCGGGAGGTGCTAAACGAGCGACAAAGCCGAAAGAACTGACTCGGCTCCTCGCCGTGTGGTATCGGCGTAAAAAATACCACAACTTACTTTCGCACCATGAGGCATAAAATTAATGAAATGACCCCGAGTTCCCGGCGCCCCTTTAAAGGGGCAGGGGTGCGAAGAATCTCCGGGAGGAAAACCGGCGACGAGGTTCGCCACCCGTCACGTTCTGTCCCCCGGAGGGGCGAAAAGTGGATTGCGGAAGCCCGTCTGGCTACATTGAATGAATGATAAGATGGATGAAGTATGCGATATGATGTATGATAGAGGAATAGACGTGTTATGTGTAAATGAGACGAAACGGAAGGGAAAGGATGAAACTACACATGGCATGTATACCGCGTACTGGTCTGGTGTAGACGAGACCGAGCGGGCATGCCAGGGAGTCAGTATCATCCTTTCAGAAAGAATGGGTCATTGCGTGAAAGAGTATGAATGTGTAAGCCCGAGACTGCTATGGATACGAATGAAAGTGGGCTTAAAGAAGTTGTTTGTTTTAGGGGTCTATGCCCAGACATGTCTAAGCCCACTTATATCCGAGAGCAGTTTTGGGAGTTGGTAAGGATGGAGCTAATGAAATGCAAGGTTAATGAAAATATTGTGATATTAGGCGATTTAAATGGAAGGGTTGGGGTGAGGAGGCTTGGTTATGAAAGGATATTGGGAACATATGGTAATGAAAGTATAAATGAAAATGGTGAAAGCCTTCTCGCCGTATGCGTGGAAAAGAATCTTGTAGTAACGAACACTTTCTTTCGTCATAAGAAGATTCACACGTATACATGGGAAAGAGGTGATGATAGAAGTATGATAGATTTCATAATTGTTGATGAAAGAATGAGGAGCGCGGTGGTAGATACAAGGGTTTACCGGGGCTCTAACGTAGGGACGGATCATTACTTGGTCTTATGCCGAATTAATGGTCTTTACAGACGTTGGAGGCATCGGACATCTGTGTCTACCACTGCGTTACAGCGTATAAGAACAGAGAGGTTACAAGCTGAAGGTGTGAAAGAGAAGTTCAAATGTAGATTGAGAGAAAATGTAAGTGGTATGGCTTAATTGTGTATGAATGATTTAGACTTGGAGACTGTGTGGTATAATGTCAAGAAAGGTTTAGTGGATGCAGCTACCGAAGTATGTGGTGTAAGTAAGAGAACAATTGAAAGGAAAAATAACACGTTATGGTGGGATGATGAGGTACGGATGGAAGTTGAAGCAAAGAAGAAAGCATGGCTAGATTTACTAGCAACCAAGGCTAGTAATTCTAGCAGTATGAATGATGATATTAAAAGGAAAAAGGCAGTTTTTAGACATCTAAATAAAAGAGTAAAAGAAGTAGTTGAAAGGAAAAAGCAAGAAAGAACGGATGAGAATGATAGAAGTATATCGGATAACTTCCAGGCAAACATTAAAATGTTCTGGAAACTCGTAAGAACTACCAGGGGACATTCACAACAGCCTAGAATGAATGCTATACGAGACCAGAATGACTGTATTCTGAATGACGAAGTTTTGAGTTTAAGGAGATGGAAGGAATACTTTGAAAGCGTGTTTATGAGCGATGAGACGTTTGAATTAAATGAAATAGAAATTCCGAAAGAAGAGGAAATATGAAAAGTATGAAAGCAGGTAAGGCAGCCGGTTATGATAGAGTATCTCTCGAAATGCTAAGGGCTGGAGAAGGAGTGTTGGCAGACCTGCTGTACACCTTGTTTAATTTATGTTGGGAACTTAAGCGGGTACCGGGAGACTGGTGCAAAGCCGTGATAGTCCCAATATATAAGGGAAAAGGATCACAGCAGGACTGTAAAATCTACCGTGGTATCAGCCTTCTTAGCATTGTGGGAAAACTGTATGCTAAGGTACTAATTGAAAGAGTTATGAAAGAAACTGATGGAAAAATTTGGGATGTGCAAGCGGGATTTAGAAAGGGAATGGGATGTACGGATCAGGTCTTTTCCATGCGTATGATCGCTGAGAAGTTTTTGGCCAAAAACCAAAAAGTTTTTTGTGCGTTCATAGACTTGGAGAAGGCTTATGACAGAGTGGACAGGGATGTGTTATGGCAAACACTGAACTCATTTGGGTTGACCGCTGGTCTGATACAGGCATTGAAGTCTCTATATAGGGACTCTAGTGCTTGTGTCAGGATCAATGGGGCCTACTCGGACTGGTTTGGCATCCATAAAGGTGTCAGACAGGGCTGTGTGGCTTCCCCGTGGTTGTTCAACCTATTTATGGACAGTTGTTTGGAAAATTTGAAAGTAGAAGAATGCGGGTTAAGAATGGGTGAGTTAACCGTCAAATGCCTTTTGTACGCCGATGATCAAGTCATACTTGCATCGTCGGCAGCCGAGTTGCAAATGATGGTTACATTAATGAACAGGACATTAAAAGAAAAGGGAATGAAAGTGAACGCAAGTAAGACGAAAGTTATGGTTTTGAAAGAGAAGACAGCAAAACGATATGTGAAATAAGAATAGAAGGGGAGTTGGTAGAGCAAGTAGATGAGTTTGTATATTTGGGATGTGTGTTTAGCAGGGATGGTAGATATGATAAGGATATATAACGACGAGTGAATGCAGGAAATAGAGTGAATGGGGTTCTACACTCTATTGTGAAAAGTCAGAATGTGTCCAAAAAGGCACGTATGGCAATTCACAATGCTGTGTTAGTACCTACTTTAATGTATGGTAGTGAAAGTTGGGTGTGGCAGAAGAAGCATGAGAGTAGAATAAATGCTGTAGAAATGCGATCATTAAGGAGTATGTGAGGGATGAAGCTGAATGACAGAGTGAGAAATTGTTTAATAAGAGAAGAGTGTGGTTTTCAAGATGATGTTGTGACCAGGATTAATAATAATAATAATAATAATAATTTATTGATCACTTTACGTAAAACAAAACCTTAAAATATGTATATAATTAAGACTTAATCCAATTCAATACTATAATTATGGTATCTTTAGCAACTGTGCTAGGTCACAGATCTGTGTTACAGCTGCTAAGCTCTCCCCTTTTAATACATTCGAAATAGAATAACAGAATCATAAAAAACACATTTTATACGACGATTCATAAACGATGTAAAGTGGGTAGACGTAAAACAATTAGTTAAGTAAAAAATCCGACAAATGGTTCAATAACATTGTGGCTGTATGTACTAAAAGATTAGTTGTGTGGTACAAGATCAAGGCAGAAGCGACATGTTATAAATATTTCACACACTTATTGATATTATAGCAAACTCTTACAAGAACTTATTCTAGATTCCACATAAAAATAATTGTTACAACTAGAGTGTTGTGACTCAAATAATATTATATTTCCTTAAAAAAAACATAATAATAAAAAAAGCAAAAGGATAATAAGTAAAATGTTTTATAGTATGTAATAATTTATTAATCCTAACCAATATTATAAGATTAAACTATGTGTAAAATACTAATAGGTAGATGCGAGTGTGCAGTAAATAAGTGTGTGTGTTTGTGAGTGTGTAATTACGTGTGTGTATATGCGTATGTGCGTGTGAGAAAGAAAGTGTGAGTGTGTGATATTTCCTTAAGAGTGTGTGTTTCACCTATCTATATTTAATAATTTTTCAGTTTCCTCATAAGATAAAGACATTAAAAACTTAGTTAGAGCTTGCTTACATTTAAAACGCGTTAGCGTATATATCGTTATAATATTGCTAATTTTTTTATAAAGGTAAGGACCCAATAAGTTTATTTGTCTTTGAGCATAAGACGAGTGAAATTTGTCTGGTAGTATAATTCGATCTTTTCTTCTTAACTGTTGAAATAAATTTAAGTTACAATTATAATTCTTATGTGTTTTAAGAACAGATTTTAAAATAAATAGCTGTCGGACTGTAAGCACATTTACTTCCGAGAACAACTTGCTTGTGGGAAACTTAAAAGGCTTAGAAAGCATAACTTTCAGCACAGCTCTTTGAGATCTTTCAGTGCGCAAGATATAAGTTTTGTAAGTACCTCCCCAAGCAGTAATACAGTATGACAATAGCGAATGGCAGTCAATTGGAATATGTCTTAAACGTTTAAACACTGGTATTAGTTTTCTAATGTTACTTTTTAATTTAATTATATGCTCTTGCCAGTTTAAGAGGTAATCAACAGTAACACCTAAGTATCTAATGGATTTCACTCTCTCTATGATCTGACAGTTACATAAAAGTGATGAAGAGTTACCACACATATGTGCTTTAAGGGAATAAGAGTCAAGTTCATTTTGATCTACTGAAGATTTCATAAAAGTAAGACGTCTTATCAATGTTCAAGGTTAGCAAATTCTTTCTCAACCATGACATAACTTCTTCGAGACCTATCTGAGCTAAATCAATGCTTTCATGCCAGGAGGGTGCATGAAACAGTAGAACAGTATCATCCGCATAGGCAACAATTTTACAACCGCGCATTTTAAGCCCACATAGATCATTCACATATATTAGGAACAAGGTAGGGCCAAGTATGCTACCTTGAGGTACACCATAATTAATATTAGTTTTTTCACTTGTTAGGCTTCCAATTCTTACAAATTGAGTTCTCTTTGATAGGTAACTTATAAACAACTTCAGAGATGTACCCCTGATACCTAGTTTTTCCATCTTAGCTAACAGTATCGGCACAGAGACAGTATCGAACGCCTTTGCGAGGTCCAAGAATATTCCAATACATTTATTATTACTCTCAACATGTTTTACAATGAACTCTGTTAGAGATAAAACTGCATCTTCAGTAGATTTTCCATTTAAAAAACCAAATTGATTTTCAGAAAGTAAGTTTTATTTAGAAAAATATGATTTTAAACGATTATTTAATAGACGTTCTAATACTTTAGATAGGGCTGGTAGAATGGAAATGGGACGATAGTTACTGATACTGTCTCTGTCTCCGCCTTTATGTATAGGACTTATCAAAGCAACTTTGAACTGATCAGGAAACATACCTGATTCAAGACTAAGGTTACAAATGTGCACAATAGAGGGAATTATCAGGTGCTTAGTAGATTTAAGCACCTGATTGGAAATTCCATCGTAGCCTGGTGCAGAATTATGTTTAAGATTACTCAGTAAACACTCGACTTCAAGTGGATCGGTGGGTCTTAAGCGCAAAGATTGAGACTGATTTATTAAATTCGAATCCGCTGTTGTTGACTCATTCCTTACGTAATTTATTGAAATTTCATCTGCCAGTTTCTTTCCAATATTGGCAAAATAATTATTAATATAGTTAATTGATTCTACTGGACAGGCTATTAGGCTAAGAAGATTAGTATTTAAAGATGTAACATTACTATTTAATTTAGCTATATTTTTAACGATTTTCCACTTTATTTTATTATCATTTCCAGCTTTATATAATTCATTGTTATCAAAATCTGCCCTAACTTTTTTTAATAATTCGTTACAAAAATTTCTATAGCGTTTATAAGTAATCGTAAGTTTTATGTTATCAGGATGACTTATGACATCACGATGTAGTTTGTCTCTATGTCTAATGCACCTTAGTTGCCCTTGAGTAAGCCAGGGAACTTTTATTCTCTTACGAGCGGGAACGGTCTTCATTGTGGTATGTGCGTCTATAGCTCTTTGTAGCTCTTTTACTAGCATATTTGTAGCAATATTAACATCTGTACAATTTAATATAGCGTTGAGAATTTCCAAATTCAATTCAGATGGAACTTTTTCATAGTCAATAAATTTGTAGAGTTTTGATTCACTTAGAGGAGTTATATGGTTTTCGAGACAAAATAGAACTGTATAGTGATCCGTTACAGTAGAAGAAATTATTAAAGTTATTGCCTTTAAACGAGATTTTAAAAATACGTGATCCAGGCATGAGTTTAATCTCGTAGGCAGTGAATGTGTTGACAGTAATCCGTGATAAGCCATTAGATCGAGATATTCGTCACATTCGGGGTTCGAATTTGTAGTGCTTATATTTATGTTCATGTCACCCGTAACTATAATATTAGTGAATTTATTCAACGGTTCTAGTATGTCATTAATAGCCTGCAAAAAGTTTTCATATGAACGATATGAAGGTGGACGATAGATAGCAATAATTGCAATTTCGTTTCCGATCTTAATAATCAGACAGTTGCCTTCAAAAGCGGGGGATTCAACTACAGTTGCCATAATGTCATTTTTTATATAAACCACAACTCCTTCATTTTGTGACTTATTATTTTTAGTACCATATGCGGTATAATCATTTAGCGGCGGTAAATGATTAATTCCTCCGAGCCAACACTCTGTTAAAAAAATAATATTAACATCAAGCTTCAAACAAGCCAAGAGTATTTCAACTTGTGGTAGGTTATGCCCGATGCTACGAATATTCTGACACATAATTATAAGTTTCTTGCCAGAATTGTCTAAAAGTTTGTGAGCAAAACGTACATCATATTGATACACTTTTGACACATGATAATTATCCAATTCGTTAGTAAGATTTTTTGTATTCATTTTACTTATATTTGTTACAACAAGAGCAAACTTTAAAACCTACTATTTAAGAATAATGTTATACGAACCACAAGCTCTAAATATAAAGTAAGACAAAGAGGAAATATCAGAAGAAATTAAACTAGTCATTTGTTCAGCGATAGGTAATAGAGGCCTAACAGCGTTATAAAATTGTATTTTTTGAAGTCTATAACAATTATGTATATTGTAGATTGAAGGTGTAGTGTGTGCAACAAGCTTAGTATGATATGAGTGTAAGACACAAAATTCGGTTAGTAGTACATTAAATGCTAATATTATAATAAGTATATATACTAAAAAATTTAACCTGCAGGTAGTATAGTGATAAAAACGACATTGGAATATTCTTCTTAACTCATGAGCTGTTTCGAAGCTCGTCCAAATGTTTGTCATTTTTAATGAGAATATGGGGTGCACCCTCTTTATTACGAAGAAAAATTTTGCCATAAGAATGCCAGCAATAGTCATAACCGTTTGTTTTAGCATAGTCTCTAGCATGTAAAAAAAGACTTCTTGTTTTTGCTGTAAGATTTTCAGAGACATATATCTGAGCTGTTGGATATCCGAGATGCAACAACTGAGTGTTAAGTTTTCCGGGATGTTCTTTATTAAATTTCTTTGCTTTCTTAATAAATTCTTCTTTACGAAAAGTGGTGCAAAACTTTACCAATATTGGAGGACTAATATTTGATTTTATATTAACCCTATATGCGTCGTGGATTTCAGATGTTAGGACATCAACATCAAGAGCTTTACCAATGGATTGTGTTAGACCACGTAAATCATGTTTTGTCTCGCCTTGTTTTTTTGGTATGTTCCTTATTTCAATAGTTGTACTTCTACTACCCTTATCAAACGCCTCCAGCCTTTCTTCCAGTTCCTTGATGTAATTCTTATTTTCTTTTCTTTCTTTCTCCAGCTCATTTATTTTTACCTTTAAATCTTCAAAATTTCCAGACATGAATTCAATAGTTTTACATATATCTGAGGTTTGTTGTTTGAGCAAGTTCATTTCATCGTGTAATGTGCTAAACTTTGAGTTAATTAGTTCAAACAATTCCTTTTTATGGTATTTAAAGAATCGCTCAAATGCTCTTCAGAAGATCGTTTCCTTTTAAATCGAGTACTAATATTAGGCTTACCTTGAGCACTAACTTCACTTATAGCATTCGAGTCAGAGTCCGATTGAACTTGTTTTGTGGATGGAGGAGTACGATGCATTTTACTTATACAAAATCCGCTAAAGCTTATGAATAAGGGCAGATGTACGTCTTAAATGGTGCTATCATATACACCTAGTGTAGTAGTGCTTACCGTTAGCTGCAGAAATACTAATACATGACTGAACTGCACAACGGAGCTCCTTTTCTACACACATTCTTAACATACTGACTTACTTACGCGTCATCTAATACACACTAGGCCATTCTCATTATTTAGTGGCCGCCTTAAAAAGAATAAGGTGGTGAAGCGGGCTATCGCCGGACTGACCCGAGTGGAGCATAATTTTTATAAAAACTTCAACGACGCCGTCATAAGGTCTAAAATTGCGTAGCGTCCGCGACGATTCAGATCGCTCAGAAATCGCTTAGAATCTTAAAATATTTTTAAAAAATTATTAATTTTACTAATCAAAATAATGAGCAAGTAAATTACGAATATTGATGTTATGAATGTATTTGAGTGATTCCCAAGCATATAGATTAAGTAATTTCGTTGTAATTTCAACTATAGCGATTTTTTGGAGGTGTTTTCGCAAATAATTATGATCGAGTAAAAATTTTACAATCGTGTTTTTGAACAAGCAAATTCAAGATGAAGTCATGAATTTACCTGTATTAAAATTCCAGTTTCGTTAGTCGTGTCATACTCATATACTATTCGATGAAAAAAGGTGCATTTTTTCTCGGTGTCGCCTTAATTCGACTGTATGTATGTTACGCGATACCTTTGTCAATTTTGAACTGATTTTGAAGATAACTTTTTTATTAAAGATGTTATACTACAAGAGTGGTTATAATTTGGAAAAAAAATGCACACCTCAGGATGACAACATAGCGAATGAACTATTTAAGGTGACTAATAAAACGACAATGAGATTGTGATATTTCTTAGTTCATTCTAAAGGGTAAAAAATAATAGTTGGGGCTTCTTATGTACACTATACCAACTTCTACTACTACCAACTTCGTAAATTTTTTTTGGTTCTTTTAAATATATCGGAAAAAGTCGGCTTTTACTTTTAATTTAAGATAATTTTTCTTTATTTTTTTTTAAATTTCGTACTTATCCCCAAAGTAGCTATCAGTAGATTTAGAGTTATAAAATTGCACAATAGATTTGTACGATCAGAAATCTAAAAGACTTTTAAGTAATACTTATGAGACAACAGCTAGTAAATACACTTACTAAAACTTCAGCGCGTTTATTATGTTGTATTCTACTTTAGGAATTTTGAAGCTGTAAACAAAATAAAATGTCCATTTAAAGTAACCCGTGAACAGAAAAGAGTTGTAGCCAAATTTGTAGAATACGAAAAATGCAGTGTTTTCTTGTTTTAACGTACTTAAGCTGCATATAATGATTTCCATTTTATATGAAATATTCTTATTTCTACATAAGTAATTATAAGAATACGAACAGGAGCAGCACGGTGGATTCATTCTCAGAAATGAGCAAGAGGCCTTTGCCTAACGATGGAGCGTATAAGGTCTGTAACTTTACTTTTATTGTTATTATACAAAATGATAAATAATTAAACAAAATATATTACGTTTACTTTTATCCTGCATACTAAAGAGTCAGTGATCGTGCGGACGACACTGTATATTAATAAGCACAAGTTATAATATTTTTTTCTAAAATGAGTATATCTTTAATAGGACAATCCTGACGAACCAATAAATCTCAATGGGTATATAGCTCGAAGAACCGAGAACTGTTGGGGAAAATAGATTTTCGAAGGTCATCCCTCGTATAGGAAAACATTGGGTTGAGCGACCCCTCATTAGATGGAGTGACGACATGCATAATGGCTCAGGACTTTTCAGCAGAAAGAAATTAAAGGTCACACGGGAAGAATTATCATATTCACCACGGGATGGGACGTTGCTAATAAAATAATAAAACTGTGGCTGCCCACACACTTACCAGGCGTGTAGTCTATGGCGAATATCTACCCTATGTGGCGATATGGTGTTTAGTTGATGAATTCTTAAATCCATAATGATTTCTTAGATAACACATCTCTATAAATAAAACGGGTATCTTGTGCACTCTTGCCTTGAAAACACCCACATTGTGATCAGATGGAAAGACAGATGGTGCCAACCACTGCAAACTCATTCCACTTTTTGCTGTACGCATGATATTCATAATACGAGTATAAATAAAATAAGAATGTGATGGTTGTGATACACAGTATATAGAGTTTAATTTGCACTATAATAAGAATTATGTTTCTCATGTGGTATTCAATTCTAATGAGCAATGATGATGACAATTATGATGAATGATATGCGCTTCCTTTATCACGAATTCGGCTTAAATAAATTATGCTCAAAATTCATACATACATAATCAGTTACTGAGTAGGCGTATATCGTTCCAATGATTTTACATTTAGTTCAACTAGTTTACATCGGACGAGTTTGCTTCAACTAATTACAAAGTAATCGACATAGCTTAACTGATCAGTTAGCTAAAGTGGCAATAGCCTGGATATACAACCGATGCGAAAGAAAGGTCTTGATTGGCAGCTTTGTACCGCCAATCACAGTGTTGGACTGCTCCCCAGTAAATGGACCTGACCTGTTATATTTTATGAAAATCAATAAGGTTGTACGAGAACTAATCACAACTTTACAAGTTAAAATGTCCGTTTCTTATACCTGATATAATTTTCATACAAAAGACTTTCCTTATAGCAGTAAGTTCTTACAAAGTTTTAATACTACTGTCGGACTAGTCAAGTGTAAACAAAATTTGTTGGGAGTTTGCCAAAGAAACGAAACAAAGAAAGAAAATTTTATAATATTCGATATTCTTGAGCATTTTCAGATTTATATTTAAATATTTTACCATTATTTTATGAAAATATTAAATTAGAGAAGAAATATTTCCCTCCTCCATTTGTCTACTACTAACATTTTTTTGATTTATTTTTGTATAAATTATTTAAAAAAAGTCTCAGTTATTATATTGCCAGACAAATATTTATTAATCCATTATTATATCGACATCTTACATCTGTTAGTGTCATGCAAACAAGCAAGCAGGTAATTTTTTTGTTTACTTGTTTTGGGCAATGTCTTCAATTATTACGTGTCATTTCATTAATAAGGGTATAATGTACCAAAGATGAATAATAATTAGGATAATGAACATGACAATGCTGTACTCGGGCACAGACGATAAAATGCGAAATAAATTCCTATGAGTGGTAGTTGTCGGATTCTATATTTGGTGCTTTCCGAGTATTACATACTCACTATAATACATCTATCCTTAATTGTAAGCAATACCGTTTTACAATGTAATTATTAGAGATTAGGTAGAAGTAATTCCCGTGGTTCGAAAACATAGAAATCTGTCAAGAGTTCCTAGAAGTCTATATGGTTTGGCACCACCGATTTACATATAAGTATGGCGGCTGCAAATAAGTAGTGCCCCTACCGTTGTATTCCGGTTTGCATGTTTAGAGGGCCGGTACAATTTACAGTGTCTACCGCTGTTCTTTAGATATCTGTGTTCTTTTTTTATTCTTTTAAATGGAGCAATTATCCAGGCACTGCAGAAGCCATTTACTTACAAAAATATTGCTTTTGGATATCGTTAGTTATTAATGAAACAAGTTTGATGTTTATTCTAAACGATTTATAGGAGCAAGATAATAAATATTAATGATATTTCGTGACGTGAAAGCAGGAAGTTTTATTTTTATTTTATCGCATGGGGTTCCTCTCCTGTCCTGTGTATAAGATACGACTGAGGTAAATTTCCTAAAAATATTGATGGATTCGATGTATATCGGTATAACCATATTGTTTTTAAATCAGATGTAATAAAAAACGGCGACGGAATACAGTATCTAAGTTGTGAGATATTTAGGTACTGTGAGCGCCTACTTACCGGTCAAGCAAATTCGGCATATTTTCCCAAGAATGGAAGGAACACTTGTCAAGGAGTGGACTGTGGATGGATTCTATATAGAATTAGAATTTATCAATATTTTTAAAGGTATGACTGGATGAACGACGACAAATTATATAGATATGGCGTAAATTTCCTAATTTTATAAAATGACGAATGATAAATATACTGTGATTTCGTCAGCAACTAATATACTAATATCAATAGAATTTAAAAAGTATTTGGTTATAAAACAGTTATGGTGGTGATTTACAAGTCTAGAAAGAAAATAACATTAAATTTCAATATTATATTTACTGGCGCAACGAATACACAATATACTTATTAAACAATACATACTATAATAAAAATCTAAGAAAAATAATTATCATCTAGCTCCATCTTAAAGAATAGTGCGAAGTAATGCGGATCCCGTTCCTAAGCTGTCTTTCTAAGTTCGTTCGTCATGAGTATGAGTATGAAACGCAATGCTCTTTTACTAGTTCTCAGAATCGTTAATATAATCATCGTCTTTACTGCTCAACACACGTTTCTGCGGAACTTAGGCCTCTTTTCTTTGATAGTATGGCCTCAAGGTACCAGAATATAACTAGTGGCTAAGGCAAAGGCAACGCTGCTTTTGCGAGAACCAAACCAATCAATATTAATATAACAAAATTGATCATATAAATCGGAGAAAGCTTTTAATAGATATCGTGTATACCGAGTATATATTTTGACGTGGTAGAGCCATGCTGCAGCTATATTACTGGCATAGTTGTAGCACGAATGGGTTGGCTCGACCGGGGAAGTACTACGCTCTCACAGAATACCAGCGTAAAATAGCAGCTTAATGCTGCTGTGTTTCGTATGGTCAGTGTAGAGAACCGGAGACCCTTTTTTCATCACACAGATTAAGGTATGCCATTCCTCTCAAGGAGACCGTCCATCACTTTCGCTATAGTAGTAGCCAGTGTTTTATTTTTCAGTATTAGCAAAACTATCGTTTTCATAAAATCAGAAGGTAAGTACGAGTGTCCTATGCAAAAAGTAAATAACATGGCACACGCACACGCACATGCATAGGCAGACATACACGCATACGCACACAAACAAACACACACACTCACACTCATACTCACATACACTCACATATACATACACTCACACACTCTCTCTCTCTGTCTTTCACACACACACACACACACACACACACACATCACAAAATTTGCATCATAATTACAGATTTGTTCTAAGTAAAATTTAGTTATTATTTATAAAACACTATTTGTTTAGGCGAAATATTAACATTTGAAACTTGCATTCAAGACGCTCGCTCGGCGTGTTCATTCGATGGTACCAGTCACTGCCTGGCACCCTTTCCCGCGCGCGTCTCTCCGCTCACCGCTCGGTCGCTCGATGTGCGGGCGAGGTAATTGTTTGCGGCCGCCGTGTCGGTTAGACGGTCTGGAATTTACACTCGGAATGTTAGGTCGCGTTAAGACCGCCTCTGATAGCGTTGACTTATTTCGTGCGTTTTACGTGACAACGAGGCTTCTCTTAAGTTTTAAGTGGTTAACTTAATTTCGTTTGCCGTTACTTTGCGTCAAAAACTTTGTGACCCGAGAGGAGATCGCGTTCGTGCTCGATTATAATTTTGTGCTTAGTGAACATGTACCATTGAACATTGACAGATAGTTCTTAAGTTGTGCAGTGTGTCACTTGTTTTAAGTTCGATTAACGTTGATTTAGTTAAACTTGAAGTTAATTAAATGTACAATAAAGTTGATAAACTAATATAGTGAAATAAAAGCAGTAAGTCTCAATTGGTAAACGCCCACTGGAGTGATAGCACATTGTGTAACAAAGCCGCGCATGTGGGTCTGCTGTCTGATTACATCGGTGACGTCAGGTTACATTTACACACTTTCGCACACCACTTACACACTTACATATTTACCACCTGACTGCGCCTTGTGGTCGACCCTACCTCCGGAAGTCGGTAAGTTGTGTTTGCTTATCAGCCATTAGTTAATAATTATCCATAGGCCATTTGGGCCCGAACCTTCTGGTTGCCCGTCGAGTGAGCTACTGATGGGCCCTAGCTCAGTCGACTTCTGTCGGGGCAACTGAGGGCCGTAACACTTTCTGGTAGCAGAGCGTGGTTGATTGTTTCTCCAATCACGCCCAGCCGTAATAAACAAATAAATATTTTTTGTGTTTTGTTAGCGGATCGGTGGTTAGAATAATAACCACGCCCGTTAGACTGCGCAAGCAGGAGTGTAGTTTAGGGTAAGGTACCTACGCGTCAGGTATTTCGGGTAGGTAGATTAAATTGCCGAAGGGTCGGTCGCCTGGGCGAGGCATCTTGCTGACCGATTGTAGTGTGTACTTGCCGTATAGTGTAATTTGTATTTAATTTAATTTAATAGTAATTTGTAGTTAGTAGTGATGCCATCGCACAAGCTACCGGCGCTTCGCCTGCCTGCAGGCGGAGCTGCGCTGGACCGCGAACGCCCATACCTTGATACGGCGACCCGATCGGGTCCATAGTTTAGGGAAGCGGCTCGAGCAGGTCGTGGCCCGAAGGGCCGTAGTGGAGGAGGCTTGCACAGAGCTTTTGGCCTCGGATGCGGAACAGGGAGTCTTAGACTCCTGCCTCGCGGACTAAGAGCAATTCTTTTCGCTCACGGACGACTTGATCGAGGCGGGGGCCAAGTATGATAATGAAGTATGACGTGAAGCTCAGCTGAGTGGCCTGCCCGAGTCCCATCGGAAGCAGCCCACTCAGCCGGAGCTGTTGGGACTACTACAACTCTGGACCTGCCATGGTTCTCCGGGGTCCTCTCCGACTGGATGACCTTTGTTGGCCTTTTTGATAGCCTAGTGGACGCCCGGAGGGACTTGACACGAAGCCAGAAGATGGCGTACCTCCTGGCCTCACTGGAGGGGGAGGCCCTGGGCGTCGTCAGCCATTTGAAATTGTCAGACGACGCCTACCAGACTGCCCGGGACCTCCTAGCCGGAAGGTACGCCAACGTCCGGCGAATTGCGGTCGAATAGGTTAGGCAGCTCCTAAACCTCCCGCTGCTTAGGGACCGGGCCAGACTACGTCCGAACATCGTAAATCCAGTCGTAGTGGCCTGTAATTCGTTGAGGCGGCTGGATTTACCGGTGGACGAACGGTCCTTCTTGTTGCTCTACATCGTGCTGTCCCGCCTGCCTCTCTATCTTCGGATCCATTTTGAGGAGAGGTACGGCGGGGACGGCGCCTCCTATGTTCCGCCCTTCAGGGAACTGCTGCGGTTCTTGGAGGAGCAGTGCCGGAAAATTGAGAACGCAGCGGGCACCGTCGTCGACTTACGGGTTGCCAACCGAGCCGTGCCCAGGGAGAGGCGGAATCTGTTGGGTAAATCGGCGCCAACCCCCCTAAGGCCGAGCGAAGCTCCCGCGGGAGGGCGCCGCTCCCTACCATCTTATAGCGGCCTAGCGGCCTAGCGGCCAGGGAGGCGCCCCCCTGCTCCTATTGTCGAGCATCCGATCACCAGGTGACGTCGTGCCTGAAGTTATTGGGTAAGCCGGTTCCGGTGAGGCGAAGTATCGCCAAAGAGCGCCGCTGGTGCTACTCGTGCTTTGAAAGGCACCTCCAACGAGACTGCCCGCACCAGCGGCCCTGTCCACACTGCCAGGGCAACCACCATGCCGTTTTGTGCCTGGGTGCGAATGGCGCTTCCTCTCAGGGCTCTGCCGGGCCCTCAACTCTCACGGGCGGGGGCGCTATGCCACGCCCCTTGTCGGGCGACGCTCAGCGCTCGCCTGCCGGCCACCGTGCCCCTGGTTTTGAAGGAGGTCCTTCCTCCGATCAGTCGGGGGGTCGTTCCCCCAGGGGCGGGGTGGTCGACGCCTCCCCCCTCCCCGCGTGTTGAGAGGAACTTCATGGCCACTCAGCGGTCAGCTAGACCCTTCTCACCCCCGTTAGCTGAGTGGCCGCGGCTGGAGTACCACCCTTTGGTCGGTATCGGTACTACCGTTCGGTGATTTCCAACCACGGGTCATTGAGATGCCGCCGGAATGCCGCTTTCGGGACCCCCGGTTCGAAGACCGATCCGATGGAGGCAGCCCCAGCTAGGTAGCTGCCGCCCTAGCTCCCACCACGGCCGCCTCCACTGATCCTTTGAGCCGTCAACAGTCCACTTTTCAAACTGATCTATTGCCGAAGACCTCAGTGAAGGTGTACAACCCGAGTGGCGACTGTTTAACGGTTCGCGCTCTATTGGATTCGGGTTCACAACGCTGTTTGGCCTCCACTTGTCGGAGGTGCCGAGCCTCCTGCTCCTAGGCGACAAGCGGAGTTGGTGTTTGGCCCTGCCAGCGAACACCTTCACATTCAATGAACACCTACAATGTCCTCGATGACATTGTAAGTTTTCTCCCTAACGTCCGTATAAATGACAGCGCGGTTCGTTTTGCGTCGGGTTTGAGACCGGCAGACCCTCAATGGTCCCAACCTGGGTCTATAGATTTGTTGCTGGGGGCCAACGCGCTGGGGTTCATCTTGTTAGGCTAGATAAGAGCCCCACAGGCCGATAGCTTGTCAGCCATGTCCACTGTATTTGGGCACAGCTTCTTTGGACTGGTTCTGTGGTCTCTACCTCCACAGACGGCCGACCCGCTCTCTGTTGTGGGCGTGTCCCTTTTAGAGGTCGTCCAGCGATTCTGGGAAATCGAGAAGCCACCACACGCGGCTTGAGTCAACCCTCTGGACCGTGAGTGCGAGTTAGTCTACCAGAGAAATACCGGCCGTCGTGTCGACGGTCGTTTTGTCACTCGCTTACCATTTCTTGACTCACGGCCCTGTTTGGGCCAATCTCATACCCTGGCCGAAAAGAGGTTGCTTTCCATGGAGCGCCGTATGCGGCGCGACCCAGCCTTTCGCGACAAATATAACGAGTTCATGCGCTATTATCAAGAGCTAGGTCACATGTCACAGTCCAACTTCGATTGGCGGTCACAGGAGCACTAATTCCTCCCTCACCATGCGGTCTTGAGGACCCCTGGGAGTTAGATTCGGGTAGTTTTTGACGGCTCCACCCCCTCGTCAAATGGTGTGTCCCTGAACCAGTGTCTCCACTCTGGTCCTAAATTAATCAAGGACATATCCGACATTTTGACCCACTTCCGTCGGCACCAAGTGGTTTTTGTAGCCGACATTCGGATGATGTTTCGAAAATCAGTGGTCAATCGCGATGACCGTCGATATCAGCTCAAATTGTGGCGCGAGAAGTCCAGCGATCCGATACAGTTGTTTGAGTTGAACACCACTACCTATGGACTCCGGTCCAGCCCGTATATCGCCCTCCTCGTACTCGCTGAGAGAGAGCGCGTAAGATACGCTCGGATGGCTTCTATTTTGGAGACTTCGGTCTACATGGACGACATTTGCACGGGCGCCTCCACCGTCGAGGAGGCTCTTGTATTGCGAGACGAATTGATTGCCATCCTGAAGTCCGGAGGTTATGAGTTGCGTAAATGGTTGTCGAACTCCCCTCATATTTTAAAGGATGTCCCAGGAGAGGATCAACAAGACCCTTATCTATTTGAGCACCCTGAAAATCCTAATTTGTTGACTGTGTTGGGCATTCAATATCAGCCTGTTCAGGATACTTTCACGTATCGCGTCAAACTTGATCCCCCTCCTAAAGCATGGACCAAGCGCTCCGTGCTGTCTACAGTAGCCCGCACCTTCGATCCTAGTGGATGGATCACTCCGATCATTTTTTTTGGCTAAGTGCTTTCTTCAAAAGCTCTGGATATCCGGGTTGGGTTGGGACGAGCCTATTAGCGGTGCTCTCTTGCGAGAGTGGATCTCCGTTGTGTCCTCCCTTCCGGACATCAACCGGGTCTCCATGCCAAGGTGCTTCCTCCCTCCAGGGAAATGCAGGGCTACCCTACATGGATTTTGCGCCGCCTCTGAGAAGAGCTATGCTGCTGTCGTATATTTGCGGACTGTGAGCTCTTCTGGCCATACTTCCGTCCATCTCGTACTTGTTAAAAGCAAGGTTGCTCCCATTAGGTCCTGCTTTACTATCCCTAAATTGGAACTGTCCGGAGCCGCTCTTCTCACGCGACTCCTCAATCACGTTCACTCGTCTTTGAAGTCTGTAATCGACATTACGGACGTCTACGCTTGGTCGGACAGTGAGATAGTACTTTGTTGGCTCAGGGCTGCACCTCACAATCTTGAGGTCTTTGTGGCGAACCGCGTGTCTCAAATCCAGAATTCTGGGACGTCTCTAAACTGGAGACATGTCCCAGGGGAGTTAATTTTTTTAAATTATATATATTAAACTGCGTTTCTCGCGGCTGTGAAGCACCCTCTTTGGTTGACCACCCGCTGTGGTGGGGTCCCAGTTGGTTGACTGAGTCTCAGTCATTCTGGCCCCAGTATAAATACTCCGAACCGATTGAATTGCCTGGCCTACGAGCCCGAGTAGGAATGGGCAAGGATAAGCCCACTCGGGATTTCTCCCTGCTAGAACGGTACAGCTCTCTCGATAAGCTCTTAGGAGTGACTACTTGGTTGTGTCGATTTGTTTGCAATTTGAGAGACCCGTCCAACCGAATCTCTGATTCCGTTTTGTCCCCTAGCGAGCGTCGCGAAGCCTTGATGCATTGGAGCCGTATGGTCCAAGCGGAGCATTTTGAGTCCGTGATTGAAACCTTGAAGTGGGGCTCCGTTGTCAAGGGTGCTCTGGCCCGTCTGAACCTCTTCCTGGACGACGCTGGGGAGCTGCGCGTTGGCGGACGTTTGAAAAATTCTCAACTGCCGTACGGGGCTCGACACCCGTTACTGCTCCCTAAGGACGGAGCCTTTGTTCGGTTGCTGGTAACTCAACACCATGTTAAGAATACCCACGCGGGGTGTAACGCTCTTTCGGCTATTTTGCAGCGGAAGTTTTGGATTTTGGCTGGCCGACGCACCATTCGGAGCGTCCTCTTTAAGTGCATACCTTGTTATAAACTGAAGGCCACCATATCGCAGCCTATGATGGGCGACTTACCACCCGACCGCGTCAGGGCCATCCGACCATTCGCTGGAGTCGGAACAGACTTTGCTGGCCCCTTCCTCGTCAAGTCCTCCAACCTTCGTAACGCGCATTCACATAAGGCCTATCTGTGCGTATTCGTGTGCCTCGCCACAAAGGTCGTTCACTTAGATTTTGTAAGTGCCCTCAACTCTCGGCCCTTCTGTATCCTCTCGTCCGATCCGAATGATTTGGAGGTTCTAACCCCGGGCCACTTCCTGATTGGCCAGCCGCTTAACGCCCTGCACGAGTACCTCTTCATGGAAATAAACTCTTCGCGGTTGAGTAGATTTGACCTGCTGCAACAAATGGCTCAGAGTTTTTGGCACCGATGGTCTCTGGAGTACCTACATCTTTTGCAGCAGCGCGTTAAGTGGTCTGTCAAGACGGATCCTCCTCGGGTTGGAGACCTCGTGTTAGTTGAAGAACCCAACGCTTTGCCTTTGTATTGGCGCCGTGGGCGCATTGTTAAGTTGTCGTATGGATCTGATAGGGTATCTAGGGCGGCTAAGGTTTTAGTTGGAGATTCGGTCTTGCAACGTGCCGTAACGACCCTATCCCGTTTGCCAATTTACTCGCGGACATAAGTCCTTATGCCTGGGACGGGGGTTTGTTTAGACCAAATATTAACATTTGAAACTTGCATTCAAGACACTCGCTCGGCGCGTTCATTCGATGGTACCAGTCACTGCCTGGCACCCTTTCCCGCGCGTGTCTCTCCGCTTACCGTTCGGCCGCTCGACGTGCAGGCGAGGTAATTGTTCGCAGCCGCCGTGTCGGTAAGACGGTCTGGAATTTACACTCGGAACGTTAGGTCGCGTTAAGACTGCCTCTGATAGCGATGACTTATTTCGTGCGTTTTACGTAACAACGAGGCTTGTCTTGAGTTTTGAGTGGTTAACTTAACTTCGATTGCCATTAATTTGCATCGACAAGTTGCTTGTGTGGCATTTTAATATTGTACGAAGGAAGGTTTGCTTTGTCGGGTGGAACGCTAAAACTTTGTGACCCGAGAGGAGATCGCGTTCGTGCTCGATTATAATTTTGTGCTAAGTGAACATGTGGCATTGAACATTGACAGACAGTTCTTAAGTTGTGCAGTGTGTCACTTGTTTTTAGTTCGATTAACTTTGATTTAGTTAAATTTGAAGTTAATTAAATGTACAATAAAGTTGATAAACTAATATAGTGAAATAAAAGCAGTAAGTCTCAATTGTGAACACCCACTGGAGTGACAGCACATTGTGGAACAAAGCCGCGCATGTGGGTCTGCTGTCTGATTACATCGGTGACGTCAGGTTACATTTACACACTTTCGCACACCACTTACACACTTACATATTTACTACCTGACTGCGCCTTGTGGTCGACCCTTTTTTTTTTGCGGATGGAAAATCATCAAATGACGCCTTTCGCTCTGGGTGGAGCGGAAGGGAGTGTCAGACTTTTACTGACTAAAAACCATCCGTGTTTTTTCAGTGCCCTTACGTTCCGGAGCCGCGGTATCTCTTTCGAACAGCCCGCAGCACCGGCAGGCGTCGGCCCTTGTGGGCCTCTTCACGCTGCTGACAGCTCTTTGAGGCGCACGTGGAACAAAACGCGCCGTCGACACGGCCTGTCGTCGTTAGACGGACGGACGGCGAGCTACCCATTTCTCGCCGTCCACAGGCCCGCGCCTATGGTGGCCGGGGGCCACGACGCAGCCCCCGACGCCCGGGGCGTCTCCCGCGGCGGCCGGGAAGGAAAGCTGCTGCTCTCTCCTTCTACCGCTCCGCCACCTCCTTCGCTAGCATCACTGCTTCGCAGAAGGTGGTGACGGCATCCCATTCCGTCTCGCTCCGGAGCATGGCTTCGACCAGGGCCGGACGCGAGAGGTCGCCGCCGCCTATCACCGCTACGAGGACACGGCGGTGCTCCGCCCAGGCAGGGCACACCTCCACGGTGTGTTCCACCGTGTCCTCCGGTCGATCCTCGCAGTGGGAGCACCCGGGCGTTTCCTCCCGCCCAATTCGGTTCAGGAACCTCCCGAACACACCGTGTCCGGTGAGGACCTGCGTCAGGCGGAAGGTGAGGACGCCGTGGCGTCTCTCAAGCCACTCCTCAAAGAGGGGTCTTATCGCCGCTATAGTGGCGTGCCCAGCACGGGGTTGCGACAGTCGCTCTCTCCATGTCGCCATGAGATCATGCCGGAAGTCTGTCCGCTGCACGACAACTTGCCGCGGCAGCGGGGTTTCCCCCCGGCATAGTACCTCCGCGCGCCATTCGTGTAGGCGCGCGAGGACTATCGCCTCGAGATCCCATGGCGGCAATCCGGCAAGGAGGCACGCTGCCTCGCGGGAGATCGTGCGGTAGCCGCGAACCATGCTTACGGCAACCACCTTTTGGGGCGCGTTCAGGTGGTGGACGGCAAGCAGCGCCAAACCACGCGCCCACACCGGGGCCCCGTAAAGGGCCATGGACCGCACAATCCCCGCGTAGAGCCTCCGGCAGGAGGCGTTTGGCCCCCCCAGGTTCGGCAGGAGCCGCCTGAAGGCAGCCCCGGTCCGTTCCAGTTTGGGAGCCAAACGTCGGAAGTGCTCAACGAAGTTCCATCGGCCGTCGAGGACGAGTCCTAGGTACTTCAACGTCGACTCGACGCCGATGGATACCCCTCCTACCATCGCTGAGGATCCCGGTGGTGGCCTGTTCCGAGGACCATGGAAGTGCATGGCCTCGGACTTGTGCAGAGCCACCTCAAGACCCAGCTGCCGGATCCTCTCAACGACTATCGCAACCCCGCGTGTCATATTTTCCGCCGCCGCCTCGTACGACCCACCCTGTGCCAGTACCAGCGTGTCGTCAGCGTAGCAAACTACGCTGACGCCGGTAGGGAGATCGGCGCGCAGCACCCAGTCGTAACCGATGTTCCACAGGGGCGGCCCCAGAACCGAACCTTGTGGGACACCGCACGACATCTTGTGGTCGACCCTACCTCCGGAACTCGGTAAGTTGTGTTTGCTTATGAGCCATTAGTTAATAATTATCCATAGGCCGTTTGGGCCCGAACCTTCTGGTTGCCCGTCGAGTGAGCTACTGATGGGCCCTAGCACAGTCCACTTCTGTCGGGGCAACTGAGGGCAAAAATGTACTAAGTGATATTTCAGAAAGAGTTACATTTAAGCAACGTGTCGCAGGCTTAATCTCGGTAAACTCATTTCTATAAGTGCACTCCATTCGTAAGTGATTTAATGTCACTTTTCTGCCGACTTCCAAAAAGGAGCCGGTACTCAATTCGACTGTATGTTTTTTTTTTCGTTTTTTTTTTTATGTGTGTTACCTCAGAACTTTTTTCTGGGTGAACCGATTTCGATGATTCTTTTTTTATTTGAAAGCTGGTACTTCTCGTGTGGTCCCATATGAATTTGATCAAGGTCAGACCAATAGTTTTTAAGTTATTCTTAAATAACTTATATTGAAGTCGGCTGTACAAAATTTTTAATTTTAAATTATAGATGTCATTCTTATTCGTTTAATTTTTCTTTTGCGATCAAAATAATGTCTTTATAATTTAAACTAAAATTTTATTATTATATATGTTTGCTACTCATGCTTTTCCAAAATTCTTCTGTTTCTTCACTGAGTGATTTAATTTCTTTCGTATTTAGAAGCAAACGCAATTCTAAATTAATTTATTGATAACTAATGCTACCTAACAAATTTGGACATAAAGCACAACAGTTGTCAACAAAACAGAAGAAGGCTAGTAATTAGTGAATGTAATTCTATGAACGAACAACACTATATATGGCCTAAGCTACCTAATTCGTAAAACAATCCGAACAAAGTAATCTTTAAGGATCTCCTCAGTACACTTACCAGACAATAATGAACTCTATTTTAAGATGTATCAGTGCAATATGCTTTAACCATACCGCGAAGTTAGAAACCTAATAAGGTTATAGATATAGGTCCCATAGGACGTGGTGCGAGCAATTTCGGGAAGTCCCCGTACATAGATTTTGTGTTAAAAGTTCATTTTAGTATTCTGATTATTCGAAATATATTTACAGATGGGGTGACAAATATTTCCGTTGTTGTTTAACAAGTTATTAGCCATAAGGGTAGATTAAAATAATTGATATAAAATCAAAATCAAAAAATCTGGGTGCACAGCAGTGCCACCGCCAATTCGAGCAAAAAAGCGGCACGGTCGTACCATCCTTTTCAAGAAGCAGTTTAGGCCATTTCCGACCCCCTATAACTTCGTTGTGGATAAATCTAGAAGCTGAATTTTCAGTAACCAAGCATACATTGTATAAACACGGTATATTTCAAATTTTATTCAATTTGAAACAAGTAGTTTAAGAATTATAACTAGTCAAAGTTTCTTAATTTTGTCAATCACTCACTGACTGATCATCAAAACTCTAAGGTACTTCTAGCAGAAGTAGAAACTTCAAATTAAGAATTCAATTAGTGTTTAGTGTATAAATTAAGGGAAAAATATAATATTGTGTAATTTCGGTCCAGTTTTCTAGATATAAGCAACTGCATAAATAACTTTGTAATCCTATATGTTTATATAGGATTACAAAGTTGTTTATGCAGTTGTTAAATTATATTTGCATGTAATATAATGGAATACTAGATGTAGATAGGTACCTAGATATAATTATATTCAAAGGTAACTTGTAGAATGTTCAACGGAATAAAAAAAGCAAGAATGGGACATATCTTATGAAGTTGTACCAAAATCCCGCGAAGTAACTAAATTGCCCAAAAATCCGTAGTTGGTATTCAAGAAGTAGAAGGTACCGAGAAGGAAAAAAGTAGTACTTTCTACAAAAAGAAATGAGATGCCATTGAAAACATAACTTGTAAAAAAACCCAAGTCTCGCAGATTAGTCCTTCTACCGTAAAAAGTTGTGAGATACATGTAATACCAAGTCGGTTCATTTATTTAGTCCCTTCATAAAGGTCCTTCTATCTCAAGTTATTACGTAATTAGCTAACCTAACAACATCTTATAGTGACTTGGCAATCGCACTAAACAATCTTATTTAATATAGTATGTATTACTTGTAAGAAACATTGTGTTTTCATTCTTAAGTAGGGACTGAATAAATTAACCGATTTGGTATTACATGGATCTCACAAATTTATACGGTAGAAGAACTGAGTTGCGTGACTTGTTTTTTTTACAGGTTATCTTTTTAATGGCATCTATTTTATCCCTACATAAAACATATAAACGTATCTTTGTTCTGTATTTTTAGAATATTAATATTACTTTAAGAATGTAGGCTATAATGAGTGAGGCAATTAAATAGACATTTTTGTTACCGATCAAAGAGAAATTTCTCAATATCAGAATATATTACTTATTTAAAATTTTGTCTAAAGTAAAATTATTATTCATTTATTCAAAATATGCAGTTTTTATTATGCTTGTTGGTATGATTTTGAACTAATCCATATATGATGCCTACGGTGCTATTGTACCGATGTTTGTTACTGATCAAAGAAAAATTTCTCTATATCAGAATATATTAGATATTAAATATTTTGTCAAAAACCTAAATTACGAGTAAGTTGATGGTTTTCTGTAGAATGAATAATACGTTATTAAAATATATTAACCATATCATAAAAATATATAGGAAAACGCTAATTAAGCAAAACTCATTTGAGTGTAAGTATCAGTGAAAAGATAGGAGGAAGATGTTGATTTAGTCTAAAAATGCCGGAAAGATCACTTGTTAGATATCACACATAGACACACAGATTGTCACATATCAATGGCTAGATCTTAAAACACTATTCTAAACAATTATTAGCTACGCCATTTAAGCCCCACGCCTAGGCACAGTAATCTCTATATAGATTCCACTGGTCATTAAAGGTACAGCTGAAGTGGCAATGGGAAGGCCATATAGCTCGAAGAATCGACAATTATAGAAGAAGAAATTAAATCGATCACGAAGTCGATAAATGAAGGTGGCTCAGGGTTATGTTTTGAGACATGCTTTGGTCTATGTTAAACAGTAGACTTGTGATGGGCTATAATGATGACAATGATGATGATTAATCATACAAAATCACGATCACTTACGGCAGTATTATCAATTTTAAATCATATATTAAGTAAAGTAGCCTAAATAAATACACATTAGATTAATACGATATAGTTTGAAATTTTGAGGGCAGACTAGTAAGTATCAATTGGCTAACTTGTTTGCTACAAATATTCAAACTACTAAATAGAAACTAATCGTCCTAAGTAAACAACATATAAACAAGTTTTGAAATAACTCGGTCCATTCTGCCTACATTTAATTTTAATTTCGTATTGTTGATGGATGATGTACGGTCAGCATAATATATAGACTAGTTCCAAATCATACGAACAAGTATAATAGTAACTGCATATTTTAAATACGTGAATAGAATATTACTGACTAAACTTGAAATAAATCCTACCGCTAAAGTAGCTTAGACTATTGTAGAGTAATAAATCTTATTCCAGTAAGTAATAAATTAAGGGCGGCAAACTGATAAGTTAACGAATAGTTTATCTTTGACTGAGATATGGGCTAGGACAGGGATCTGTTACGGTATTTGCGCCTAATTTATTGAATGGACCATGTGATAATTTTATTGTAAAAAAAATTGCAACTTATATGTAAATAAATATTTTTAAAATAATATACCAATATTTATTGAGTTTTCGATATGGTTTTTCAAATCACATCGCAATCAACAGATTCATCATCGTTGTAATAAGCCTATAAAAACTTACTTTTAAAAGTTTTCCATATTGAGTAAAGCTTTAATTTATAGGTCTGTTATAACAATTACGCCGTTTCGTAAAAATTAAGCATTATAAACTTAAATATGTGTTTAAATAAATAACTTAAATAGCCTCTTCCATTAAATAAAAATCTAAACAAATAATCACTTACTGCATAATATTAATTAGAGCAATATTCTAATTGTACATATTAGAGATAAACTGCACAACGGAGCTCCTTTTCTACACACCTTCTTAACATACTGACTTACTTACGCGTCTTCTAATACACACTAGGCCATCCTCATTATTTAGTAGCCGCCTTAAAAATAATGAGGTGGTCCTTAATTCGACTGTATGTTTTATTTTGTATGTATGTTACGCAATACCTTTGTCAATTTTGAACCGATTTTGAAGATAACTTTTGTATTAAAGATGTTATACTACAAGAGTGGTTATAATTTTAAAAAAAAAATGCACACCTCAGGCTGACAACATAGCGAATGAACTATTTAAGGTGACTAATAAAACGACAATGAGATCGTGATATTTCTTAGTTCATTCTAAAGGGTAAAAAAATAATAATTGGGGCTTCTTATGTACATTATACCAAATTCTACTACTACCAACTTCGTGAATTTTTTTTGGTTCTTTTAAATATATCGGAAAAAGTAGGCTTTTACTTTTAATTTAAGATAATTTCTCTTTATTTTATTTTAATTTCGTACTTATCCCTAAAGTAGCTATCAGTAGATTTAGAGTTATAAAATTGCACAATAGATTTGTACGATCAGAAATATAAAAGACTTTTAAGTAATACTTGTAAGACGACAGGTAGCAAATACACTTACTGAAACTTTAGCGCGTTTATTTTGTTGTATTCTACTTTAGGAAATTTGAAGCAGTAAAGAAAATAAAATGTCCATTTACAGTAACCCGTGAACAGAAAAGAGTTGTAGCCAAGTTTATAGAATACGAAAAATGCAGTGTTTTCTTGTTTTAACGTATTTAAGCTGCATATAATGATTTCCATTTTACATGAAATATTCCTATTTCTACATAAGTAATTATAAGAATACGAACAGGAGCAACACGGTGGATTCATTCTTAGAAATGAGCATAGGCCTGTGCCTAACGATGGAGCGTATAAGGGCTATAACTTTACTTTTATTGCTATTATACAAAATGATAAATAATTAAACAAAATATATTACGTTTACTTTTATCCTGCATACTAAAGAGTCAGAGATCGTGCGGACGACACTGTATATTAATAAGCACAAGTTATAATATTTTTTTCTAAAATGAGTATATCTTTAATAGAACAATCCTGACGAACCAGTAAATCCCAATGGGTATATAGCTCGAAGTACCGAGAACTGTTGGAGAAAATAGATTTTCGAAGGTCATCCCTCGTATAGGAGAACATTGGGTTGAGCGACCCCTCATTAGATGGAGTGACGACATGCATAATGGCTCAGGACTTTTCAGCAGAAATAAATTAAAGGTCACACGGGAAGAATTATCATATTCACCAGGGGATGGGACGTTGCTAATAAATAATAAAACTGTGGCTGCCCACACACTTACCAGGCGTGTAGTCTATGGCAAATATTTACCCTATGTGGCGATATGGTGTTTAGCAGTGAGCTTTTGATATGTTTTAATGAATTCTTAAATCCATAATGATTTCTTAGATAACACATCTCTATAAATAAAACGGGTATCTTGTGCACTCTTGCCTTGAAAACACCCACATTGTGATCAGATGGAAAGACAGATGGTGCCAACCACTGCAAACTTATTCCACTTTTTGCTGTACGCATGATATTCATAATATAAATAAAATAAGAATGTGATGGTTGTGATATACAGTATATAGAGTTTAATTTGCACTATAATAAGAATTATGTTTCTCATGTGGTATTCAATTCTAATGAGCAATGATGATGACAATTATGATGAATGATATGCGCTTCCTTTATCACGAATTCGGCTTAAATAAATTATGCTCAAAATTCATACATACATAATCAGTTACTGAGTAGGCGTCATCATTCATCATCATCATTACAGCCCTTCACAAGTCCACTGCTGAACATAGGACTTCCCCAAAGAATGCCACAAAGCACGGTCCTGAGCCACCTGCATCCATCGACTTCCTGCATGTCTTACCAGGTCGTCACTCCATCTCGTGGGGGGACGCCCTAAACTTCGCCTACCGGTACGAGGCTGCCACTCGAGAACCTTTCTTCCCCATCGGGTGTCGGTTCTTCGAGCTATATGGCCGGCCCACTGCCACTTCAGCTTACTAATCCGTTGGGCTATGTCGGTTACTCTGGTTCTACTGCGGATATCCTTATTCCTAAGTTTATCACGCAGAGAAACTCCGAGCATAGCCCTCTCCATAGCTCGCTGAGCGACCTTGAGCTTCCTCATACGGCCAGCAGTGAAGGACCACGTCTCAGTTCCGTAAGTCATCACTGGCAACACGCACTGGTTGTACAATTTCGTTTTCAGGTTTTGAGGTATGTCTGACGAGAAGATGTGTCGTAGCTTCCCGAACGCTGCCCAGCCGAGTTGAATCCGTCGATTGACCTCTCGGTCGAAGTTGGACTTACCTAGTCGGACTATTTGTCCCAGGTAAACATACTCGTCAACAACTTCGAGCTTAGTGCTCCCAACAACTACCGGCATAGGTGTGACATGGACATTGAACATGATCTTTGTTTTGTCCATGTTCATCTTAAGACCTATCCGTTGGGAAACACTATCTAGGTCATTGAGCATAGTGCTTAGGTCCTCCAGCGATTCTGCCATAAGGACTATATCGTCGGCAAATCGAAGGTGAGTGATGTACACGCCATTGATGTTGATACCGTATCCTTTCCAGTCCAGAAGCTTGAAAACGTCTTCCAATGCAGCGGTGAAGAGTTTCGGGGATATGACGTCAGGGTGACGTCATATCCCCTCTATCTTACACCTCTCTGCAATTGGATAGGTTTCGTACTCTGGTCCTGTACTCGGATAGCCATCGTAGCCCTACTGTACAAGCACTTCAACACTTCGATATACCGATAGTCAACTTGGCACCGCTGAAGGGACTGCAACACCGCCCAAATTTCGACGGAATCAAAGGCTTTCTCATAGTCCACATACGCCAGACATAGTGGCAAATTGTACTCCTCGGACTTCTGTACAATTTGCCGAAGGGTATGTATGTGGTCTATGGTGCTAAAGCCCTTTCGGAAACCGGCTTGTTCGGGAGGCTGGAAGTCGTCAAGTCTGCGCGCGAGACGATTCGTAATGACTCTCGAAAACAGCACGTAGACGCGGCTCAGAAGGGAAATCGGTCTGTAGTTCTTCAAGAGAGCGTTGTCACCTTTCTTGAAGAACAAGACCACCGCACTTCTGCTCCACGCCTCCGGTGTAATGCCACCATGGAGGACGGAATTAAAGAGCTTCTGAAGGACTTCAAGTACCGGTTTTCCACCCGCTTTCAGAAGCTCCGCTGTAATTCCATCCTCGCCTGGGGCCTTACCGTTTTTAAGGTGCTGGAGAGCCATTCTAATCTCGCTCAGACTGACGTCCGGGATATCTTCGGAATAGTGTCGGATGAGACTCGCTCTTGGATCGTTACTCACACTTGCGTGTGGCTCCAACGATGACGTGTACAGCTGCCCATAGAACCTCTCAATCTCACTCAAAATCTCAGGTGTCCCGGAAACGATGCTGCCACATTCTGTCTTCAGCTTTGACAGGTGGTTCTTTCTGGCAGACAGATCTCTGGCAAAGACTTTGGAGCCTTGGTTCCACTCTATCGCTTCTTCAATACGAGCTGTATTGAAGTCCCGCCGCATGCATTTGGAGATCTGTCTGTTCAGATGCCTGTATGCTGTCAAGTCTGTTGAAGAATGCAGCTTCATCTCCCGTCTAACAGCCATGAGATTAAGAGTGTGATCGGAGAGTTTTTGTGTTCTTCTGCGGCGGTTCTTGCAGAACTTAGCTCCGACCGCATGGACAGTTTCCACGAGCTTGTCATTCATATCGTCCACTTCATTGCAGTCTTCTAGGCACTGAAAACGGTTTTGTAACTCGAGCTGAAAGGTTTCTGTACTTTGGAACAGAGCACGAGTGGGACGGAGCGTTGACTTCATTAGACGAGACCTCTCCAACTTAACGTTTAGGTTCAGTGTGCCTCTAACCATTCGGTGATCGCTACCAGTTTTCACCCTCGCGATCACGGAGACATCACTGAACAGTTGTCGTCTGGTCGTCATAATGAAGTCAATCTCATTTTTTGTCGAACCGTCGGGGCTCGACCAGGTCCACTTCCTGTGGGGCCGCTTCTGGAAGAAAGAGTTCATCATAAAGAGTCCCTCTTTCTCCATGAAGTCGGCCAGCTGCTGGCCCCTTGGGTTCCGTTGCCCTATTCCAAATTTCCCTACTTTCAGCTCACCGTTCTCTCTTGTGCCTAGTTTTGCATTGAAGTAGGCGTATATCGTTCCAATGATTTTACATTTAGTTCAACTAGTTTACATCGGACGAGTTTGCTTCAACTAATTACAAAGTAATCGACATAGCTTAACTGATCAGTTAGCTAAAGTGGCAATAGCCTGGATATACAGCTCGAAGAAACGACAACCGATGCGAAAGAAAGGTCTTGATTGGCAGCTTTGTACCGCCAATCACAGTGTTGGACTGCTCCCCAGTAAATGGACCTGACCTGTTATATTTTATGAAAATCAATAAGGTTGTACGAGAACTAATCACAAATTTACAAGTTAAAATGTCCGTTTCTTTTTTGGGCCTAAACATCCCGAATCTACTTCACGCCGGTATTCTGTGAGGTCGTGGTACCAACCCGGCTCGAGCTGGCCCATACGTGCAACAACAGAAACTGCCGCGTAGCTCTACCACCGTTAAATTATACATTATTTCTGAGCACAAACTTCGTGAAATTGTTTTTTTTTTTGGTTCTTTCAAGTTGGCTTTAACTTTTAATTTAAGATAATTTTTCTTTGTTTGATAATTGTTCAGTGAGCTTTTGATATGTTGTAACGAATTCTTAAATCCATAATGATTTCTTATTAACACATATCTTCAAATAAAACTGGTATCCTGTGCACTCTTGCCTTGAAAATGTGGGTAACATTGTAATCACATGGAAAGACAGATGCTGTCAACCACTGCAAACTCATTCCACTTTTGCTGTACGCATGACATTCATAATATAAATAAAATAAGTACATATATGATATACAGTATATAGAGTTTAATTTACACTATAATAAGAATTATGTTTCAAATGTGGTATTCAATTGCAATAAGCTATGATAATGATAGTTATGTTGAATGATATGCGCTTCCTTTACCACGAATGCGGCTTAAATATATTATGCTCAAAATTCAGACATACACAATCAGTTACTGAGTAGGCGTTTTTCGTTCCAATGATTGTACATTTAATTAAACTAGTTTACATATGTAGGGCGAGTTTTTTCTGCTTCAGCTAATTACAAAGTAATCGAAATAGCCCAACGGATCAGTTAGCTATAGTGGCAATAGCCTGGATATAAAGCTCGAACAAACGACAACCTATTCAAAAGAAAGGTCTTGATTAGCAGCCTTTACCGGCAATCACAGTGTTAGACTGCTCCCCAGTAGATGGAGTTACGACCATATTAGAAATGATGATGATGAAGTAATTTTTAGAATGTTTTTAAAGTTTAAACTAGAATTCACATTGGAAAGCGTCTTTATGATTTTATTATATTGACCTCTTATATTTTATAAAAATCAATAAGGTTGTACGAGAACTAATCACAACTTTAAAAGTTAAAATGTCCGTTTCTTATACCTGATATAATTTTCATACAAAAGACTTTCCTTATAGCAGTAAGTTCTTACAAAGTATTAATACTACTGTCGGACTAGTCAAGTGTAAACTTGGGAGTTTGCCAAAGAAACGGAACAAAGAAAGAAAATTTTATAATATTCGATATTCTTGAGCATTTTCAGATTTATATTTAAATATTTTACCATTATTTTATGTAAATATTAAATTTCTGAATTATTTCCCTCCTCCGCGCGTCTACTTCTAACATTTTTTTGATTTATTTTTGTATAAATTATTTTAAAAGGTCTCGGTTATTATATTGCCCGATGAATATTTATTAATCCATTATTATATCGACATCTTACATCTATTACTGCAATGCAAAATGCTGCCACCACGCATTTGAGTAAATACTCGAAACTGCTTGTATCACAAGCAGGTAATTTTTTTTGTTTACTTGTTTTGGGCATTGTCTTCAATTATTATGTGTAACGTCATGAATAAGGGTATAATGTACCAAGGACGAATAATTAGGATAATGAACATGACAATGTTGTATACTTACTCGGGCACAGACGATAAAATGCGAAATAAATTCCTATGAGTGGTAGTTGTCGGGTTCTATATTTGGTGCTTTCTTCTTCTTACATGCTCACTATAATACATCTATCCTTAATTGTAAGCAATACCGTTTTACAATTTAATTATTAGAGATTAGGTAGAAGTAATTCTCGTGATTCGAAATCATGGACATCTGTCCAAGAGTTCCTAGAAGTCTATATGGTTTGGCACCACCCACTTACATATAAGTATGGCGGCTGCAAATGAGTAGATATCTGTGTCCTTTTTTTATTCTTTTTAATGGCTGCAAATATCCAGAGACTCCAGAAGCTATTTACTAACAGACATATTGCTTTTGGATTAATGAAACAAGTTTGATCTTTATTCTAAACGATTCATAGGAGCAAGCTAATAAATATTGATGATATTTCGTGAGTGAAAGCAGGAAATTTTATTTTTATTTCATTGCGTGCGGTTCCTCTCCCGTCCCGTGTATAAGATACGACTGAGGTAAATTTCCTAAAAATATTGATGGATGCGATATATATCGGTATAACCATATTGTTTTTTAATCAAAGGTAATAAAAAACAGCGACGGAATACAGTATCTAAGTTGTGAGATATTTAGGTACTGTGAGCGCCTACTTACCGGTCATGCAATTTCGGCATATTTTCCCAAGAATGGAAGGAACACTTGTCAAGAAGTGGAATGTGTGTGGATTCTATATAGAATTAGAATTTATCAATATTTTTAAAAGTATGGATGAACGACGACAAAGCATATAGATATGGCGTAAATTTTCTAATTTAATAAAATGACGAATAATAAATATACTTTGATTTCGTCAGCAACTAATATACTAATATCAATAGAATTTAAAAAGTATTTGGTTATAAAACAGTCATGGTGGTGATTTACAAGTCTAGAAACAAAATAACATTAAATTTCAATATTATATTTACTGGCGCAACGAATACACAATATATTTATTAAAAAATACATACAATAATAAAAATCTAAGAAAAATAATTATCATCTAGCTCCATCTTAAAGAATAGTGCGAAGTAATGCGGATCCCGTTCCTTCGCTGTCTTTCTAAGTTAGTTCGTCATGATTATGAGTATGAAACGCAATGCTCTTTTATTAGTTCTTAGAATCGTTAATATAATCATCGTCTTTACTGCTCAACACACGTTTCTGCGGAACTTAGGCCTCTTTTCTTTGATAGTATGGCCTCAAGGTACCAGAATATAACTAGTGGCTGAGACTAAGGCACCGCTGCTTTTGCGAGAACCAAACCAAACAATATTAATATAACAAAATTGATCATATAAATCGTAGAAAGCTTTTGATAGATATCGAGTATACCGAGTATATATTTTGACGTGGTAGAGCCATGCTGCAGCTATATTACTGGTATAGCTGTAGCACGAATGGGTCGGCTCGACCGAGGAAGTACTACGCTCTCACAGAATAGCATAAAATAGCAGCTTAATGCTGCTGTGTTTCGTATGGTCAGTGTAGGGAATCGGAGACCTTTATTACTGGAAAAGAGGCATTCCATCTTAGTCCTCACGGGTGACAACGCATCTGCATTTGGATTCGTAATCGAGGATAGATGCAGATGTCTATGGGCCGCAGCAACCACTTACCACCAGGTGGACTGTGTGCTCGTTTGTCACCGTTATCCTATAAAAAAAAATAGTTGGTGTAGACTTGGTGTAGACTGAGATCTTTGAATTTTTCGGCACATTGTGTGGGTAACTGCGGTCTAAATGCAAATTGTTCATCACACAGATTAAGGTATGCCTGTAACTTCCTCTCAAGGAGACCGTCCATCAATTTCGCTATAGTAGTAGCCAGTGTTTTATTTTTCAGTATTGGCAAAACAATCGTTTTCATAAAATCAGAAGGTAAGTACGAGTGTCCTAAGCAAAAAATAAATAACATGGCACACGCACACTCAAACGCACACGCACACGCACACGCATAGGCAGACATACACGCACACGCACACAAACAAACACACCCACTCACACTCGCACTCACATACACTCACAAATACATACACTCACACACACTCATACACTCTCGTTATTATTTATAAAACACTATTTGTTTAGGCCAAATATTAACATTTGAAACTTGCATTCAAGACGCTCGCTCGGCGCGTTCATTCGATGGTACCAGTCACTGCCTGGCACCCTTTCCCTTGCGCGTCTCTCCGCTCACCGCTCGGTCGCTTGACGTGCGGGCGAGGTAATCGTTCGCGGCCGCCGTGTCGGCTAGACGGTGTGGAATATACACTCGGAATGTTAGGTCGCGTTAAGACCGCCTCTGATAGCGTTGACTTATTTCGTGCGTTTTACGTGACAACGAGGCTTGTCTTGAATTTTGAGTGGTTAACTTAACTTCGATTGCCATTAATTTGCGTCGAAGAGTTGCTTGTGTGGCATTTTTATATCGTACGAAGGATTTTTGTTTTGTCGGGTGGAACGCTAAAACTTTGTGACCCGAGAGGAGATCGCGTTCGTGTTCGATTATAATTTTGTGCTTAGTGAACATGTAGCATTGAACATTGACAGATAGTTCTTAAGTTGTGCAGTGTGCCACTTGTTTTAAGTTCGATTAACGTTGATTTAGGTTAATTTGAAGTTAATTAAATGTACAATAAAGTTGATAAACTAATATAGTGTAATAAAAGCAGTAAGTCTCAATTGGTGAACGCCCACTGGAGTGATAGCACATTGTGGAACAAAGCCGCGCATGAAGGTCTGCTGTCTGATTACATCGGTGACGTCAGGTTACATTTACACACTTTCGCACACAACTTACACACTTACATATTTACCACCTGACTGCGCCTTGCGGTCGACCCTACCTCCGGAACTCGGTAAGTTGTGTTTGCTTATCAGCCATTAGTTAATAATTATCCATAGGCCATTTGGGCCCGAACCTTCTGGTTGCCCGTCGAGTGAGCTACTACTAGCCCAGTCGACTTCTGTCGGGGCAACTGAGGGCCGTAACACTTTCTGGTAGCAGAACGTGGTTGATTGTTTCTCCAATAGCGCCCGGCCGTAATAAAAAATAAATATTTTTTGTGTTTTGTTAGCGGATCGGTGATTAGAATTAGAACCACGCCCGTTAGGCTGCGCAAGCAGGAGTGTAGTTTAGGGATAGGTACCTACGCGTCAGGTATTTCGGGTAGGTAGATTAAATTGCCGAAGGGTCGGTCGCCTGGGCGAGGCATCTTGCTGACCGATTGTAGTGTGTACTTGCCGTGTAGTGTAATTTGTATTTAATTTAATTTAATAGTAATTTGTAGTTACTAGTGATGCCATCGCACAAGCTACCGGCGCTTCGCCTGTCTGCAGGCGGAGCTGCGCTGGGCCGCGAAAGCCCATACCTTGATAGGGCGACGCGAACGGGTCCATAGTTTAGGGAAGCGGCTCGAGCAGGTCGTGGCCCGAAGGGCCGTAGTGGACAAGGCTTGCACAGAGCTTTTGGCCTCGGATGCGGAACAGGGAGTCCTAGACTCTTGCCTCGCGGACTACGAGCAATTCTTTTCGCTCACGGACAACTTGATCGAGGCGGGGGCCAAGTATGATAATGAAGTATGACGTGAAGCTCAGCTGAGTGGCCTGCCCGAGTCCCCTCGGAAGCAGCCCACTCAGCCGGAGCTGTTGGGACGACTCCCAACTCTTGACCTGCCAAGGTTATCCGGGGTCCTCTCCAACTGGATGACCTTTCTTGGCCTTTTTGATAGCCTAGTGGACGCCCGGAGGGTCTTGACATGAAGCCTGAAGATGGCGTACCTCCTGGCCTCACTGGAGGGGGAGGCCCTGGGCGTCGTCGGCCATTTGAAATTGTCGGACGACGCCTACCAGACTGCCTGGGACCTCCTCGCCGGAAGGTACGCCAACGTCCGGCGAATTGCGGTCGAATACGTTAGGCAGCTCCTAAACCTCCCGCTGCTTAGGGACCGGGCCAGACTACGTCCGAACATCGTAAATCCAGTCGTAGTGGCCTGTAATTCGTTGAAGCGGCTGGATTTACCGGTGGACGAACGGTCCTTCTTGTTGCTACACATCGTGCTGTCCCGCCTGCCTCTCTATCTTCGTATCCATTTTGAGGAGAGTTACGGCGGGGACGGCGCCTCCTATATTCTGCCCTTCAGGGAACTGCTGCGGTTCTTGGAGGAGCAGTGCCGGCAAATTGAGAACGCAGAGGGCACCGTCGACGACTTACTAGTTGCCAACCGAGCCGTGCCCAGGGAGAGGCGGAATCCGCCGGGCAAGTCGGCGCCAAGCCCCCTAAGCCCAAGCGGAGCTCCCGCGGGAGGGCGCCGCCCCCTGCCATCTTATAGGGGCCTAGCGGCCAGGGAGGCGCCCCCTGCTCCTATTGTCGAGCATCCGATCACCGGGTGACGTCGTGCCTGAAGTTATTGGGTAAGCCAGTTCCGGTGAGGCGAACTATCGCTAAGGAGCGCCGCTGGTGCTACTCGTACTTGGAAAGGCACCTCCAACGAGACTGCCCGCATCAGCGGCCCTGTCCGCACTGCCAGGGCAACCACCATGCCGTTTCGTGCCTGGGTGCGAACGGCGCTTTCTCTCGGGGCTCTGCCGGGCCCTCAACTCCCACGGGCGGTGGCGCTCAGCCACGCCCCTTGTCGGGCGACGCTCGGCGTCCGCCTGCTGGCCACCGTGCCTCAGGTGTAGAAGGAGGACCTTCCCCCGACCAGTCGGGGGGTCGTTCCCGCCGGGGCGGGGGGGTCGACGCCTCCCCCCCCGCGTATTGAGAGGAACTTCATCAGCGGTCAGCTAGACCCTTCTCACCCCCGTTAGCTGAGCGGCCGCGGCTGGAGTACCACCCTCCCCTCTTTGGTCGGTGTCGGTATTATCGTTCGGTGATTTCCAACCACGGGTCATTAAGATGCCGCCAGAATGCCGCTTTCGGGACCCCCGGTTGGAGTACCGATCCGATGGAGGCAGCCCCAGCTAGGTAGCTGCCGCCCTAGCTCCCACCACGGCCGCCTCCACTGATCCTTTGAGCCTTCAACAGTCCACTTTTCAAACTGTTCTATTGCCGATGACCTCAGTGAAGGTGTACAACCCGAGTGGCGACTGTTTAACGGTTTGCGCTCTATTGGATTCGGGTTCACAACGCTGTGTGGCCTCCACTTGGTTGGTGGGAAGACTAGGGTTCCTCTGGAGCTCTGAATCACGTCCAATGGTAGGTATCGGAGGTGCCGAGCCTCCTGCTCCTAGGGTACAAGCGGAGTTGGTGTTTGGCCCTGCCAACGAACACCTTCACATTCTAGTTAAAGTAAATGTTCTTGATTACATTGTAGGTTTTCTCTCTAACGTCCGTATAAATGACAGCGCGGTTTGTTGTGCGTCGGGTTTGAGACCGGCAGACCCTCAATGGTCCCAACCTGAGCCTATAGATTTGTTGCTTGGGGCCAACGCGCTGGGGTACATCTTGTGAGGCGAGATACGAGCCCTACAGCCCGATGGCTTGTCAGCCATGTCTACTGTATTTGGGCACAGCTTCTTTGGACTGGTTCTGTGGTCTCTACCTCCCCAAACGGCCGACCCGCTCTCTGTTGTGGGCGTGACCCTTTCGTAGGTCGCCCAGCGGTTCTGGGAAATTGAGGAGCCACCACACGCGGCTTGAGTCAACCCTCTGGACCGTGAGTGCGAGTTATTCTACCAGAACAATACCGGCCGTCGTGTCGACGGTCGTTTTGTCACTCGCTTACCCTTTCTTGACTCACGGCCCCGTTTGGGCCAGTCTCGTACCCTGGCCGAAAAGAGGTTGCTTTCCATGGAGCGCTCATGCGGCGCGACCCAGCCTTTCGCAACAAATATGTCGAGTTCATGCGCGAGTATCAAGAGCTGGGTCACATGTCACCGTCCAACTTTGATTGGCGGTCACAGGAGCACTACTACCTCCCTCACCATTCGGTCTTGAGGACTCCTGGGAGTGAGATTCGGGTAGTTTTTGACGGCTCCGCCTCCTCGTCAAATGGTGTGTCCCTGAACCAGTGTCTCCACTCTGGTCCTAAATTAATCAAGGACATATCCGACATTTTGACCCACTTCCGTCGGCACCAAGTTGTTTTTGTAGCCGACATTCGGATGATGTTTCGACAATCAGTGGTCCATCGTGATGAGCGTCGATATCAGCTGAAATTCTGGCGCGAGAAGCCCAGCGATCTGATACAGGTATTTGAGTTGAACACCACCACCTATGGACTCCGGTCCAGCCCGTATATCGCCATGCGAACCCTCCTCGAACTCGCTGAGAGAGAGATTGCACGGGCGCCTCCACCTGAACACACCCTGAAGTCAGAGGTTATGAGTTGCGCAAATGGTTGTCGAACTCCCCTCATATTTTGAAGGATCTCCCAGGAGAGGATCAACAAGACCCTTATCTATTTGAGCACCCTGAAAATCCTAATTTGTTGACTGTGCTGGGCATTCAATATCAGCCTGTTCAGGATACTTTCACGTATCGCGTCAAACTTGATCCCCCTCCCAAAGCATGGACCAAGCGCTCCGTGCTGTCTACAGTAGCCCGCACCTTCGATCCTAGTGGATGGATCACTCCGGTCATTTTTTTTGACTAAGTACTTTCTTCAAAAGCTCTGGATATCCGGGTTGGGTTGGGGCGAGCCTATTAGCGGTGCTCCCTTGCTAGAGTGGATCTCCGTTGTGTCGTCCCTTCCAGACATCAACCGGGTCTCCATGCCAAGGTGCTTCCTCCCTCCAGGGAAATGCAGGGCTACCCTACATGGATTTTGCGTCGCCTCTGAGAAGAGCTATGCTGCTGTCGTATATTTGCGGACTGTGAGCTCTTCTGGCCATACTTCCGTCCATCTCGTACTTGCTAAAAGCATGGTTGCTCCCATTAGGTCCCGCTTAACTATCCCTTAATTGGAACTGTCCGGAGCCGCTCTTCTCACGCGACTCCTCAACCACGTTCACTCGTCTTTGAAGTCTGTAATCGACATTACGGACGTCTACGCTTGGTCGGATAGTGAGATAGTATTTTGTTGGATCAGGGCTGCACCTCACAATCTTGAGGTCTTTGTGGCGAACCGCGTGTCTCAAATCCAGAATTCTGGGACGTCTCTAAACTGGAGACATGTCCCAGGGGAGTTAAATCCCGCAGACTGCGCTTCTCGCGGCTGTGAAGCACCCTCTTTGGTTGACCATCCACTGTGGTGGGATCCCAGTTGGTTGACTGAGTCTCAGTCATTCTGGCCCCAGAATAAATACTCCGAACCGATTGAATTGCCTGGCCTACGAGCCCGAGAAGGAGTGGGAAAGGATAAGCCCACTCGGGATTTCTCCCTGCTAGAACGGTACAACTCTTTCGATAAGCTCTTAGGAGTGACTACTTGGTTGCGTCGATTTGTCTGCAATTCGAGAGACCCGTCCAACCGAATCTCTGATTCCGTTTTGTCCCCTAGCGAGCGTCGCGAAGCCTTGATGCATTGGACCCGTATGGTCCAAGCGGAGCATTTTGAGCCCGTGATTGAAACTTTGAAGTGGGACTCCGTTGTCAAGGGTGCTCTGGCCCATCTGAACCTCGACGCTGGGATGCTGCGCGTTGGCGGACGTTTGAAAAATTCTCAACTGCCGTACGGTGCTCGACACCCGTTACTGCTCCCTAAGGACGGAGCCTTTGTTCGGTTGCTGGTAACTCAACACCATGTTAAGAATGCCCACGCGGGTTGTAACGCTCTTTCGGCTACTTTGCAGCGGGAGTTTTGGATTTTGGCTGGCCGACGCACCATTCGGAGCGTACTCTTTAAGTGCATACCTTGTTATAAACTGAAGGCCACCATATCGCAGCCTATGAGGGGCGACTTACCACCCGACCGCGTCAGGGCCATCCGACCATTCGCTGGAGTCGGAACAGACTTTGCTGGCCCCTTCCTCGTCAAGTCCTTCAACCTTCGTAACGCGCATTCACATTAGGCCTATCTGTGCGTTTTCGTTTGCCTCGCCACTAAGGCCGTTGACTTAGAACTTGTAATGCCCTCAGCACTGAAGCCTTTGTGGCCACGCTGGGCCGCTTCGTATCGCGTCGCGGTTTGCCAGACCTGATCCGGTCTGACTGCGGAACGAATTATAACGGCACGGATAAATATTTAAAAGAGGTTGTCGAATTTCTGTCCAGCAACAGGACTTATTTAGGTACTGTGATGTCCAAGAAGGGCATCCAGTGGAAATTCGACCCTCCGGCCTGCCCACACTGGGGCGGTATTTTGAATGCGGTGGTTAAGGTTGCAACAACGCATGTCCGTCGCGTTACTGGCGAATCTATTTTGACATTTGAGGAGCTTGCTACTGTATTCTGTAAAATTGAGGCGGTATTCAACTCTCGGCCCCTCTGTCCCCTCTCGTCCAATCCGAATGATTTGGAGGTTCTAACCCCGGGCCACTTCCTGATTGGCCAGCCGCTTAACGCCCTGCCTGAGTACCTCTTCAGGGAAATAAACTTTCCGCGGTTGAGTAGATTTGACCTGCTGCAACAAATGACTCAGAGTTTTTGGCACCGATGGTCTCTGGAGTACCTACATCTTTTGCAGCAGCGCGTTAAGTGGTCTGTCAAGACGGATCCTCCTCGGGTTGGAGACCTCGTGTTAGTTGAAGAACCCAACGATTTGCCTTTGTATTGGCGCCGCGGGCGCATTGTTAAGTTATCGTATGGATCTGATGGGGTGCCTAGGGTGGCCGAGGTTTTGGTTGGAGATTCGGTCTTGCAACGTGCCGTCACGACCCTATCCCGTTTGCCAATTTACTCGCGGACATAAGTCCTTATGCCTGGGACGGGGGTTTGTTTAGGCCAAATATTAACATTTGAAACTTGCATTCAAGACGCTCGCTCGGCGCGTTCATTCGATGGTACCAGTCACTGCCTGGCACCCTTTCCCGCGCGTGTCTCTCCGCTCACCGCTCGGTCGCTCGACGTGCGGGCGAGGTAATTGTTCGCGGCCGCCGTGTCGGCTAGACGGTCTGGAATTTACACTCGGAATGTTAGGTCGCGTTGAGACCGCCTCTGATAGCGTTGACTTATTTCGTGCGCTTTACGTGACAACGAGGCTTGTCTTGAGTTTTGAGTGGTTAACTTAACTTCGATTGCCATTAATTTGCGTCGACGAGTTGCTTGTGTGGCATTTTTATATCGTACGAAGGATTTTTGTTTTGTCGGGTGGAAGGCTAAAACTTTGTGACCCGAGAGGAGATCGCGTTCGTGTTCGATTATAATTTTGTGCTTAGTGAACATGTAGCATTGAACATTGACAGATAGTTCTTAAGTTGTGCAGTGTGCCACTTGTTTTAAGTTCGATTAACGTTGATTTAGGTTAATTTGAAGTTAATTAAATGTACAATAAAGTTGATAAACTAATATAGTGTAATAAAAGCAGTAAGTCTCAATTGGTGAACGCCCACTGGAGTGATAGCACATTGTGGAACAAAGCCGCGCATGTAGGTCTGCTGTCTGATTACATCGGTGACGTCAGGTTACATTTACACACTTTCGCACACCACTTACACACTTACATATTTACCACCTGACTGCGCCTTGTGGTCGACCCTACCTCCGGAACTCGGTAAGTTGTGTTTGCTTATCAGCCATTAGTTAATAATTATCCATAGGCCATTTGGGCCCGAACCTTCTGGTTGCCCGTAGAGTGAGCTACTGATGGGCCCTAGCCCAGTCGAATTCTGTCGGGGCAACTGAGGGCCGTAACACTATTAATAAATAATTTTGCAAACAAAATTAAAACATTAAATAAAAATGTACTAAGTGATATTTCAGAAAGAGTTACATTTAAGCAACGTGTCGTAGGCTTAATCTCGGTAAACTCATTTCTTTAAGTGCACTCCATTCGTAAGTGATTTAATGTGACTTTTTCGAAATATATTTACAGATGGGGTGAGAAATATTTTCCGTTGTTGTTTATCAAGTTATTAGCTATATGGGTAGATTAAAATAATTGATATATAATCAAAATCAGAAAATCTGGGGGTACAGAAGTGCCACCGCCAAGTCGAGCAAAAAAGCGGCACGGTCGTACCGTCCTTTTCTCGAAGCAGTTTAGGCCATTTTCGACCCCCTATAACTTCGTTGTGGATAAACCTAGAAGCCTGAATTTTCCTAACCAAGAAAACATTATATAAACACGGTATATTTAAAATTTTATTCAATTTGAAACAAGTAGTTTAAGAATTATAACTAGGCAAATTTCTTAATTTTGTCAATCACTCACTGACTGATCATCAAAACTTTAAGGTACTTCTAGCAGAAGTAGAAACTTCAAATTAAGAATTCAATTAGTGTTTAGTGTATAAATTAAGGGAAAAATATAATATTTTGTAATTTAGGTCCAGTTTTATAATAAAACAACTGCATAAATAACTTTATAATCCTATATATTTATATAGGATTACAAAGTTATTTATGCAGTTGTTGAATTATATTTGCATAAAATATAATGGAATACTAGATGTAGATAGGTACCTAGATATAATTGTATTCAAAGGTAACTTGTAGAATGTTCAACGGAATGAAAAAGCAAGAATGGGACATGTCTTATGAAGTTGTACCAAAATCCCGCAAAGTAATCAAATTGCCCAAAACTCCGTAGTTGGTATTCAAGAAATAGAAGGTACCGAGAAGGAAAAAAGTAGGACTTTCTACAAAAAGAAATGAGATGCCATTAAAAACATAACTTGTAAAAAAACCCAAGTCTCGCAAATCAGTTCTTCTACCGTAAAAAGTTGTGAGATCCATGTAATACCAAGTCGGTTAATTTATTCAGTCCCTTCATAAAGGTCCTTCTATCTCAAGTTATTACGTAATTAGCTAACCTAACAACATCTTATAGTGACTTGGCAATCGCACTAAACAATCTAATTTAATATAGTATGTATTACTTGTGAGATATATTATGTTTTCATTCTTAAGTAGGGACTGAATAAATTAACCGACTTTGTATTACATGGATCTCACAAATTTTTACGGTAGAAGAACTGAGTTGCGAGACTTGATTTTTTACAGGTTATCTTTTTAATGGCGTCTATTTTATCTCTACATAAAACATATAAACGTATCTTTGTTGTGTATTTCTAGAATATTAGTATAACTTTAAGAATGTAGGCTATAATGAGTGAGGCAATTAAATAGACATTTTTGTTATCGATCAAAGAGAAATTTCTCAATATCAGAATATATTACTTATTTAAAATTTTGTCTAAAGTAAAATTATTATTCATTTATTCAAAATATGCAGTTTTTATTATGCTTGTTGGTATGATTTTGAACTAATCCATATATGATGCCTACGGTGCTATTGTACCGATGTTTGTTACCGATCAAAGAAAAATTTCTCTATATCAGAATATATTAGATATTAAAAATTTTATCAAAAGCCTAAATTACGAGTAAGTTAATGGTTTTCTGTAGAATGAATAATACGTTATTAAAATATATTAACCATATCATGAAAATATATCGGAAAACGCTAATTAAGCAAAACTCATTTGAGTGTAAATATTAGTGAAAAGATAGGAGGAAGATGTTGATTTAGTCTAAAAATGCCGGAAAGATCACTTGTTAGATATCACATATAGACACAGATTGTCACATATCAATGGCTAGATCTCAAAACACTATTCTAAACAATTATTAGCTACTCCATTTAAGCCCCGCGCCTAGGCACATTAATCTCTATATTCCACTGGTCATTAAAGGTACAGCTGAAGTGGCATTGGGAAGGCCATATAGCTCGAAGAATCGACAATTATAGAAGAAGAAATTAAATCGATCACGAAGTCGATAAATGAAGGTGGCTCATGGTTGTGTTTTGAGACATGCTTTGGCCTATGTTAAACAGTAGACTTGTGATGGGCTATAATGATGACGATGATGATGATTAATCATACAAAATCACGATCACTTACGGCAGCATTATAAATTTTAAATCCTATATTAAATAAAGTAGTCTAAATAAATACACATTAGATTAATACGATATAGTTTGAAATTTTGAGGGCAGACTGGCCAGTATCAATAGGCTAACTTGTTTGCTACAAACATTCAAACCACTAAATAGAAACTAATCGTCCTAAGTAAACAACATGTAAACAAGTTCTGAAATAACTCGGTCCATTCTGCCTACATTTAGTTTTAATTTCGTATTGTTGACGGATGATGTACGGTCAGCATAATATATAGACTAGTTCCAAAGCATACGAACAAGTATAATAGTAACTGCATATTTTAAATACGTGAATAGAATATTACTGACTAAACTTGAAATAAATCCTACCGCTAAAGTAGCTTAGACTATTGTAGAGTAATAAATCTTATTCCAGTAAGTAATAAATTAAGGGCGGCAAACTGATAAGTTAACGAATAGTTTATCTTTGACTGAGATATGGGCTAGGACAGGGATCCGTTACGGTATTTGCGCCTAATTTATTGAATGGACCATGTGATAATTTTGTCGTAAAAAAATTGCAACTTATAATGATATGTAAATAAATATTTAAAAAAAAATATACAAATATTTATTGAGTTTTCGATATGGTTTTTCAAATCACATCGCAATCAACAGATTCATCATCGTTGTAATAAGCCTATAAAAACCTACTTTTAAAAGTTTCATTTGATTTCCATATTGAGTAAAGCTTTACTTTATAGGTCTATTATAACAATTACGCCGTTTTGTAAAAATTAAGCATTATAAACTTAAATATGTGTTTAAATAAATAACTTAAATAGCCTCTTCCATTAAATAAAAATCTAAACAAATAATCACTTACTGCATAATATTAATTAGAGCAATATTCTAATTTTTTTTTTTTTTATAGGAGAGGGGGCAAACGAGCATGCGGCTCACCTGATGGTAAGTGACTACCGCCGCCCATGAACAACCGCAACACCAGGGGAATTGCAGATGCGTTGCCGGCCTTTTAAAAAGGAGTAGGCTCTTTTCTTGAAGGTCCCTAAGTCGTATCGGTCCGGAAAAATCCCTGGTGGTAAACTATTCCACAAGGAAGTTGTGCGAGGAAGAAAACATCTTCTAAATCGCACAGTGGTGGACCGCCAATCATCCAGATGGTGTGGATGGTATCGGGAGTTCTGCCGCGATGTGCGTTCGTGAAATTTGGCGGCTGGGATTAATCCGAACAATTCCTCAGAGCACTCCCCATGGTAGATGCGAAAGAAAATGCAAAGAGATGCAACATCTCTTCGCAGTGCCAATGAATCGAGCCGATCGGAAAGGGCTCGGTCGTCGACGATTCGAGCCGCTCTGCGCTGGATGCGGTCAAGTGGAAGGAGCTGGCACTGGGGAGCCCCTGCCCAGAGATGGGAACAGTATTCCATGTGAGGCCGAACCTGCGCCTTGTAAAGTTGCAGGCGGTGTGCCGGCATGAAATACTGTCCCGCTCTGCTGAGCACGCCAAGCTTTTTAGAGGCCAATTTGGCCTTCTCTTCCAAGTGACCACGAAACTGCACGTCACTCGATATGTCGACTCCGAGGATACCGATACTGGCTGAGGCAAGAAGGGGAGTGCCTTGAAACTGAGGAGATACGACAAATTGTACATATTAGAGATAAACTGCACAACGGAGCTCCTTTTCTACACACCTTCTTAACATACTGACTTACTTACGCGTCTTCTAATACACACTAGGCCATTCTCATTATTTAGTAGCCGCCTTAAAAATAATGAGGTGGTCCTTAATTCGACTGTATGTTTTATTTTGTATGTATGTTACGCGATACCTTTGTCAATTTTGAACCGATTTTGAAGATAACTTTTTTATTAAAGATGTTATACTACAAGAGTGGTTATAATTTGGAAAAAAAATGCACACCTCAGGATGACAACATAGCGAATGAACTATTTAAGGTGACTAATAAAACGACAATGAGATTGTGATAAATTCTTAGTTCATTCTAAAGGGTAAAAAATAATAATTGGGGCTTCTTATGTACACTATACCAAATTCTACTACTACCAACTTCGTGAATTTTTTTTTTGGTTCTTTTATATATATCGGAAAAAGTCGGCTTTTATTTGTAATTTAAGATAATTTTTCTTTATTTTTTTTTTAATTTCGTACTTATCCCTAAAGTAGCTATCGGTAGATTTAGAGTTATAAAATTGCACAATAGATTTGTACGATCAGAAATCTAAAAGACTTTTAAGTAATAATTGTGAGACGACAGGTAGCAAATACACTTACTGAAACTTTAGCGCGTTTATTTTGTTGTATTCTACTTTAGGAAATTTGAAACAGCCAAGAAAATAAAATGTCCATTTAAAGTAACCCGTGAACAGAAAAGAGTTGTAGCCAAGTTTGTAGAATACGAAAAATGCAGTGTTTTCTTGTTTTAACGTATTTAAGCTGCATATAATGATTTCCATTTTATATGAAATATTCTTATTTCTACATAAGTAATTATAAGAATACAAACAGGGGCAACACGGTGGATTCATTCTTAGAAATGAGCAGAGGCCTTTGCCTAACGATGGAGCGTATAAGGGCTGTAACTTTACTTTTATTGTTATTATACAAAATGATAAATAATTAAACAAAGTATATTACGTTTACTTTTATCCTGCATACTAAAGAGTCAGAGATCGTGCGGACGACACTGTATATTAATAAGCACAAGTTATAATATTTTTTTCTAAAATGAGTATATCTTTTATAGAACAATCCTGACGAATCAGTAAATCCCAATGGGTATGTAGCTCGAAGAACCGAGAACTGTTGGGGAAAATAGATTTTCGAAGGTCATCCCTCGTACAGGAAAACATTGGGTTAAGCGACCCCTCATTAGATGGAATGACGACATGCATAATGGCTCAGGACTTTTCAGCAGAAAGAAATTAAAGGTCACACGGGAAGAATTATCATATTCACCAGGGGATGGGACGTTGCTAATAAAATAATAAAACTGTGGCTGCCCACACACTTACCAGGCGTGTAGTCTATGGCAAATATCTACCCTATGTGGCGATATGGTGTTTAGCAGTGAGCTTTTGATATGTTTTAATGAATTCTTAAATCCATAATGATTTCTTATTAACACATCTCTATAAATAAAACGGGTATCTTGTGCACTCTTGCCTTGAAAACACCCACATTGTGATCAGATGGAAAGACAGATGGGGCCAACCACTGCAAACTCATTCCACTTTTTGCTGTACGCATGATATTCATAATATAAATAAAATAAGAATGTGATGGTTGTGATATACCGTATATAGAGTTTAATTTGCACTATAATAAGAATTATGTTTCTCATGTGGTATTCAATTCTAATGAGCAATGATGATGACAATTATGATGAATGATATGCGCTTCGTTTATCACGAATTCGGCTTAAATAAATTATGCTCAAAATTCAGACATACATAATCAGTTACTGAGTAGGCGTATTTCGTTCCAATGATTGAACATTAAGTTCAACTAGTTTACATAGGACGAGTTTGCTTCAACTAATTACAAAGTAATCGACATAGCTTAACGCATCAGTTAGCTAAAGTGGCAATAGCCTGGATATAAAGCTCGAAAAACGACAACCGATGCGAAAGAAAGGTCTTGATTGGCAGCTTTGTTACCGCCAATCACAGTGTTGGACTGCTCCCCAGTAAATGGACCTGACCTGTTATATTTTATGAAAATCAATAAGGTTGTACGAGAACTAATCACAACTTTACAAGTTAAAATGTCCGTTTCTTATACCTGATACAATTTTCATACAAAAGACTTTCCTTATAGCAGTAAGTTCTTACAAAGTTTTAATACTACTGTCGGACTAGTCAAGTGTAAACAAAATTTGTTGGGAGTTTGCTAAAGAAACGGAACAAAGAAAGAAAATTTTATAATATTCGATATTCTTGAGCATTTTCAGATTTATATTTAAATATTTTACCATTATTTTATGTAAATATTAAATTTATGAAATATTTCCATCCTCCGCGCGTCTACTTCTAACGTTTTTTTTGATTTATTTTTGTATAAATTATTTAAAAAAAAGTCTCAGTTATTATATTGCCAGATGAATATTTATTAATCCATTATTATATCGACATCTTACATCTGTTAGTGTCATGCAAACAAGCAAGCAGGTAATTTTTTTGTTTACTTGTTTTGGGCAATGTCTTCAATTATTACGCGTCATTTCATTAATAAGGGTATAATGTACCAAAGATGAATAATAATTAGGATAATGGACATGACAATGTTGTATCCCTCACTCGGGCACAGACGATAGAATGCGAAATAAATTCCTATGAGTAGTAGTTTTCGGGTTGTGTATTTGGTGCTTTCCGAGTATTACATTCTCACTATAATACATCTATCCTTAATTGTAAGCAATACCGTTTTCACAATGTAATTATTAGAGATTAGGTAGAAGTAATTCCCGTGGTTCGAAAACATAGAAATCTGTCAAGAGTTCCTAGAAGTCTATATGGTTTGGCACCACCGATTTACATATAAGTATGGCGGCTGCAAATAAGTAGTGCCCCTACCGTTGTATTCCGGTTTGCATGTTTAGAGGGCCGGTACAATTTACAGTGTCTACCGTGGTTCTTTAGATATCTGTGTTCTTTTTTTATTCTTTTTAATGGCTGCAAATATCCAGGGACTGCAAAAGCCTTTTACTTACAAAAATATTGCTTTTGTATATTGTTAGTTGTTAATGAAACAAGTTTGATATTTATTCTAAACGATTTATAGGAGCAAGCTAATAAATATTAATGATATTTCGTGACGTGAAAGCAGGAAGTTTTATTTTTATTTCATTGCGTGGGGTTCCTCTCCTGTCCCGTGTATAAGATACGACTGAGGTAAATTTCCTACAAATATTGATGGCTTCGATATACATCGGTATAACTATATTGTTTTTAAATCAGATGTAATAAAAAACTGCGACGGAATACAGTATCTAAGTTGTGAGATATTTAGGTATTGTGAGGGCCTACTTACCGGTCAAGCAAATTCGGCATATTTTCCCAAGAATGGAAAGAACACTTGTCAAGGAGTGGACTGTGGATGGATTCTATATAGAATTAGAATTTATCAATATTTTTAAAGGTATGACTGGATGAATGACGACAAATTATATAGATATGGCGTAAATTTCCTAATTTTATAAAATGACGAATGATAAATATACTGTGATTTAATCAGCAACTAATACAGGGTATTTTTGGAACGCTCCCGAAAACTAAGACAGGCGACAGCACCAAGTATACCTTTGATCATGGGTTACAAATAAAGTCGATCCTGATGAAAAAAAAAATCATCTTTTAACAACGTTTTATTAGCTTTATTCACGCGCCATCATGTTAGTACAGCTAAATGAAACGATAATTTCATAAAAAATATCATGAAAATACTGAAACATAAAACCAGCAGTGGAAACTGAATTGATATCACCTGACTAATGGAGGTTAATGTACGCGCGAACGGTGAAAAACAAACGCTGGCCTTGAACTTGGGCACTGAGCGATTTATCACATATCGATACGCGCGCGACGGGGGAACAATCCGCCAGTATTAGTGTGCCTGCATGCTATTGGTTCCCGCGCTCCAAAAATACAGTCGCATACACAGCTTACTTTGCGACTCGCGACGATGTTTTAAAAAGGAAGGAAAGAAAAATTATTTATATCTATTGTTTTATGACTAAACTAGTGATCGAAAAGGTAAATATGATAGGAGAAGGTGAATGGGGAAAATTGTGCAGTAAAGTTAAAAGTGTGGAGGAAGAATACCGAAAAAATTACCATGTGATCGACCTGATGACGGAAGCTCAAGCGAAGATGAAAGTGATGATGAAGTAGCATCCAGTAACACCAACACACCATTAACATCTGGCTTCCATGTGACCCAAGACGTCATAATGGACGGCGTGTTACCCTTAGCTAAAGTTTTCTTGTTACAAACTACTTTATATTTTACGATAGAAATAACAAATAATGCTCATGTAAACATTATCCATTTTTAATTCCCACCTCTTCCAAAGTTCTAAGTAGCTAGTAAAACACCTATTATGATTCTACATTAAAACAATTAATTACTATAATATTATAAAACAATAGCCCAATACCATGTAGTACTTTAGAACGCGACTGTACCCACACCCCCTCCGCTATCGACCTGTATCTAGCTCGGTACGTAAGAAAAAAGGGCGCATCTAACTATTTATGAATAAATGAGTTAAATATACCATTCGATTCATGATAAGAAGGCGCATCTACTATTTTTTTTTAATATTCACAAATATCAATATTTTAGAAATTATCGTAAGAATTTTAGACGTAACTGTTGATCACAGATGACTTTTTTTAGTAGAAAAGACTTATACAAATTCAACATAAAAGAAAAGACTTATTTAACCAGTTGCTACGTCATCTTTAACAATATTTGCATCGATTACTTAAATTTCAATTATTCTTGGTCTTGTCTTATTATTCTATATCTTATTATTAAGAGCTTATATCTTATTGTTAAGAGCTGGTGTTTCACATGTGGTCCCATATAAATTTGATCGAGGTCAGAGCAATAGTTTTTGAGTCATCCTTAATTATTTATATTAAAGTCGGTTGTACAAAATTTTTAATTATTATCGTAGTAAGTCTTGTATGATATCCCCTTTAAAATCATTACTCAAGAGTTGCGGGTTGTTATTTTTTGTGTCTCACTACCAATGCTTTTCTAATATTTATTAAAAAAAAAAGTAGTAAATTACTATTAGCGTCCTTTCAACTTCAAATAAAATTTTCAAATTCCAAAATATGTAAAATTGTTAAATGAATGGCAGTTTTTTTTTAATTTATTAGGTTGGAAAGACGCAAATAGTTATATGCGTCTTTCCTTCGATGTTTTTGTGATGCCAGGTGTATTTTTTAAGCTAAGATGAAAAGGAAAATTCGTTTCATTTAAATAAATAAACAAATTATCAAAAAATTTGTTCGTCCTTAAAATCTTCATGTCTCTACGTATATATTTCAATTTTCATATAGATACCTTTTAATTTACTTTAGACACAGGGTCTGAAAGAAAAAATCATCAATTTATTTTTTATTTCCATTTTACGTTTTTGTTAGTTGCGTCCTTCTTTATGTAAACCGACGACGGCAGAATGTAACCCGGCCGGCTCGTGTCGCCTCACGCTGTGACGCAGTAGACAAAGAGTATAATAACTGTCCTAGCAGTAGGTTTCAGTTTTGTTGGGGTTCGTTATTAATTGTAGTTTTTGAAACAGTTCCGTGTTGATTTTGTACACGCGTGCGCGAGCGACAGCTCAATCGTATTGTTATTACTTGTGATTACGTGTTGGTATTATTCCTGTTGTTACGTTTTTTGTTTTAATAATGCTTAACGCGTACTTTTATAGTGATTGTGAATACAGCAACATGTTATCCGAACCCAGGTACACGAAGTATCGCCAAATAAATTGTTAAGACGTCGGGATGGAACAATTGTGTCATACTGTGCAGTGCACAAAGTGTTGAAGCGTAACCGAATGCACCCATACAAATTGCACAAAGTGCAAGCTTTAGTTCCCGGCGATCACGTCCGCCGACGAGTTTTCTGCCGTTGGTTATTATACCAGCGACAACGTGTGCCTGGTTCCATTGAGCACATTATCTGGACGGATGAGTCGACATTTACCAGAAACGGCCTGTGGAACCGAAGAAATACACACGTGTATTCAGAGGTTAACCCGCACGCTGTTCGACAAACCGGGCACCAAACCCGATGGTCGGTTAACGTATGGGCAGGTTTATTTAAGGATCGCATACTGGGACCAGTGTTTCTGCCACAACGACTGAACAGACAGCGATACCATGTCGTGAGGTTCGTCCGTGAGCGCCTCAATGAGCTATTTGATGATCGCTGGATCGGCAGACTAGGACCACACGCTTGGCCACCTCGCTCACCAGATCTGACCCCGTTAGACTTCTTTTTGGTATGTGAAAGAAAGGGTTTTTAATCGTGAGTGTGATAGTGCTGACAAAATGCGCCAAAGGATCGTGGATGCTTTCGAGAAACTATGTACGGACTGTGTCGAAGACCACACGATGATGCCCCGCCTGCACCCAAATCTACCTTGAAATGAATGGAGCACAATTTGAGCTGCATCTCATAAGACCACGGAGGATTTAGAGCGGTAAGCTGTTTCATAACTATTTTTTTTAAATAACTTAGTACTGAACTAATCTGAATAGGTACATAACTGAATACATGAGAATAATAAACATACCTACACGATGAATAAAAACGCATGACTCCAACCTTGGTTACATTTCATTTAAGTATTTTTTCATTAGCGTATGTAGTGGTATGGCTCGCTAGTTGCGGGCCGCGCGAATTTGCGTTCGCGAGTACATTGACCTTTAGTCAGGTGATACAATTCAGTCATTCCACTGCTGGTTTTATGTTTCAGTATTTTCATGATATTTTTTATGAAATTATCGTTTCATTTAGCTGTACTAACATGATGGCGCGTGAATAAAGCTAATAAAACGTTGTTAAAAGATGATTTTTTTTTCATCAGGATCGAATTTATTTGTGACCCATGATCAAAGGTATACTTGGTGCTGTCGCCTGTCTTAGTTTTCGGGAGCGTTCCAAAAATACCCTGTATACTAATATCAATAGAATTTAAAAAATATTTGGTTTTAAAACAGCTATGGTGTGGTGGTGATTTACAAGTCTAGAAACAAAATAACATTAAATTTCAATATTATATTTACTGGCGCAACGAATACACAATATATTTATTAAACAATACATACAATAATAAAAATCTAAGAAAAATAATTATCATCTAGCTCCATCTTAAAGAATAGTGCGAAGTAATGCGGATCCCGTTCCTTCGCTGTCTTTCTAAGTTCGTTCGTCATGAGTATGAGTATGAAACGGTGCATGGTCAGCTCGGCCAATTGGCCGCAGAGCGTGTCATGAGTCTACCACTCACCTCAAGGGAATGGGGTCCCACGTTGCGCGGCTTTCGGCCGCAGCCTTAAGAGCCTCCTTAGATTCTCCCTCCAGCTACCACCCGCATGAGGTCGACACATATGCTCCACTAACCAATACAATGGCAGATATAGCCAATAGGCAGTTATAAGATATTAGTAATAATTCGCCATCAGAAAGAGTTTGTGTCACTGACGTTGTATATGCATATGCATATTTCGATCATGTTTGTCTCACCCACCAACAAGTTTTTTTTTTCTGCAGCCCTCTGACATTTAGTTTCAGAGTCCTTTTATATCTTAATTGTTATTTGTTTCTTGATTAATTGTTATTTTACAAATCACATTTTATTCGGGGCATTCTCTCTGTCTATACGCGATATAGACACAAGGAAGCACCGATGTAATACACGAAGCTTTCTAACATCTGTTTGAATGATCCGTTGTATATATATAAACACACCTACATACACAAATACATACATACATATAAACATACACTTACATATACATAAATATATACATACACACACACATATATATACATATCGACAATTTTCCATAGAATATTGCTCTATTAATATTAACATTAATATTATTTATTTTAACACAATTCTTATATTTGCCATTTTTATTTTAAGTTTGATTTCTTTTAATGACTCTTTTAACAATTCCTTCACAATATCTTATAAACTTTGTTCTTGTTTTTCTTTCTAACAACATTGACCAAAGGTTGCCGCTTTCCAGTTTAATACCGAACGATGTTTCAAACTCTTGTCTCTCTTTACCAAAAATGGGACACTTGATGATTATATGCAGCACTGTCTCCTCAACTCCCGGTTCACAGAGACATGATGAGTTCTCCTTACATTTAAATCGGTGCAAGTACTCAGAGAACCCACCATGCCCGGTCATGACCTGTATCATTGTAGAAGACAGTGCTGTTTCCCTTACAAACTTATATGCATTTATAGCATTTGGGAGAAAGACTTTTGTTATTTTGCCCGTATCGCCTTCTATATATCTCTGGTTCCACTTTTCTAAGGTCTCCAGTCGGATGAGTCTTTTTATGAATGACACTGGGCAAAGGTCATAGTCTGGTTTTTCTTTACTTCGCAACGCAGCATGTTTCGCCAACTCATCGGCCCGCTCATTTTCCATCAGACCCGCATGGGCTTTTATCCAGAATAATTGGATAACTTTTTGTTGCGAAAATATGGACTGTATATTTCTGCGAGTCTTAACTGCAAGGGGATGTTTGGTGTCTTGGTTGACAATGGTCTCGAGTGCTGCTCTCGAGTCACTGTAAACCCCAAAACTTTTTTCGTTGCTACTGAGGATTCGCTCAGTTGCCCTTAATATGGCCAGTAATTCCGCCTGGTAAACGGTGCAGTAGTCCGACAGTTTGAGCTTTAGAGTTCTGGTCTCAGCTTCATTTTTCCAAAAGGATAATGCCGCTCCAACCTTTCCCTCTATTTTGCTCCCATCGGTAAATATTCGGAGACTCTGGGTGTTGTTGAGTCTCATATCGTGCTCGTTCACCAGGCATGTGAACTCCAGGTCCATATTATGGGATGCTGGGTGGGGCAACTCCGTAAAGCTCGCCATCGCCTCCACCACCCGGTCCCCTAGTACCGACCGGTGTTTACCTCTCTTTACCTCAAAAAGGGTGGCTGCTTCTTGGACCTTCAGGTCTAGAGGAAGCAAGCCAGCCAATACCAGCGCCGAATGGAGGGAGACCGTCCGGTAAGCTTTAATAATTTTCTGAGCGAATCCTCTTTGCACAGCATTTAATTGCTTTTTTGTTCCCAACTTGCTAGCGGCCGGTGCCCACACGCTGGCCGCGTACAATACTACTGGCTCAACAACCACCATGTATATAGCCCTGATAATCTCCGGCTGAAGGCCCCAACTAACCTATGCAGCTCTTGATAGTTGGCTGTAGAGCGCTGTTGCCTTTCTACACACATTTCTCACGTGGGTGTTAAAGGTGAGTTTCCTGTCTATAGTGACACCAAGCATCTTAATCTCCTCCGACATGCCAATGCCTATCCCGCCCATGTTAAGATGTGGGGAATCGTATTTCAATTTATTAGTCATAACCATAGCCTTAGTCTTATGTGGCGCGAATTTGAGTTTGTTACGAATTCCCCACCTCCGAACATGTTCAAGAGCGGCATTCGCAGGTCCCTGGATCTCAAGAGCCGTGTCACCTGCAAACAACAGGACGATGTCGTCAGCAAACGCCTGGCACCGGTCACCCCTTTTCTCCAGGTCCTTGAGCAAAGGGTCCAGAAGCAAGTTCCACAGTACCGGTCCTCCTATGGAGCCTTGTACGCACCCTTTTGTTGTTTTCTGTGTATGCTCAACACCCGCATACCTCATTCTAACTCTTCTGTCCTGGAGATAACTGTCAATCATTTTCCTGATGTTTATGGGGCATCTTTCCTCAGCCAACCGACATCTTATTGCTGGCCACCAAGCACTATCGAATGCTCCCTCTATGTCAAGGGATATCATAGTTACAATCTTCTTGTTCCGTAACTGTGTACGTATGTATTCTATCATGTCATAGAGGGAGTCTTCGGTGCTTCTCTGTGGTGTGAAGCCGTATTGGCAAGTACTGACCCCTGGTTGAATATGCCATCTTATTCTTCTAATTACCATCTTCTCCAGGACTTTTTCCATAACCGGTAGCAGACCTATGGGTCTATAGGCCTTCGGGTGCGTATAGTCTTCTTTTCCCGGCTTTCTTAGGACCACCACTACTGCTTCCTTCCATATAGTGGGGAAGTGCCCTAACTCTAGGCATTTATTTTTAAGAAATTAGGCATTTATTATTAAGAAATGGACAAGGTAGCTAGTCGAATAAAAGCCGGTGATACGGGGCTATCAGTTGAACAGGCAAAAAATAAAGATCCGTTGGTCATATTGAGGGACGTGCTGACGATAAACACTGATGATGACATAACCGCTGCTATTAGGAGCCAAAATAAAAATCTGTTGGAATCCTTGGATAGCGAAGAATACAGATTATCAGTACGTTACCGCAAAAAAACAAGAAACCTGCACACTAATCATGTTGTCCTCCAGGTTTCCCCACCAATATGGAAGCGATTGATAGAAGCAGGACGAATTCACGTGGACTTGCAACGTATCGTGGTGGCGGACCAGTCACCATTAATTCAATGTTCCAGATGTCTCGCTTATGGGCACGGTAGAAGGCACTGTAAGGAATCAGATGACATATGCTCTCACTGTGGAGGCCCACATTTAAAGACCTCATGTACTGCCTTTTCGGCTGGGGAAGTGCCTTCTTGTATTAACTGTGTTAAGGCAAAGACGGACCGCCAGGACCACAACGCGTTCGACAATGAGTGTCCAGTGCGCAGAAGATGGGATGCAATAGCTAGAACCAGTGTAGCTTATTGCTAAGGTTGAATTAGGAAACAAGTGCGGAGAGTCAGTAAGACAAGTTGAAACAGGGGCACCAACTATGTTGGTCGTACAAGCTAATCTTCAGAGGAAGGAACTCGCAACGAACGAACTAATGTTAGAAGCAAGCAAGGGAGGGATGAGCTTAGCCCTGATCCAGGAACCATACGTGGGGAGAGTCGGATATATGAAGGACTATCGGGGAGCGCGCATATTTCAAAGTACTCAGACAGAGGGAGTGGTAAAGGCGTCGATTGCTGTCTTTGACAGCAAGATCTACGTTACTCAATGTCCGACTCTCACCACCAAAAATATCGTTGTGGTTATAGTTAAAACAAATGCCTGGGAGATGGGTGTCATCTCACTTTATCTGGAGCCGGATAAACCCATCGAACCGTATATGTATCAATTAAAAGATATAGTTACGAAATTGGGTAAAAGAAAAATATTGGTAGGAGGGGACGCAAATGCGTGGAGCCCGTGGTGGGGCAGTGTGAGAGAAGATAGTCGAGGAGAAACGCTCTTAGGTACTTTAAATCAGCTTGGTCTTCAGATAATAAATAAAGGAGAAACTCCAACCTTTGATACGGTGAGAGGTGGCAAAATATACCAGAGCCATGTTGACATCACAGCGTGCTCGGAAAATCTACTGAATCTGGTGAATGATTGGAAGATATACGATGACGTAACAAGTTCTGACCACAATACAATTAAATTCAAAATTAATCAAGCAAAAACAATGGGAATTAAAATAGAAAGAGTTACGAGGATATTCTACAGCAAAAAAGCAAATTGGAGTAAGTTTCATGAGAAACTGGCTCAATTTCTTTCAGATGAAAATTTTAAAATATCAGATATAAATAAAATAAAGAATAAGGAACATTTGGAATATAAATTAGGAATATATATAGAAGCAGTTAAAGAAACATGCGAAACTACAATACCGAAAATAAAAAATAATAATAAACTTACCTTGCCGTGGTTGAACGAAGAACTTGTTACGCTAAAGAAAGACGTCATCACCAAAAAACGCCGCATAAGATGTGCTGCCGCGGTGCGACGAGCAGCTGTTGTCAATGAGTACCTGGAAGTGAAAGACAAATATGAATCTGAAGCGAAAAAGGCTCAAGTGAAAAGCTGGAAGGAGTTCTGTGGGAAACAGGACAAAGAAAGCTTATGGGATGGGATATACCGGGTAATCGGCAGAACAGCAAAACGTCACGAAGACCTGCCACTTACTAAAGATGGTAAAATATTAGACACTGCAGAATCGGCTAGAATGCTAGCTGAAACCTTTTACCCGGAGGACTTAATTGAATCTGATAACGCAGAACATCAGCGCATAAGAGAAATGTCTGAAAAAGTAAATGCAGGACCGCAAGATGACTCTTGCGATCCACCATTCACTCTATCTGAGTTAAAGTACGCTTTAAATAACTTCAAACCAAAAAAGGCGCCGGGAGGCGGACGGCTTCACGGCCGATATCTGCAGAGAGGTGATATCCCATAACCCTGAGATTTACTTGAGCCTGGCCCACCAACAAGTTGCCTTCAATCTTTCAAAGGTGGGAACTTTATAGATGGAGGGCAGACAGTCTGCAGCCCCGCAATGAAGTGACCCGACTTGGGCAAAGCTACTTACTCGTAGGTTGTGAGTCAAACCAAGACGCAGAGAGTGCCATTGAGAATAGTGACCCGCCAAACAACCATCGTAGTAGAGACGTAATGCTGCAGAACGCATCAAGCATCAATACGACTATCATCGGGCTTACACCATCCCAAGGTCCCCCATACAGTCCCAGTAGACAGCACCACCCGCAAAATACCACTAACGTGTCACAGTAACACGCTACTAAGACGTCAGTAGCCAAAACTTCACGTATCATAGCGCTATTGCACTAAGACATGGAGTTGAGTATGCTTGCTGCACTTAAAAGTACTACCAAACACACTCACCTCAATCCGAAAGACAGCCGACGTATCATAACGCTATGCACTAGGACACCGCCCACAAACAGTAGGGGTGTGCGATGTCCACGGTCAAGTCGTATTGCTACAATAAACCCGCTTACCACCGACACTAAGATGATATGTCTAGGACACATCGATTAACCACCAACGTATCATAATAGCACGGTAATAAGACGTCATTAGCCAAAACTCCACGTATCATAGCGCTATTGCACTAAGACATGGAGTTGAGTATGCTTGCTGCACTTAAAAGTACTACCAAACACACTCACCTCAATCCGAAAGACAGCCGACGTATCATAACGCTATGCACTAGGACACCGCCCACAAACAGTAGGGGTGTGCGATGTCCACGGTCAAGTCGTATTGCTACAATAAACCCGCTTACCACCGACACTAAGATGATATGTCTAGGACACATCGATTAACCACCAACGTATCATAATAGCACGGTAATAAGACGTCATTAGCCAAAACTCCACGTATCATAGCGCTATTGCACTAAGACATGGAGTTGAGTATGCTTGCTGCACTTAAAAGTACTACCAAACACACTCACCTCAATCCGAAAGACAGCCGACGTATCATAACGCTATGCACTAGGACGCCGCCCACAAACAGTAGGGGTGTGCGATGTCCACGGTCAAGTCGTATTGCTACAATAAACCCGCTTACCACCGACACTAAGATGATATGTCTAGGACACATCGATTAACCACCAACGTATCATAATAGCACGGTACTAAGACGTCATTAGCCAAAACTCCACGTATCATAGCGCTATTGCACTAAGACATGGAGTTGAGTATGCTTGCTGCACTTAAAAGTACTACCAAACACACTCACCTCAATCCGAAAGACAGCCGACGTATCATAACGCTATGCACTAGGACGCCGCCCACAAACAGTAGGGGTGTGCGATGTCCACGGTCAAGTCGTATTGCTACAATAAACCCGCTTACCACCGACACTAAGATGATATGTCTAGGACACATCGATTAACCACCAACGTATCATAATAGCACGGTACTAAGACGTCATTAGCCAAAACTCCACGTACCATAGCGCTATTGCACTAAGACATGGAGTTGATTATGCTTGCTGCACTTAAAAGTACTACTAAACACACTCACCCTAATCCGAAAGATAGCCGACGTATCATAACGCTATGTGCTAAGACGCCGTCCACAAACGGTAGGGGCGTGCGATGTCCACGGGCAAGTCGTATTGCTACAACAAACCCGCTTACCACCGACACTAAGATGATATGTCTAGGAAACATTGGTTAGCGAGTCCAAATTTACCTCGATCTCGAAGGCTGCGAAGCAACCTACACGCCACTATAATAATCCTTTTCAAGTCCCATTTCTTTCAATATAATGCTTTTACATATTTGAGACCTTTCAAATATTTGCTTTATTTCATAGACTATTATACTATTGTATGTCTTATTCATATGGGACTTCAAGTCATAACTCTGCTATCATAATGCTTATGCATCATATAGACCTATATTAATGCTTTGGTTCGTTAGACCTTACTATGATAAGTCCCTAATATAGGACTAGTCATTGTGCAACCTTAGTACTAGCAGTCGGTCAGCCGACCATCCCATATATATGTAAAACCTTGGGTATGCGTCTCCGGCAACGCCCCCATATAAAGGAACATTACAAGAACACCTTCATCCACTTTTGATCCATTTTTTCATTTTTTGAATATTTTAAGCAGAATTTTAATAAATTTAGAGATTTTTCGCAATAATTAATGCATTTACTAATACTATATTATTCAATATTCCAAATGAATATATTTGAACTTTATGCTTATTATTTGCATTTTGATTGTTTAAATTATAATTTCTAAGACATTTTTAAATGTCTTTATAATGAATTTAATTATTATTTATTAATAATAATTATGAGGCATCACAATATGCAGAAGAGACAGCGTTTGTGATAGCACTCAGCCTTGTGGAACACCAGCGTTAATAGGTTTGTAGTCGGAGCATGCACCGTCTACAACGACGTTGACGCTCCGAACTACAAGGAAGCTGGTGATCCGATTGCACAATTTCTCGGGAAGCCCACATAAACACAAGCGCTCCCTTCCTATGAAGGGAGCTTCGAAAGAAGCGCTTTGTGCCAAACCCGATCGTAGGCCTTCGCAATGTCCAAACTAACGGCCAACAACTCCCTCTACTGCCTCAGCCCATATATGAGTCAGGTAGACCAGAAGATCACCAGCTTCTCGACCCCGACGAAAACCGTATTGGCAATCACTAATCAGCTGTTGATCCTCAAGGTACCGCATGAGCTGGCAGTTAATAATGGAGTCCATAATTTTCTAGAAGAAGGACGTGATGGCGATAGGCCTGTAGTTGGACTGGTCTAAGCGGTTGCCTTCTTAGAGATCGGGTGGACAAAAGCTGTCTTCCATGATTTCGGGACTACGCCTAGGGAGTAGGAGTACCGGAAAAGACGCGTTAGAACCGGTGCCAACTCCGGAGCACACGTCCTCAGCACAATTGGGGAGATTCCGTCAGGCCCACTTGACTTGTGGATGTCCAGGGAGAGGAGTACTTTGCGAACCGAGTGCTGTGAGAACCGCACATTCAGCATGGAGCACTCACACCGCGCTTTCTCTTTTGCGGCGTGGGCCAGTGGGTCGTCCTCCCTGTGCAGAGATCGTAGTGATGGCTAAACACTCCTGCTTATTGCGTAATGCAGTCTTACAGGAGCGGTCAAACCAAGGCTCAGGTCTGCCTCCGATGGGTACCACAGATGATGGAATTAATAGTTCCATTCCCTGTAGCGCCACATCAGTGACAGAGTCAGCAACAGCGCTGGGATCATCCCACGAGAAGCAAACCAGCCCCAATGGGTAGGATGCAAAGAAAGACCGCATTACGTCCCAATTCGCCAACCTGAAATGCCAAACACGGCGGCAATCTGCAGAACGCAACCGCGAGGGGAGCATGAGTGGCACCACACTCCGGATCAGACAATGGTCCAGAGAGCTGAGAGGGGCATCGACGGAAGCCTGATAGCCAACCGGATGAGAGGTCAGCAGAAGGTCCAACAGGGAAGGTGTACGATCCTCCACATCTGGAAACCGCGTAGGCGAAGTAACCAGTTCTGTCAGACCATATGCCTAGGCAAAGTTATAAAGAGATCTCCCCGCATGATTGGTTACACGTGAGCCGAGCCTTTCGGCGTGGTGGGCTTTAAAATCGCCAAGGATCACGATCTCTGCGGATGGATTGCGCTATGGGACCTATAGAGACATCCGTAGACGCGCGGATGGTCGTCGCTGTCTACGCGTAGCCATGGACAGGTCTGAACCTTCAAGACTGCTGAGGCGTTGAAAACAGATGTCCTCTCTGAAGTATACGCAAACTCCAGCCCGAGGTACAAAGGAGTCCTCCAATTCGTACCCTGGTTAAGAGAGATACGAAGTATCAGCCAGAGAGGACACAATCGTCTTGGTCAGAAAGAGTAAGGCCGGCTTCGCCGTCTCGAGATGGTAGTGGACGGCGTACAGATTCTAGTGAAGTGAAGTTATAGGCGTGGTAGAGCCATGCTGCAGCTATATTAATAGTACAGTTGGAGCACGAATGGGTCGACTCAACCGGGGAAGGACCACGCTCTCACAGAAAACCAGCGTTAAATAGCAGCTTCATGCTGCTGTTTCAGCTGAGTGTAGAGAACCGGAGACCCTTTTTACTGGAAAAGTGGCATTCTTAGTCCTAACGGGTGACAACGCATCTGCATTTTGATTCGCAAATGAGGATAAATGTAGATGTCTATGGTCCACAGCAACCACTTACCATCAGGTGGACTGTGTGGTCGTTTATCACCCTATCTTATAAAAAAAAGTCCCTTGATGTTTCAGAAATTCACGCATAGCGTGGCAGGGGTCGCCTTGGTATTTTTGCTCAAATTTCTCCGAGCAGTTATTGTTTTGAGCGGAATTTTGCAACGCCCCCCAGAATACGCTGGGTAGGTTGAGCACACACACTTAGGAATAGAGTACCATGGTGGTGGCTGCTCAGCGATTCTCCAGGGGTGCTGGTACCCTCCTGGGGTAGTCTTTCATGTAATTCCGCTACCATGTTGATGAGGGATGGAGAGTGGGGGGAATTGAACCTCCGGCCACGTGCTCTCACCAGACGTAACGCAGAAGCAGAACTTCTACTTCACGCCGGTATTTTGTGAGGTCGTGATACCAACACGGCGTGAGCTGGCCCATACGTGCAACAGCAAAAGCTGCCACGTGGCTCTACCACCGTTCATCCTTATATTATCCTTTTAACAGACTGCCGATTAAAACTATTGTAAAAGATTTGAGACCCCATCGCCAATCCGCTCTCTAAGCTTTCAAAACAAACATATAATCCACCTATAGCTGTTATTTGGAAAAGGCCTTTGCCCAGTTGTGAACTGACTCTTAAAAAAGAGAAGGAGGAGATTGTGTGACTATTATAATTGAGAATGTTACTTTTTTCCTTCAAAGTGCATTCCTACTTTGGAATGACAAACCAAAAATGAAGTCACTTCATCATCATCATCATTACAGCCCTTCATAAGTCCACTGCTGAACATAAGCCTCCTCCAAGGAATGCCGCAAAGCTCGGTCCTGAGCCACCTGCATTCAACGACATCCTGCATGTCTTACCAGGTCGTCACTCCATCTAGTGGGGGGTCGCTCTACCCTTCACCTACCGGTACGAGGCTCTCATTTGAAAACCTTTCTCCCCCATCGGTTGTCGCTTCTTCGAGCTATATTGCTGGCCCATTGCTACTTCTACTTACTAATACGTTGGGCTATGTCTGTCCCTTTGTTTCTACTGCACCTTTCCTCATTTCTAAGTTTATCGCGCAGAGAAACCCCGAGCATAGCCCTCTCCACAGCTCGCTGACTGACCTTGAGCTTACTCATATGGCCAGCAGTGAAGGACCACGTCTCAGATTCATAAGTCATCACTGGCAACACGCATTCGTTGTACAATCTTGTTTTTAAGTTTTTAAGTAGATTATTAAGAAACATATTTGAACAGCATTTTTATACGTGGTAGAGCATGCTGCATCTATATCAATTGTATAATTGTAGCACGAATGAGTCATCTCGACTGAGGTAGGACCATGCTCTCACAGAATACCAGCGTAAAATAGCAGATTAATACTGCTGTGTTTCGTATGGTGACTGTAGAGAACCGGAGACCCTTTTTACTGGAAAAGACGAATTCTTTCTTAGTCCTCACGGCTGACAGCGCATCTGATTTTGACTCGCAAAAGACGATATATGTAGATGTATATGGGCCACAGCAACCAATTACCATCAGGTAGATTGTGTGCTTGCTTGTCACCCTTATCCTTTAAAAAATATCTTTTTTAAAATAAAAATAAAGCTGTTAAATGGTATCAAGCTTCAATATCCCCGGTCGAGCCTACCTATTTTTTCTGCAGGTACAGTACCTTTGTCATACGAGAAATACCATTATTTTTCGATTTTCTTTAATTTTTACTTAGATTTTGATTATTTTTACATTTGATCACATGACAAAGTTTTTGACAAAGGAGAAGGAGACGTCTCCATACATTTGTCAATCCAGGAGCTGAGTTATTGTAGAATAAGTAAAAGTGAGATTATCTATTACCTTCACTATAACAGGTGATTTTTCACTCTTATTACACTGTAACAGGCTATTTCTCACTATTATTAAAAGCTGGATCAGTATAAAATCATCAAAAAAGCTGTGTTTAATAATGAAACGAAATGGTGAAACGACTAACGAAAGTTAAAACAACAACAACAACTAAGTGAAGTGAATAATAGGGATATTGACCTGAGATCGATTACTTCAATTGTTGTTGTAACTGTTACTTGTCGGAATGTTGATATTTTGTATTTTTTATTATTATTTTGTAGATATGTACGCAATTACTTTTTATCTCCTTAACACAGAAAAATAATCGAAATAGATATTATTAAAACGCTCAATTTAATCGAGAATCGATTATTGCCATAAAGAATACACTACAATCGATTTTATAACTTATTTTTTTGTTTTTTTGTATTCTAGATTTTAAAAAGAGCTACTTTTTTTGTATTTTACTTTATAAAAAATTGGCCAAGTTTTTAAACTATAAACCAATTAGTAAACTTTAGGCCCAAAAATCCCATTTTCTTTTATTGAATCAAGTTTACATAAAAACACACATATTTTCGTAACGGACAATTAAGCCGCGTATTTCATATTAATTTATTTTTAACAGGGTGGCCGGACAATTGACTTCATAAATTTTTTTTTAGGTCCGGCAGGTCGTGGGGTATTCGAATTACCCCCATGTATGTTCCGCGATTTTTGATAGTTTTCGAGTTATAATTTTCTTTAATTTTTTTGGTAAATTTCGTCTTGACTGTCTTAAAAAATAAAAATAAAAATTTGTAGACTTTTTTTGAGATTTTTTTATTTTTGCAAAGAGTCTTCATAAGTTGTCCTTTCACGCATAAAATAATCAACTTCGTACCTTTAATAAAAGTAAAGAAATTTTTGGTCTAAAGTTAAAAATTTACGTTTTGTGAGTTATATCTTAAATTTTTAACTTTAAATTAAAAATCTAAAAAGGTTGAAATTCAATATCTAAGCCTATCTGAAAAATGCGCCAGGCTCCCAGCTTTCATAATCATAAAAAAATTCTTAAAATCAGTCTTCAAAGACAGCATGTTTGAAAATTATTAAAATTAGCCAACTTAATTTTTTGCCATAATCATCATTCATGAGGCTAATTAATGATGAGAGAATGTTGGAAAATAAGATTGATCAAGGAAAATTAACGATAATGTAAAAAGTAGATGAAAATGTAGAAGAATTTATTTTTTAAACTTTACAGTAAGTTTTCGAAGTGACCACTTCTAGCAGCAATGCATGACCTACACCTGCGTAAAAAATTGCGTTTCAATCTTCTAAAAGCTTCTCTGTTATCCCTGACCACACGTTGGGCTTCGCAAAGCTTCTGCCTTAATTCTTGTTCATTGTGACATTCACGAGCGTATGCTACTTCCTTGTAGTAGCCCCAAATGAAAAAATCTATGGGATTAAGGTCCGGTGACCGTGGAGGCCACGAAATTGGACCACCGCGTTCAATCCACCTGTTGGGGTACGTTGCATTTAAGAAATTTCGTACTTGTACGGCGTAGTGACAAAGGGCGCCGTCATTTTGGAACATCATACTGCGTCTAAGTTAAAGATTTACGTCTTCCAGCAACAATGGAAGTTCATTTTCCAAGAAGTTTTTGTAGATTGTTCCATCTAGTCTGCTCGGCAACTAAAATGGACCGATTAACTCGCCATTGAGGACCCCAGACCACAAATTAACGCTAAAACGATGTTGGAACGTTGAAGCTCTCGCAGAGTGTGGATTTTCAATCGCCCACGTGTGGTAATTATGAATATTGAATATCCCACACCGCTCAAACCTTGATTCTTCCGACCATAGTACTTTATCGAAAAAAACAGGATCCTCTTCATGTTTTTGTAACATGGTTTGGCAAAAATTAATGCGCAATTGATAGTCTGCAGGTAGTAAACTTTGGACTCGTCAAATGTGGTACGCGTGGTATCCTTCTTTGTGAAGTATGCTTTGGATAGAAGACCTTGGGATGTCCAGAGCACGAACCATAGCTCTAGTACTCGTTGACGGATTTCTCTCAACCTCTTCCAGCACCACTTCTCTCCGATCAGGGTCTGCTTTAAGGATTCCTTCATGACTTCCGCGTTGACCAGAAATGCGGCCTGCCATCAAGGTATTGTGAGTGTTAATAAAAATACGATGGTCGGGATAAGACGGCGGTTGCGGCCCACCACGACGTTGAAGTTGTTCGCGATACAGACGCGCTGCTTCAACGCCGTTTCCTCGTGCAACTCCATAAAAATAATGCATTTCTGCATACTCACTTAAAGTGTAACTCATTTCTTACACTTTCAAGTAAACAACGTCTAAATCAGAATGTAAAACAGAGTCCAGTAAACGAGCAAAGTAGTCAAACAAGTAAGTAATAGCGGAGTCCGAGAGTAGAGGCAAACAAAATGGCGACATAAGTAGCAGCGAACACAATGTGAACACAACTGAAGTTGGTTCGTAGCTAACGAACTTGTTTTGCGTTGATTCGGTTGCGCTCGGCACCTCACGCCTTCAAGACTGAGAGAGATAGCAATATGGTCTCTTATTATCCTTTTGTTATTGCAGGTAAAAAGTTACCCTGTTTATAATCCATGATCCGCGACAAACGGTCGTTTTTGCATCAAATTTTAAACTAAAAGTGAAAAAATTACTACCACTTCAAAATTTTTAAATGACCCGAAAACGTCCAAATGTTTAAACCAAAGTGATGTGCAGTTATTTTTAGTACTTAACAAAGTAATTAGTCTCATGAAAGATGATTATGGCAAAAAATTTAGTTGGCTAATTTTAATAATTTTCCAACTTGCTGTCTTTGAAGACCGATATTAGCCAAATAAGTCCTATTAAGTAGTAATTTTTTTTTATGATTATGAAAGCTTGGAGCCTGGTTCATTTTTCAGATAGGCTTAGATTTTAAATTTTCACATTTTTAGATTTTTAATTTAAAGTTAAAAATTTAAGAAATAACTCACAAAACGTAAATTTTTAACTTTAGACCAACAATTTCATCACTTTTAGTAAAGATACGAAGTTGATTATTTTATGCGTAAAAGGACAACCCATGAAGACTGATTTGCAAAAATAAAAAATCTCAAAAAATATTTTTTTAATATTTTTTTTTAATTTTTGAAGACGCTCAAGTCGAAATTTACCAAAAAATTAAAAAAAAATATAACTCGAAAACTATCAAAAATCGCGGAACATACATGGGGGTAATTCGAATACCACAAGACATGCCGGACCCAAAAAAAAAATTATGACGTCAATTGGTCCGGCCACCCTGTATATACTCTTGAACCTTTTTTATCACAATTTTGATTACATTTACTAAATTTTAGTTTAGAAAGAAAAAAGTGTGATATTAACTGCTCAGAAACATTTGATTTTATTTACGTGGTCATATGCGGAAAACACAATATAATTTTTTTATAAATCGTCACACGTCGTTTTAAATTTGAATAAGTAAACGGTACCCTTATTCCAATTTTGCACAGACTTTACATATTCAGTAATAAACCTGCCGTAAACAATATGAGACACCTGTGTGCTTAGTGTTATATACAAGTTATAGAATTTTGTTATTTAGTAAGGAGTTTATTTCTAACATAGATGCATGTACTTTATTGCCACTTTATTAAATGGTCGATCTTTTAAATTTTAAACTATTTACATAAATAAAATTGTACTATTTATAGGAGGACCTATTACATATAGGAGGACCTCATCAAAATCAACTTCTGGCACTGGACACGGCCTACCTATGTTGCAGGGTATGATAGAAGGAATATTCATCGCAAATGCTGGATGCCTTCCAGCTTTCACATTAATTTAAATTGGACTTATATTAAACGATGATACTGCCATCTACAGTAGGCCAAAAGATTTAGAAGACTTTGTCAGTCACCCCCTACGATACCAACTGGACGAATAATAATCGGGGCTTTTCTTATGCCGCCTCCATAAATTATTTTTCTCTTTTTATATTTGATTTTGTCTTGAACTTAGAATTAAAACATTAGCTTAGTTTAGTTAGTTTAGTTTACGACGGGCTGTTTTCCGCAACTCCACGTCTATGCGCATATTTTGCGTGTGGGCAGGAATAATATGCTTATTCGAGCCATGAGATCTCCCCGAAGAAGCTCAACAGCCCTTTGATGTTGCATGCAACTTCGGGGAGTGATCCCGACGTACCGAGATGTTTAGCCCTGTACGTAGCGACCTCCGGACATGTCAATATCACATGGGCCGCCGTTTCTTCTTCCCCCATACATGCCCAGCATAGGGGACTATCTGTAACACCTATAGTAAATAAATGCTTGTTAAAGTTGCCGTGTTCTGTGATAGCACTTGTTACTATCCTGATCTGCGGCTTTTTCAGTCTCATTAGAACTTTGGTTAAACGACAGTTTATTTCAGGCAGGGCCTCCCTAGCTTGTCTACAGTCTACTAGATTTTTCCAAAGCTGAGCGTGTAGATTCGTGAAGTGTCTACGTACCAATGAACGAACATTACCAAAGGGGATTGGTATGATTGGTTCCGGCCCAATAGTGGCCAGAGCCGATCCTCTTCTGGCCAGTTTGACTGCTGCATCGTTGCCTCTGGATCCACTGTGTCTCTTTATCCATTGCAGAGTCGCATTGTTGTTTTTACATACCTCATTTAATCGTTGATGGCATTCATACATTAGTGCCGAGTTCACCACATTGCAACTCAGAGCTTGTAGTACCGCCCTACTGTCGGGCAGTATTCTGATGGGGAAGTCATTAACCTTCCTAGCATCTATTGCTATGGCCGCTTCAATAATACCCATACATTCCGCCTGATAGACTGTATTATAGGTACCCAACGGTGTGCATATGTGGATATTGAGATCTTCAGATAAAGTTCCAGAACCTACACCTTCATTTGTTTTAGAACCATCGGTGAAAACTCTAATCTCTTTTGGGCTCAATCCTTCCGGCTGGCTGGTTTCATTTAATTGTATCTTATACTTTTTATCGAATACAAATTGTTTAGGAATCTTATCGTACTTGGCTTGTAAGATAGGAATTTTTGAGTGATATCTATCAGTTATGCCTGTATGAGGGACACTATTCTTAATCCAAAGATTTAGGGTCTTGACTCTGATGGCAGCTAAAGCCGCTTCTTGTTGTATAAGTAGATGAAGCGGGGTTAGCTCTAGCATCGCTTCTAAGGCTGCTGTTGGCGTAGTCCTTATGCAGCCTGTGGCAGCCATACATGCCAGTCTCTGGTAGCGCTGAAGCTTCTTTATAGTGGTGGCTTCATTTGTCTTGGTCCACCATACTAGAGCGCCGTATGTGATCATGGGCCGAATTACAGTTTTGTACAGCCACAGTATGATTTTTGGCGTCAGTCCCCATCTTTTGCCAATCATGTTTCTGCATTGCCAGAAAGTTATACTAGCTTTGTTGATTTTGTTTTCTATGTGTTTATTCCAGTTAAGTTTGCTGTCCAAGGTAAGATCTAAATATTTTACCTCAGAGGATAACTGGAGTTTTGTGCTGAAAAGACTTGGGAGATGATAGTTATTCAGCATTCGTTTTTGTGTGAACATTACTAGAACCGTTTTATTTGGATATACGGTTAAGTCGTATACCCTGCACCATCTCTCCACTATACGGAGAGCCGCTTGAGTCAAGTCACACACTATGCTTGCTGTCTCTCCAGAGACCAGTATTGTCAGGTCATCAGCATAACCTACTGTGTAGAAGTGATTGGCATTTAATTTGCTGATGAGTTCATTAATGCCCATATTCCACAGGAGAGGTGAGAGAACCCCACCCTTTGGGCAGCCTTTTTTAATTTGAATTGGTTGAGATTCACCAGCAATCTTTATTATTCGTGTATTGAGCATGTTTACTATCTAGTCAATCAGTGCCGGTTTAACTTTAGGTCTACTGAGTGCACATTTTATGCTGGAGAAGTTCGTTCTATCAAAAGCACCGATTCTGTTGATTTGCCTAGACTGTAGGCGTGTTGCTTGTCGTGTGGTGGTAAGTTCATTAGCGCCGACCTCCTTAATTCCCTTTCACACATCCTCTGCATTGTTTTTAGGAGAAAGGATGTGAGTTTAATAGGCCTGTAGGATTTAGGGTCTGTGTAGTTGCTCTTACCTGGTTTTGGTATGAATGTGACTTTCACTTCCCTCCATCCCCTAAGAACATAATTAAGAGCCAGACAGGCTCTCATTGTGGCAACAAGTCTGACAATTAGGGCTTTACCCCCCACTGTAGGAGCGCCGGGAATATGCCGTCAGGTTCTGCCGCCTTATAGGAGAGGAAACTGTGAATGGTCCAATGGATTTTGTCCATCGTTACCTCTCTCTGTGCTAAATTCCAGTCTTTTGTTGTTGATGTCAGTATGTCGTCATGCCGGTTTGCCTCGTGAGTTACGCAGCAGCCTGGGAAGTGCGTTTTAATTAGGATGCGTTGGGCTTCATCCGGCGATGTAGAGTAACTACCGCCGGGATTCTTTATAGCGATGTATCCCGACGTGTTTTGTTTAGCTAGAATATTCCTTATCCTATTTGCTTGTTCGCAGGTTTCTATGTTGCCACAGAATTTATGCCACCCTGTCGAGCGTCAATACCTGATGCATTTTTTGTATTCGGACTTAGCTTTCTTGTATATATTAGCCAGTCTTCATTCATTGAGGTATTCATAGCCCTATTTAGGGCTTTTCTTACCTTCTTACGTTTTCTATCTAGTTATTTACCCCACCACGGTTGTTTTACCTCAGCATGCCTTGGTGGAGTGATTTCTGGACATGATTCATAGTAGCTATCTGTCATGGCTTTAGTATCAACTGCTGCCTGTTCTTCTAACAGCGATTGATCTGCTATATTATTTGTCCCCTCAAAACCCGCGAGGAGTGTCTTCCTCCGGCATGTAGACCGAGGCGACGACTAATCTTCACTCCTGTGTATAGTGTATTGCCACGGCATATATGTCTCTAGAACAGAAATCTGTTAATGGTTGTGCATAGATATCTTTAATAGTGTAAATACACGCTCTAGGCTTGTCGTGTTCAGAGCTGTAGAATAGCTTACCTTTTAGGTTGTTTACACGGCTCTTGGATTAAGGCTATGGCCGTCCTTTGAACCTTCAACCGCTTGCGTAATTGAGCCGACGCAGTTTCGCTGTGGTGGAGGTTGGCCTGCACTAGGCTAGTTTTGGACGAAGGGCACGCCGTCATTGACCGCGTCCTCTCCGTCTCCGCCCAAAAATAAGCCTGCCAGCAGATCTCAGGTCTCATCGTTAGCCACCGAGTCGGAGGTGGTCGGCAAAATGCAGTCCTCCTCGTCACTCAGTGAGCTGCCGCTGAGCCCGATCTCCACTGGGGGCTTTGACTCAATTATGCAGGCCGTTTTTTCACTGGACTTGGTCTCCAGTGATTCCGCTGTACCGGTAACCATGTCTCCGGTATCCGTAACTTCCAAGTTATTTTCTGCCTTTTTGCTTGGTGGCGTGTCAAAGAATTTAACTCCTTAAAACATTATCTGAAACCTGAATGATTTGTCCACAAAAAATTTCTTGTTTTTTTTTTCATAGTAATACCTCAGATAACACTTTCTAAATTGTGGAGGTCTATGCTCAGTAGTGGACTTATAAGGGGCTGCTAAGTGAAACTAGCCACAGTAGAGCGAGTGCCTGCTGTACTGATATATATCAGAGGTGTCACTGACAAGATTGGCTACATCTTGAAGAGTGCTTCCATTAAAACATACTTCAAGCCGCCGAAGAAGATTAGTCAGTTTTTATAAATCAGTCAAGTGTAATGACTCGGTGCTACCATCTTCTTGGGATCTTATAATTAATAAAATTAAATCCCAACCCAAGCATACAACTGATATACTTCAAGATACTATACGTTCATACTGCGTAGATCAGAACAAAAATTAATAATTTTTAATTTGGAGGTAGGCGTGGTTATCTATGACATTAGGACATCAAACACCTCAGTTCCCCCCGTGACCATGGGTGCTGTAAAGTACTCGAAACGTCGGGAACATAAAATGAGTTAATATACGCAATAAAATCCGTAAAACTAGTGTTGTTTAAATATGTAGTGTTCGCGTAAATATAAGAAATCATTATGATTATCATGATAATGATATTCTTAATATTTTCAGGAAGAAAAGTCGATGGCACGAAATATATTAAGACCAGGTTCCTATAATCTTCACAACAAATCTTATGGGTATCCCTTTCTCCTTGATCAATTATACTGATGGCAAGAAACTTTGTATTAAACCGCACACGAAGGTTAATGCTATCAACACCTGTGTCCTATTACTCTACTCGATTTATGGATACAAGTTACCTACTAATATATTTATGGGACAGCAAAGAATATTTAACATTTATTTTAATATATTTTAGTTTGGTATCTTAGTATTCATCTGTATCTGTGAAAAGGGCAATAATTATTTTTTGGTAATAAATATCCTTGGGCATATTCTTGGGAATTACTTTTGCTTCTGTCACATGAAAAGCAAAAATCCATCAAACTTTATTATGACTCTTTAATCTTTAATTTAAAATACATTTTATAAAACAATGCGTGTAATTATTTTCCGTTTTAAGTGGCAGTCTACTGGAAAATAGTCTTCTTAGTCATTACATTTTCATCAAATAATAACTAGTCTTGTAAGCCTTTTGCTGCGTATAATTACAATTGAAGTAACCTTTTTGTCTTAAAAAATCCTCATAATATGTCAGTTTTTGAAAACTCTTCTTTATACAATTCGACGTAATTTTTTTTTTAAATGAGCCCTAGAGCTTTGATAATGAATAACAATAATAATATATTTATTCTTTATAATTATTATATAATATAATATAATGACACTAAGGCTTAGGGAAGTGACGAACCCATCGCCCGCTGACGTAACAGTTAAGTGACAAAACTGCTACGTCGGCGCATTCAGCCAGCGCCTTGCCAAGTGGTGTTAGCGCCATGCTTTGGCAAAATTGGTGCAAAGGCCCGTTTGTCTCCATCATAAAACGGCGCCAGGTTTGTGCGTCTCCCGTTAATTGACGCCCAAAAATGGATGATGGAAATTTGGAATACGGGCAAAGGGCGTTGCCGGGGCGCATCTAGAGCTGGCGCTGGACGCGACAGCATGTGAGCTGCCAGCCGGGCGCAAAGAGGGGCACGAACATCTCGTAGTCCCTCGATTAATTTTCAAGATTTTCTACGTGGTAGAGCCATGCTGCAGCTATATTATGGTTGTAGCACGAATAGGTCGGCTCGAACGGGGAAGGACCACGCTTTCATAGAAAACCAGCGTAAAATAGCAGCTTAACGCTGCTGTGTTTCGTATGGTGACTGTAGAGAACCGGAGACCCTTTTTATTGGCAAAGAGGCATTCCATCTTTGTCCTCACGGGTGACAACGCATCTGCATCTTGAGTCTTTATTGAGGATAGATGTAGATGTCTATAGGTCACAGTAACCACTTACCATCAGGTGGACTGTGTGCTTGTTTGTCACCCGATCCTATAAAAAAAATCTTCACCAGAGGTCTTAGTGTCGGCAGGGTCCTGTCGGACTAAGCAAATTGCATTCGCCGCTGGTAGAGTACGCTGCATGCGATGGACAATTGATTTGAATAAGAATGCATTGCGGGCGCATTTTAGGGCGAAAGTGGGTAAGTTGGAGATCATGCCTACCGGGCTAGGATGCATCAACTTTTTGCTGAGTTGGAGCCATCTATTAGCGTCACCGAGCAAAACCTAGCAGACCGAGTTCGGTACATCATGCGTTAAAATATATTTGACGACGCTGAACTCGAACGATGACGACGTGAGGCTATTTCCTCGTCGATTGCAGAGCAACCCGCATACGTAGAGACCGCCGTTGATCTCCTTGTGATTAACTCAAATGATTCGATTAAATAGTCGCCCAGGAACAAGAGCAAATGAGAAGCATATTGGAATAGGCGATTGGGGAAACGGGTTGTGCGCCTTTCAAAATTGACTGCGACTTCTCTGCATACCCTTAGGCAAGCAACGGGCTGTCGTGTAGGCTCTAAGCCTAATGCTGATGACCTATTTGGAAGCCAGCCAAAAACTATATGAGATGGAATCAATTATTCTTGGCGCCGCACTGGCAGTATGCCATATTATTGGCGCCAAGCTACCCACGGCTGGAATTGCTACTACACAAGTAGCGTCATCGCAGCCTGGAGAATAAGAATTGAGGAACGTATCCCAAAAGCTAGGGCCCTCGACGGCAGGCTGACAAGCTTCAGGTCGGGCAATAACAGGCCAAGAATTGTGAGCACCGTCATGATGGCGTTTGTGGGGACAAATATCATTTTTTCCCAGCCTGATATTATGCAAAAACAAACGGAGTGCATAGACGACCTGAAGAAGAGAACCGCTGCTTAGAGGAAGCGGATTCAGCGATATACCGACAGGTCGACAAAACCAGAATCGTCTTTTCCAGAGTGATCAGGAGAGGCTCTATCAATTATTGGAGCGACCAATGGGTCTTGGAACAGGCCAAGCATCGAATCAGAATTCAAAATGAATCCAGTTTCAATTTCTTAAAATTCATAAAAATAGCATTTTATCTGGAACACTTTTATATTTATATATAAAAAACGTTTACATAATATATACATATTTTACCAGATCTCTCACGAAAAAGTTTTTTCTCCAGAATTTATTTTCATATGTCTTTGCAAACAATCGAAAACCGACGCTGTCGTATTCTGGCGCGGCCCGTGGTCAAAGCCTGTAAAACACAGTGAAGGACCTTGGACGGCAATTTTAGCGAGCAAGTGTGCGAATATTACGCCCATGGACCACATCATCATAATACCGAATGACGTAGCTGAGGCGGTCCGTAGGGAACCGAACTGGAAATGGCCGGGGCTCGACGGGCTGCATCACTACTGTGGGTAAATGTACATGAGATAATGTTTGGTTGTAATGAAAGTAGCTGGAAATAAACAGTCGAATGCATGCTAATGTATCGTTTCAATTAATCTCCCCAAAAACACAAATATTACATGGCGCTGTCGGTAGGATACATCGCGGAAAGTGCATAAAGATATAGTGGACAGTCAATAATCTTTGGTTATAGTGGAGTACAGTGCATAGACAGTACAAAAAGAAAAACACGAGAAGAAAATGGAATCAGTTCTACAACCACCGCCGCCATTTATATTTGAAACAGATTTACCGAGTGTTACATCTGGAAATTTAAGTAGACAATGGTCAAAATGGAAAAAAGCCTTCATGATATATTACAAAGCATGTCAAATTCAAACAAAAGAGAAGGAGGTTCAAATAAACATACTTCTGCACATCATTGGCGAGCAGTGTCGGGATGTTTACGAACAATTTGCAATTGACAAAAGCATACAATCAGTGGAAACAGTTTTAGAAAAATTTGATAAATTTTTCATGCCCAAAAAGAACATTACAATAGAACGTCACAGATTTTTTACTCGCAATCAACAGGAACATGAAACCGTCGACCAATACACATTTGAATTAAACAAGCTGGCCCTTTCGTGTGAATTTAAAGATTTAAAAGATGATCTCATGTGGCATAAGGGAGGAAGCATTGAGGGAGAGATTATTGCGAGAACACGATCTTACATTGAAAAAAGCGTTAGACATTTGCAACGTCGCCGAGATGTCTCGAGCACAGGCAAGTTCAGTGAAGTTAGAACAGGAGAAAGAATCGCATATATATGCGGTGCAGGAGAAAGCTAACGATGGTGAGTCTGCCATGTATTGGATTCGGCAACAGGCGAGCGCATGTTCTGTATGCCGGTGCGCTGCGCGTCGAAGCGGCGCGCGCGATGAGACAAGGTCGCAGGCGAGAGCGCTGCAGCAACAGCGCACCCCCGCAGTGCCCGCGCCTCACCCTGCGCCTTCGCAGCAGAAAACACAAGCGAAACGTGAAAAGTGTGGCAACGGAAACATGTCATGTGGTTTTTGTGGTTTGTGGCATGACAAATTTGCGTGTCCTGCGTATGGTCAAAGGTGTGCCAAGTGTCAAAAATTAAATCATTTCGCAAGAGTGTGTCGTGTGTTTGAGGTGCAGGATTGTGCCACAGATCAGGTACGTAGTAGAAGTATTAAGAGCGCTAGTAATAGATGGTTTACAGATTTGCAAATAGGTAACGGTAAAATTCGTTTTAAATTGGACACTGGAGCTGACGTTAATGTCTTGCCGTTCCGTTTTTTACCACTAACGGGTGTTAAGGAAAGTGATCTTTTGCCAACGGATATGAAGTTAATAAGTTACTCGGGTGAAAATCTTAAAGTACTAGGCAAATGTATAATAAAGGTTACATGTAAAGATACATCATATATAGCTAAATTCATAGTGGTTGACGTTAATTCTCCGCCAATACTAGGTAAGAAATCGTCTGAAGAAATGAATCTCGTCAAACGGATCCTAGCCATAAACATGACCTCTGAGGATCACCAATCAAGCAAAATTTTAAATGAATATCCAGAAGTGTTTGAGGGTATGGGATGCCTGCCTGGCGTTTACAGGATTAGGCTGACCGACGATGTACAACCAGTTGTGCACGCGCCGCGTAAGCTACCTGTCGCGCTCAGGGAAGATGTGAAACGGAAATTAGATGAGATGCTCGAGGAAGGAGTAATCGCCAAGGTGGAAGGACCCACGGATTGGGTTAATAGTTTAACGGTAATAAAAAAAATAATGCCGACATGCTTAGCTTAATGCTTAGACCCACGGGATTTAAACAAATACATTAAACGGGAACATTTTAAATTGCCTACCTTGGACGAGATAACCTCAAAGCTAGCCGGTTCCAAATATTTTACGACACTAGACTGTAAACATTCATTTTGGCAAATTAAGTTGCATAGTGAATCTACGGATCTGTGTACGTTTAATACTGTTTTTGGGAGATACAAATTTTTGCGTATGCCCTTTGGCATATCCTCGGCCTCGGAAGTTTTTCATAAAAGGTTATATGCTCATTTTGATGATATAGAAGGCGTAGAGTTATTTGTAGACGATTTATTAATACACGGAAATTCAAAGACTCAACATGACTTTCGTCTACGTCAGGTTTTAGAGAGATGTAAACAAATTAACGTTAAATTAAATAAGAAAAAATGCAAAGTAGGACTAACGGAAATTAATTATTTAGGTCATATAATAACGCAGAACGGAATCAAACCTGACAACGCGCATGTTCAGCCCATATTGATATTGCATATATGCCGAAACCACAAAACACAAAAGATTTAGAAAGGTTTTTGGGATTAGTAACGTATATAGGTAGCTATATCTCTAATTTGTCGGATATAACACATAAGTTGCGCGAATTATTAAAAAAAATATAGCATGGCATTGGGAAGAAATTCATGATAAATGTTTTGAGGATCTAAAACGCTGCATTACTGAATGCAGCGTTTTAGATCCTCATGCAAAGAATGCTCCACTCCATTGCAAAGAATGTTAATAAGATTACAACCCTATACGTTTAAGTTAGTATATAAGCCAGGAAAATACCTGTACATAGCGGACGCCCTGTCCCGTGCTGTGGCGCCGAGCAGTGACAAGTGGGGTGATACGCGCGACGAGCTGGATGCCCGGGCGCAAGTGTGCGCGCTTGCACTTGCTAATCCCCTCACAGATACCCATTTCGTGCGTTTGCAAAAGCTTACTCAATCAGATCATGAAATGCAGGAACTAATTAATTTAATAAGAAATGGGTGGCCGAACAGCAAAAAGGATGTAATTGACATATTAAAGCCATACTGGGATAGCAGAGAAGAGCTGACGGTTGCGTACAAATTAGTGTGGAAAGGACAAAAAATAGTAATACCTAAATGTATGAGGCGCGAAATGTTAAAAACTATACATGTAGGACATTTAGGAGCGGCGAAAATGAAATTGAGAGCCAGAGAAATAATGTATTGGCCGAATTTAAATTCACAAATAGAGGATATGATATCGCATTGTCAAGCATGCCTCGCCCATCGTAACGAAAATAGTAAACAGCCACTGATCCCACATGAAGTTCCACACAGGGCGTGGTCTAAAGTAGGGATTGACATATTTCATTTCAATAATAAGTCATATTTGTTAGTCGTTGATTATTTTAGTAAGCTTATAGAAGTTGAAAAGTTGTATAACCTAACATCCGAATGCGTTATAAATAAATTAAAAATAATTTTCAGTAGACAAGGTATCCCGGACATGGTCATGTCAGATAATGGCCCTGAATTTACCAGCAGAATATTTAAAGAGTTTTGTATCAATTGGAGGTTTGAACATAAAACGTCATCCCCGCGGTATCCGCAATCAAATGGACAAGCGGAAAGAGCAATACAAACGGTAAAACAAATGCTCAAGAAAACGCAGTATGATAAATCCGACTTTAGGTTCGCGATGCTAGAATTTTTAAATACCCCAATAAGTGAAAGTTTGCCTTCCCCGGCTGAGCTTTTAAATAACAGAAAACTTCGAAGCATAGTTCCGTGTCCTCCGGAAATGCTCCAACCGAAATTATTTAATACAAAACAAGCGCGCGAAATACTAAAGTCCCGTCAAACCGTGCAAAAGAGGTATTACGATAGGGGCAGTAAGTTTCTAAAACCCTTAAGCATAGGTGATAAAATTAAAGTACGTATTAATGGTAAATGGGTCGATGGTATAGTAATAGACATTTTAGGAGAAAGATCATACGTATTAAAGTTGCAGTCGGGGAGAATCATACGCCGAAATCGAAGGCATATTATCCGCGACAGCTATTTACGACCGGAAAATAAAACCGTTACACAAGCATATGATTTTGATGACGTATTAGCAACAACACCCAACGAGCCGACATCACCGCGCTCGCATACTGTTCCCGCCAGCTCTAGTGCCCCGCCCCATTCATTCAATATATCCACCACAGCAACCACAGCTCCATATACTGCTACTACTACTTCTAATGCTTACGTTACTCAATCCGGCAGGGTAGTGAAAGTTCCTGATCGGTGGGGATATTCCTGAACAAGTCGCTAAGTGCGACAAGAAACACGAAAAAAAAAACAGGAAGTAAGAAGTACTTTACTCAATTATATAAAATTCCATTGCATGTATTAAATGTAGGTAAGAAAGGGTTGTATCAAATAAAATTGAAATACTATTTAATTTATTCAATGAAATTAAAACAACTCCATAATCTTAAGTGAGGTTAATCTTAACTTGTGAAACAAAAAAAAAAAGATAGGATTTTATCCATTCGCTCATAAATTATGATTATTGCAATTAATGTCTCCTAGTCAAATTAATTAATGTTTCTTTTTTTTTCATTTATAAATCTAAATATTTATTAAAGAGATTGTATCTATTATTACATCAATTATAAAAAGTTTACTTTTTATTGTTTCCGTAAATAAACTAAATTCATAAAACATAAATGAAAATATTGAACAGCGAATATTATCTGTAACGATAACATTGCCGGTTTTATTACATAAATGATGTACTATGTATTGTGCTCATTTGCTAACTGATTTATTTAAGGAGGGGGATGTGGGTAAATGTACAAGAGATAATGTTTGGTTGTAATGAAGGTAGCTGGAAATAAACAGTCGAATGCATGCTATTGTATCGTTTCAATTAATCTCCCCAAAAACACAAATATTACAACTACTGGCTGAAGAGGTTCGTGGTGTTTCACGGTGTACTCGCCCGACAGTTCTAGCCTCTTTACTCATGGGATCACTTACTTCGTTCTTAAAGACCAGGATACCACAGACCCTAGCAAATACCGCCCTATCACGTGTCTACCCACCATATACAAGACACAAACATCTATTTTGAGCGCGAGAATCACTCTCCACCTGAACTTAATCATATCAGATGATATCGCGTGCCCAAAATGAATGTCGAGGCATTGGTCGTGGAACCAAGTAACCACTCCTCATTGACGCGGTCATTGGCAAGGTGGTTAAACGCAACCGTCGGAAGTTCTCCGCTGTTTGGAAAGACTACAAAAAGGCATTCGGTGCCTGAAGACGGTCGTCAAGCTGTAAAAGCTTGAGTGTACATTTGAGATTTCCTCGGGAAGTGTATCGGGAAGTGCAGACGGTCCTATGTCATCTAGGCGAGCGGATAACAGCTGCAGAGAACCACATAAGGATAAAAAGGGGTATCTTTGAGGGCGATTTTTTGAGTCCAATCTGATTCTGTCTTTCCCTGCAGGGATTTCAGTTTCGGAAAGGAGGTATAAAAGTGACTCACCTTTTTTATATGAACGATCTCAAGTTGTTCCCATCCAGTCGCTCTCATTTTATGGAACATCACTCGTGATTTTGTTAGAATTCGCAATTCTATTAGAATAGAGCTGGGGACAGATTAGTGTGCGGTCTTCGATCTCGAAAGGGATAGGTCTGTTAACTCTGAGGACATAGATCTATCGATACCCATCAACATAAGGAACTTTTTCGAGGCTGAAACATACCTATACAGTTTTTTAAGCGCTCTCATCATGCATAATCGCGAAGTGGCAGCTTTCTTATTAATTACTTCCTGGCAAGATGATCCATTCTACTCGTACAGGGACGTCATTTTGTGTGATAAACGGCTTACTCCTCTATCCTTAGCCAACGAGCAATGGCAAGACCCAGCGGTACAACGTATTTCCGACCAGGAGACCGTATGCACGTATGTGTGTGTGCGTGCGTACGTGCCAGCGTGCGTGAGTGCAAGCTTGCATGCGTGCGTGCGACTGTGTGTGCGATCGTGCGTGCGTGCGTGCACGATCATTATTTTAAGCACATTGGTTGTAGGGCCTGTTTTCACCTTGTTGTACGTACTTTCACCCGATAAATGATTTATCGGCTCAAAAACGTTAAATAGCCTTAATATAATTGCCTCGTTGAGGTATGAAGCATTACCACATTTTTGAGGGAGACCTACATATGTTGGGTCACCTAGCGGTGGGATTTGGATAGGTAAAAGAAAATGCGATAAAATCCGTAAAAACTTATTTCATTTAATCTGTTGAGTTAACGTAAATACGAAATCATAATAAGAGATTAATATTCTTGTAGTTAGTTAAGATGTTATGGATCCTTTAAGTTAAATAAATTTATTAATTTTCTTTTAATCGAAATGTCTAAAAATCAGTCGCTTCTAATCTTTTATTGAAATAGTTTGGCAACAATGTTTCGAACTCGAAGGTACTACCAATTTACATTATATAGAAAATTAAATTAGATAAAAGCAAAAGCTCTTTCTTAAACAAAACTAAAAAATATATGATCGTTTTTTATTATTTCTGAACTGCCTTAACCGAAATAGACATTGGGGAGATGAAAGAAACTTTTAAAAAACTTGAGCAAAGTAGTTGGCAGTAATTCTAAATTATAAGAAAAAATATTGTTCCACAGTTTTATGTTTTCTTGTTAAAACATTTAAATATCTACAAATTAGTTTTTATTTAAATGATTAAATGATTTAAACTCAAACAAAGGTTGTAAAGATATCGAAAAAATAAGTAGACCATTTTATTGCAAGTCGTTACACGGTCCGTAAGCCGCACCATAGACATTTTAATCGAAGGTACAGTCGTTATAGGAGAATGTTTTATACAAAAACATATTTTTTTACTATCACATGTTTGAAAATAATATATAAGTTGATGTAAAATGAAGAAAAGTCTCTGGTTGTAGTGTTTTGATTTTTTGTGGTTAATTTTTATTTGATGATATGAATTTAGGATTTCAATAGCTTATATACAGGATTTAAGATATTAAAGATATACCACTTTAACAGTGGTAGAGCCACGCGGCAGCTTTTGCTTTCGCACGGATGGGCCGGCTCGAACCGGGGTGGTACCACGACCTCACAGAAAACCAGCGTGAAGTAGAGGTTTGCCTCTGCGTTTCGCTTGGTGAGTGTAGGTGGCCGGAGACCCTTTTTACTGGAAATGAGGCATTCTATCTTAGTCCTCATGGGTGACAACGCATCTACATTATGATTTGTAATAGAGGTTATATGTAGATGTCTATAATGGGTCGCACCAACTACTTACCATCAGGTGGACTGTGTGCTCGTTTGTCATCCTTATCCTATAAAAAAAAAGAATTATATAATGTTAAATATTTATAAAAAAAAATTTTTACAATGAAAATGTAATGTTTAATTAAAACTATATAAATAAAGTAGTAATATTACATTTAGGACATAAATAAAAAGTAAAAAACACTTTCCCGCCATTTTCCAATTGATTTTCTGTCCGCCAAAATGAGTGAATCTAACGAAGATATTCGATATTCTGAAGTTTTATTACAATAATTTAAAATTAAAAAACTTGTACAACCGACTTCAATATAAATTATTAAGAACAACTCAAAAACTATTGCTTAGATCTTAATCAAATAAAAAAAGAATCATCGAAATCGGTGAAAAAAAAGTGATGAGGTGACACACATAAAAAATTGATCACCTCTTCTTTTTTGAAGTCGGTAGAACAAAAGGGAAAAATGCGACTCAAACCGCGAAAAAAAATTTAACGTTTATAGGCCTAATACAGTGTTAGTAAAAGTAGCACAAAGTTGGTTCAAGCATTTTCAGTACTGGAATTTTGATATCAAAGATGCAGTTCTTTCTCGTCGCCCTCATACGGATAAAGTCGCAATGTCATTTTTAAAAAAGTAGAGACAGATCGGCATTTTAGTAGTTACGCCATAGACAAGGAATTGAGTATTGATGAGAAAACAGTTTTGACCCACTTAAAAAGGTCTGGCCATACAAAAAGCTCGATATTTGGGTACCAGGCGAGTTCACTGAAAGAAACCTAAGGAATCGTGTAGTCATTTGCGATTATCTATCAAAACGTAATGAAACAGAACGATTTTTGAAAAGATTGATCACTGGTGATGAAAAGGGGATCACATATGACAAGAACGTGTGAAAAAGATCATGGTCGAAGGGTTGTCAAAGTCCACAGACTGTAGCAAAACTCGGATTAACACGCAATTACGTGATGGTGTTTGTATGGTAGCATGGTTTATTATGAGCTTTTACCACCGGGCAAAACCAAAGATTTGGATTACTACTGCTAACAACTAATGAGACTCAAGCAAGAAATTGAGAAAAAACGCCCGAAATTGATCAACAGAAAAAGAGTGGTCTTTCATAAAAATAACACCAGAGACACATATTTGGCCACTCAGCAAAAATTAAGGGAGCTTGGTTGGGAAGTGCTAATGCATCCAACATATAGTCCTGACCTTGCATCCTCAGATTTTTTTTGTTCACTTGTTTGGTTACTTCAGAATTCTTTGGGTAGTGTTAAGTTAACATCAAGAGAGGACTGTCAAAACTACTAGTCGCATTTTTTTGATCAATAATTCCAAGATTTCTACAGCAACGGGATTATGTCAATACCTACAAGATGGAAACAAGTTATCGATTGAAATGGCACATATATGTTATAATTAACTGTAATTAAACGTTGAAAAAAATACCTTGAATTTGTATATAAAATACGAAGAAACTTTTTCCCGAGCCTATATAGTTCTTGGTATAAAAGCCGATCAAAATAATTTCGACACAACAGCTTCTAAATTCGGTGCTAAGACATAGTTTAATGAAGAATTTAAGCTCCTGACTTCATAAACTATTAAGTGAAATGTTTAAAGTTCTTATTTTATGAAATCGGCACGTACTTTTTATTAACAGTTGGTTTTTTGACCCTTTTAAATTGACTAAGGAATATCACAAGCTTAAAGTATAATATACTAAAATATCGTATAAATAGTTATTATAAAAACTTCATTTCCTATTTTTCTACCCTTGGGGGTGAAATTATTTTTCTAAATATATAAGGCACTATCCCTATAATTTAGTAGTACCTACTTGCTTCTTGTTAGCCGTATCTTCCATCGGTTAGTTTTTAATTGGCTTAAAATTACATTTTCATTAATATTGTATAATAATCTTAGCGTCACAGTATTACAAAATATAAATAAAAGGCATCGGAATGTAACTTAAAATTTGTTAAGTGACTTGTTTAAAAGCTATGAGGGAATTCGTTACATATTTTTTTGCAGATTGTTGCAGTGACAACAGTCGAAATCGAGAAAAAATGCAGCGCAATATTACATGTCACGGAAATCCTCGAATCCGGCAACTTGCTCTATTACCGGGAGGGCGACCATCTGTCCCAAGGAGGTGTCGGATTTATCGTCCACAAGTCTCTCGTTAACAACGTTGTGAAGATTGAGAGTGTGTCGACGAGGGTTGCGTACCTTATACTCAGAATCACCAAACGGTATTCGCTGAAGGTCATACAGGTTTACGCACCAACCTCGGCACACCCCGATCAGTAGGTGGAGGAAATGTATGAGGATATCTCTAAAGCCATGCATTCCTCCAAAACCCAATATACGGTGTTAATGGGAGACTTCAATGAAAAACTAGGCACAAGAGCGAACGGTGAGCTGAAAGTGGGGAAATTTGGAATAGGGCAAGCCCAAATCGAGCCCCGACGGTTCGACAAAAATGAGATTGACTTCATTATGACGACCAGACGACAACTGTTCAGTGATGTCTCAGTGATCGCGAGGGTGAAAACCGGCAGCGATCACCGAATGGTTAGAGGCACACTGAACCTAAATGTTAAGTTGGAGAGGTCTCGTCTAATGAATTCAACGCTCCGTTCCCCTCGTGCTCTAATCCAAGGTCCCGAAACCTTTCAGCTCGAGTTACAAAACCGTTTTCAGTGCCTAGAAGACTGCAATGAAGTGGAAGATTTGAATGACAAGCTCGTGGAAACTGTCCATGCGGTCGGAGCTAAGTTCTGCAAGACCCGCCACAGAAGAACACAAAAACTCTCCGATCACACTCTTAATCTCATGGCTGTTAGACGGGAGATGAAGCTGCATTCTTCAACAGATTTGACAGCATACAGGCAACTGAACAGACAGATCTCCAAATGCATGCGGCGGGATTTACGCAACTTCAATACAGCTCGTATTGAAGAAGCGATCAAGCGGAACCAAGGCTCCAAAGTCTTTGCCAGATATCTGTGTGCCACAAAGAGCCAACTGTCAAGGCTGAAGACCGAATGGGGCAGCATCGTTTCCGGGGCACCTGAGATTTTGAGTGAGATTGAGAGGTGCTATGGGCAGCTGTACACGTCATCGTTGGAGCCACACGCAAGTGTGAGTAACGATCCAAGAGCGAGTCTTATCCGACATTATTCCGATGATATCCCGGACGTCAGTCTGAGCGAGATTAGAATGGCTCTCCAGCACCTTAAAAACGGCAAAGCCCCAGGCAAGGATGGAATTACAGCGGAGCTTCTGAAAGCGGGTGGAAAACTGGTACCTGAAGTCCTTCAGAGGCTCTTTAATTCCGTCCTCTATGGTGGCATTACACCGGAGGCGTGGAGCAGAAGTTCGGTGGTCTTGTTCTTCAAGAAAGGCGACAACGCTCTCTTGAAGAACTACAGACCGATTTCCCTTCTGAGCCGCGTCTACGTGCTGTTTTCGAGAGTCATTACGAATCGTCTCGCGCGCAGACATGACGACTTCCAGCCTCCCGAACAAGCCGGTTTCCGAAAAGGCTTTAACACCAAAGAGCACATACATACCCTTCGGCAAATTGTACAGACGTCCGAGGAGTACAATTTGCCATTATGTCTGGCGTATGTGGACTATGAGAAAGCCTTTGATTCCGTCGAAATTTGGGCGGTGCTGCAGTCCCTTCAGCGATGCCAAGTTGACTGTCGGTATATCGAAGTGTTGAAGTGCTTGTATAGTAGGGCTACGATGGCTATCCGAGTACAGAACCAGAGTACGAAACCTATCCAATTGCAGAGAGGTGTAAGACAGGGTGACGTCATATCCCCGAAACTCTTTACCGCTGCATTGGAAGATGTTTTCAAGCTTCTGGACTGGAAAGGATACGGTATCAACATCAATGGCGAGTACATCACTCACCTTCGATTTGCCGACGATATAGTTCTTATGGCAGAATCGCTGGAGGACCTAAGCACTATGCTCAATGACCTCAATAGTGTTTCCCAACGGATAGGTCTTAAGATGAACATGGACAAAACAAAGACCATGTTTAATGTCCATGTCACACCTATGCCGGTAGTTGTTGGGAACACTAAGCTCGAAGTTGTTGACGAGTATGTTTACCTGGGACAAATAGTCCGACTAGGTAAGTCCAACTTCGACCGAGAGGTCAATCGACGGATTCAACTCGGTTGGGCAGCGTTCGGGAAATTACGGCACATCTTCTCGTCAGGTATACCTCAAAACTTGAAAACGAGACTGTACACCCAGTGCGTGTTGCCAGTGATAACATACGGAACTGAGACGTGGTCCTTAACTACTGGCCGGATGAGGAAGCTCAAGGTCGCTCAGCGAGCTATGGAGAGGGCTATGCTCGGAGTTTCTCTGCGTGATAAACTCAGAAATGAGGATATCCGCAGTAGAACCAGAGTGACCGACATAGCCCAACGGATTAGTAAGCTGAAGTGGCAATGGGCCGGCCATATAGCTCGAAGAACCGACAACCGATGGGGAAGAAAGGTTCTCGAGTGGCAGCCTCGTACCAGCAGGCGAAGTGTAGGGCGTCCCCCCACTAGATGGAGTGACGACCTGGTAAGATATGCAGGAAGTCGATGGATTCAGGTGGCTCAGGACCGTGCTTTGTGGCATTCTTTGGGGGAGGCCTATGTTCAGCAGTGGACTTGTAAAGGGCTGTAGTGATGATGATGATGATTACATGTCAATCTCAAAACATTTTCATTACACTTATTTTGCGTTCCCGTTCATTTAGTCATCGGTGTTCTTATAACAATAATTTATCTTAGTTTTTACGTTATAATAAAACCGCAATGAAAGTTAAATAACTTTATTAGGTTTTTACAATGCGGGATCACTCAATACGCGACATGATAATTTTCTAATTGCTATGGATCGTTATAGTCTAGATATAGTTGCAATTAACGAATCATGAATTCATAGTGGGCAAGAGACGCGTGTGCCGCCCGTGTCCAGATACCAAATACGAGTCACCCCGCATCCGCTACGTATATGCGGCGGTTGGGGGGTGGACTTGCTTTTAGATATTCGGGCAGGCCTAATGAGCTGATTAAGCAGATGTGGTTAACAACTCGTGTCAGTGGTTATTGTGTTGCTCTAGGAGCTGCGTACAGACCACAATGGATGAATGTAGATAATATATTGATTGACGCGATAACTGATTCCATTAATAATTTTTCAAGGTATGATTTTATTGTATTAGTGAGAGATTGCCGCCGACTGATTATAAATACTTCGTATATGTACTAATACTCTAATAGATTTTGTATGTACTAACGCACCAGTTCGTGATATCAATGTAAACAATATAATAGGTTCCAATGGACACGCAATGGTTAATGTTACACTGTCATGTTACACCCTCCGTGTACTGGGTGAGTAAAAGTATCGTCCCATTCTAAGTGGGCTGTGACAAACTCCAAAATAAAAAAGTGACAAAATGTAAATATTTTTTGTTTTTTTTTTTTTTGTGGAAAGAAATATTAGGTATTTATAAATACATAATAATAATAAGTTTTAAGTAAAACTCAGTGTAGAAAGTATGTATTAAAATATTTATTATTGTTCGCACCAAACGTTAATTTCAAGAATTGACGCCAGAGGGCGCTCGGCGCGGTGCATTCGTACCGGTTTGACGTTCGCGCGAGCGCAGTTGTTTACTATCGGCAGCTGGGTTGGGTCGAACTGTTGCTAGAATACGTGCTGTCGAGAGCACGTCGTGAAGTCGCCCGGAAAACCTCCATTTTGAGAGTCGGTTTTGTTAGCAAATTGTTGCCACGACGAGGGTTTTTTGTTAAGTCTAGAATTAGAAGCCGGGCTAACAAATTGTTAGGAAGTTAACATTCATTGCGATCAACGTCGGAATTGTGCTAGAAATAATTGTTGCCACGCGAAACGGAAGTGACCCTTGATCCGAACATTTGGTATTCGTGTTGTGTGTTACGCTTTATAATAAACGAGTGTTAGTGGCGTCTGGAAATTAGTTAATTGTACGGTATAGTTAATAGACTGACAGAGTGAAGAAGAAAGAAAGTGACTGTGGGTGACGCCGCTAAAGATTACCACAATCTGGAGCGGTGCCGAAGTCCGGGCTGCTGCCGACTTCAACAGTCCAGTCAGGTATATCACAACCAACACCACAAAAACACCACTATACTCAACACATACACACCTCCGGCCTGACCGAGCCCTGAGACAGCAGTCGCCTCATATACAGGTAAGTAATCTCTATTTGACCAGCCTCCCCATTAAATTGTAGTAGGATAAAACATTTTCCATATAGCTTAGTACTATAGGAAATTCTTCCATATAGCCACTCGGGCTCGAACCTGCGGCTGCTCGTTGAATTTTTCGCTCATGGGCCCCGAGAGATTCGACATTTGCAGGGGCAGCTGTAGGCCGTAACAATTATTATAAAAGAACAAAAAACACAACTTCTGTAATTTATGCAACTTAACAGTCATTTCTTATGTACTTAAAATGGCACTTTTAATTATTATACACATTTTAATTTTATAAACTATAATATATTTTATAATAATTAAACATAAACTGAACACAGGAAAGATACATTTGAATTGAGATCATCGGTGTTCAATTGACCACAGTCTTGAAAAAAAATCAGTGTGCTCCATACATATAGGCACGTAACATTTTTTACGTAGGTATTTTGTTTGACGATCTGTTTTTGTAGAGCATCTTGAGCATCTGTTTTGAGCATTAGACCTTCTTGCTTTCATCAAAATATTCAGCATTTCTTTGCGGGGACCTTGGAAAGCTTGGAAGCTTTTGGTTCTGCCTTCTGGAGTTTAAATGGCCTTTTATCAAAGCAATACCACCAGGCAAATATTTGTGCTTTCTGCTCTATAGCGAACATTTTTCTTGTATGGTTCTTTTTGCCACTTCGCTGTCCTATCTTTGCCAATATAATACTTTTGTCTAGACGAGTGAAGCTTTGGAAGTGGTAGATCGTCGTCACTGATAAAATCGGAATAAAGTATTTCTGCATCAACTTTGCTGTTTGTGTCACTCTGAATACACAAATTCAGATTCACCAGCAGATCCCGGTCCTGAACCTCCAGATTCTAACTCAAAGTTGTCTTCTTCGTCTAAAAATGCTTGTAATATATTAGCTTCCTTCATATGCGACATTTTCTTGTAAACTATTATCTGTAACGAATAAAAATTCCATTTAAAAAGCTAAACATACATAAACTAAACACATAAATAAAAAATACATAAATTATTTCGAATAAAAATCTTACCTCTTTATCAACGTGCTGTACGAAGTGAGGTGTGAGACGCCCATACGTAATTTAAGGGCGTGTAGCTCCTTTGGAAATTGCTGCTGGACTGACTTAGCGCCACTGATCGGAGTAGCAACGTTGCAATTCCAGCTACTGGGAATTTAAATTTTGGCGCGTTCACAGTTTTAAAATTATTGCGAAATTTAAAAGACTGGGTTAAATCACCTGGTACACGGAGGGTTAAAAAGGTTAAAATAATAACTAGAACTTTCAGTTTCAGACCAATTAATAAAATAAATTTAAATGAATTTAATAATGATTTATATGCAATAAATTAGAACGATGTCATTGAATAACCTTCAGTGGATATGATGGTGAAAATGTTTAATTTAATGATTCTCTCTCTCTTTCTTTGACAAACATGCAGCAGTGAAATCTGTAACTCTAAAAACCAAATATTCACTGTCGTGGGTAACCAATGTCTACAAAATGATGATCGATTTGCGTAATATGGCTCGCGATGTCTATCGAAACTCCGGATCAGACGAACATAAAAATATTACAAGGAGCTCAGAAGTCTATTTTAACAAGTATTTCAGGAGAAAGGCGTGCTTAACTCAATAAAATAGTTAATTCTCAAGCTAAAAATAGTAAAACTTTTTGGAAAAATTTGAAGGAAATAATTTTGGTTGACCCCCCAAAAGACAAATCCTTGCCTCCCCATTCAATACGACAAACAAAATCAATGATCACTTTTTGAATATTCCGGGAGACAACGTAGTTTCCAATGCATATGATATAGTTCCTAATAAGTGGAAGGAGGCACTAGTGGCCCCTATTTCCAAAAATGAAAACCTTACCGAGTTAAAAGATCTTAGGCCCATCAGTATTTTGCCATTCCTTGCGAAACTGCTGGAAACAGATATTTGCGAACAGTTGACTAAATATGTTGAAGGGACCAACATCTTGCCCTATTTACAATCTGGGTCTAGCAAAGTACGTGGCACAGCGACTGTTTTACACGATGTCAGAGACATCATATTAGCTGAACTAGATTTCGGTACAATACTATTCTAACGCTATTGGACTATTCCCGTGCTTTTAACTGCCCAAATATTCGCCTACTGCTTTCTAATCTGTCATGTTATGGTTTAGACGAAAATTCGGTCAAGTGGTTCAGTAGATACTTGAGTGGTACCAGTCATTAAAGTTGGTAAAGCATAATGGGTATAATGTATGTTCATCCTAGGCTTATTAATCGTGGTGTTACTCAGGGTTCGATACTTGGTCCACTACTTTTTATAATTTACTGTGATGATCTTATCAAAGTTATAAAACATTCTATGTACTACTGCTATGATGACGATGTGCAAGTATACGTGTCATACTCCCTAGATAAATTTTTACAAGCTGTAATACGGCTTAATGAGGATTCGAGCAGAATTGCTGACTGGTCAATGCGAAATGCTAACTCCACAAAGTCAAAATATATGGTAATAAACATAAAGACGCAAATACTTTTACTAGACGTTAAGATTCTGGGTAAACATATAATGCGCGTGAATGAAGGCAAACATTTTGGTCTAATCTTCTACAGTAATCTAAGATTCGAAAATCATATCCTAAATATGGTAAACACTGTTTTTATCGTCTAAAGGTATTATACCAAATTCGTGACCAACTTTCTGTACCGTCACGCATTACTCTTTGTGAGGCACTAATTTTATCTAGGCTTAACTGCGGAGTTGTTGTTTATTAACCTCGAATTTTCAGCAAACAAAACGACTAATACAGCGCGTGCAAAATGCATGTTGTCGATTCTGTTTTGATGTCACACCTAGAAGTCACATTACTCCTTTCTTGAACACTGCTTCCATGCTCAACATGGACTCACGTAGAGAGTTGCATTTAAGGCTTGTCTTCAATGTTGTAAAGTTTAAAAAAACCTGAGTACTTGCATACAAAGATAAAGTTTGCAAAGCAAACTTCTGGAAAACAATTGAGATCCATAAGGAGATCATTAAGGTCAGCACTCCTGTATTACAGCCATAAAACAGCGGCCTTTACTGGCAGTTTTCGATATATAACAACGAAGTGTTGGAATAACATCCCATCACCAATAAGAAATCTTAACACCAATTACAATTTTAAAAATAAATTTAAAACATATCTTCTACATAAACAAAAATAAGGTATTCCCAAACACTTCGTTTGTAAGCTATGAACCATGGCATTTTTATTGTACTAACTCATCATAGCTGTCTAAGCCTTTTAGGTACTGGTTTTAACTTGTATGCGATTTTTCACACTTACACACCCTTTCAGTAATTTTATTATTAAAATTCAATTTATATTGAACCCAAGATGCAAGGTGGAGGACAGAGTGCAGAGTTGGCACGTGGAATGTTAGAGGAGGCATGAGAGATAAGACGAATGAGTTGATCGAAATAATGAAAGAAAGAGAATTAGATGTCGTGTGTATGTCGGAGACCAAACGGAAGGGCAGTGGTACTGAAGAGCTCCCTGGCGGGGCGTTAGCTCTATGGTCAGGAGTCCCGGAGAGCGAGAACGCCTGCCAGGGAGTGGGGGTGCTGCTGTCTTCTCGGTTGGTCGATGTTATGACTGAATATAAGGTTGTGAACTCAAGACTTCTCTGGGTTCGCTTTAAATTGGGACTGACGAAGTTATTCCTTTTGGCTGTTTATGCGCCGGTAGCTTCGTCGTCCAGGGCTGAGCTGGAGGAGTTTTGGGAGAATGTAAGAGAAGTTCTAGATTTAGCTAGGGGAAACGAAAGAATTGTTGTATGTGGTGATTTGAATGGATGGGTTGGTACCGCTCGACCAGGGTACGAGTCGGTACTTGGAAAGTTTGGCGATAAAAGGGTTAATGATGCTGGCAAGCTTATACTGGCGGTGTGCAAGGAAAAGGGTCTTCTTGTGACAAACACTATGTTTAATCACAAGAAAATCCATATGTATACTAGAGAACGAAAGAATGAGAGAAGTATGATTGATTTGTTCCTGGTGGATGACCGACTGCGAAAACAGGTGATGGATACGCGAGTGTTCAGGGGTGCTGACCTGGGAACGGATCACTATCTAGTGATTACTAGATTTAGGGGTCTGTTCGCGGGTTGGCGCTACCGGACGGCAGTAACAGAACCACAGTCGGTCTGTCGCATCCGAAGCTGGAAGCTTCAGGAAGCGGATACTAGGGACAAATATCAAGCGAGGGTAGCCGAAAAGCTTGACACCATCGATGGCAGAAAAGAATGTGTAGAAAGAACTTGGCAGAACCTTAGGGATGGAATGGTAAGTGCAGCGGAAGAAGTGTGTGGAACAATAAAAAGAGGCAGTAGTAAAAGAAGAGATGCATGGTGGAATGATGAAGTGAAAGAAGCTGTAAAGAAGAAGAAGAAAGCATGGTTAGACTACTTGGCCTCTAGTAATGATAAGGATATGAGAGAGAAGATGAAAGAAAGATATAGGCTGCAGAAAGTTCACACGAAAGCACTGATTGAGGAAGTGCGTGAAAGGTGTAGAATGGAAGCGGACGAAAGGTTGTCGCACAACTTTAAGGAGAACTCCAAACTCTTCTGGAAAGAGGTTGGAAGGACCCGAAGTGGTGCGACGGCCTTAAGAATGAACAAAGTGCTTTCGAGAACTAATGACGTCCTCTCAGAAAAATCGGACGTCATGCAGCGATGGAGCGAATTTTATAGAGAAATGTATGCGTGTGATGATCTTAGTGAGGGATCCCGGGATGACGCCGTGACTGGTACGCCAGACCCGGACCTTGATGACACTGAGATCATCAGTATGAAAGAGATTGAACGTGCGATTCGAAGTTTGAAATGTGGTAAGGCTGCGGGACTAGACAGAGTTACTGCTGAAATGGTCAAGTATGGTGGGCCTCGCGTCTGGGACAGCTTTCATCTGCTGTGCAATTTGTGCTGGCGGACGGGGGATGTCCCGGATGATTGGCGATCCGCAGACATTGTGCCTTTATATAAAGGTAAAGGTTCACATTTTGACTGCGGGTGCTATCGGGCGATCAGCTTGACCAGTTTAGCAAGTAAAGTTTACTCGAAGGTTTTGACACGTAGGATGCAAGAGAAATCGGAAAGATTTCTATGGGAGGCACAATGCGGATTTAGACCTGGAAGAGGATGCACGGATCAAATGTTTTCTCTCCGCATGATCACGGAGAAGCTTCTGGCTGCTAACCAGAAGATTTTCTGTGCTTTTGTGGATCTTGAGAAAGCATTTGATAAGGTTGTACGGAAGAAAATGTGGGAACTGTTGCCGGGGTATGGTGTGGATGGTCGATTGCTAAGGGCTGTGCAGTCTCTTTACTGTGACTGTAAAGCCTGTGTGCGGGTAGGGCATGACCTGTCACCCATGTTTAACGTCCAAACGGGCGTAAAGCAGGGTTGTGTCATGTCTTCCTGGCTGTTCATACTGTATCTCGACAGCTGTTTACAGAAGCTGAAAGATAGTTGTTTGGGTGTGAAATTGGGTGACATTAAAGTAAATTGTCTGCTGTATGCTGATGATGCAGTGCTTATTGCACCATCAGAGGCAGAACTGCAGGCATTAGTCACGTGTATGAAAGAGGAATGTGAAATTAAAGGTCTCCGTTTGAATGCTAATAAAACTAAGGTTCTGGTATTTGAAAGGGACGAAGAGAGAACGAAGTGTGAAATATGGGTAAATCAGGAATGTCTAGAACAGGTAAATGAAATTGTATACTTGGGGAGTGCTTTTAGCCGGGATGGAAGATGTGATTTAGATGTGGACAGGCGTGTCGCTGCCGGGAACAAAGTCAATGGTGCCCTGACTGCGTTAGTCAAAAGGCAAAGCGTAGCGAAGAGTGCACGCCTTGCAATACATAACGCAGTGTTGGTACCGACTTTGTTATATGGCAGCGAAACCTGGGTATGCCAGAAGAAGCATAAAAGTAAGTTGAATGCAGTGGAGATGCGATCTCTTCGTAAAATGTGCGGCGTTACCATGGCCGACCGAAAGCGAAACGAAGAGATTCGCAATATGGCAGGTTTGAAAGATGACCTTATCACAAAAATTGATAAGGGCGTGCTTCGGTGGTTTGGGCACGTTGAGCGAATGAGTGAAGACCGAATGGTGAAGAAAATATATAGCGCGAAAGTTAATATTAAAAGGTGTCGAGGTAGACCGAGACTAACTTTCGAAGACCATGTGAGCAAATTGCTCGAAGAGGGTAGGGTCAAAAGTACTCGGATACCTAGACGTGCATGCATGAAGAAGATAATGAATCTGAAAGAAGCGAAAGAGGTTTGTAAGGATCGTGACACTTGGCGATCTGTTCTCTCTGGCTACCCCGTCAGGGATTGTGCGTGAAGATAAGCAAGCAAGCAAGCCAAGATGCAAGTGGTAGGGCTGAACGAACGCATAATCCATACATATTTACACTGATTATAGTATTGTGCTCATTTACGTGTCGTTATTTTGATGGTAATAGCTGAAAATCAGTGTTTGTTCTCTGATCAATATTAATCGCTGAGCTAGGACCCATTTGTTAAACTGCAACACACATGTACATTTAGATCTTAAGATTATTACACTTTTTTGTAATAAGTTACTTTGTACCTGGTTTAGTAACTGAATTTACTTTAAAAGCTTTTAGAAAAATTTTACTTCGCAAATATCCGCGTTATAAAATAAAATGATGTGTCTTACCTAGTATGAAGAGCACCTCCCGCCTTCCCTCAATTGCGTGCACTATCCCCGTCACCACTAATCCCAGCACCGGATATATTATAACGCGGATATTTGCGAAGTAAAATTTTTCTAAAAGCCTTATATAATGGATTTCCGCAAAGTAACGCCCGATTCTATTAATTACTTTATCTATCTATCTATCTATACATAACTTAAGGTTAGATGGATTAGGAGGAGGAATTTCGATATTCATACATAATAACTTTGATTTTGAAATTATGGAAGAATAATATATAAATAGTGAAAATTATTTTTAGGTTCATATTAAAAAAATTGCCTTAAAATATAGGATTAATTTATCGACCACCACATACTAATATAAAAAAGTTCATCGACACTTATACAAAGCAGTTAGAAAAATATAAGAGGGCACTCGTATTCAGAGATTTTAATATTAATATATTAAATTCGGAACGGTGTAAAATTAACTACATCAATGCAATTAACTAATCTGGTTACAACATTATAAATAATATTACCTGTTAATATAGCACACGAGAAACTGCACAATTATTGACCACGTAGATACCAACTTCTTAGATCGCTTAGTCTCTATGAATATAATTGACTCACCAATATTAGACTACAAATAAATATATATATCGAATTATGGAACCATGAAATACAACCTAGATAGAAGGTATAATATCAGTATCTAGATTCTGAACTTTTTTATAACAGTGTAGAGGAAAAATATATCAAATTTAAGTCACAACCACAACATCTATCCCGCACTTGAAAGCTTTATTGAAAATGAAATTGACAAAAATAAAATTACAAAATATAAAATTCTAAAACCCCTACTGCAAGATTGGATTATCAAGGATATAATAACCAGCATGAATAAACGTGATGAATTTTTTTATAAACACAAAAAAGATACTACAAACACGCAACTGGAAACGAAACTTAAAACTGAAAGAGTAAAGTTCGATAGAATGATAACAGCAGAGAAAAGAAAATACTACTGCAATTTCTTTGAAAAATGCAAAAAAAAAGCCAAAATCATGTGAACTACAATAAACAGTATGGCTACAAATACAATATCAAAGAGTTGCGTTCTCTCTAAGCTTATTATCAAATCTAAAATTATAACTAACGGATACGAGGTTATTAACGCGTTTAATGATTTCTTTTTATCCATAGATTCTTCTCTAGCAGATAAAATAATGCAAAAACAAAACAAAATAACTTATATCTGCCAAAGTAATATAAATAAACTTAATAACTTTAGACTAAGTACACACCACAAAATTTAAAAAAAAAATTTGATAATTTTGATAGCAAGCTCGAGAATAGATAACATTTCAATAAAAGAAATAAAATCTATTAAAGATTTAATAAGTAGCAACCTAAAATCTTGCATTACCACGTGTCTGAAAAATGGCCACGTTGCAGAAACATAAAGAGTAACAACAATTTATAAAAATGCTGATATGACTGATCCTAGCAATTACCGACCAATATCAGTCCTACAGTAGTATCTAAATTGTTCGAAAAAAATATTTACTCCAGGCTATATGAATATTAAAACAAAATAAACTTTCTTATTTATTTTCTAACACTTTGACTGCTACTATTGATTTAGTAACTAAAATTAGAGAAAGTATTAGCAAAAAACAACAAATAGCTTTTGAAATTGACATATTACACTCTATGCGGGTGATACCACTCTTTTTTATTTTGGTAACACAACAGCGTCTGTCATTAATGAATCCCAACATGATCTTGATAAAATCAATTTGTGGCTGCAAAATAACTTGCTTACACTTAACACTTCAAAAACATCTTACATGATTTTTTCTGCTAAAAAGAAGAAACTCAATGATTATCCACCTCTAATTATAGCTAATGAAAGGGAATATTATGGTGAAGAAGAAGAGATAAAGACTAGAAATTATACATTTTCTGAACTAGATGAATCACCCGAGGGATTCATTGGATCTAATAATGAAACAGAAATGGAATTTAATCAGTAAATATTAAAAAATACTTCCTGGATTCGGATTCAATCATGAAGTAGGCAAAAATAACCTGATCTATTTTAATGAAAAGATCGTAAAATAGAGAGAGTAGGAGAATTATGATTCTCCGATGATGCCTTCTCACTCTTACTCGGACCTCGTATAGTAGTATATAAGAAATCACACGTAGTATACGAGTAATCAATAGTCCTCTCTTTTTAACTCGGGATTTTATTCAACAGAGTGGGATTTGAAAACGATTTTATACCTGCCGAAATATAATAGGCCGAAATAAATAAAAACATTTTCAATCGTAAAGGATTCAATCGTTTTGAGCCCACAAGAAATTTTAACGACCCTCAATGATATTATACACAAAAAAGTTACCAATTTATTATTTTAAATAACATAAAGACTATATGAAAATCTAAACGGAATCAAGAAATCTAAAAAAAAGAATTGTTTCGATATTTGTGTTCAGGTCATTGGTTCTGATAATGTAATATTAAAAACATTGTAGTAGAGATATACAATCTCGGAAGAAACTAGACTCGTGTTCACTTGAGTTGAAATTAACGCAACTCAAATAGTACTCGAGTTACACAACTCAAATTGGCGGAACGAAGCTGTGTCAGTTTGTTACAAATTATTTTTATATTTTGTTCTTCCATTCAACACAATTATTATTACTAATCTTTATAGATAGTTATATATTCTTTATCAAGTAATATCACTCTAATTTTATGACAGTTATACTTAATCAGTTTATTTATATTACAAAATATATCAATAAATTGCTCAAAGTAAGTCGAGTTAATCACTAAATTGTAGACTGCATTGACCGTAAGATAAAGATGCGACCCGAGTAGAATTTTGTGGCTCAAGTAACGCTTGTTAATAATAATTTATCATGTTACTCTAGTTGTACTCGAGTTTTGAGCTATTAGAATTAACTATTTACGGTCCCTGTATAGATTGAAGTTAATCACTCGAGTTGAAAATAGAGATTAATTATGTTAGAACATTTTTAAACAGGTACCTTTACGGAAAATATAAAATGTGGCAATGTGAAATAAAAAGCAAATATTTATTATTTACTTATATGTAGTATTTCCATATTTTTTACACATCTGTAGTATTTTAAAATCTATAAACTGCTTTTTACATATATTACGAATCGCTTCCATCTCGATTTTTTTAACGCACACGGTGCGTCGAGTTGATTCGGTAACTCGAGTGCAAGCGGACTCGAGTAAAATTTGTTTTCACTTGAGTACCGAGTTACACAAATTCACTTGATTGAATCGAGTGAAAACAGAGTTCGAGTTTCATCACTACTGTTAGAATAAAGTCTGGGGTTAATGGTTATATACTTTAAAAGAATTTATTATATCATACTGTAGTATCTACCTAGTGTCTATACGTATGTTTGGGTATAATCTAATATATATAATATAACATAACAATAACGTAATTACAGACAGTCTTACGTCAACACTCAAGCGTTTCATTTCTCTCGTCCTTATAAGTCATCTTGTAAGTCATCACCAATTATATCAGTAGCTTTAGAAGGTAGATTATCAAATACAAAGAATTTATGTTTAAAAGATCCTTCGGGCACTTTCAATTCGAGAAACACATATCCAATTGTCTCAACACTACCTCCAATACCGCTAAACACACATTTCTCTTTATGGAATGAAATGTTGTAAGTGTAAACAAGTTTAAGCTTTAGCCCAGAAATTGATGCGCCGATGTCAATTAAACAATGCAAATTAAAACAATCGTTAAATGTAAATTAAACAAAACGTGAATCATTATTACATGAAAACATATGACCTTTAATCTCGAAAAAACTGATTATTATTATTATTAGCCGAGGTGGGATGGGATTGCAGTTTACATAACTTTGGTTTTGCCCTGCTTTTAAATTAATATTATTTTTCTTACCTCTATTATTCTGGTATGAGCAAGAATTACCTCGCCAATGTCTACCTCGTTGGTTGCCACGTCACATTGGTCGTTGTTGGCCTCTGCTCACTACAACGCCGCGCTGTAGGTGGGCACTGTACGATCCATATTGATGATCACGGTGATTATAACGTCCCCTGGAATGACGAAAATAGAAATTATTTTTATTTATGGTCATAAAATTGGGATTAGCAGTGGTTGGTGGCTCCTCATCTAATGCTTATTGAATTGCGTATTTTAAAGATAGAAAGTTACGCGCTGTAATTATAGTTCCGGTTCTACGATTACTTAGCCCTTCAGCAAATTGCTTGATCGCTTGACTTTCGTTTAAGGGCACCTTAAATGTTTCCGGGTCGTTGTCTGCTTGTGAAATTGTTAAATCAACAAAAATGTGAGTAATTTGCTTACCGTATTCCTTAATGGTCAGCTCATTCTGTTTGAAGTACAGCAACCGTGATTGGATGGCCGTAGCGGATTTTTTCGGCAAAAGCTCTTTTTTCATATCAGTAATTAAATCTGAAATACTGGAATAGCTTAGGTGTAATTTAAGTTTAGCTGATTGCGATAAGCGATTTTTCAAAACAAAATCAATTAATTAGGGCTTAGAATCGACAGTAAGGGTGGTTTCATAATATTCTACTGAATCTATTAATTGTTTAATTACAGATTCTTCGTCATTCATAACTGGTAATAAACTCAGAGCGACTTTTAAGTCAAATTTATCCATGTTTAAGGTTTGTATAGTTTGGCTTAAATTACTTATATATAAGTTCACTTTCTTTCGACTCAGATGGTGTACTTGAAGAATATTTTACAATATCTTTATATAACGAAAGAAATTTCTGTGAATAGTTGACTGTCAACTTACTATCACTAGCGCTAATATTACCACAGCTTAGTTCATTTTGCAAATAATAATTTAATGTTAAATATTGGCTATACAAATTATTTGCTTCATTTAACTTAACAACGTAAATATTACCTTTTCTACGCTCAGGACCAAATCTTCTTAAATATTCTTTAATTATTTTTAGCTCTTGACATAATACTTTTAAATCATCTGCCATAACTCAAAAAATATACTTATGATTACACAAATATAATATTAATTACTTAACACTAAATACTTGTTAAGTAAGCTACATATAGACTCAAGTACCTATCAAAGTCCATCTCTCCATTACGTTTCTTACAAAGGCATGTTTTGCATTACGGAGTCAGGTTGCTCGGGTTACATCACTTACAATAAATTACTTTCTTAGAATATTAATAACTTTTTCGTACAAAGTAAATTCGGAATCACTTGAAATTATGTTTCTTGATCAGTATCAGCAGTAGAACCAGGTAAGGTATCCCGTTGACGTTTGAATGATCCACGAAGTACATACTGATGTATCCCCTGCTGGACCCAGCGATGGTGCATTTTTCGGTATACTCTTCATATAATAAAGAGGATGAAAAGAGCCATCAATAACAATATTACCAGTAGTAGAATATTTGTGGTGGACGCGTGAAATTTTAACTCCTTTATGTATGCGTAATTTTCTGCAGCATCAGCATTTTGGTTTATAAAAATGTCCTCCTTTTCTACTTTAGAGTTACACATATTTTAAAGCGCGAACAAAAGCAACACCATAATTTTGATTTTGCACATCGAATACACGAGTATGTATCAAAACTAAGTCATCTCGCGTTACTGATGCGCCCGCTGGCAGGGTCGCCATTTAAGGACGAGAGAAATGAAACGCTTGAGTGTTGACGTAAGACTGTCTGTAATTACGTTATTGTTAAGTTTATATATTAGATTATACCCAAACATACGTATAGATACTAGGTAGATACTACAATACGTAGTAGTTCGAAATGTAAATCAATACAAACATAAACATAGACCTCACACGCTATTTAGATTGCAATAAATATAGAAAAAATAATATATTGATAAGAATTATTATTCAGTATAGACATTACAATATTCATTAACTTTCTCAGGTGTATCCCTTCGAAGAAATGTGTGTGTCTTGTAGGCTGAAATCTTGCAGAGCTGCTCGTAGTCATAGATAAAAAAGTATATGGATGTTGAATACAACAGTCTCATATCTTATCTCATAACATTGAATATATCCTTCTGATTCCTAACAGTATCATAAATGGTCATGTTAACTTCAAGTTATTTCGAAAAAATCTTTTGAAATGATAATGACTAAGAGTAATAAATACAATTAGTAATCCATAGATTATAAGGAATAAATTGACATATATTTCATTAAGTTTTCCTCAAATTCGCTCCAAACAAAAATAAATTGTCTCCTTACGAGGAATCTAAATATGGCAAAAAATAAATAATTAAATAATTTTTAAGCATTAAAATTTTAATTCGAAAATTTAAAATTGTTATATTTTTTTAACAATAAAATATAAAGTATCTCAAAAATTTTAATTTTTAAATTTTAAAATCTAACCTTTAGGTGAGATTTATGAGAGATTTGTGAGATTTCACAAGGGGTCGCTCGACAAATGATGCCGGCGTTGAGCTGATTAAATATATATTTAATGCATGGGAGAATTCACAGGATGCTTTGGGTATATTTTGTGACCTATCCAAAGCCTTCAATTGTGTTCACCGTGAAACATTAATCAGGAAACTTCAACACTACGGTGTAAGAAGTGATGCTCTTAAATTAATTATTTCATATTTAAGTAAGAGAACGCAAAAAGTTGTCATTAACTGTATGAGTTCTTCCGGGTCGTAGGTACAAATGGGCGTGCCTCAAGGCTCAATTCTCGACCCCTTTCTGTTTCTTGTATACATTAATGACTTACCTTACATATTAGGAGATAACCATGATATAGTAATATTTGCCGATTTAATTTTCAAATTAAGTCGACAATTGCTAAAATATGACAAAGTAAATAATGCTACATCTAAATTAGTAAATTGGTTCAATGTTAATAATTTGCATTTAAATGGCACTAAAACGAAATGTATTAAATTTATGACTCCAAATGTCAAACAATTAAATACTAATGTAATTTTAAATGGGGAGAAACTGAGTCTTGTAGATACCACCATTTTCCTTGGAATCACACTAGACGCAAAGCTTCAATGGAGCCCCCATATATCAAAACTTGTAAGCAGACTTAGTTCTGCAGTATATGCCGTAAAAAAGATTAGTAGTCTTACCAGTGTTAAAACAGCTAGACTAGTTTACTTTAGCTATTTCCATAGCATAATGTATGGTATTTTACTATGGGGACACGCAGCTGACTATGAAATTATATTTGTTTTACAGAAGAGGACCATAAGAGCAATTTATGATTTAAAGCCTAAAGAGTCGCTGCGACAAAAATTTAATTTTCTGTTTCTGTTTATGTTTATTAAGCAATTTAAAAAAAACACTTATTTTTCTACTTCCTACGACTTTTTAAAATTTACGTTCATCCCTTACATAAAACCTCCCTAACTCGGTTAAATATGACCGGAGGAAAAAAAATCATTTAAGCCTTTTTAAGTAAAATTTGAATTATACACATTTTTAAAAGAACTTTTTTGTCTAATTTTTACCATTTTCAATTAATTTCGAAAAAACACTTTTGACAATTTTTTTATTGCCGGGGGTGGCGAACACGTAAACCTTTACATATTGGTTTTGTATCATTAATACTATATTACATTATACCAAATATGCAAAGTTGAGTGTCATCATTTTGATTTCAGACCTTATTCGACTGGACTATAGAACTAACATAGGGAGGAAAAGCATTAAGTTTGAGGGAGAGCAACTATACAAAAAGCTTCCTAATGATGTGAAAGAATGTAGCACTATTGCATTATTCAAAAGACGCCTGTTAAATTACTTATCCTAATTTCTACTTGTTTTGGAACGCAGATTTTTTAAAATATTTTAATTGTTAAGTACTTACTATTTATCACTGTTAATCGAATTGTATATTCTTCTCTTCTTGTATGATAAATAAATGTCCTTAACCTGATACATAGTCCTGCACAGATGACTATTTTCCATTCAGACTGATCGCCGTGAACTAACTGTGACTTCAAAGAACTAAAAAGAATAAAATAATTTCACATTCAAGTTGGTAATAAAACATATTGAAGATGTATAGAAGAATTGCATGCGCGACTTCAAAATTGGAAAATATTATATTCATTTTATTATATTTATTAAAGGTTACTTTTCCCTTCCGAGAAGTCTAAAGGATGATGCAAAGTCAATGCCGTCTAAATGATGACATTAAAAACACTATCCCCTATTTGACCAACCTTAAATATGAATTTTTTTGTGTAACTTTATATGAAATTGCAACAGAAATATAATCTATTTTATAAAGGAATAATAATCAAAATCGGTTCACTATTAACTAAGATATCGCACAACACACAAAAAAAATAAAGTTGAATAAAACTAATTTTACGGGTTTTATCGCGTATATTAACTTATTTTATATTCCCAAGGTTTCGAGCACTTTCCAGTACCCATGGTCATGGCCGTAGAGGTGTATGATGAACCAATGTCATAGTTAACCACGGCTACCTCCAATTAAAAATTATTAATTTTTGTTCCGATCTACGCAGTATGAAGTTACAGTATCTTGAATTCTTACAGTTGTATGCTTGGGTTGGGATTTAATTTTATTACGAGTAATTATGGAATCCCAAGCGGATGGTAGCACCCAGCCATCTTCTCTATTGAAATTGGGATGTTTTTTGATTTCAATAGCTTCGCAAATCATCCTTGCAAGGAATCGGTGTTCTTTAGCGAGGATTTGTGGTTTATCAAATCTGACGTGACGGGGGTGATCCTGTACGTGTTCACAGACTGCAGACTTTGTGAAGAATCGACGGAGATCGATATATATATATATATAAAATATTTGTGCACTATAGGAAAGTTTCTGGTTTTCATTACTATTCAGATAGCCTTCTCCTAGATGCAGTTATCAGTATATTATAAAAATTTGCTCGGGCCAAGGGAACAACGATACGGATGCGGTTTTTGCAATATCAGTTGCTAGTCGAATGGTTTCGTTCTAATGTTTTCGTTCGTAGACTGATGTAATAAAATTGAATGTTACTTATATATTATAGATAGCGATATGTTGAGTCCATTCTTATTAATATCTTGCCATTTTTGTAATAAATAGACGGAGTTAAAGAAAAAAGAATAATATATTAATATATGATATTCGGTTGGCAATATTTCATAATCATCATCATCATCATTACAACCCTTCACAAGGCCATCGCTGAACATAGGCCTCCCCCAAGGTATGCCACAAAGCACGGTCCTGGGCCACCTGCATCAATTAACTTCCGGCATGTCTTACCAGGTCGTCACTCTATCTAGTGGGGGGTTGCCCCACACTTCACCGATAGGTGAAGTGTAGGGCAAGTGTAGGCTGCCACTCCAGAACCCTTTTTTCCCCATCGGTTATCGGTTCTTCGAGCCATATGGCCGACCTTAATTAGAATTAAGTAATTCATTTGATGAAATTAATTAGTTTAATGGTACATAAACGTTTTTAGCTTATACATTTTTCATATAAATATATTAATATTGCACGAAAAATTTTCCAAGACAGTTTAATATATAGTTGTGAAAACATGAATAAAGTCTGTAAGGTAAGATTATATACAACTTTTTATACTATGCAGGTATAACAGGATAAGCATTGATGGCTGAGGCTTGTATGTGAAAATGAATATAGGTATGGATTAAAACTACTTTTACGGATTTTTTCGCGTTTAATTAACTTATTTATGTTATTTTTATTAATTCCCGACGTTTCGGGTGCTTTACAGCACCCGTGGTCACGGGGGACTGAGGTGATTGACGTCCCGATGTCAAAGTTACCCCGGAGTACCTTCAGCTTTTTTAATTATTAATTTTGGTCCGATCTATGCAGAATGAAATTACTGTGTCTTAAAGTGTTGCAGTGGTATGCCTGGGTTTAGTTTTAATTTTATTAATTACAGGATCCTAAGCAGGTGGTAGTACCCAACCTCCCTCTCTATTGAAATTAGGATGTTTTTAATTTCAATAGCCTCACGTATCATCCTTGGCAGGAATCGATGTTCTTTCGCGAGAATTTGTGGTTTATCAAATCTAATGTAATGGCGGGGGCCATCTAGGATATGATCACATACTGCAGACTTCCCGGAACGTTGGTGCTTCACGTCAGCTATGTGTTCTTTTACGCGGGTTTTTATTGATCGTTTTGTTTGCACTATATATTAGAGACCACATTCACAATCAAGCTTGTACACTCCTGCATCTTGTAGAGGAATATTTTACTTGACGGATGCTAAGAACTGACTAATCTTCTTCGGCGGCTTGAAGAATGTTCTAATAGAAGCTCGCTTCAAGATGTAGCTAATCTTGTCTGTGACACCTCTTTTCTTTCTTTTTCTTTTTCTTTTTTTTATAAAATAAAACGTTACCCCCACACTAGGATTTTCTCCTGTATCGTGGAGGCAGTTTACAAACACAAATTTTACAAGGACAAACATCCAGACCCGGAACAATCATTTGTAGGCCATACAAATACTTGTTCCGTGCGGGATTCGAACCCGCGCCCCCCAGCGCTGCAACTCATTGCTAAGCCACTGCGCCACGGAGCCGTCATAACCTCTAACATATGGTAGTACAGCAGGCACACGCTTGACTGTGGGCGGCTTCACTCGGTCACTGTGACGTAGACGCGGGACCCGAAGCTTGTTGTTCTAGGTACTAATGACACCAAACTTTATTTCATGTAAAAGAATTGTTAAACATTAGTCTTTTAGTCTAATGCTTAGAAGGAAATTTTAAAAATAATAATTATAATCTTGTTTTGTTTTAAATCCTTAAGTTTGTTTTTAAATTTTTTATATAATGCAATTTTTCTTTTATAATGTTTATCAAAACTAAATTTAAAAGTGAAATATTGTGTTCATACTGAATTCTGTGTACGGAATTTCACGACTGAACGCAGTTACGACTGAAGTAAAAACTATGGGACAGAATTATCACACCCAAATCCGTAACGTACTAAATAAATGGCTTCAGAAAAGTATTTTATGTGCTGAGATTCGCGTTTACCCTTATAAAATTCCTAAAGAAATCGCCTAATAGAGCGTATTATCACATAATGCACGCCATTTTCTATTTTATACCTTTATGCTGATAATGTTTTTTTTTATAAATATTAAATTACAATTGTTCAATTTGGAAATAATTATGAATTATTTTATTTTAAATTGATGTTACAAATTAAAGTTATTGTAATTTATTAAAACCATTATTCAAATTAATTCTTATTAAAAATAGCAAAATTTGAAAAGACACATATGCGCTGATTGTAGAGATTGATTGATGTATTATGTTCAAACTTGGTTTATTAAATATTGGGCCCTTAGAAACCTTCAATTTTCTTTCCACTGCCCTAAGAAGAAAGCAGAAAAAAGTTCGTCATGTTACTCTATCGATTGTAAGTGAACTACAAATGTCAGACTAGCAGTAGTGTTTAGGTTAGGTTAGTGACTGAAACTGATCAGTGCAATCGGAGCAATACCACAGAGGAGACCCCTGTCACGCTATCCGCGAATTTTTGTAACATCAGGGGACTTCATTAAAACCTTAAAGATGTCCACTACCACGAGGAGACGGCGAAGCCGGCGTTGCTATTTTTAACCGAGACCTGGGGTACAAATTAGAACATTCCTTTGTGCCCCAGGCTAGAGTTTGCGTATACGTCAGAGAGGACATTTGTTTTCGACGCCTCGGCAATCTTAAAGGTACGGACCTGTACATCCTATGGCTGAGCGTAGACAGCGACGACCGTCCTCGCGTCTACGTGTGCCTCTATAGGGCCTATAGCGGTAATGCTGACACAGGCAGACTCTTCGACCACGATCAAATGGTGCTACAACAGGTTCCATCCGCAGAGATCATCATCCTCGGTTATTTTGTTTATGACTTTGCCTTGCCTGACACAACTGGTTACTTCGCCTTCCCTTTTGGACCTTCTGCTGATCTGTCATCCGAACGGTGCCTTTCTTGGCTCTTCGGACCACTGTCTGATCACAAGTACGGTGCCGCTCACGCTCCCGTCGCGGTTTCGTTCTGCAGGTTGGGACAGAATGCGGTCTTTTTTTCAAAGTATAATTTCGCCTCTAGGTCCTTCAAAAGTGTCATTGCCAAGGCACTCAGAGCACATAGGCAGAATTGACATGAGAATAGTTCGACTTCCTTCGGTAACACGTGCATTCTGGTCTTTCGTCAAGGCTGCCCAAGGGAAATTTTGTCAGCCATCTGTGCCATCTCTGAACAGGGAGTAGGACTCACTGGCTCACGCAGGCGACTTGCGGGTGACTAAACTTAATCCAGTTGAATCCTCAGAAGACAGAAGATAAGTTCGCTAAAAACTCTTTTGTCGTATCTCCTCAGTTTCAAGGCACTCTTTTTGTTGTCGTATCCAGTATCGAAATCCTCGGTTTCCACATATCGAATCGAATGACGTGCAGTTTCGTGGTCACTTGGAAGAGAAGGCAAAGCTGGCATCTAAAAAGCTTGGCGTATTCAGCAGAGAGGCACAACTTTGCAAGGTGCCGGTCCGGCCTCACATGAAGTACTGTTGTAATCTCTGGGCCGGAGATTCCCAGTGCGAGCTCCTTCCATTTGATTGCATTCAGTGCAGAACGGTTTGAATCGTCGGCGACCGAGTTCTTTCTGATCGGCTTGACTCATTGTCACTGCGAAGAGACGTTGCATATCTTTGGGTATTGTATCGCATCTACCTCGGAGAGTGCTCTGAGGAATTTATCGGATTAATTCCAGCCGCCAAATTTTACGAACATATATCGCGCCAAAACTCACGATACCATCTGTGCCATCTGAATGATTGGCGGTCCACCCTGTGCGATTTACAAGATGATTTCTTCCTCGCACAATTTCCTTGTCGAATCGAATATCACAAGCGATTTTTCCAGACCGATATAACTTAGGGACCTTCAAGCGGTTGCCACTTACCATTAGCTGAGGCGCATGCTCGCTTGCCGCCTCTTCTATAGAATATATACTTATATATTATTTAAATGTATAAAAAAAGATATGGGTTAAATAAGCATAAATATAAAGTAGTAGTCAAAATTAAAACTACCATAATGTATACAACGGGAATCAAACATGTATAATATTAATAATTGATAGATTAATAGATTTTTAAAGAAATGTACTTTGTACATCTAAAACAGCCAAGCAAAAAAGTAATATTGCTAAAAGATTATATAAAAATTAATGTTCAATTCGTGATACTCTGTAAACCTTTTTTATAAGGACCTACTTCAAGTTTGGTCAACTTAATAATCTTTTTTTATAATATTCGTTATCAAAGCTCTCGGGCTCATTTCAAAAACTTTTACGTTGAAGTGCCTGAAGAAGAATTTTCGAAAACTGGGACGTTATGAAGAGTAGATACTTAAGACTGAAATACTATTTCTGTACGGAATTTCACGACTGAACGCAGTTACGACTGAAGTAAAAACTATGGGACAGAATTATCACACCCAAATCCGTAACGTACTAAATAAATGGCTTCAGAAAAGTATTTTATGTGCTGAGATTCGCGTTTACCCTTATAAAATTCCTAAAGAAATCGCCTAATAGAGCGTATTATCACATAATGCACGCCATTTTCTATTTTATACCTTTATGCTGATAATGTTTTTTTTTATAAATATTAAATTACAATTGTTCAATTTGGAAATAATTATGAATTATTTTATTTTAAATTGATGTTACAAATTAAAGTTATTGTAATTTATTAAAACCATTATTCAAATTAATTCTTATTAAAAATAGCAAAATTTGAAAAGACACATATGCGCTGATTGTAGAGATTGATTGATGTATTATGTTCAAACTTGGTTTATTAAATATTGGGCCCTTAGAAACCTTCAATTTTCTTTCCACTGCCCTAAGAAGAAAGCAGAAAAAAGTTCGTCATGTTACTCTATCGATTGTAAGTGAACTACAAATGTCAGACTAGCAGTAGTGTTTAGGTTAGGTTAGTGACTGAAACTGATCAGTGCAATCGGAGCAATACCACAGAGGAGACCCCTGTCACGCTATCCGCGAATTTTTGTAACATCAGGGGACTTCATTAAAACCTTAAAGATGTCCACTACCACGAGGAGACGGCGAAGCCGGCGTTGCTATTTTTAACCGAGACCTGGGGTACAAATTAGAACATTCCTTTGTGCCCCAGGCTAGAGTTTGCGTATACGTCAGAGAGGACATTTGTTTTCGACGCCTCGGCAATCTTAAAGGTACGGACCTGTACATCCTATGGCTGAGCGTAGACAGCGACGACCGTCCTCGCGTCTACGTGTGCCTCTATAGGGCCTATAGCGGTAATGCTGACACAGGCAGACTCTTCGACCACGATCAAATGGTGCTACAACAGGTTCCATCCGCAGAGATCATCATCCTCGGTTATTTTGTTTATGACTTTGCCTTGCCTGACACAACTGGTTACTTCGCCTTCCCTTTTCGACCTTCTGCTGATCTGTCATCCGAACGGTGCCTTTCTTGGCTCTTCGGACCACTGTCTGATCACAAGTACGGTGCCGCTCACGCTCCCGTCGCGGTTTCGTTCTGCAGGTTGGGACAGAATGCGGTCTTTTTTTCAAAGTATAATTTCGCCTCTAGGTCCTTCAAAAGTGTCATTGCCAAGGCACTCAGAGCACATAGGCAGAATTGACATGAGAATAGTTCGACTTCCTTCGGTAACACGTGCATTCTGGTCTTTCGTCAAGGCTGCCCAAGGGAAATTTTGTCAGCCATCTGTGCCATCTCTGAACAGGGAGTAGGACTCACTGGCTCACGCAGGCGACTTGCGGGTGACTAAACTTAATCCAGTTGAATCCTCAGAAGACAGAAGATAAGTTCGCTAAAAACTCTTTTGTCGTATCTCCTCAGTTTCAAGGCACTCTTTTTGTTGTCGTATCCAGTATCGAAATCCTCGGTTTCCACATATCGAATCGAATGACGTGCAGTTTCGTGGTCACTTGGAAGAGAAGGCAAAGCTGGCATCTAAAAAGCTTGGCGTATTCAGCAGAGAGGCACAACTTTGCAAGGTGCCGGTCCGGCCTCACATGAAGTACTGTTGTAATCTCTGGGCCGGAGATTCCCAGTGCGAGCTCCTTCCATTTGATTGCATTCAGTGCAGAACGGTTTGAATCGTCGGCGACCGAGTTCTTTCTGATCGGCTTGACTCATTGTCACTGCGAAGAGACGTTGCATATCTTTGGGTATTGTATCGCATCTACCTCGGAGAGTGCTCTGAGGAATTTATCGGATTAATTCCAGCCGCCAAATTTTACGAACATATATCGCGCCAAAACTCACGATACCATCTGTGCCATCTGAATGATTGGCGGTCCACCCTGTGCGATTTACAAGATGATTTCTTCCTCGCACAATTTCCTTGTCGAATCGAATATCACAAGCGATTTTTCCAGACCGATATAACTTAGGGACCTTCAAGCGGTTGCCACTTACCATTAGCTGAGGCGCATGCTCGCTTGCCGCCTCTTCTATAGAATATATACTTATATATTATTTAAATGTATAAAAAAAGATATGGGTTAAATAAGCATAAATATAAAGTAGTAGTCAAAATTAAAACTACCATAATGTATACAACGGGAATCAAACATGTATAATATTAATAATTGATAGATTAATAGATTTTTAAAGAAATGTACTTTGTACATCTAAAACAGCCAAGCAAAAAAGTAATATTGCTAAAAGATTATATAAAAATTAATGTTCAATTCGTGATACTCTGTAAACCTTTTTTATAAGGACCTACTTCAAGTTTGGTCAACTTAATAATCTTTTTTTATAATATTCGTTATCAAAGCTCTCGGGCTCATTTCAAAAACTTTTACGTTGAAGTGCCTGAAGAAGAATTTTCGAAAACTGGGACGTTATGAAGAGTAGATACTTAAGACTGAAATACTATTTCTGTACGGAATTTCACGACTGAACGCAGTTACGACTGAAGTAAAAACTATGGGACAGAATTATCACACCCAAATCCGTAACGTACTAAATAAATGGCTTCAGAAAAGTATTTTATGTGCTGAGATTCGCGTTTACCCTTATAAAATTCCTAAAGAAATCGCCTAATAGAGCGTATTATCACATAATGCACGCCATTTTCTATTTTATACCTTTATGCTGATAATGTTTTTTTTTATAAATATTAAATTACAATTGTTCAATTTGGAAATAATTATGAATTATTTTATTTTAAATTGATGTTACAAATTAAAGTTATTGTAATTTATTAAAACCATTATTCAAATTAATTCTTATTAAAAATAGCAAAATTTGAAAAGACACATATGCGCTGATTGTAGAGATTGATTGATGTATTATGTTCAAACTTGGTTTATTAAATATTGGGCCCTTAGAAACCTTCAATTTTCTTTCCACTGCCCTAAGAAGAAAGCAGAAAAAAGTTCGTCATGTTACTCTATCGATTGTAAGTGAACTACAAATGTCAGACTAGCAGTAGTGTTTAGGTTAGGTTAGTGACTGAAACTGATCAGTGCAATCGGAGCAATACCACAGAGGAGACCCCTGTCACGCTATCCGCGAATTTTTGTAACATCAGGGGACTTCATTAAAACCTTAAAGATGTCCACTACCACGAGGAGACGGCGAAGCCGGCGTTGCTATTTTTAACCGAGACCTGGGGTACAAATTAGAACATTCCTTTGTGCCCCAGGCTAGAGTTTGCGTATACGTCAGAGAGGACATTTGTTTTCGACGCCTCGGCAATCTTAAAGGTACGGACCTGTACATCCTATGGCTGAGCGTAGACAGCGACGACCGTCCTCGCGTCTACGTGTGCCTCTATAGGGCCTATAGCGGTAATGCTGACACAGGCAGACTCTTCGACCACGATCAAATGGTGCTACAACAGGTTCCATCCGCAGAGATCATCATCCTCGGTTATTTTGTTTATGACTTTGCCTTGCCTGACACAACTGGTTACTTCGCCTTCCCTTTTGGACCTTCTGCTGATCTGTCATCCGAACGGTGCCTTTCTTGGCTCTTCGGACCACTGTCTGATCACAAGTACGGTGCCGCTCACGCTCCCGTCGCGGTTTCGTTCTGCAGGTTGGGACAGAATGCGGTCTTTTTTTCAAAGTATAATTTCGCCTCTAGGTCCTTCAAAAGTGTCATTGCCAAGGCACTCAGAGCACATAGGCAGAATTGACATGAGAATAGTTCGACTTCCTTCGGTAACACGTGCATTCTGGTCTTTCGTCAAGGCTGCCCAAGGGAAATTTTGTCAGCCATCTGTGCCATCTCTGAACAGGGAGTAGGACTCACTGGCTCACGCAGGCGACTTGCGGGTGACTAAACTTAATCCAGTTGAATCCTCAGAAGACAGAAGATAAGTTCGCTAAAAACTCTTTTGTCGTATCTCCTCAGTTTCAAGGCACTCTTTTTGTTGTCGTATCCAGTATCGAAATCCTCGGTTTCCACATATCGAATCGAATGACGTGCAGTTTCGTGGTCACTTGGAAGAGAAGGCAAAGCTGGCATCTAAAAAGCTTGGCGTATTCAGCAGAGAGGCACAACTTTGCAAGGTGCCGGTCCGGCCTCACATGAAGTACTGTTGTAATCTCTGGGCCGGAGATTCCCAGTGCGAGCTCCTTCCATTTGATTGCATTCAGTGCAGAACGGTTTGAATCGTCGGCGACCGAGTTCTTTCTGATCGGCTTGACTCATTGTCACTGCGAAGAGACGTTGCATATCTTTGGGTATTGTATCGCATCTACCTCGGAGAGTGCTCTGAGGAATTTATCGGATTAATTCCAGCCGCCAAATTTTACGAACATATATCGCGCCAAAACTCACGATACCATCTGTGCCATCTGAATGATTGGCGGTCCACCCTGTGCGATTTACAAGATGATTTCTTCCTCGCACAATTTCCTTGTCGAATCGAATATCACAAGCGATTTTTCCAGACCGATATAACTTAGGGACCTTCAAGCGGTTGCCACTTACCATTAGCTGAGGCGCATGCTCGCTTGCCGCCTCTTCTATAGAATATATACTTATATATTATTTAAATGTATAAAAAAAGATATGGGTTAAATAAGCATAAATATAAAGTAGTAGTCAAAATTAAAACTACCATAATGTATACAACGGGAATCAAACATGTATAATATTAATAATTGATAGATTAATAGATTTTTAAAGAAATGTACTTTGTACATCTAAAACAGCCAAGCAAAAAAGTAATATTGCTAAAAGATTATATAAAAATTAATGTTCAATTCGTGATACTCTGTAAACCTTTTTTATAAGGACCTACTTCAAGTTTGGTCAACTTAATAATCTTTTTTTATAATATTCGTTATCAAAGCTCTCGGGCTCATTTCAAAAACTTTTACGTTGAAGTGCCTGAAGAAGAATTTTCGAAAACTGGGACGTTATGAAGAGTAGATACTTAAGACTGAAATACTATTTCTGTACTCATTATAAGCAGCAAAAGATTCACAAGACTAGCTAATATTTGATGACGGTGTAATGACACAAAAGATTGCTTAGAGGTAGAATGCCACTTAATAACGCATAATAATTAATCGCTTTTAAGTGTATTTATAATTAAATGCAACAGAGTTATAATACAGTGTGATATTTTTTTTCTTTTCATTTGACAAAAGCAAAAGTAACTCCCAAAAATATGTTACTTGTGAATGGTTTTGTAATAAATATCTGTAGATAAATTAATGAAAATTATGATCGCATATATTTAACGTTATGCTTTATTATCTGGCTTATTTTAAAATTAATAGTCAATATCCAGATAATTTCATAAATAAAGCACAATGGCAGTATGTTATGCTGTAGCGTTATACACAAACATTTCCCAGTTCTAAAATGAGTAACTCGAATATACGTATAAGAAGCCTTGTAGCTGACGAATAAAATAATATACTCGTATAATCAAATAACTCAGTAAAAATAAAGTAAAATTGTCAGTAGCAGGCCAGATTCAAGGAGTTGCAGTGTTTCATCCTTGTGCCTCAGAAGTTAAGTAAAGGCTTTGTTCCTACTCGTATCGTACTAAAAATAGAGAGCACGTTTGCGCACACACTCGTGCATTATAATCCTTGATGGCTAGCCTCCGTTGAGATTGAGCGCCGTGGCCGAAATTCAGGCTGGATGTTATTATTATTGTTATTATTTATTATAACATGCTAAATGTTAATACCCTGACCAGCCACAGGGAGCATCGTCAAAGGTGCAAGACATCTATTAGGTACTGCAATTGTCAATCTGCCTGCCTGTTATAGCAAATCTATACTTATTATGAGAGAGGCTTACTTCCAGGATTAGACTGCTACGGGTCGATAAACAAGAAGAAGAAAAAGAAGAAGATTATAATAAAGTAACTAATATAACTAGGGTAGATATGTAAATTATAATGGATGCAGGTGGCTCAAGTCCGTGCTTTGTCGCATTTCTTGGGGGAGGCCTATGGTTAGCAGTGGACTTGTGAAGGATAATGATGATGGCGTAAAATATAGTAACAGCTTATAAAAAATTCATTTTTATGGACCTCATCGCATGTGCTTGGCCCTGAAGGCCGTATCGAAAATTGTTTGGATTTAATTCGTTATTTTGACTATTTAATGAATTGAGTATATTATCAATAGATTGTATATTATGATGCTTTTGAGTTTATAGAATCAATCTCGTTTATCTTTAAATAGAATACAAACAAAAAATTTCAAAGTTATTTATTGATTTATAGAATTTATTGTATAATTTTGGATCTTATTATTTTTAATACCTATTATGTAGATATACTATAATATTATTATTTTATGATCTATTTAATTTATCGTAATAATTTAAACGAGGTAAGAATATCAAATATTCTAATGCTCTGAGAGTTATTCGAAATGTATTTTAGTGGTCTTTTATATATATTTTTCGGATTTTGAGAAATATTTAATTGATATTCCTTATTTATAACAATTTTTTTTTAATTCCTACGCCGAATCATTGCTTAAAATGTAAAATTGATCAATAATTTTAATTCCGTAAATTATTGCCAAAACATATCGTTAAATATTCGTCCATTCTCGAATCCGGTGAACCTTACTATGTTTCGTCAAATTAAGAAACACAATAGATTTAATGATTGTATTTAAGATTTTTTTTTAATTTGGTAGTTCATATCCCGCCAATTTAGTAAAATATTTAAAAAATTAATTACAGATCAAAAATCTTAATGTTCGATCGTTGACCATTTTTGTGCATAAAAATCAATTTGGATTTACAAGGGGTCGTTCCATAACTTCGCTGGTATTGAGCTAAATAAATATATTTTGTGTATACAGGAGATTCAGAAGATGCTTTGAATATATGTTGTGACCTATCCAGGGTCTTCCTGTGTGTTGTTCACCGTGAGACATTAAACAGGAAGCTCCAGCATTATGGTATTACGAGCACAAGTAATAAAGCGAAGAAAGTTTTAATCAATGGTAAAAGCTCTTCCGTGTCGCCTGTTTTAATGAGCGTTCCTCAGGGCTGAATGTCTTAGCATACATTAATATAGAACAAGATATAGTATTATTTGCTTATGATACCTCATTAGTTTTTAAACTTATACGGCAAAGAACGAAATTAACAATAGCCATTTATACAACCAGGAATCTAAATTTAAAAAAATTACAACTCCAAATGTGGAAGATAAATGTATTTTTAAAAGAGGAATAATAGGTCGATTCCAAAACTTCAGCAGGCCCACCATGCATCTAAACTTGCAGACTTAGGTCTGATCTAGATTCGGTTATTTCAGTTATTTCCATAGCATTTGTCTCATGACATTTTGCTATATAATATAATATAATAATATATATATTCATAGAAATAAATTTCTCAACATGGGCTTCTGAGTATATTTATGAAAATTTAATGTAAACTCTACAAGACATAACGTAGCTTTCTTTAATAAAAAAAATGAAATAAATATTGTTTAAACCTTAGGAGTAATCACAAGCCAGTGATACCAGTTACTCAACTCTATAGAATCAGCAATATTCATAATCATAATATTTTTATCATATAATTTTACTTTATAAAAAAAATCTCTGTCTTTCTTGCTGGTTTTTGCCAGGACAGAGATTCGTAATATAAATAATTTCAATAAGAATTACCTGTAGTTTATATTGACTGAAATATTATTCTATACATTTATATGCAAAGTCGTATCATATTTAAATGTAAATTGTATTAAATGAAATTTGTCCACGATGTCATTATTATTATGAATACAGTTCATTACAATTGTTTTAATTGCGTTTTGTGACATTAATCGTAAAAAAATGGTGTTACAGCTCTGCTAAGCCGGAGAAACCTGACTGACTGGCAAGAGAGCCGCATTATTAGTGCGATATATATATAGAACCTTTCACGGTAAATGTTGCTCCAGTGAGAAGTTAGAACAAATATTGATCCACCTATTTTACGTATATACTCAGCTCTGCGTCGCGCAAAATAATATACTTTGATCAATCCTTGATGTGCGTCTGACGTCGGTGGATCTGTGGTTACTAATTTTCAACATACTCGTCAGCGATTTGACCAATATTTGTTGGTCCATCAACGGTCGAAAAAATCATACTGAATACGATTTCTTACATCCAGAATATATTTAACTTATATGCGACATTTACCTAAGCTAAGTGGATCCAGAGCCTAAACTGACATATAGGTACGCAAACACAAAGCGGCAACGTCGCGTTGTGCGTGTGACAGAGAACTATTTCGTTAGAGTAAGAAGGTAAGAAATATGCGTTATCTGATACGTTGCGTTTGAGGATCAAACTGGCAAATTTGATTGCGGCAAGACGTTTGCGCGGGTTTTTGTTATCGTGTGAGTGGAGTAAATTTTTCAATCAGAAGATGATGGTGAGTATTTTATTATCTATATTTGTAGGTATTATATTAATGAGTTAATCCGGATGTGATCCCGGCTCAAATGAAGGGGGGCGGAGTAAAGACCGCCTCAGTGGAAACGCACCCCCTCATCCATGATCGACACGTATGATAATAAATAGGTATTCACATAATAATACCTAAGGACTTACCTAACTACCTAGTACCTACCTACCTACCTACCAGTTTTTTTACCACCAAAAGAGTTGTGATTGTGTTTAGGTAGGTTAAATAACTGTGCTGCCTGCCAGAAGCCGAATCAGAATAATAAAAGTTTTCGCTCTGTGGTTAGTAGCTCTGGATGCGGATCCTGAGGTCGTGGGTTCGATGTCCAAACATGCCAAACATTTGTGTGACGAACACTGATGTTTGCTCTGTGTCTAGGTGTTAAATAACTACCTACTTATCTATCTATTTCTCAGGCCTCCATACCTAGTACAGTAGGTTTCACAGAACACTAAGGGAGATCAGGGACTACTTATGTGTGAAATGTCCAGGATATTTATTTATTTTATTTAAGTACGTAAAAAGACTAAACATAGGTACCATATTTACAAAATTTCAGAAGTTTTGTTTAATGACGTCGCAGCATATTAAGATGACGTCTTTGTCCGCCTTTCTGTCCGTCCGTCCGTCTGCCTGTCAAGACCCTTTATTTCGGGAAAGCGTGTAGGTATCGAATTAGAATTAAAATCATATACTCAGGTATACTTACGGCCGTGCATGTTGGTTTTATATGTAAAAATTAATTATAGGGTGGGTGCCCCTAATCCCAGCTATGCCCCTAATTCCAGCTTTTTCGCCTTTTTATTTCGTAAATAAGATTTCTAGTAGTCTTAACTATAAATATTGTCACCTAAAAATTCTCCGTAATTACATAAAGACTTTTTTAAGTTGTAGCACGAATGGGTCGGCTCGACCGGGGAAGGACCACGCTCTCACAGAATATCAGCGTAAAATAGCAGCTTAACGCTGCTGTGTTTCGTATGGTGAGTGTAGAGAACCGGAGACACTTTTTACTGGAAATGAGGCATTCCATCTTAGTCCTCACGGGTGACAACGCATCTTTATTTTGTTTGATGTAGACGTCTATGGGCCGCAGCAACCACTTACCATGAGGTGGATTGTGTGCTCGTTTGTCACCCTTATCCTATAAAAAAATTGTTTGAACGTATAAAACTTAATTTCCATCTTATGAACATAAGCCCCTAGTATTTATGGTCGCATCAAATTTAGACAACAAAAGAACAAGTAATTATGCGCTTTTACATATTTCATTACACAAGGTTGTGTAATTTGTAAAATTATAATTTCGTTCGTCTTATGAATTTTAATTATCACTGATAAGGAAGGACTTCGGCGTGCCTTGCAATCAATGCGTTGCCATGAGAACTATAATGTACATATTACAATATCTCAAGAGTTACAACATGTTTCGAATTTCTTCTTGTCTCCGTTATTACCTGGTTTTTTCGAGTCATCCTTGCCACTCCAATCAATGCATTGTTCGGCGGCGACTTTGTAGGGCATAGATATATGCCCTACAAAAAAAACTATATGGTAACCCATCAGACAACATTTTGGACTGTTATAGACTATTTTTGTAAATTTATACGAAACTATGTCATAGGCTGATTATAGTATTTGTTAATAACTGAACTAATTTACTGTATTCCTCAATTTAAAAAAATAAATAAATAGTATAATGTAGAAGTATTTCGTCTTTTGGACGTTAACATTAAATGGTATGAGATATTAAGAAAGAATTACTTAGAAATGGATTTCGAATAATTTGGCATCATAGATGTTTATATAAGTGCTAAATTATGAGAAGTAAAATCAATTAAAGTAAGTTTTAAAAAAAATATTAATCAATCAACCTATGGGGAAGCCCGGAGTAAGTTGCAAGATTAAATTAATTGGCATCTTTCGTTTGCATTGTGCAAACGAAAGATGCCAATGCATGCCAATGCATGTCTTAGCACTGATTACAGAAGCTGTTCTGTGGAAGTTATTTTATTCGGTTTTTAATCTTTACTAAACGTTAATGTTTTGCTCTTTTAAATGTTTTAAGTAAAAGTTACAGCCTATATACGCATACGACCCACTGCTGGGCACAGGCCTCCTCTTATTTCTGAGAGGATTTTAGGGCTAGGAAATGTCCGCCGCGCTGCCCCAATACGTGTTCGAAATATTTTTTCTTATTTCTCAGACAAGCAGGTTTCCTCAACATGTTTTCCTTCACCGCCGAGCACGTGGTAAATCAGCACTCACAATTGCAATTAAAATTTTAATTGGCGCCGGCGGAGAACGAACCCGGGTTGCTCGCGTACTGTGAAATTTACAGCGAGCGCTTAGCCCCTGAGCTACAACGGCTTTGTGGTTTAAATAATACCGTAAATCTTTAAATTTAGAAAAACCCTTGAAATATATTCCATTTAAAATAAAAAGATCATTTTAATGGGTTCAGGAGTTTCCAAGAAATCAGTGGATATACATAAAAAAAACATGCGCGTCGATTGTCGTGTTTGAAACTCTGCTAAAAAGAATGAAATCAATTTTATTATATAAAATATGCGATATTAAACAATTTGTTGTAATCCTTGTAAAATTATGCTTTTTTTTAAGATAAGTGTGACAAAATGCAGATGCGTTGTCACTCGTGAGGATAAAGATGGAATACCTCGTTTCCAGTAAAATGGGTCTCCGGTTCTCTACACTCACCATACGAAACACAGCAGCGTTAAGCTGCTATTTTACGTTGGTATTCTGAGAGAGCGTGCTCCTTCCCCGGTCGAGCCGACCCATTCGTGCTACAACTATACCAGTAATACAGCTGCAGCATGGCTATACCACGTTAAAAACGCTTACTTTACATTATCTCATTATAGGCTTTTTGATTTGTATGAATTTGACTATGACATAGTAATGCAGTTATTTATGTTTAAATTTACAAGTTATTTATTTTCTTTTAGCGGAAATTAATGGGGCTGTAACTAGATATACGAAATGTATGGAGTGCACAATGTCAGCCGTCAGGCTGTTATTTATTTATTATTTGTATATGCTGTTATTATTTGGTGTAATGTACCTAATAAGAAGTATGTGCCTAATTTCAGCGGCGTAATATAAATCAGGGCTGTCATAAACTGGAATAAGTACCATTAATTAGATCATAACTTATTTTATACCTAAGGGAGTTATGATCAATTCGGCTGTTTTAAAATTAGTTTTAGATTTTAAAGTTTAGCAAAAGATGTACTAGCTTTTCTCTCTGACATTCGATGTATATTAAGAACACCTTATGTAATTATTCAATTATTTTTTGAGAAAGAAGAAAAAACAAGCAATAAATATAGTATATACAAGCAAAAACCATAACTTAGTAATACTAATTATAACTTGAAAATAGATGAAAAACTCATGACAAGGAATGTGGTTTAGGACCAAGCTTTGCGGCAGTCTATCTAGGAGGATGTTCAGTAGTGGACTTGTGTAAGGTTGTAATGACGATGATGATTAGAAAACTTGGATGATTAAACTATTAGAAATCGATGTACTACATAATATTTTATCATAATTTTTAACTAAGTAGAATACGCTGATTTTTAACTAAGTAGAATACGATTACATTGCTGTGTTCCGCGCCCGCTCAGCGGTGAGCTCCGCCTCTACATAAATGAGCCCTAAGGTATGATCTAGACCGGGCGCGCCGCATGGAATCGCGCAGAACAATTACAAAAGGAGATTCAAACATGTCAATACGAATTAACCCTACCCGGTTACCATAATACTTTATAGTTCATAAATCAAATGCTGAAATGAAACTTATTAAGTAGTGAGTTGTGACATAAAAGTACCTATAAGTCAAGTTGCAACAAGGTTGCAATGTTATTATGTTTTTATAATTAATATTTTTTTTTTAATTTTATTTGTGGTTATGGTTTTGATTATTTAATTGTGAGGACTAAGTAAGTCAGGTTGAAATGTTATTGATTATGTTTCTTTAAAGTATATTTTTGAATGTTGTTTGAGATTATTGTTTTTTTTTATAAGATAAGGGTGACAAACGAGCACACAGTCCACCTGATGGTAAACGGTTGCTGTGGCCCATAGACATCTACATCTAAATCAAAATGCAGATGCGTTGTCACCCGTGAGGACTAAGATGGAATGCCTCGTTTACAGCGTTAAGGTGCTATTTTAAGCTGGTATTTTGTGAGTGTGTGGTCCTTCACCGGTCGAGCCGACCCATTCGTGCTACAACTATACCAGTAATACAGCTGCAGCATGGCTCTACAATGTAAAAATTTGGTTTATACTGTTTTTAAATGTGTGTTTTGTTTTTGTATTTAATTGTTTAATTCTAGTGACTAGCGACTTAATAAGTAGTTCAGGTTGCAATGTTATGAATTATTATGTTTTTTTATATATATTTTTAGTTTTGTTTGTGATTATTATTTTGATATAGTGAAACAGTGTTTTTGTTTTTAAAGTGCTATAAATTAAAAAAAATTAAAACACTTCGAAATAATTTACACAGATTTTTATTATTTAAAGTTAATAATCTAAATGCCGATTTTCATATGTCTAACTTCAATAGGACTCATATAACCTTTCAAACCGCATTTCACCCCCTTATATTTATATACACAACATCTAACGTAAATAACGCGCATCCTCAGACAACCCAATAGTATATTATGTTATAATCATAATACATACACTGAATTCTTAGTTAAACATGTTTATGCATTGATTATTTATTACTATTAACAATTTCATTGGTGCCGGCGGGGATCTAACCCGGGTGTGCATGTCTGAGAAATTAAAAAAAATATATATTTAGTAATGCCGGGTTTCCATGCTTGCCAAGCCTCGGCAAACGTCTTCAAGCCCCAAGCGTCCACAAATCTCGTTTGGCGTTTGGAAGTCATTTCCATGCTTGTGAATGCGTCAGTGTGCTACGTAAACCCAAGCATGGCGGAAACCGAACTTGTGTCGGCTATTGCGTTTAGTTTAACATACTTTTATTTGAAATACAAGCAAAGTAATACAAAAACAAGGAATTTTTGGCTTTTAATTCTTTTACTGGCTTTCCCGTTAACTCGGCAAGACGACTCCAAGCATTTGCAACTTTCTTTTTATTTTTATGATTAACGTCTTTGGGGTTCCAGATAGACGATTCGGTCTGGTAATATTCCAGAAACGATAAACTCTCTTCGTTCGACCAGTCACTCATTTTAAACAAAGAACTAAACATGCGCTTATCGCGAAATCACAATTTCTACTAAACGCGCGCCAACGTGTGAATGCGTTGCAAGCGCTTGCCGCAAGCGCCCTTTGATCTGTGTCCAAAAACCGACACTAGCCCGGATCGGTGACAAGCGTCCACAAGCTCACGCACGCCAAGCCAAACGCCCTCTTTACACACTTGTGCTTGTGAATGCTTGCCGAGACTTGGCAAGCGTGGAAACCCGGCATAAAGTTCACCAACACGCATTGGGGCAGCACGGCGGACATTTCCTTGCCTTAAAACCCTCTCAGAAATTAGAGGAGGCATTAGAGGAGGCCTGTGCCTAGCAGTGGGACGTATATAGACTTTACTTTCTTTTACTTTTATAATTATATTATATTACAAACGAAATTTTAAATAAAAATAAAAAATAAGCAACCGACAACCTCCTAGGTTGACCTGCGAGATGTCAGTCTAACAAAACAAAACAGCCCAGAAAAACAGACTTTCCAAATGATATCTAAGAACAAAAAGTTTGTTTCGTTACCTATAGTAGGTACTGTTTTCTCGCAAATGTGTTGAAAAACGTTGTATGACACACATGCGTAAATTGGGATTAGATTCGTCTACGAGTTTGTAAAAACCAACTTTCCACATAGTATCATAAGTACCTAACTATTTTTCTGTGTCTTAGGAATAATTTATTTTGAGCTATAGAGGCGGTAATTACAAACTGCAGACGTAAAAGGAAACAATGTCAGTAATTGTGTAATTAATTCAGTAATAATAATTTAATTACAAAACTTATATTTTCATTTTTAAACGTATTTATAAAAATAATTAAAATGTGATAAATAAATTGCACCAATTTCATTGGTGCCGGCGGGGATCGAACCCGGGTTCATCGCGTACTGTGATACTTACAGCGAGCGCTAAACATCTGAACTACCACGGCTCTCAATGAACATCTTATAAATAAATAAATAATCAATAAAGATTTAAAAACAGTTTAATTATTTATTCGACGACTTTTGCGGCGGACAAACTAGGTATATTATGTAGGATTATCATAGATAGCTACTGTTACTTTACCTACAACCTACAAACCTACAATACAACAAACTGTCACAAATCATTGCTGCGTCGTGGACACTAAAATGTAAACTTTAGGTAGATACGTCGGTACTAAGAAAACAATCTTGATGGGTCACTTGTCTTGATAAAAACCTGTGTTTACGTTTAGTGATATTGAGTATACAACACAAACACACACAAACACTCACGCCTGTCACCCAGAGGGGTAGGCAGAGACTACGGACTTCCATTTGGCGCGATCCTGACACACCTCTCTCGCCTCCTTTACATCCATATATCTACGCATACACGCTCGTCGGTTAAGGGTACTCCTAATCTGGCCCATTTTCAATGTATCGCCGATTTGGTCGATAAATCTTCGTCTAGGGCGTCCCTTCCCGACTCTGCCGTTCACTTCTGAAACATAAATTTACTTTGTCACTCTTTCCTCGTTCATTCTTTCTACATGGCCAAACCACCGAAGCATTCCTTCTTTAATCTTGGTCACAACGTCATCTTGCAAACCACACTTTTCTCTTATCATACTATTTCTCACCCTGTCATTCAGATTCAGCCCTAGCATACTCCTTAATGACCGCATTTCTACAGCATTTATTCTATTCTCATGCTTCTTCTGCCAGACCCAACTTTCACTACCATACATTAAAGTAGGGACTAACACAGCACTATGAATTGCCATACGTAACTTCTTTGACACATTCTGACAACACGTAACATAATTAACGCACTTTGTGAAAGTAGTTTGTTCAGAATCGTTTACTGAATCGGTTTCTATCATTTTTAATATAGGTAATTTTTTTATCTCAAAAATAATTGAAACTACGTAATTTACAGTCACGCCTAAACCTGTACAGTCAAAACAAACTGAAATGGACCGCCGTAACTCAAGGCAATAAGACTTTTAAAAGTGAGTTTTACTTGTATTAATACAAATTCCGTCATTCAATACAAAATAAAGAAAATTGAACCTTATTTCAAGTATGTTAAAGTCTTCACAAATACAGAGTTTGGAGTGCCTTATAAAGGTCGCGGCGGCCAGACCACTGACCTCCCAGATTAGCTGATTTGACGCCTCTTGACTTTTTTTATGGGGATGTATTAAATCATTAGTTTACTTTAGTGAGCTAACAAGTGCCGAGGACCTTTTTGTGACGATTTTAGAATAGTGAAAAATGACACTGAATTGCTTTCTAAATTATTTTCTTTCTTTTTTAAAACGTAACCTCCACACTAGGATTTTCTCTTGTATTGTGGGGGCAGTGTACAAACATAAATTGCACAAGGTCAAACATCCAGACCCGGAACAATTATTTGTAGGCCATACAAATATTGTTCCGTGCGGGATTCGAGCCCGCGGTCCTTAGCGCTGCAACTCAATTGCTAAGCCACTGCGCCACGGAGCCGTTGTGGTTTAAATACAACGTTGCATGAGAGTTTAGGCTATCAGTAAGTTAAATATTTGATTCTTAAAATTATTGTAATCTTGATTCTCATCTTTTAAACACGCCGTCTTTGAATTATGTTAGTTTTAGCAGTTCATTATTATTTACAAATACAATTAAAATGTTATGCAAATTCAAAAAAAAACTAGCAAGTACCTACACCTAGCGTTCGTGGTTTTGTACGGTGACCACAACATTCTTCCGGAATTAGTATAACTAATTTAATAAATAATCAATGCATAAACATGTTTTAGTAAGAATATAATAATAATTAAAAATAATGTATTATGATTATAACATAATATACTAATTGGGGTGTCTGAGGATGCGCGTTAATTACGTTAGATTTTGTACATAAAAAAGTAAGAACACAGGTTAGTAAGTATTTTAGAAAACAATTTATAGATAGGCTGAATTAATTATAATTATTATCTAAACATTATAAATGCGAAAGTTTGGATATTTGGATGGATGGATGAATGGATGTACGTTACTCAATCACGCCAGAACGGTTGAAGGGATCTGGATGATATTTTGCTCAGAGATAGGTTTATATAACACATATGATACCGTTTATTCAGGTATTTCGTTTCTGTTGCATAATTTTGGAGTTACATGCGTTCGAAGCCGCTGGCAACAGCTAGTACGGACATAAACTGCGATGACTGTTCAAGTTCATGTGTCGGCGTCGTGAACTCTTGAGTGATCGCTGCATGAACACCCGGGGAAAACTCAACTTCCCTCTCCAATGAGTCATATATGACTCACAGGAACGTATTAGAATAAGTTCATGAGTCACAGGTGACTCATTTCTCAATACAACTTAAGGCACATTTGTTGGTATGAACGTGACGTGATATTGTTTAAAATCATACGTGGACGTATAGTAAAAAACCTATTGTTTATAATAATAAAAGAAAACTTCGCAATTTTTTTAAAGTTGTCATTTAATAACTACAATAAACTTGCTATAAATAAAACTCAAATACTGAAGGTGAGGATTTTATTCAAAGAAAATATTATAAAATCAAGCATGTTTCTCATTATAACATTCTAAACTGAATGCCTTTTCACACCTTTTGCACTCAGTGTGTACTTGCTTAGCGTTTCTAGCCAATAATCCTTCATTTTTCAATTTGACATAGCAGTGTATCTATTTCGTACGAGTTTATTGTCGGCCTTTCGTGGTATTTCTTCCAGAGAATGTCCAGAATTGCTTGAAGAAGCAATTGAAGATCTTGGAAAGCTACAGGAGATTGAAAATCTTTGAGGAAGATTACTTTCTGTGGTTGATGCTGCAGGTCCAAGGAAATGTCGAACTAGATGTTCTTGGACTTGTAAAATTATTATATAAAATTATTATAATAAATTATATAATAGTACGATTCTATAACTATCAATTTTGCAAATGCATCCTTAATTCTAGTGACTAGCGACTAATAAGTAAGTCAGGTTGCAATGTTATTGATTACTCTATGTTTCTTTGATAGATATTAACAATTCATTTAACAATTCTACCTTTAGATAAAGTAACTGCATTTTTAGACCATCTTAACTACTTAAATTCTAAAATTCAGTTCTCGTCGTCTCAAAAAAAGGCGTCGGATCAACATACATTTTCGGATCAACAAAGTGCTCGCGTGAAGTCGCGTCTGATCAACATTTACCGTGAAGAGATCTCTATATATATATATATATATATATATATATATATATATATATATATATATATATATATATATATATATGATATATATATATATATATCGCACTAATAATGCGGCTCTCTTGCCAGTCAGTCAGGTTTCTCCGGCTTAGCAGAGCTGTAACACCATTTTTTTACGATTAATGTCACAAAACGCAATTAAAACAATTGTAATGAACTGTATTCATAATAATAATGACATCGTGGACAAATTTCATTTAATACAATTTACATTTAAATATGATACGACTTTGCATATAAATGTATAGAATAATATTTCAGTCAATATAAACTACAGGTAATTCTTATTGAAATTATTTATATTACGAATCTCTGTCCTGGCAAAAACCAGCAAGAAAGACAGAGATTTTTTTTATAAAGTAAAATTATATGATAAAAATATTATGATTATGAATATTGCTGATTCTATAGAGTTGAGTAACTGGTATCACTGGCTTGTGATTACTCCTAAGGTTTAAACAATATTTATTTCATTTTTTTTATTAAAGAAAGCTACGTTATGTCTTGTAGAGTTTACATTAAATTTTCATAAATATACTCAGAAGCCCATGTTGAGAAATTTATTTCTATGAATATATATATTATTATATTATATTATATAGCAAAATGTCATGAGACAAATGCTATGGAAATAACTGAAATAACCGAATCTAGATCAGACCTAAGTCTGCAAGTTTAGATGCATGGTGGGCCTGCTGAAGTTTTGGAATCGACCTATTATTCCTCTTTTAAAAATACATTTATCTTCCACATTTGGAGTTGTAATTTTTTTAAATTTAGATTCCTGGTTGTATAAATGGCTATTGTTAATTTCGTTCTTTGCCGTATAAGTTTAAAAACTAATGAGGTATCATAAGCAAATAATACTATATCTTGTTCTATATTAACGTATGCTAAGACATTCAGCCCTGAGGAACGCTCATTAAAACAGGCGACACGGAAGAGCTTTTACCATTGATTAAAACTTTCTTCGCTTTATTACTTGTGCTCGTAATACCATAATGCTGGAGCTTCCTGTTTAATGTCTCACGGTGAACAACACACAGGAAGACCCTGGATAGGTCACAACATATATTCAAAGCATCTTCTGAATCTCCTGTATACACAAAATATATTTATTTAGCTCAATACCAGCGAAGTTATGGAACGACCCCTTGTAAATCCAAATTGATTTTTATGCACAAAAATGGTCGACGATCGAACATTAAGATTTTTGATCTGTAATTAATTTTTTAAATATTTTACTAAATTGGCGGGATATGAACTACCAAATTAAAAAAAAATCTTAAATACAATCATTAAATCTATTGTGTTTCTTAATTTGACGAAACATAGTAAGGTTCACCGGATTCGAGAATGGACGAATATTTAACGATATGTTTTGGCAATAATTTACGGAATTAAAATTATTGATCAATTTTACATTTAAAGCAATGATTCGGCGTAGGAATTAAAAAAAAATTGTTATAAATAAGGAATATCAATTAAATATTTCTCAAAATCCGAAAAATATATATAAAAGACCACTAAAATACATAATATATAATATATAATATACAATCTATTGATAATATACTCAATTCATTAAATAGTCAAAATAACGAATTAAATCCAAACAATTTTCGATACGGCCTTCAGGGCCAAGCACATGCGATGAGGTCCGTAAAAATGAATTTTTTATAAGCTGTTACTATATTTTACGCCATCATCATTATCCTTCACAAGTCCACTGCTAACCATAGGCCTCCCCCAAGAAATGCGACAAAGCACGGACTTGAGCCACCTGCATCCATTATAATTTACATATCTACCCTAGTTATATTAGTTACTTTATTATAATCTTCTTCTTTTTCTTCTTCTTGTTTATCGACCCGTAGCAGTCTAATCCTGGAAGTAAGCCTCTCTCATAATAAGTATAGATTTGCTATAACAGGCAGGCAGATTGACAATTGCAGTACCTAATAGATGTCTTGCACCTTTGACGATGCTCCCTGTGGCTGGTCAGGGTATTAACATTTAGCATGTTATAATAAATAATAACAATAATAATAACATCCAGCCTGAATTTCGGCCACGGCGCTCAATCTCAACGGAGGCTAGCCATCAAGGATTATAATGCACGAGTGTGTGCGCAAACGTGCTCTCTATTTTTAGTACGATACGAGTAGGAACAAAGCCTTTACTTAACTTCTGAGGCACAAGGATGAAACACTGCAACTCCTTGAATCTGGCCTGCTACTGACAATTTTACTTTATTTTTACTGAGTTATTTGATTATACGAGTATATTATTTTATTCGTCAGCTACAAGGCTTCTTATACGTATATTCGAGTTACTCATTTTAGAACTGGGAAATGTTTGTGTATAACGCTACAGCATAACATACTGCCATTGTGCTTTATTTATGAAATTATCTGGATATTGACTATTAATTTTAAAATAAGCCAGATAATAAAGCATAACGTTAAATATATGCGATCATAATTTTCATTAATTTATCTACAGATATTTATTACAAAACCATTCACAAGTAACATATTTTTGGGAGTTACTTTTGCTTTTGTCAAATGAAAAGAAAAAAAATATCACACTGTATTATAACTCTGTTGCATTTAATTATAAATACACTTAAAAGCGATTAATTATTATGCGTTATTAAGTGGCATTCTACCTCTAAGCAATCTTTTGTGTCATTACACCGTCATCAAATATTAGCTAGTCTTGTGAATCTTTTGCTGCTTATAATGAGTACAGAAATAGTATTTCAGTCTTAAGTATCTACTCTTCATAACGTCCCAGTTTTCGAAAATTCTTTTTCAGGCACTTCAACGTAAAAGTTTTTGAAATGAGCCCGAGAGCTTTGATAACGAATATTATAAAAAAAGATTATTAAGTTGACCAAACTTGAAGTAGGTCCTTATAAAAAAGGTTTACAGAGTATCACGAATTGAACATTAATTTTTATATAATCTTTTAGCAATATTACTTTTTTGCTTGGCTGTTTTAGATGTACAAAGTACATTTCTTTAAAAATCTATTAATCTATCAATTATTAATATTATACATGTTTGATTCCCGTTGTATACATTATGGTAGTTTTAATTTTGACTACTACTTTATATTTATGCTTATTTAACCCATATCTTTTTTTATACATTTAAATAATATATAAGTATATATTCTATAGAAGAGGCGGCAAGCGAGCATGCGCCTCAGCTAATGGTAAGTGGCAACCGCTTGAAGGTCCCTAAGTTATATCGGTCTGGAAAAATCGCTTGTGATATTCGATTCGACAAGGAAATTGTGCGAGGAAGAAATCATCTTGTAAATCGCACAGGGTGGACCGCCAATCATTCAGATGGCACAGATGGTATCGTGAGTTTTGGCGCGATATATGTTCGTAAAATTTGGCGGCTGGAATTAATCCGATAAATTCCTCAGAGCACTCTCCGTGGTAGATGCGATACAATACCCAAAGATATGCAACATCTCTTCGCAGTGACAATGAGTCAAGCCGATCAGAGAGAACTCGGTCGCCGACTAATCAAACCATTCTGCACTGAATTCAATCAAATGGAAGGAGCTGGCACTGGGAATCTCCAGCCCAGAGATTACAACAGTACTTCATGTGAGGCCGGACCGGCACCTTGCAAATTTGTGCCTCTCTGCTGAATACGCCAAGCTTTTTAGATGCCAGTTTTGCCTTCTCTTCCAAGTGACCACGAAACTGCACGTCATTCGATTCGATATGTGGAAACCGAGGATTCCGATACTGGCTAAGACAACAAAAAGAGTGCCTTGAAACTGAGGAGATACGACAAAAGGGTTTTTAGCGAACTTATCTTGTGCCTTCTGAGGATTCAACTAGACTAAGTTTAGTCACCCGCAAGTCGCCTGCGTGAGCCAGTGAGTCCTGCTCCCTGTTCAGAGATGGCACAGATGGCTGACAAAATTTCCCTTGGGCAGCCTTAGCGAAAGACCAGAATGCACGTGTTACCGAAGGAAGTCGAACTATTCTCATGTCAATTCTGCCTATGTGCTCTGAGTGCCTTGGCAATGACACTTTTGAAGGACCTAGAGGCGAAATTATACTTTGAAAAAAAGACCGCATTCTGTCCCAACCTGCAGAACGAAACCGCGACGGGAGCGTGAGCGGCACCGTACTTGTGATCAGACAATGGTCCGAAGAACCAAGAAAGGCATCAACGGAGACCGTTCGGATGAGAGATCAGCAGAAGGTCCAAAAGGGAAGGCGAAGTAACCATTTGTGTCAGGCAAGGCAAAGTCATAAACAAAATCACCGAGGATGACGATCTCTGCGGATGGAACCTGTTGTAGCACCATTTGATCGTGGTTGAAGTGTCTGCCTGTGTCAGCATTACCGCTATAGGCCCTATAGAGGCACACGTAGACGCGAGGACGGTCGTCGCTGTCTACGCGCAGCCATAGAATGTACAGGTCCGTACCTTTAAGATAAAAGGCGTCGAAAACAAATGTCCTCTCTGACGTATACGCAAACTCTAGCCCGGGGCACAAAGGAATGTTCTAATTTGTACCCCAGGTCTCGGTTAAAAATAGCAACGCCGGCTTCGCCGTCTCCTGGTGGTAGTGGACAGCTTTAAGGTTTTAATGAAGTCCCCTGATGTTACAAAAATTCGCGGATAGCGTGACAGGGGTCTCCTCTGTGTTATCGCTCCGATTGCACTGATCAGTTTCAGTCACTAACCTAACCTAAACACTACTGCTAGTCTGACATTTGTAGTTCACTTACAACCGATAGAGTAACATGACGAACTTTATTCTGCTTTCTTTTTAGGGCAGTAGAAAGAAAATTTAAAGATTCTAAGGGACCAATATTTAATAAACCAATTTTGAACATAATATATTAGCTCTACAATCAGCGCATATGTGTCTTTTCAAATTTTGTTATTTTTAGTAAGAATTAATTTGAATAATGGTTTTAATAAATTACAATAACTTTAATTTGTAACATAAATTTAAAATAAAATAATTCATAATTATTTACAAATTGAACAATTGTAATTTAATATTTATAAAAAAAAAAAATTACCAACATAAAGGTATAAAATGGAAAATGGCATGCATTATGTGATAATACACTCTATTAGACGATTTCTTTAGGAATTTTATAAGGGTAAACGCGAATCTCGGCACATAAAATACTTTTCTGAAGCCATTTATTTAGTACGTTACGGATTTGGGTGTGATAATTCTGTCCCATAGTTTTTACTTCAGTCGTAACTGCGTTCAGTCGTAAAATTCCGTACACAGAATTCAGTATATATATACATATACTTATAAATTTACGTCTTTTTACTTATAGTACACAATCTCTAAACTTAACTCTAATTGTAAAAAAATTATAGATTTATTGATCTATAAAATCACGAAATATAATTCGTATATTTTTTTCAATACACGTGACGAACAGCCCTTTCATTCACACTCTGACTGTGCCGTCGCAAACCGGTTTGTACCCTAACGGAGCGTCGGTGAACCTGTCGGTGAGTGCTCACGCACACATCGCTGCGCTATGGGTGGGTGTACCCGCAGCGAGACGTTTGTATGTAGCTTCCCCTTTGGTCGGTTTTTGTACTCATGTGGTCACAGTGACCGAGTGAAGCCGGCCACAGTTGAGCGTGTGCCTGCTGTACTACCATATGTTAGAGGTGTCACAGACAAGATTGGGTACATCTTGAAGCGCCTCAGCCATCAATACTTATCCTATGATATTAACCATTAATCATCACAGACTATATTTTTACAGTAGGGATACAACTCGAACTCTGTTTTCACTCGATGCAATCGAGTGAATTTGTGTAACTCGGTACTCGAGTAAAAATAAATTTTATTCGAGTCCGCTTGTACTCGAGCTACCGAGTCAACTCAACGCACCGCGTGGATTAAAAGAGCACTAGATAGATGTCAGTTCATTAATCCACTAATTCTATCATCTAATCAACTAATTCACATAGTATAAGTCGCCGTGGGTGAAGTCACTGGTTACATCGAAATTCAAACTTGCATCTTGGCATGTTGTAAACAAATATGAACTTAGTTTGATTTATAATTTAATAATATCGTGATTGTGCTATCATTGTTGTTTATTTTTTGTTACTTCGTAGAAGTAGTGCATAACATAAAATATGATTTAAACATACTTGTTTGTTTGTAATATCAGTGATAACAATGACGCAACAAAACAAGAATCGTCAGTGTGGCATTATTTTAAAAAATGGAAGCGATTTGTAAGATATGTGAAAAGCAGTTTATAGAATTTGAAATACTACATATATCTGTAGTAAATAAAAAACATGGAAATACTACAAATAAATAATTAATAAATATTTGTATTTTATTTCATATTGCCACATATTACTTATTCAGCAAAGGTACTTATTTAAAAATGCTTTAACTAAGGTAATCGCTATTCTCGACTCGAGTGATGAACTTCAATCGATCAAAAGGTGGGACTGTAAAAAGATAGCTCGAATAACTCAAAAACTCGAGTACATTTAGAGTGACATGATAAAACCCGACCGATTTGAGTCACAAAATTCTACTCGAGTCACATTTTTATCTTACGGTCAATGCAGTGTCTTTCTACAATTTAGTGATGAACTCGAAGAATTTATTGATGTATTATGTAATGTCAATAAACTGATTAAGTATAATTCGTGATAGTTAAATTATAAATAACATTAACTTTACGCTACGTCATAAAGTTAGAGTGGTATTATTTTATGAAGATTGTCTATACGCAAACCAATAATAAATAACTACCTATTAAGTTTACGTGGTAGAGCCACGCGGCAGCTTTTGCTGTCGCACGCATGGGCCGACTCGAACCGGAGTGGTACTACGACCTCACATAAAACCAGCGTGAAGTAGAGGTTTACCTTTGCGTTTCGCTTGGTGAGTGCAGGTGGCTGGAGGCCCTCTTTACTGGAAATGAGGCATTCCATCTTAGTCCTCACGGGTGACAACGCATCTACATATTGATTTGTAATAGAGGATAGATGTAGATGTCTATGGGCCACAGCAACCACTTACCATCAGGTGGACTGTGTGCTCGTTTGTCACCCTTATCCTATAAAAAAAGTTTAGTAATAATAATAATTATCTTGGATGGAAGAACAAATATAACAATAATTTGTAACAAACTGACACAGCTTCGTTCCGCCAAATCGAGTTGCGTAACTCGAGTACTATTCGCTTACGTGAAATTCAACTCAAGCTAATTCGAGTCGAGTTTCTTCCGAGTTGGCACATCTCTATTACAATTGTTTTTAATATTACTTTATCTGAACCAATGAAATGAACATAAATATCAAAACAACTCTTTTTTTTTTGATTTCTTGAATCCATTTAGATTATCATAAAATTTGTAGGCCGTTTACTATATTAAATTGGTATCTTTTTTGTGTGTAATAAATAACATTAACATTCATTAAAATTCCTAGTGGGCCCAAAAGCAATTTAAAAAATCACTTATTTTTCTACTCCCTACGACTTTTTAAAATTTACGTTCATCCCTTAAACTTAAAACCTCCCAAACTTGGTTAAATTTGACCGGAGGAAAAAAATCATTTAAACTTTTTAAGTAAAATTTTAATTAGGTATACACATCTGCAATTGCATTCTTGCTATCAGTTTAATAATAATTGATCTATGAAAAAGGGATAACCAAAATATATATGTCGTCGTCTAAAAATATTACGAACATCATCATCGTCATTATCACCATCAATGATTGGAGATTGAAAATTAAAATATCTACCATTTAATTAACGCGTAAAAGAGCACAAACAACTATGTCTTAAATGAACACTCACTATATAACAAACTCACTATATAACAACTAAATAACAAAATGCTATTAATTGTATACTACACGAAGCACACAGGTGTCCCATATTGTTTACGGCAGGTTTACCAACTATGCGGAGTCTGTGCAAAATTAGCAATTAGAAAATTATCATGTCCCGTATTGAGTGATCCCACATTGTAAAGACATAAGGGTGCGTACAGATCGAGTAACATGTTGTATAACTTTTGTTTTATAACACGCCCACATTATGTAAGATTATTTTATAACATTGCAACAAATAACAATACTGTACACATTAGAATAACAATGCAATATAACAATGTTATATGACATTGTCGTATGTCGTTTTGTCTTTTGAGTTATATAATATTTGTGTCACGTAATATAACACGTTTTATAACATTCAGCCTACACATTACTGAAATATGTTATATAACAACGCTTTGTTGTTATGTTATATAATGTGTACACACCGTAACAAAGTTATTTAACTTTAATTGCTGTTTTATTATAACGTAAAAAAATAAGATAACTTATTGTTATAAGAACACCAATGAATAAATGAACGGGAACGCAAAATAAGTGTAATGAAAATGTTTTGAGATACATGTAATATTGCGCTGCACTTTTTCTCGATTTCGATTAACCGTTGTTACTGCAACAACGCGCAGAAAATATGTACCGAATTCCATCATAGCTTTTAAACAAGTCACTTAACAAATTATAAGTTACATTCCGATGCCTTTTATTTATATTTTGTAATACTGTGACGCTAAGATTATTATACAATATTAATGAAAATGTAATTTTGAGCCAATTAAAAAATAACCAGTGGAAGATACGGCTAACAAGAAGCAAGTAGGTATTACTAAATTATAGGGATAGTGCCTTATATATTAGAAAAAAAATTTCATACCCAAGGGTAGAAAAATAGGAAATGATGTTTTTATAATAACTATTTATACGATACTTTAGTATATTATACTTTAAGCTTGTAATATTCCTTAGTCAATTTAAAAGGGTCAAAAAACCCACTGTTAATAAAAATAAGCGCCGATTTCATAAAATAAGAACTTTAAACATTTCACTTAATAGTTTATGAAGTCAGGAGCTTAAATTCTTCTTTAAACTATGTCTCAGCACCGAATTTAGAAGTTGTTGTGTCGAAATTATTTTGATCGGCTTTTATACCAAGAACTATATAGGATCGGGAAAAAGTTTCTTCGTATTTTATATACAAATTCAAGGTATTTTTTTCAATGTTTAATTACAGTTAATTATAACATATATGTGCCATTTCGATCGATAACTTGTTTCCATCTTGTAGGTAGTGACATAATCCCGTTGCTGTAGAAATCTTGGACTTATTGATCAAAAAAATGCATCTAGTAGTTTTGACAGTCTTAACACTCTTGATGTTAACTTAAAACTACCCAAAGAATTCTGAAGTGACCGAAACAGGTAAAAATCTGAGGATGCAAGGTCAGAACTATATGTTGGATGCATTAGCACTTCCCAACCAAGCTCCCTCAATTTTCGCTGAGTGGCCAAATATGTGTGCCTGGTGTTATCATGATGAAAGACTTTTGACTTTGATGACCTTTTCTGTTGATCAATTTCGGGCGTTTTTTCGCAATTTCTTGCTTGAGTCTCATTAGTTGTTAGCAGTCGTAATCCAAATCGATGGTTTTGCCCGGTGTTAAAAGCTCATAATAAGCCATGTAACCATACAAACACCATCACGTTATTGCGTGTTAATCCGAGTTTCGCTACAGTCTGTGGACCGTGACAACCCTTCGACCATGATCTTTTTCACACGTTCTTGTTGTATGTGATCCCCTTTTCATCACCAGTGATCAATCTTTTCATAAATGGTTCGGTTTCATTACGTTTTGATAGAGAATCGCAAATGAGTACACGATTCCTTAGGTTTCTTTCAGTGAACTCGCCTGGTACCCAAATATCGAGCTTTTTGTATGGCCAGACGTTTTCAAGTGGGTCAAAACTGTTTTCTCATCAATACTCAATTCCTTGTCTATGGCGTAACTACTAAAATGCCGATCTTTCTCTACTTTTTCTAAAATGACATTGCGACTTTATCCGTATGAGGGCGACGAGAAAGAACTGCATCTTTGATATCAAAATTCCAGTACTGAAAACTCTTGAACCAACTCTGTTCTACTCTTACTAACACTGTATTAGGCCTATAAACGTTAAAATTTTTTTCGCGGCTTGAGCCGAATTTTTCCCTTTTGTTCTACCGACTTCAAAAAGGAGGAAGTGATCAATTTTTTATGTGTGTTACCTCATCACTTTTTTTTTCACCGATTTCGATGATTCTTTTTTATTTGATTAAGGTCTAAGCAATAGTTTTTGAGTTATTCTTAATAATTTATATTGAAGTCGGTTGTACAAGTTTTTTAATTTTCAATTATTGTAATAAAACTTCAGAATTTATCGAATATCTTCGTTAGATTCACTCATTTTGGCTGACAGAAAATCAATTGGAAAATGGCGGGAAAGTGTTTTTTACTTTTTATTTATGTCTTAAATGTAATATTACTACTTTATTTATATAGTTTAAATTAAACATTACATTTTCATTGTAAAAATATTTTTTTTATAAATATTTAAGATTATATAATTCTTTTTTTTTAAAGGATAAGGGTGACAAACGAGCACACAGTCCACCTGATGGTAAGTAGTTGGTGCGACCCACAGACATCTACATATATCCTCTATTACAAATCATAATGTAGATGCGTTGTCACCCGTGAGGACTAAGATAGAATGCCTCATTTCCAGTAAAAAGGGTCTCCGGCCACCTGCACTCACCAAGCGAAACGCAGAGGCAAACCTCTACTTCACGCTGGTTTTCTGTGAGGTCGTGGTACCACCCCGGTTCGAGCCGGCCCATCCGTGCGAAAGCAAAAGCTGCCGCGTGGCTCTACCACTGTTAAAGTGATATATCTTTAATATCTTAAATCCTGTATATAAGCTATTGAAATCCTAAATTCATATCATCAAATAAAAAATTAACCACAAAAAATTAAAACACTACAACCAAAGAGACTTTTCTTCAACTTACATCAACTTATATATTATTTTCAAACATGTGATAGTAAAAAAATATGTTTTTGTATAAAACATTCTCCTATAACGACTGTACCTTCGATTAAAATGTCGATGGTGCGGCTTACGGACCGTGTAAAGACTTGCAATAAAATGGTCTACTTATTTTTTTGATATCTTTACAACCTTTGTTTGAGTTTAAATCATTTAATCATTTAAATAAAAACTAATTTGTAGATATTTAAATGTGTTAACAAGAAAACATAAAACTGTGGAACAATATTTTTTCTTATAATTTAGAATTACTGCCAACTACTTTGCTCAAGTTTTTTAAAAGTTTCTTTCATCTCCCCAATGTCTATTTCTGTTAAGGCAGTTCAGAAATAATAAAAACGATCATATATTTTTTTTAGTTTTGTTTAAGAAAGAGCTTTTGCTTTTATCTAATTTAATTTTCTATATAATGTAAATTCAGTAAAAGATTCGAAGCGACTGATCTTTAGACATTTCGATTTAAAGAAAATTAATAAATTTATTTAACTTAAAGGATCCATAACATCTTAACTAACTACAAGAATATTAATCTCTAATTATGATTTCGTATTTACGTTAACTCAACAGATTGAATGAAATAAGTTTTTACGGATTTTATCGCATTTTCTTTTACCTAACCAAATCCCACCGCTAGGTGACCTAACATATGTAGGTCTCCCTCAAAAATGTGGTAATGCTTCATACCTCTACGAGGCAATTATATTAAGGCTATTTAACGTTTTTGAGCCGATAAATTATTTATCGGGTGAAAGTACGTACAACAAGGTGAAAACAGACCCTACAACCAATGTGCTTAAAATAATGATCGTGCACGCACGCACGCACGATCGCACACACAGTCGCACGCACGCACGCACGCACGCAAGCTTGCACTCACGCACGCTGGCACGCACGCACGCACACACACATACGTGCATACGGTCTCCTGGTCGGAAATACGTTTTACCGCTGGGTCTTGCCATTGCTCGTTGGCTGAGGATAGAGAAGTAAGCCGTTTATCACACAAAATGATGTCCCTGTACGAGTAGAATGGATCATCTTGCCAGGAAGTAATTAATAAGGAAGCTGCCACTTCGCGATTATGCATGATGAGAGCGCTTAAAAAACTGTATCGGTATGTTTCAGCCTCAAAAAAGTTCCTTATGTTGATGGGTATCGATAGATCTATGCCCTCAGAGTTAACAAACCTATCCCTTTCGACATCGAAGACCGCACAGTTATCTGTCCCCAGCTCTATCCTAATAGAATTGCGAATTCTAACAAAGTCACGAGTGATGTTCCATAAAACGGGAGCGACTTTTTTTTATAGGATAAGGGTGACAAACGAGCACACAGACCACCTGATGGTAAGTGGTTGCTGTGGCCCATAGATATCTACATACTAATAATAAACACATTATAGCAGTATACATAATCTTGATTCCATAAGAGTCATATCGTCATATTTTTTTGAAAAGGAATAAATATTAAAATAATCTCCTCACAACGAAACCATATAAATGTGAAATAATTATTGATAACATGCATCTCCTCGTAAAGTAAGCATTATTTTATTTTGCGATTGACACTAATGTATATGCAATTCATTAATGAACATTTCTATCATATTTTTTTTCAAAAGACCAAAATTTGATTTTATTAAGGAATTATTTTAAAAACTGGGCGTATTCACTGCCCACGGGGTTGCTGGAGTCAGTGAGCGCTAAGCTCTTGAAGGTAAAACCAGTGTCGTTAGTCACGGCGTCGGCCAGTCACACGCTTACGTCATCTTATCAGTCGATAATATTATTATTACTTATTAGGTTATTTATAGGTAGTATTATTTGTTTTTTTTTTTGGGTATAATTTTTCGTATTAGTTACACAAATATTTGTTGTGTTTTTTACTACGCGATGAAGCTTTTCGTGTGTATTTTCTTTGAAGTAAATGCAAATATAAAAATAAAGCACCATTAGCATGTAAGTTTTGAATCCATAATTAACTTTTCGACAAATATTATAATTTACACTATAAAAAGCTAATTAAATATTATCAAAAGCGTTTAGAAAAATTTACTTCGCAAATATCCGCGTTATAAAATAAAATGATGTGTGTTACCTAGTATGAAGAGCACCTCCCGCCCTCCCTCAATTGCGTGCATACTACTCCCAACACCACTACACTAGGCAAGACACACCACTGACGATAATACTCTAGTAGCGGTGCTGGGATTAGTGGTGACAGGGATAGTGCACGCAATTGAGGGAGGGCGGGAGGTGCTCTTCATACTAGGTAAGACACATCATTTTATTTTATAACGCGGATATTTGCGAATTTTTTTTTTCTAAAAGCTTTTATATATTGGATTTCCGCAAAGTAACGCCTGATTCTATTAATTATAAATATTATCAGTATAGTATACAGTTAAAAATAATCCTTATACCTAACCACAATTTCTTAGTAGGTATAGTAATTCGGTAAACAGTATCTAAGTAGGTATTAATATACCTACCGAATATAACTAATCACAATATTTTTTTTAAATCTTTAAAAAAAAACGTTACTCCACACTAGGATTTTCTCCTGTATCGTGGAGGCAGTTTACATACGCAAATTGCACAAGAACAAACATCCAGACCCGGAACAATTATTTGTAGGCCATACTAATACTTGTTCCGTGCGGGATTCGAACCTGCGCCCCCCAGCGCAGCAACTCATTTCTAAGCCACTGCGCTACGGAGCCGTCAGATCACTATAGCTACCTATGTAGGTATTATGATTAGATAAAAGGTACTTATCTAAATAGTAACCTACTTTTACTAAGTAAGTACTAATACCTACCCGGGCATCATTTAATTACAACCCGAAAACCCCTATAACTAAACTATTTATTTTTTAGCTCAAAACGGCACATGGGTTTATTAATACTCTAAAAAACTGTAACTTTATTCAATTAGTGTTCACTATAAAATTATATTCGGTATAGACGGTAATTATTAAATGCAACATATTTTTTTAAATTATTAATTACTTTTGTCAGCGGATTAAATTTGCTTTTAAAGTTGGTGATGATTTTAAATAGGAATAAATTCTGGGCAAGTATTTTTTAATGTTACCTTTGTTAACAACATCGCCTTTAGAACTGGAACCGTGTTTTTTTCAGACGTCCACAACTTATTCAAAATAGAAAAATACTCTTTCTACTGGAGTGCTTGTACCAGGTAGACATAAAATATATTCGATTAAATAATATTTTTGAAGATTGTTAAAAAAATTGACAATTTTGTGTCCCGGAGCTTTGTTTGGGGACAATGGGACAGGTGACCGAGAAAAGTTTGTACACTAAATATTTGTACAAAAGGCGAGCTATCTATCTATTTACCTATAGTGAGTAAGTATCTTTTAAACTCACAATTTTTATAATAATATAATAATAATAATAATAATATTCCACAACTATCACACAACGCCATCTAGTCCCAAGCTAAGCAGAGCTTGTGTTATGGGTACTAGACAATGCTTTTAATGCTTCATTTTTAATATATAATTAATTATAAAATTTCATAATTAGATAATATATGAGAATACATAATTTTAATATAATGCAACTAATATACCGAAAAAAAAATTAAAATACATTTATCGTTGTACGCCGTGCGTATTTCCATAAAATAGTTTATTGGTGTTGAAAAAATAATACAACGTTCGTACAGTAGGCGGCGTCTTGCATATTTCTTACGCGATATATTGTAACGAGTCGGCGCGGCGGACCGAATGCTCAAGATCGTTCGCATGGAGTAGCCCCTTAAACGTACCATGCCTAAGGAAAAAAACTTAAGATGTGTGTAGTCTGTCAACATATACAAAGGCAACGGCACGTATTCTTTCTTACCATCCCAGGAATGATAGGAGGCTTGAGCCCAGGAGCTAGACGTATATTTATAAAGCTTATTGTTTTCATTTACTTTTCAGTAACATCAAAATTGTCATATAAAATTTTAAGAGTGGTAGAGCCACGCGGCAGCTTCTGCTGTCGCACGGATGGGCCAGCTCGAACCGGGGCGGTACCACGACCTCACAGAATATCAGCGTGAAGTAGAGGTTTACCTCTGCGTTCCGCTTGGTGAGTTCAGGTGGCCGGCGGCCCAATTCCCCCCCCCCCTCCATCAACATGGTAGCGGAATTGAACAGAAGACTACCCCAGGAGGGTACCAGCACCCCTGGAGAATCCCTCGCTGAGCATCCACGACCAAACTACTCCCCTCATGGGCGTGGGTGCTCAGGCTGCCCCGCGTATTCTGGGGGGGGGGGCGAAATTCCGCTCAATACGAAACCTGCTCGGGGCAAATGGAGCTAGAAGACAAAGGCAACCCCTGCCACGCTTTCCGTGGATTTCTGCAATATCAGGGGACTTCATCCCCGCGTCTACGGGTGCCTCTATAGGTCCCATAGCGGTAATGCCGACACAGAACGACTCATCGACCACGTCCAAATGGCTGCAGACTCCGTGCTACAACAAGTCCCATCCGCAGAGATCGTGATTCTTGGCGATTTTAACGCCCACCACGCCAAATGGCTCGGTTCACGCTAAACCGATCATGCAGGGAGATCTGTTTATTACTTGCCTTGGCATATGGTCTCACACAACTGGTTACTTCGCCTACGCGGATCCAAGATGTGGAGGATCATGTACCTTCCCTGTTGGACCTTTTGCTGACCTCTCATCCAGAGGGATATCAGGTCTCCGTCGATGCCCTTCTGGGCTCTTCGGACCATTGTCTGATCCGGAGTACGGTGCCACTCACGCTCCAGTCGCAATTGCTATCTGCAGCTTGCCGCCGTGTTTGGCACTACAGGTCGACGGGATGCGGTCTTTTTTTGCCTACCCTTACGGGCGGGTTTGCTTCGCACCGGATAATCCTAACGTTGTTGCTGATTCTGTCGCTGATGTGGTACTTCAGGGAATGGAATTATTTATTCCATCATCTGTGGTGCCTATCGGAGGCAGAAATCAGCCATGGTACGGTCACTCCTGCAAAATTGCATCACGCTATAAGCAGGTGTGCTACCCAACCTGGGCCGACGCATCAACGTCCCGGGATGTAAATATCAGCGCTCTTAAAAAGAAGTTAATTCCGCCTCCAGGTCCTTCAAAAGTGTCATTACCAAGGCAAAGTCAGAGCACATCAGCAGAATTGGCGAGAAACTAGTTCGCTTCCCTTCGGGAACACGTGCATTTTGGTCTCTCGCCGAGGCTGTCCAATGGAACTTCTGTCAGCCATCTCTGCCATCTCTGCATAGAGCGGCGACTCACTGGCCCATGACGCAAAAGAGAAAGCCGATCTGCTCAGCTCTCTTTTTGCTTCCAACTCGACTCTAGATGACGGGGGGAACACACCGCCGACCATCCCGCGGTGTGAGTGCTCCATGCAGGAAGTGCTGTTTACACAGCGCTCGGTGCGTAAAGCACTCCTCTCCGTGGACGTCAACAAGTCGAGTGGGCCTGATGGAGTCCCACCTATTGTGCTGAAGACGTGTGCTCCGGAGTTGGCACCGGTTTTAACGCGTCTTTTCCGGTACTCCTACTCCATTGGCGTAGTCCCGAACTCATTGAAGATAGCTTTGGTGCATCCGATCTCTAAAAAAGGCGACCGCTCAGATCCGTCCTACAACAGGCCTATTGCTATCACCTCCTTGTTCTCCAAAGTAATGGAAACCATGATTAACAGCCAGCTCATGCGGTACCTTGATGATCACCAGCTGATTAGTGACCGCCAGTACGGTTTCCGTCGAGGTCGCTCAGCTGGTGATCTTTAAGGTTACCTAATTCATAGATGGGCGGAGGCAGTGGAGTCCAAGGGGGAGGCGTTGACCGTTAGTTTGGACATAGCGAAGGCTTTCGATCGGGTTTGGCACAAAGCGCTTCTTTCGAAGCTCCCTTCCAATGAGCTTCCCGTGAAATTGTGCAATTGGATCACCAGTTTTCTTGCAGATCGGAGCATCTAGGTCGTAGTAGACGGTGCATGCTCCGATTACAAGTCCATTAACGCTGGTGTTCCACAAGGCTGCGTGCTATCACCAACGCTGTTTCTTCTGCATATCAATGATATGTTGCAAACCAGTAACATTCATTGCTATGCGGACGACAGCAATGGTGATTTTTTATACACCGGCCGTGCCAATATTTCTTGGGAAAACATCGCTGAGTACCGGAACAAATGTGTCTGATTGATTGTGTCTGAAGTCGATACTTTTTTGAACAAAGTCTCAGACTAGGGTCGACTAAATCTAGTCCAGTTCAATCCCCAGACGACACAAGTTTGCGCGTTTACCGCTAAAAAGAACCCCTTTGTCGTATCTCCTCAGTTTTAAAGCACTCCCCTTGTTGCCTCAGCCAGTATCGGGATCCTTGGTGTCGACATATCGAGTGACGTGCAGTTTCGTGGTCACTTGGAAGAGAAGGCCAAATTGGCCTCTAAAAAGCTTAGCGTGCTCAGCAGAGCGGGACAGTATTTCATGCCGGCACACCGCTTGGTTTACAAGGCGCAGGTTCGGCCTCACATGGAATACTGTTCCCATCTCTGGGCAGGGGCTCCCCAGTGCCAGCTCCTTCCACTTGACCGCATCCAGCGCAGAGCGGTTCGAATCGTCGACGACCGACTTCTTTCCTATCGGCTTGACTCATTGGCACTGCGTAGAGATGTTGCATCTCTTTGCGTATTTTATCGCTTCTATCACGGGGAGTGCTCTGAGGAATTGTTCGGACTAATTCCAGCCGCCCAATTTTACCATCATACATCGCCACAAAACTCGCGATACCATCCATACCATCTGGATGATTGGCGGTCCACCACTGTGCGATTTAGAAGAAGTTTTCTTCCTTGCACAACTTCCTTGTGGAATCAATTTCTACCAGCGATTTTTTCGGACCGATACGTCTTAGGAACCTTCAAGAAAAGAGCTTACACCTTTCTAAAAGGCCGGCAACGCATCTGCGATTCCTCTGGTGTTGCAGTTGTTCATGGGCGGCGGTAGTCACTTACCATCAGGTGAGCCGCATGCTCGTTTGCCCCCTCTCCTATAAAAAAAAACTACCCATAATTTAGTACCCATATTATTACTGCCGCTTCTTCACTGCTGAACAGAGGCCTCCCACAAGGAATGCTACTAAGCACGGTCCTGAGCCACCTGCATCCATCGACTTCCTGCATGTCTTACCAGGTCGTCACTCCGTCTAGAAAGGGGCCGTACTACACTTCGTCTACCAGTACGAGGCTGCTACTCGAGAACTTTTTTCCCACTATTTTCGTTTGTCCGTTTTTTGAGCTGTATGTTCGGCCCATAGCCACTTCAGCTTACTCATCCGACAGTCCTCCTATGTCGGTTACTCAGACTCTATTGCGCATGCACTCCATTTAAATCTATCAGCTCAAGGTCGCAGAGCGACTGATAGATTCCTCATACGTCCAGCAAAGATAGACCATGTCTCAAATCCATAAGTCATCACTGGCAACACGCACTGGTTGTACAATCTTTCTTCCAAGTTCAACCTCGCCATACCAACAGCCCATAAGCAGCGACCCATATTTTAACCAAAAATAATTTTTGCTTAACCATTTTGTACGAGAGATGAATACCTAAGATATCAAAGAAAACATATTGAAGTATTAAATGTCTTTGTTTTCCCATAAATATTATAGTAGGAAACTTGTATCCATAAATTGAGTCAGGTAAGAGCACACAGGTGTTGATTTACATAGTATAACCTTAAACCTTCGTATGCGGTTTAATACAAAGTTTCTTGCAATCAGTTTAATTGATCTATGAGAAAGGGATAACCAAAATTTTTGTTATAAAGATTATACGAAATTAGTGTTAAGACTAATTTCGTATTATATGATATTTATATGATATTTAATGCTTTCTTTCCTAAAAATATAATGGACATCATCATCGTCATTATCACCATCAATGATTGTAGATTGAAAACTAAAATATCTTCTATTTAATTAACGCGTAAAAGAGCACAAGCAACTATGTCTTATATAAACACTTACTAAATAACAAAATACTATTAATTTTATACTACACGAAGCACACAGGTGTCCCATATTGTTTACGGCAGGTTTACTAACTATGCGAAGTCTGTGCAAAATTAGTCTATGGATCCCGTTTTATTATTAAAAACGAACTCAACTCAAATTTAAAACGAACTGTGAAAATTATAAAATGAAATAATCTGTTTTCCGTATATGTCAAGGTTACCCACCTAATAAATCAAAGGTTTTTGAGCAATTAATATTTCACTTTCTTCTTTTAAAGTTATGAAATTAAATAAATGTAATCAAAATTTTGATTAATTGTCATTTACGAAAATATAGAATAGAATATAGAATATAGGTTCTTGTTAAAAATCAAATTAATTTTATTTTACTTAACTACTTCACTTTATTAAACTTTGACATCGGATCATGCAATCGACTTAAAAATTCAGTAAATGTAAAAAGGAAAGAATATACAAAAAAGCTATTTCTATTAGCTATGTATAATTTTTAATTACACAAAACAAATATTTCATACGTGGTGGAACCATGTTGCAGCTGTATTATGGTTGTAGCGCGAATGGGTCGGCTCGACCGGGGAAGGACCACGCTCGCACTGAATACAAGTGTAAACTAGTTGTTTAATGCTGCTATGTTTCATATGAATATGAATATACAGAAAACCGGAGAGGCTTTTTACTGGATAAGAGACATTTCATCTTAGTTTTCAGGGGTGACAACGCATCTGCATTTCGATTCTTATTCGAGGATAGAAGTGGGATGTGTGCTCGCTTGTCAGGCTTTTAAAAAATATAATAAAAGTTCTATACCTGCGAAATTGACATTCTGCAGTACTGGCCATTACAAATCAAAATAATTTTTGTTTGGCTAAGAATTCTAATTTCAAATAGATTTTATTTTAAAAATATGGAATTCTTTTTTTATTAAATGAATTGTATTATTAATATAATAGGGAAGTGAGGTAGCCATCGCAATTTATTGTATTTATTCAGCTGTTTCTTCCAGAATATCCAGGCTCAGTTTCCCTTTGTCACCTCTTACGACACTCACGGGATGACATGGGGTAGTGGATATTCATATACAACCACGGCACGGTCAACCACTAGATGACCCTCGCTTAATAATTTTAATAAAAATTTGAAATATAATAAAAGATTGGAAAGAGAAGAAGAAAAAGAAAATTAAATTCAGTAATTCGTGTTTGGTGAAAAATAAATACAACTCATGGCAATATATCTTCCGAGTTACCGCAATTATTGTCTAAAATGATAGATACCAGAATCTTGTTAAAATTTATGTTACGCAATTTTATTTCACAAGAAGCGATTCTACGCAAAAAATAAATAAAATGAGCGTTTTATGTAAGAACATGATATGTATCGAAAATTATGTATCCAAAAGCGACAGTAGCCTAATGGCAGTGCCCGGACCGCGAACTCAAAGGCTCGCGGGTTCGATTCAGCCATCTGACTACTGTCGTGAACCACTTCTTAACACAAGCATTTTAAGAATACCAGAAGTAGTTTAAGGGAATATTCGTAATGTTTAATAGCATTACTAGTATTTATTATTAAAAAAATGTATCCAAAACCTTAAAATGTATTTTATTTCAGGGCACTCGAAGCGCATGTATTATTTTACTAGGTGGAAAAGAGCGTTATCATCAACATCATCATCATTACAGCCTTTCATAAGTCCACTGCTGAACATAGGCCTCCCCCAAGGAATGCCACAAAGCACGGTCCTGAGCCACCTGCATCCATCGACTTCCTGCATGTCTTACCAGGTCGTCACTCCATCTCGTGGGGGGTCACCCTACACTTCGCCTACCGGTACGAGACTGTCACTCAAGAACCTTTCTTTCCCATCGATTGTCGGTTCTTCGAGCTATATGGCCGGCCCACTGCCACTTCAGCTTACTAATTCGTTGGGCTATGTCGGTAACTCTAGTTCTACTGCGGATATACTCATTTCTAAGTATATCACGCAGAGAAACCTCGAGCATACCCCTCTCCATAGCTCGCTGAGCGACCTTGAGCTTCCTCATACGGCCAGCAGTGAAGGACCACGTCTCAGATCCGTAAGTCATCACTGGCAACACGCACTGGTTGTACAATTTCGTTTTAAGGTTTTGAGGTATGTCTGACGAGAAAATGTGTCGTAGTTTCCCGAACGCTGCCCAGCCGAGTTGAATCCGTCGATTGACCTCTCGGTCGAAGTTGAACTTACCTAGTCGGATTATTTGTCCTAGGTAAACAAACTCGTCAACAACTTCGAGCTTAGTGCTCCCAACAACTACCGGCTTAGATGTGACATGGACATTAAACATGATCTTTGTTTTGTCCATGTTCATCCTAAGACTTATTCGTTGGAAGACACTATTGTATACGTATCCTTTCCAGTCCAGCAGCTTGAAAACGTCTTCCAATGCAGCGGTGAAGAGTTTCGGGGATATTACGTCACCCTGTCTTACACCTCTTTGCAATTTGATGGGTTTCGTACTCTGGTTCTGTACTCGGATAGCCATCGTAGCTCTACTGTACAAATACTTCAGCACTTCGATATACCGACAGTCAACTTGGCACCGTTGAAGGGACTGCAGCACCGCCCCAATTTCGACGGAATCAAAGGCTTTCTCATAGTTCACATAAGCCAGATATAGTGGCAAATTATACTCTTCGGACTTCTGTACAATTTGTCAAAGGGTATGAATGTGGTCTATGGTGCTAAAGCCCTTTCGGAATCCGGCTTGTTCGGGAGGCTGGAAGTCGTCAACTCTGGCGCGAGACGATTCGTAATGACTCTTGAAAACAGCACGTAGACGTAGCTCAGAAGGGAAATCGGTCTGTAGTTCTTCAAGAGAGCGTTGTCACTTTTCTTGAAGAACAAGACCACCGCACTTCTCCTCCACCCTTCCGGTGTAATGCCACCATGGAGGACGGAATTAAAGAGCTTCCGAAGGATATCAAATACCGATCTTCCACCCGCTTTCAGAAGCTCCGCTGTAATTCCATCCTCGCCTGGGGCCTTGCCGTTTTTAAGGTGCTGGAGAGCCATTCTAATCTCGCTCAGACTGACGTCCGGGGTATCTTCGGAATAATGTCGGATAAGACTCGCTATTGGATCGTTACTCACACTTGCGTGTGGCTCCAACGATGACGTGTACAGCCCATAGAACCTCTCAATCTGACTCAAAATCTCAGGTGCCCCGTAACGATGCTGCCAAACTCGGTCTTCAGCTTTGACAGTTGGCTCTTTCTGGCAGACAGATCTCTGGAGCCTTGGTTTCGCTCGATCACTTCTTCAATACAAGCTGTATTGAAGTTGCGTAAGTCCCATCGCATGCATTTGGAGATCTGTCTGTTCAGTTGCCTGTATGCTGTCAAATCTGTTGAAGAATGTAGCTTCATCTCCCGTCTAACAGCCATGCGATTGAGAGTGTGATCGGAGAGTTTTTGTGTTCTTCTGCTGCGGGTCTTGCAGAACTTAGCTCCGACCACATGGACAGTTTCCACGAGCTTGTCATTCATATCGTCCACTTTATTGCAGTCTTCTAGGTACTGAAAATGGTTTTGTAACTCGAGCTGAAAGTTTTCGGGTACTTTGGTACAGAGCACGAGGGGGACGCAGCGTTGACTTTATTAGACGAGACCTCTCCAACTTAACATTTAGGTTCAGTGTGCCTCTAACCATTCGGTGATCGCTACCAGTTTTCACCCTCGCAATCACGGAGACATCACTGAACAGTTGTCATCTGGTCGTCATAATGAAGTCAATCTCATTTTTTGTGGAACCATCGGGGCTCGACCAGGTCCACTTCCTGTGGGGCCGCTCCTGGAAGAAAGAGTTCATCATAAAGAGTCCCTCTTTCTCCATGAAGTCGGCCAGCTGCTGGCCCCTTGGGTTCCGTTGCCCTATTCCAAATTTCCGTACTTTCAGCTCACCGTTCTCTCTTGTGCCTAGACCTTTAATTAGAAAAAGTCGAGCGTTATCAGCCTGCTAGTAACTAGGTTGGCATCACTATTGTACTTAGTACTTGATATGTATTGAAAATTATGATTTAATATAGGTACTCGTATTCAAAACTATAACAGGTATTTTGTTATAGGACACCCGAAGTACATGCATTATTTTACTAAAGGCGTCTTATCTATCTAGGGGTACTTAGGTTGGTACCAATATGGTACTTAGTATGAAACAGTATATCCTCGTATTATTTCTGAATCACATTTCTGGTCAAGATTGTACGTCCCCTGATTTACTGTGATATCCATCAAAGTCTCACAAACACTCAAAAACATAGGGAGAAAAACAAGATGTGGGTCAAGAAAATTCAAAACCATCGCATCCAATAATAATAATACAAGTCTGTGAATATAAATGTTTTATTTACGTTCACTGACTAAAAGTTAATCTAAATCTTTAATTAAAAAAGATATATTTAAAAATAACGCTTTTGTCAAAGTACATTTAATTAGAAAAAGTCGAAGTGCTAATCTTTATAACCAGTTTTTTTTCAATTCCGATCAAATCTATTCCAAATCCAGATGGTTCGTCGGATGCACAGATGTTTTGTCTTCCAAATCATAGTAATGATGATCCTCCGTTTGATGTTATAAAGCTATCAAAGATAAGAAGGATATACAAAGTATTAAAATATTTATGCCATGTGATAAGGGCAAATGATAATCCATTCCACCATCACTTCTTCCTCAGTAATATTGTTATGCACGTATAATCCTGCAGGACAACGCAACTATAGTCTTCTTGTCTGAAATTAAATGCGGGTATCTCAGATGCAGTAGTACCGAACTAAAGGTTTATTTATTATTATTTTTTTTTTATAAGAGAGGGGGCAAACGAGCATGCGGCTCACCTGATGGTAAGTGACTACCGCCGCCCATGAACAACCGCAACACCAGGGGAATTGCAAATGCGTTGCCGGCCTTTTAAAAAGGAGTAGGCTCTTTTCTTGAAGGTCCCTAAGTCGTATCGGTCCGGAAAAATCCCTGGTGGTAAACTATTCCACAAGGAAGTTGTGCGAGGAAGAAAACATCTTCTAAATCACACAGTGGTGGACCGCCAATCATCCAGATGGTGTGGATGGTATCGGGAGTTCTGCCGCGATGTGCGTTCGTGAAATTTGGCGGCTGGGATTAATCCGAACAATTCCTCAGAGCACTCCCCATGGTAGATGCGAAAGAAAATGCAAAGAGATGCAACATCTCTTCGCAGTGCCAATGAATCGAGCCGATCGGAAAGGGCTCGGTCGTCGACGATTCGAGCCGCTCTGCGCTGGATGCGGTCAAGTGGAAGGAGCTGGCACTGGGGAGCCCCTGCCCAGAGATGGGAACAGTATTCCATGTGAGGCCGAACCTGCGCCTTGTAAAGTTGCAGGCGGTGTGCCGGCATGAAATACTGTCCCGCTCTGCTGAGCACGCCAAGCTTTTTAGAGGCCAATTTGGCCTTCTCTTCCAAGTGACCACGAAACTGCACGTCACTCGATATGTCGACTCCGAGGATACCGATACTGGCTGAGGCTAGAAGGGGAGTGCCATTTGCATATTTGTTTCATTACCCATTAAAAAACATTAAGGGCAGACTAAGTGCCTTTAGGAATTCTCTACCAGTCAACCATTGCAGTAAGAAAAACTCAAAATTACAAAATAATGTGGATATTTAACAACACATATACATTTATTAGCGTGCAGTGGTGGTGTAACAATACCCAATATCTAAAATCGTTCCGAGGGTGTCGTAAAAGGCGACAAAGAGAAATAAACCAGGAGATAAGCAGCAGCGTCTTCAACAGAAGCCTTTGATATGCTGTATGGCGGTGGATGGAAAAGGGGAGATCTTCCGCCGGGCAAGACGGTCTGCCTGGGGAGCGGCCAACGCTCCGTGTGTCGAGTTTCTTTTTTTTATAGGATAAGGGTGACAAACGAGCACACTGTCGCGCTTTATTTATTACATATTTGCAGTGGTTGATGAATTTAAAATGTTTATCTATTATAACGCCAAATAATTTAATTTGTTCTGTGAATTGTAAAACGTTACTGTTAATAGTGATTTTAGTCGATATATTAACTATGGCTAAATTGCTGGAGGACCTTAGTCAACGAACTTAGTACCGTTTCCAAACAGGCAGGTATTAAGCTGAATATGGATAAGTCAAAAATAAAGTATAACGTTTAAAATACACCTATACTTGTAGTTTTGGAAAGAATAACTCGAATCGGATGATGAATTTGTGTACCCGGGACAAAAGCTTCGATTACGTAAGTTCGGCTTAATTCAACTCGGCTGATATGCCTTTATGTAGCTGCAATAAATGTTTTAGCCCTATATTCATCAGAATTTTAGTACGAAAGGGGACAACCAGTGCGTATTGCTAGAGAAACTGAAACATGGTCCTTCACTGCTGGCCGCATGAAGAAACTCAAATTCACAAAGCATGCGTTTGAAAAAGTTATGCTCGAAATTTCTCAACGGTATAAAATAGGTAACGAAGATATCCGTAGAAGAACAAGAGTAACTAATACAGCCCAGCACATCGGTAAACCAACCTGGCAATGGGCCGGCCATATAGCTCAAAGAACCGATAACCGATGAGGGGTAAAGGTGCTTCAGGGGCAGCCTCATATTGACGCAGTGTTGGGCGATCCCCCACTAGATTGAGTGATGACCTGATGAAACACGCGGGAAATAGGTGTAGATGTAGGTTTCTCAAGACCGTACTTAAAGGGAATATATAGGGGAGGTCTATGTTCAGCCGTGTATATGTGATAGGCAGTCGTGGATAATTAAATTGATATTGATAGACAGTAAGCATTTGTCGGCTTGAACGGAGAAGGAGCAAAATAGCAGAATAATGCTGCTGTGTTTTTTTATAGGATAAGAGTGACAAACGAGCACACAGTCCACCTGATGGTAAGTGGTTGCTGCGGCCCATAGACTTCTACATCTATCCTCTATTACAAATCAAAATGTAGATGCGTTGTCACCCGTGAGGACTAAGATGGAATGCCTTATTTCCAGTAAAAAGGGCCTCCGGCTACCTGCACTCACCAAGTGAAACGCAGAGGTAAACCGCTACTTTACGCTGGTTTTCTGTGAGGTCGTGGTACCACCCCGGTTCGAGCCGGCCCATCCGTGCGACAGCAAAAGCTGCCGCGTGGCTCTACCACTGTTAAGTTCTGTGATGTGAGTGCTGTTAGCCTATTGGATTTTACATCTTTATCGGACACATTAGTACAGAGCTGTTTTATATAAAGTGCAGTACTTTTGATAGTCTGATATAAGCTTTGGTAGGTTTTGCTTTATTTTTTTAATTTATAGTATAGGTTGACAAACGAGCACACAGTCCACCTGATGGTAAGTGGTCGCTGTGGCCCATAGACATCTACATTTATCTTCGTAGAGGAATCAAATTGCAGATGCGTTGTCACCCGTGAGGACTAAGATGGAATGCCTCTTTTCCAGTAAAAAGGATCTCCGGTTCTCTACACTCACCATACGAAATACAGCAGTGTTAAACTGCTATTTGACGCTGGTATTCTGTGAGAGCGTGGTCCTTCCCCGGTCGAGCCGACCCATTCGTGCTACAACTATACTACTAATACAGCTGCAGCATGGCTCTACCACGTATAAAAATATGCTTATGGTCTGACGACAGCCCCACCAAATCTGTAGTGATGACGCTGAAAATTTTTTTTATAGCAGAGGGGGCAAATGAGCATACGGCTCACTTGATGGTAAGTGACTACCGCCACCCATGAACAAATGTAACACCAGGGGAATTTCAGGTGCGTTGCAGGCCTTTTAGAAGAGAGTAAGCTCTTTTAATGGAGGTCCCGAAGTCGTATCGGTCCGGGAGAATCGCCAGTGGTAAGGTATTCCACAGAGAGGTCCTTCACTGATGGCCGTATGAAGAAACTCAAAGTCACAAAGCATGCGTTTGAAAAAGTTATGCTCGAAATTTCCCTACGGGATAAAATACTTAAACAAGATATGTGCTTAAAGAAGGACAAGAGTAACTAATACAGCCCAGCGGATCGGTAAACTAACCTGGCAGCCTCGTATTGACGCAGTGTTGGGCTATCCCCCACTAGACTGAGTTTTGATTTACCCCAGGTTCGGAAAAAAACCTCTGTTTTGGGAAGAGCCAGCAAAAAACCCAGAGGGATTTTTTTTAAAAAACAAATTATAACACAAAAGGACAAACATAAAGGTTACACAATTAACAATACAAAACAAAATATAAATAGCTTGATAGCGATCACCTCATTCCCAGAAGTTATTATCATCAATAAATTCCTTAATATTCTAATAACCCTTTTATACAAACTTTGTTTAATAAAAAACTTGAAATTGAGGAGGTCAAATTTTGTATATTTTCTTGTAAACATGAATGAATTACTGACTCGGTGGTGTCGAGTCACTGATACTACTAGCTTGTATCTGTTTTCAGTATTTACATAATGAGTATCGCTAACTGCTTTTAAACTCCTTTTATTTTTGTGTACCTTAATCACATTTTTATTTATGTATTAATTTCCTTAAATTTTTGTCTGAGCGACTCTTTATGTTTTAAATCATAGATTGATCTTATCGCCCTCTTCTGTAAAACAAATGTAATTTCTGTGTCCGCATAGCAAAATTTCATACGACAATATGCTGCGGAAACAGCTAAAGTAAACTTGTCTAGTTGTTTCAACACTGGTTAGATTTGTAATCTTTTTTACAGCATATGCTGTAGACTTAAAGCTTCGCGTGTGTAAAGTCGCCAAGAAAATGGTGGTATCAACAAGATTCAGCTGCTCAGCCCATTTCAGCATTGCCATATGATCAATTTCTCAGCATCATAATTTAGACAGTTAATTAATCAAAGCAACTACCCTACATCGTACTCTGGGGATCGTAAAAGATGAAAGAGCAGCAGTAGTGTTCTCCTTATAACAACTTTATACGTGGGAGAGCCATGCCGCAGCTATATTAGTAGTATATATGAAGCACGAATGGGTTGGCTCGACCGGGGAAGGACCACGCTCTCACAGAATACCAGCGTAAAATAGCAACTTGACACTGCTGTGTTTCGTATGGTGAGTGTAGAGAACCGGAGAGCCATTTTACATTCATCAGGCATTCCATCTTAGTCCTCACGGGTGACGTCGCATCTGCATTTTGATTCTTTATTGATGATAAATGTAGATGTCTATAGGTCACAGCACCATTTAACATTAGGTGGACTGTGTGCTTGTTTATCATCCTATCATATGTAAAAAAAAAAACTGAAAGTAAATGAACTGCGGTCGCCAACTCGCTTGCCAAACATTAATTTAACCATCACAAGTTTAGAGCTGTACATAGGCCTCTCACTAGGACTGAAAAGGATGGAGCCAATCATGGTAACAGCAAACAAATGTGTAAAATCTGGATAAACTGATAAATTATTTTTCTTGAAACTTAAAAATATTAATATACTTTTAACGTACACGTTGTTACTAAAGCTTATACTTTCATTCCGTTGTTGGCACAAACCTCATCTTACATTCACTAAATAGATTATGGAACAGGGAGCCAGCCGTCGTGCTGCTGTATAGTAATTTATTTATTTTATATTAACTACCATTTATATGAATGTTGACAGAGGAGTGTTAATTATATATCCCATAACTGAAGAAGGTTAAATTAACGTTGAAAGGACCTTTCATCAATCACTTGCTGTTAGAACTTTCTAACAAATTACAGAATTACTATTTTGTTTAGAATAATATATGCTTGGATTCGAACTCTTCACTTTCTGACACTACTGATATTGCGAATTAAGCGTTGTTAGACTGATGCATTTTATGTATTTGGCTAATGTGCTAGTTCAAATCCCAACTAGAAACAATATTTGTTCAAAGACATAAAAATTACCAGATCTTGGTTTTGGGTGTGAGTACGTTGTGCCTCTGTTCGTATTGTTCGAAAATCTTAACAGTATTCGTAAGTATCGCTGTAGACACAATTAGAGAACGTCATTGTCTGAATCATAACCAATTACTAATATCTTTTTTAAATTATTTATTATTTATCTACTTCTTCTCAAAAAATATGATATTAAATTCAAAGAAAATACTAAATATTAGGACATTTTATATTTAATAATTAGAAAAATAAAACGTATCAAAATTTTGCATTACGAACCAGTAGATTAACGCTAATTGAAATACTTAAACGCTTGAGGAACGTAAATGGATAAGTTCAAATTGGTACAATAAATTTTACGTCTTAACTTCCATTGTGGGAGTTAGCAAAGTGGATAGTTCCAATGTTAAAATGTTTATGTGGTAATAATTAAATTATGGTTATCAGCAACGATACTGTAATGGTGGAACGGCATTTTATTTTTAACTGTTGTTTGGAATACGTTTAATATGTAATTTTAGAAATAATCTTAAATAAAACTATACTCAATAAAGGTTTTCAAACAATTATCGAAGTCTCAGGCTCATAAATAAATATATGTAGTTTATGTGTTTGTTGTTACTAAATTTGTGTTTAGTTTATAAATTATTCATGAAAGAAGTAAATGTTCATTAAACATGAAATTCATTAGCTTAATGTTATCCATTTTATCATGTATAAAATTTTATGTATACAAAGCGAATATGTTTTCGTTTCCTTGTAACTTAGTTTAAAAAATAAGCTGTATATGAAAAAAAATTGTCGAGCGAATTAAAAAATAAAGTTATAATGACTGACACATACTGTATAGTAGCAGTTTTAGAATATCCATTACCCCATAACGTCTCGTGAGTGTCGTAAGAGACGACAAAATGAAATGAAACATTGCAGCATATTTATTTTAACATGAAACTAAAAAACTGCGGTTGCCAACCTACTTGCTAAGCTTAGCAACTATGGCAAAAATTCCTCATACGAGTACTAATTTTTATTTTTATTTACATGTAATTGATAATGTTGCCTTGCAATACATTATCTCAGAAATGAGAGGAGGTCTGTGCCCAGCAGTGGAACGTATCACCATCATCATTCATCATCATTACAGCCCTTCACATGTTCACTACTGAACATAGGCCTCCCCCAAGGAATGCCACAAAAATGGTCCTGAGCCACCAGCATCGTTCGACTTCCAGCATGTCTTAATAATTTGTTACTTCATCTAGTGGGGGAATTCTTCACCGCTTTATTGGAAGAGGTTTTCAAGATAATGTACTGGAAAAGATACGGTATTAACATCAATAGTGAGTACATCACTCACCTTCGATTTGCTGATGATATATTCCTCATGGTGGAATCACTAGAGGACCTAAGCACTATGCTCAATTACCTCAACAGTGCCCCCCAATGGATAGGTTTCAAGATGAACATAGACAAAACAAAGACAATGTGTAAAATCCATGTTACACTTATGCCGATAGTTGTTGGGAGCACTAAGCTTGAAGTTGTTTACGAGTATGTTTATCTGGGACAAATAGTCCGACTAGGTACGTCCAACTTTGACCAAAAGGTCGATCGACAAATTTAATACGGCTGGGCTCGGGAGATTACGATATATCTTCTCGTCAGGTATAGGCCAAAACTTGAAAACAAGATTATACAACCAGTGCGTGTTGTCAGTGATGATTTATGGATCTGAGACGTGATCCTTGACTGCTGGCCGTATGAGCAAGCTCAAGGTCGCTCAGCGAGCTATGGAGAAGACAATGCTCGGGTTTCTCTGCATGATAAACTTAGAAATAAGGATATCCGCAGTAGCACCAGAGTAACTGAAATAACCCGAGGGATTAGTAAGCTGAAGAGGCAAAAATGCCCCTATAGCTCGAATAACCAACAACCGATGGGGAAGTAAGGTTTTCGAGGAGCAGCCTCGTACCGGTAGGGAAAGTGTAGGGCAGCCTCCACTAGATGAAGTAACGAACTTGTAAGACATGCATGAAGTCACAGGTGGCTCAAGACCGTGCTCTGTCGCATTTTTTGGGGGATGCCTATGTTCTGCAGTGGACTTGTCAAGGGCTGTTATGACGATATTGATGTGTTAATAAATAAAATATTAATTTGCAGTGCTTTGATGTACTGTACAAAATTGCAAATAACATAAATGCCACTAACGACAAAGCTTCATTAGAATAAGTGATGCCTTTGGACCGACTGCATAATAAAATTAATTCAATAATTAGCTCTAGCTGCGATTAATGATGCAATGATGCATACAATATTCAGTTGCAGTTTTATATTCGTAACATTGTAGATAATAATGTGAATAATGATATAAATAATTTATCATAAAGAGTGACGGCGATGGAGCTGAGCTTCGATTAAGTGGCGCGGGTTTGAATCTCGCACCCGTGCCGGATCAGGATGTTTATTCTTGTGAAATTAATGTATCTAAGCTGACCTAACGAAACAGGAGGAAATCCTGGTGTAGAAGTACCTAACGTATTTTTAAAGAAGCATAAAAAAAGAAGATCGTATACTCATTCATTTTGTATAGAAAAAAGAAAAAGTTGTACCACCGTATCCAAATACCAACTTTTGTGGAATGGAATAATTTGAAAATATAGATAAGATATTAAAAAATATACAAATAATAGTGCAAATATATCTGTAAAATTATTAACTAGAAACAAGAAAGTACGTAAGCAAAGTTCGGAAAAGAAAAGAGCGACGCACCAGCAGTGTGAGTATATTTACACAAACCATTACGCTGCTGGTGCATCATATGGCTGGCAGTGAAGGTTCTTCCTTTTCACGTTTCAGTTTCATATGGTTGCACTTACATCTTAAGACCCCGAGGAATATCTGACAAGACGTATCGTATGTACGTGGTAGAGCCATGCTGCAGCTATATTAATTGTATAGTTGTAGCACGAATGGGTCGGCTCGATCGGGGAAGGACCATGCTCTCACAGAATACCACCTTAAAATAGCGGCTTATTGCTGCTGTGTTTCGGTATAGTGAGTGTAGTGAACCGGAGACCCTTTTTACTGAAAAAGAGGCATTCCATGTTAGTCCTTACGGCTAACCACGCATCTGCATTTTGATTCGTAAACGAGGATAGATCTAGATGTCTATGGGCCACAGCAACCACTTATCATCAGTTGGACTATGTGCTCGCTCTTAACCCTTATCCTATAAAAAAAAGAAGATTTGTGGCAGTTTCCCAAACGGAGCCCGGCCGAGTTGGATTCGTCATTGGACCTCTTGGTCTAAATTTGACTTACTTAATCGAACTTTTGTCCCGGGTACAAAAATTAGTCAACACTTCGCATAGTGTTACTAAAAACTATCAGTGTAGGTGTATTATAAACGTTGGACGTTATTTTACGGTACTGTACGGGGGTTTTCGGGACGGGACGGGACGGGACGGGAAAGTTTCGTGACAGGAAAACCTAATATGTGTTTTTGGCCATACCTGAGGTTTAAGCCCGGGAACTCATGATCAGTAATTCTGTTTACGTCTACTAAACTAAAGAGACCAACAGACCACATACATATAACCTGCCAAAGGCTATCTTTGGCAGGTTATACAGAATACTGAAGAGTATAATCTGCCGTAATGTCTGGTGTATGTGAACTAAACGAAAGCCTTCGATTCAGTTGAAATTTCGGGCGGTACTGCAGTGTCCTTAGCGCTACCGTGAAAAGAATCGATACGGTATCTATCCGAGTAAAGAATTGGAGCACGAAACCTATGAAGATAAAGAGATGAAAGACGTTAAATCCTTGAAACCATTAACCAATGCAGCGGATACGGATACGATATTAATATCAATGGCAAATAAAATTTATAATACACTTTGCAGTCGATATATTTTTTTTATTGCTTAAGTTTTAAGCTGGAGTCCGCGCGATGGATACGGGCGGCTTCGGCTTTTTGGTAACGAATTATGTTTATCTATTTTTCTTTTGTGCAATACTTATGCTGTGTTTATTTTATTTACGTCGAATTAAGTTTCTTTAAGTTATTTACTATATTGTTATTAGGGGGGATGAGTCGCTCGCGTCCGTAGGCTTCGACCACCTAATCCTAGGCCCACCCTACACGTGTCCCCCGGGTGGTGCTAAACGAGCGACAAAGCCGAAACGACAGACTCGGCTCCTCGCCGTATGGTAGCGGTGTAAAATCTACCAGCCCTTAGTTCGCACCATGAACCAAGAAGAAAAAGAAATGGCCCCGAGTTCCCGGCGCCCCTTTAATGGGGCAGGGGTGCGAAAAATCTCCGGGAGAAAAACCGGCGACGAGGTTCGCCACCCGTCACGTCCTGTCTCCCGGGGGGGCGAAAAGTGGATTGCGGAGGCCCGTCTGGCTACGCTGAATGTATGTGGAGCAATGAATGATAAGATGGATGAAGTATGCGAAATGATGAATGATAGAGGAATAGATGTGTTATGTGTGAACGAGACGAAACGAAAGGGAAGAGATGTCACTGCACATGGCATGTATACCGCTTACTGGTCTGGAGTAGACGAGACCGAGAGGGCATGCCAGGGAGTCGGTGTCATCCTTTCAGAAAGAATGGGTCAATGTGTGAAAGAGTATGGTTGTGTTAGCCCAAGGCTGCTATGGATACGAATGAAAGTGGGCTTAAAGAAGTTGTTTGTGCTAGGGGTGTACGCCACAAGATATGTCTAAGCCCACATATATCCGAGAGCAGTTTTGGGACATGGTAAGGCTGGAGTTGATGAAATGTAAGGAAAATGAAAATATTATTATATTAGGAGATTTTAATGGAAGGGTTGGAGTGAAGAGGTCTGGTTATGAAAGGATATTAGGAACGTTTGGCGATGAAAGAATAAATGAGAATGGTGAAGACCTCTTCACCGTATGTGTGGAAAAGAATCTTTTTGTGGCGAACACTTTCTTTCGCCATAAGAGGATTCACATGTATACATGGGAAAGAGGGGATGATAGAAGCATGATAGATTTTATAATTGTGGATGAAAGAATGAGGAGCGCAGTGGTAGATACAAGGGTTTACCGGGGGTCCAAGGTAGGGACGGATCATTACTTGGTCTTATGCCGAATTAATGGTCTATTCAGACGTTGGCGGCATCGGACATCTATGTCTACCACTGCGTTACAGCGTATAAGAATAGAGAGGTTACAAGATGAAGGTGTGAAAGAGAAATATAAATGCAGACTGAGGGAAAATATAAGTGGGTTGAATGAACTATGTATGAAAGATTTAGAATTGAAGAATGTATGGAATAATATTAAGAAAGTTTTGGTGGATGCAGCCACCGAAGTATGTGGTGTAAGTAAGAGAACGAATGAAAGGAAAAGTAATACGTTGTGGTGGGATGATGAGGTGCGGATGGAAGTTGAAGCAAAGAAGAGAGCATGGCTAGATTTACTAGCAACTAAAGCTGGTAATTCTGGCGATATGAATGATGAGATTGAAAAAAAAAGGCAGACTTTAGACGTATAAATAAGAGAGTAAAAGAAGTTGTTGAAAGGAAATAGCAAGAAAGGATAGATAAAAATGATAGAAGGATATCTGATAACTTCCAGGAAAATATTAAAATGTTCTGGAAGCTCGTAAGAACTGCCAGGGGAAATTCAAAACAGCCTAGAATGAATGCTATACGAGACGAGAATGGCTGCATGTTGAATGATGAAGTTTCGAATTTAAAGAGATGGAAGGAATACTTTGAAAGCATGTTTAAGAGTGAAGAGTCGTCTGAAATAAGTGAAATAGAAATTCCGGAAGAAGTGGAGAGAGGTAGGGAGATAAGTGTAGATGAAATAATGAACGCAATGAAAAGCATGAAAGCAGGTAAGGCAGCCGGATATGATAGAGTATCACTCGAAATGCTAAGGGCTGGTGAGGGTGTGGTTGCAGGCCTGCTGTACACCTTGTTTAATTTATGTTGGGAACTGAAGCGGGTACCGGAAGACCGGTGCAAAGCCGTTATAGTCCCAATATATAAGGGAAAGGGGTCGCAGCAGGACTGTAAAAACTACCGTGGTATCAGCTTGCTTAGCATTGTGGGTAAACTGTATGCTAAGGTGTTAAGTTAAGGTGTTTAATTGAAAGAGTTATGAAAGAAACTTATGGAAAAATTTGGGATGTGCAAGCTGGATTTAGAAAGGGGATGGGGTGTACGGATCAAGTATTTTCCATGCGCATGATAGCGGAGAAGTTTTTGGCTAAAAACCAGAAAGTTTTTTGTGCGTTCATGGACTTGGAAAAGGCTTATGACAGAGTGGACAGGAATGTGTTATGGCAAACACTGAACTCATTTGGGTTGACCGCTGGCTTGATACAGGCATTAAGGTCTCTTTATAGGAACTCTAGTGCTTGTTTCAGGATCAACGGGGTCTACTCGGACTGGTTTGGCATTCATAAAGGTGTCAGACAGGGATGTGTGGCTTCCCCGTGGCTGTTTAACCTATTTATGGACAGTTGTTTGCAAACTTTGAAAGTTGAAGAATGTGGGTTGAGAATGGGTGAGTCAACCGTCAAATGCCTTTTGTACGCCGATGATCAAGTCATATTTGCATCGTCGGCGGCCGAGTTGCAAATGATGGTTACTTTAATGAATTGGTCATTGAAAGAAAGGGGTATGAAAGTGAACGCAAGTAAGACGAAAGTGATGGTTTTTGAAATAGAAGAAAGTAAAACTTTATGTGAAATAAGAATAGAAGGGGAGTTGATTGAGCAAGTGGATGAGTTTGTATATTTAGGATGTTTATTAAGCAGGGATGGTAGATATGATAAGGATATAGAACGACGAGTGAACGCAGGAAATAGAGTGAATGGGGCTCTACACGCTATTATGAGGAGTCAAAATGTGTCAACTAAGGCTCATATGGCAATTCATAATGCTGTGTTAGTCCCTACATTAATGTATGGTAGTGAAAGTTGGGTCTGGCAGAAGAAGCATGAGAGTAGAATAAATGCTGTAGAAATGCGTTCCTTAAGGAGTATGCTAGGGCTGAATCTGAATAACAGGATGAAAAATAGTGTGATAAGAGAAAAGTGTGGTTTGCAAGATGACGTTGTGACAAGGATTAAGAAAGGAATGCTTCGGTGGTTTGGTCATGTAGAAAGAATGAACGAGGAAAGAGTGACTAAGCAAATTTATGTTGCAGAAGTGAACGGCAGGGTCGGGAAGGGACGCCCTAGACGAAGGTTTATCGACCAAATCGGCGATACATTAAAAATGGGCCAGATTAGGAGTACCCTTAACCGACGAGCGTATATGCGTAGATATATGGATGTAAAAGAGGCGAGAGAGGTGTGTAAGGATCGCGCCAAATGGAAGTCCGTAGTCTCTGCCTACCCCTCTGGGTGACAGGCGTGAGTGTTTATGTATGTATATGTATATGTTATTAGTCTTAGGAAAGATGTTAAAGCGGATTTGTTTTTCATAAGGTCTAAGATATTATAAGGTTCTAAACGTGAATTTCCGCAAAACATCTCGTGGTCGCATCGTTGTTTTCCAAACTGAGGACAAAATTTTAATATATGTTCTATTATTTGCACACATGTGTTGTCACAAGGACACATGTCGTTCTCAGTGATTTTGAAACGATATAAATAGCTCTTATGGTATCCGTGTCCTGTGAGTATTTGGGTTAGTTCGAAGGTGATATTAGCTTTCTCTCTTAAATCTTTAATGTGTTCCAGTTTAGGCAACCACTGCTTTAGATGAGCACCAGTTGTTGAACTGGGGTATTCCGATTCATGTGCTTGTTCAGTGTCCTGTTTCCGTAGCCGTTTATCGTATGAGATAGGGAAGTTATCATAGTCTGGAGTTTTGTGAAGTGCCGCTGCTTTCTTTGCCTCCGTGTCCGCGCTTTCGTTCCCCAGTAATCCATGATGAGCTTTGATCCAGTATAATTCTATTGTTTCTGTATTTCTTAGTATTTTTATGCTTTGGTGAATATTGTTTATAATCGGATGAGTGCTGCTGCGGTTTGCTATTTCTAGGAGAGCGGACATGGACATGTCAGTCTCATTTTTATGCATTTATTTACATGCCCTTTCGATTGCTAAGCATTCGGCCTGGAAAACCGTACAACTGCTATGTAATTTTATGCGTTTTACGGTTTCATTCCCATCAGGCAAATATATAACGTATGCAGCGCCTACTGCTTCATCGTGTTTAATTAAATGTCCGTATATATTTTAACAGTATTAGTCGTACAATATTCTTTTAGTTCTTCTAAGTTTGTTATTTTTTGTATAGCTATTGTAACATGTTCCGCGAGGTGCAATAATTTTTTAGGCGGTATTCTTTTGTTCAAGGTTATGTCGTCAGGTAAATATTTACTTATTCCATTTATTTTCGTTCGTTCGTTGTCGGCTATTTCTGTTATTTTAAGGTGTAAAGGTGTTAGGCCAGCTAATGCAAAGGCTGCAGTTGTAGGAAGTGTCCGGAATCCTCTTATTATTTTAATTGCAAATCCCCTCTGTAATAAGTAAGGCTTTTGTAACTGATTTGTATTTTGTTGCGCTATCCCATATCTCAGCGGTATAAGTTATGATAGGCTCTATAACTTGCTTGTAAATGAATGACACATTTTACGATTTAACTCCCCATGTAGGTCGAGTGATTAGACTTAGTTTTTTGAAAATTCATTGCGCTTTATTTATTACATATTTGCAGTGTTTGATGAATTTAAAATGTAGACCTATTATAACGCCGAGTAATTTAAAGTGTTCTGTAAATTGTAAAACGTTACTGTTAATAGTGATTTTAGTTGATATATTAACTATGGCTAAATTGCTGGAGGACCTTAGTCAACGACCTTAGTACCGTTTCCAAACAAGCAGGTATTTTTTTTATGGGATAAGGGTGACAAACGAGCACACAGTCCACCTGATGGTAAGTGGTTGCTGCGGCCCATAGACATCTACATCTATCCTCGTTTGCAAATTAAAAAGCAGATGCGTTGTCACCCGTGAGGACTAAGATGGAATGCCTCATTCCCAGTAAAAAGGGCCTCTGGCCACCTGCACTCCCCAAGCGAAACGCATAGGTAAACCTCTAATTTACGCTGGTATTCTGTGAGGTCGTGGTACCACCCCGGTTCGAGCCGGCCCATCCGTGCGACAGTAAAAGCTGCCGCGTGGCTCTGCCACTGTTAAAAGGTATTAAGGTATTAAGCTGAATATGGACAAGTCAAAAATAAAGTATAAAGTTTAAAATACATTAATACTTGTAGTTTTGGAAAGAATAACTCGAATCGGATGATGAATTTGTGTACCCGGGACAAAAGTTTCGATTACGTAAGTTCAGATTAATCCAACTGGGCTGAGCTGCCTTTATGTAGCTGCAATAAATCTTTTAGCCCTATATTCATCAGAATTTTAGTACGAAAGGGGACAAGCAGTGCGTATTGCTAGAGAAACTGAAACTGAAACGTGGTCCTTCACTACTTGCCGCATGAAGAAACTAAAAATCACAAAGCATGCGTTTGAAAAAGTTATGCTCATAATTTCTCAACGGTATAAAATACGTAACGAAGATATCCGTGGAAGAACAAGAGTAACTAATACAGCCCAGCGTATCGGCAAACCAACCTGGCAATGGGCCGGCTATATAGCTCAAAGAACCGATAACCGATGAGGGATAAAGGTGCTTCAGGGGCAGCCTCGTAGTGTGTTGGGCGATCCCCCACTAGATTGAGTGATTACCTGATGAAACACGCGGGAAATAGGTATAGACGTAGATGTCTCAAGGTCGTACTTAAAGGGAATATATAGGGGAGGTCTATGTTCAGCCGTGTATATGTGATAGGCAGTCGTGGATAGCTAAATTGATATTGATAGACAATAAGAATTTTTCGGCTTGAACGGGGAAGGAGCAAAATAGCAGAATAATGCTGCTGTGTTTTTTTTATAGGATAAGGGTGACAAACGAGCACACAATCCACCTGATGGTAAGTGGTTGCTGCGGCCTATAAACATCTAGATCTATCCTCTATTAAAAATCAAAAGGTAGATGCGTTTTCACCCATGAGGACTAAGATAGAATGCCTCATTTCCAGTAAAAAGGACCTCCGGCCACCTGCACTCACCAAGCAAAACGCAGAGGTAAACCTCTACTTCACGCTCGTTTTCTGTGAGTTCGTGGTACCACCCCGGTTCGAGCCGGCACATCCGTGCGACAGCAAAAGCTGTCGCGTGGCTGTACCACTGTTAAAACTGTGTTTTTTCTCTACAAATATGCTAATACTGAAAATTCCATAAACTGCGCTAAAAACTAAAATTCATCATCATCATTACAGCCCTTCACATGTCCACTGCTGAACATAGACCTCCCGCAAGGAATGCCACAAAGCGCGGTCCTGAGCCACCTGCATCCATCGACTTCCTGCATGTCTCACCAGGTCGTCACTCCATCTAGTTAGGAGTCGCCGTACACTTCGCCTACCGGTACGAGGCTGCCACTCAAGAACTTTTCTTCCCCATCGGTTGACGGTTCTTCGAGCTATATGGCCGGCCCACTGCCACTTCAGCTTACTAATCCATTGGGCTATGTCGGTTACTCTGGTTCTACTGCGGATATCCTCATTTCTAAGTTTAACACGCAGAGACACCACAAGCATAGCCCTCTCCGTAGCTCGCTGAGCGACCTTGAGCTTCCTCCAGTGTGAAGCCAGCAGTAAAGGACCACGTCTCAGATCCGTAAGTCATCACTGGCAACACGCACTGGATGAATGTGAAAAATAGATTGTAAAGTGTTAAAATTAGTAATCACAGGAGTTCAGATTTACCAGTGACCTACGGTGTACCTCAGGGCAGTATACTGGGGCCCACCTTATTCACATTTTATATTAATGATCTCTGTCAAAAGAAGCTCATTTCTGGAAAGTCTATTTGCTATGCAGATGATACTGTGCTACTTTTTGCAGAGGGTGATTGGAAAAAAACTTTTGAAGCTGCCCAAAATTCATTCAATACTGTACAAAGGTGGTTGTGCTCTAATAAATTAACTTTAAATGCGGAGAAAACCAAATATCTGACCTTTTCCATGCGTGATGTGACGCAACCAGGAAACGCTTTCTCTCTACGTGCACATAGCTGTATTTTAAAAAATCCTAGCTCTCTCACTTCCTGCCGATGTCCGTTATTGGAAAGAGTTGAGGTTGTCAGGTATTTGGGTATCCTTCTAGACAAAAATCTATCTTTTGAACACCATATTCAACATTTAAAAAATCGTATCCGCAAACTAATATATGTTTTTAAAAATCTAAGACATGTAGTGCAACCATATCTTATGAAACAGGTGTATCTTGTTCTGTGTGAATCTGTGTTAAATTATTGCATTTCTTGTTGGGGTGGGGCTCTAAAAACGCACATGCTTTCTTTAGAAAGGGCTCAAAGAGCTCTTTTAAAGGTCTCCACTTTTAAACCATTTCAATATCCTACAATATTACTCTACAATAACTGCCAAGTACTAACTGTTCGCCAACTATTTGTTCTAAATGTTATTAAAAAACAGCATCAGTCTATAAATTATGACCCAGACAAAATCAAATGTAAACGTCGTAAAGACATTGTGATTCAGTCCAGTTTTAAGCCCAACACAAAATTCATAAAAAAATATTTTTGCTTTCTTGGCCCATATTTATATAATAAAATAAACAAAATTGTTCATATATATTCTATGAATAGGCATGAATGCAACATTGCCCTCAGAAAATGGCTTCAACTAAAGTCTTATGAAGAAACGGAGAATTTGTTAACAGTACTTGCATAAGTGTTCATAGATGTCAATTCGTTACTTATCTGCAAAAACATTTTTTTTTTATTTTATTTTATTTTGATCTGTGCATGTCTTTTAAATTCTAAGGATCTATATTTTTTTTTTTTGGGTCACTTTTGTATTATTTCATTATATTTTGTGTATCTTATTTAAGGATTTATGTAAGTGGGAAGAGCTTTGCTTAACCTAAAACACAGGGTTTACCCTAACTTAGGAAGCAAGTTCATTTTTAAGAACATGTTTAGTATATAAGATGCATTGTTTGACTCTTACTCTGTATCACTTTTCTATTTGAATAAATTATTATTATTATTATTATTACGGGTTGTACAATTTCGTTTTCAGGTTTTGAGGTATGTCTAACGAGAAGATGTGTCGTAGTTTCCCGAACGCTGCCCACCCGATTTGAATCCGTCGACTGACCTCTTGGTCGAAGTTGGACTTACCTAGTCGGCCTATTTGTCCCAGGTAAACACTCGTCAACAACTTCGAGCTTAGTGCTCTCAACAACTACCGGCATAGGTGTTACATGGACGTTAAACATGATTTTTGTTTTGTCCATGTTCATCTTAAGACCTATTCGTTGGGAGACACTGCTGAGGTCATTGATCATAGTGCTTAGGTTCTCTAATGATTCTGCCATAAGGATTATATCGTGAGTAAATCGAAGGTGAGTGATGTACTCGCCATTGACGTTAAAACCGTAACTTTTCCAGTCCAGTAGCTTGAAAACGTCTTCCAATGCAGCGGTGAAGAGTTTCGGGGATATAACGTCACCCTGTCTTACACCTCTCTGCAATTGGATAGGTTTCGTACTCTGGTTCTGTACTCGGATAGCCATCGTAGCTCTACTGTACAAACACTTCAGCACTTCGATATACCGACAGTCGACTTGGCACCGCTGAAGGGACTGCAGCACCGCCCAAATTTCGACGGAATCAAAGGCTTTCTCTTAGTCTACATACACAAGGCAAAGTGGCAGATTATACTTCTCTGTCTTCTGTACAATCTGCCGCAGGGTATGTATGTGGTCCATGGTACTAAAGCCTTTTTGGAAACCGGCTTGTTCGGGAGGCTGGAAGTCGTCAAGTCTGCGTGCGAGACGATACGTAATGACTCTCGAAAACAGCACGTAGACGCGGCTCAGAAGGGAAATCGGTCTGTAGTTCTTCAAGAGAAAGTTGTCGCCTTTCTTGAGGAACCAGACCACCGCACTTCTGCTCCAAGCCTCCGGAGTAGTGCCACCATGAAGGACGGAATTAAGGAGCTTCTGAAGGACTTAAAGTACCGGTTTTCCACCAACTTTCAAAAGCTCCGCTGTAATTCCATGCCCGTCCGGGGACTTGCCGTTTTTAAGATGCTGGAGAACTATTCTAATCTCGCTCAGACTGACGTCCGGGATATCTTCGGAATAGTGTCGGACAAGACTCGCTCTTGGATCCTTACTCACACTTGCGTGTGGCTCCAACAATGACGTATACAGCTGCCCATAAAGGTCACCGTTCTCTCTCGTGCCTAGTTTTGCGTTGAAGTCTCCCATTAACACCGTTGTAGTGTTATACTACTTACGTATCATTTTACATTATTTTAAATTCATTTTTCCATTTTGTTTCGATTTTCTGCATTCACCTCAAAACTGGATATTTTACATCACCTTTATTTCCATAGGATCCTGTAACGATTTTAAACCATAAGAACACAATAACAAATCATTTCTACTTCGTATTTTCACATTATCAGCACTTTTAAATTGGTGTCAATGGAGTCTACCTTTTTTTTGATCTTTTAGCTAGTTTTCCGTAACTCTACAATCTTGGACTTTGTGTGGGCAGTTGCGCTACCTTTTTTCCTATATCAATAATATCTCATTTTCCACTTAAATCTTATAGTTTTCTTATTATAAACCAAAAACAAAAATTTGACATATTTTGTCTTTCTTATTTATATCGTTTCCATGGTAATTATATTCAAATTTGCTACCGATCTGTTATTCTTATTTCGATAATCCCACATAAATCCTCTTTTCTCTTGACCATTTACAAAAAATTTGCGTATAATTTAAATAAGTTTTCCGTTCTCTCTAGAAAGGTATAAAAGCCGAACAATCGGTGAAGAAAGGCAGTCTCGCTTCAGTTCGCGAATTGGAAGTATCTCCTAAAGGCCTTATCCCGGGGCCGCACTGCCCCGGGATCCTGCAAGCCTCCATTTACGTGAAGTCTTCGGCGAAGCCTTCTTCAAACGCGGAGCCGCACCACTCCGGATTCCTACAAGCCTCCATCTACCTCGGAAGTCGCTTCGAGTCTACTACAAGCGCGGGGGGGGGGGGGGGCACACTACTCCGGGCACTACTACTACTTACTCCAGGCGCCGAGTGCACCTACCGCCGGCGCTACCTTTGGGCGCTGCAACTGCTAGCTCTAAGCGTTGCGCGCCCCTTCTCCAGGCGCTACGTGCGCCGGCTCCGGACGCTGCGTGTACTGGCTCCAGGCGCTGCGCGCCGTCGCTGCTAAGAAACCTACTTCTACAAGCGCAAACGGCGTGTGCTGGCTTCAGGCGCTGCGTGCCGTCGCTGCTAAGAAACCTACTTCTACAAACGCAACGTGTGTCGCTTCGACTTTTAGGCCCCACTTCAACGCTATATTCCCCTATTCTCTCACCTTTATTTTTTTTTATAATCTAATTGTATTCTCACTTCATTCATCATCATCCTCACATCATTTTTTTTATAAAATTGTAAATACCTTTTATAAATTTAAATATATTGTTTTCTGGCTCTACCTTTGTTGTTTTGTTGTACTTGGGTTAGGTTCTATATTTTTTTTTATTGTCGCTTCACGACATTTGGCGCCCAACGTAAAAGTCCTCTTTCTCTCTTAATTCTTCACCTTTACTGCGCCTTGTCCATTCCCTTTTGATTTAATTGCTCTCCCTTTCGTTCTTAACTCATTATTCATCATTCATTTATTCATCCTTTTCATACCTTCCAAATTCTAAAACAACACTTCATCTAGTGTTTCAACGTATCTGGCTTATATTTAGACCTACATTTAACACTTCACTTACATTCATCACTTTAATATTTATATTCTAGAACAAAACTTCATCTAGTTTTCCAACTTATCTAGATTATATTTAGACCTACATTTAACACCTTACTTACATCCATCACTTTAATATTTTTATTGTAGATAACCTTCCAAATTCTAAAACAACACTTCATCTAGTGTTTCAATTTATCTAGATTATATTTAGACCTACATTCAACACTTCACTTACATTCATCACTCTAATATTTTTATTCTAGGTAAATTAAAGAGGTATAACTTTTCAATTAAATCTTTATTTCTTAAACTTAACTTTGAACTTTACACTTTATATAAAATTGTTTTTCAAAACTGAAGCGAGACGATTCATAACTTTTCTAAGCATTTACTAACTGTTAATTTGTATATATGTATAAATATCTAAACATTTATTAACTGCTAATTTGTATATATGTATAAATATCACATTTAATTTGTATATATGTATAAATATCACCATCATTTTCACCTTGTTATTATTTCTTTTAATTTGTTTGTTTGTTTGGTAGGTTAATCTTCACTTCTTATTATTTCAGACACATCTCGCTAGTGATGTTGCTGATCTCTGGTTTTGAGCCCTACCGCTCTGGCCGTTCTTTATCTTTACTTAAGTCATAGCGACTAAAGCTTGCTTAAGATTGATTTCTTTATCTTTATCTTCACGCAGGAGCGGATGACAACTCCTTAAATAAGCCTGAATGTCCTTTCGAAAACACACTTTTAAGAGTGGTGTTTCTTCGACTAATTTATTTTTTTTTCCACGCAGGAGCGGATGACTACTCCTTAAATAAGCCTTAATGTCGTTTTGAAAACACACTTTTAGAGTGGTAGTCATTGAATGTGAACTCCACCCTTACCTGAACGGCAGATGATGAATGTAAGAGATGGTATATCTGATTTTGCCTGGTGATGTCTGTTTCTGCAAAGCTGTGTTTTTATGCTTTATTTTAGAATGTATATATCAAAATTTTTGCTGAGTCAAAAATTTTCCAGGGTCGGGGGGAAAATGTAGTGTTATACTACTTACGTATCATTTTACATTATTTTAAATTCATTTTTCCATTCTGTTTCGATTTTCTGCATTCACCTCAAAACTGGATATTTTACATCACCTTTATTTCCATAGGATCCTGTAACGATTTTAAACCATAAGAACACAATAACAAATCATTTCTACTTCGTATTTTCACATTATCAGCACTTTTAAATTGGTGTCAATGGAGTCTACCTTTTTTTTGATCTTTTAGCTAGTTTTCCGTAACTCTACAATCTTGGACTTTGTGTGGGCAGTTGCGCTACCTTTTTTCCTATATCAATAATATCTCATTTTCCACTTAAATCTTATAGTTTTCTTATTATAAACCAAAAACAAAAATTTGACATATTTTGTCTTTCTTATTTATATCGTTTCCATGGTAATTATATTCAAATTTGCTACCGATCTGTTATTCTTATTTCGATAATCCCACATAAATCCTCTTTTCTCTTGACCATTTACAAAAAAATTGCGTATAATTTAAATAATTTTTCCGTTCTCTCTAGAAAGGTATAAAAGCCGAACAATCGGTGAAGAAAGGCAGTCTCGCTTCAGTTCGCGAATTGGAAGTATCTCCTAAAGGCCTTATCCCGGGGCCGCACTGCCCCGGGATCCTGCAAGCCTCCATTTACGTGAAGTCTTCGGCGAAGCCTTCTTCAAACGCGGAGCCGCACCACTCCGGATTCCTACAAGCCTCCATCTACCTCGGAAGTCGCTTCGAGTCTACTACAAGCGCGGGGGGGGGGGGCACACTACTCCGGGCACTACTACTACTTACTCCAGGCGCCGAGTGCACCTACCGCCGGCGCTACCTTTGGGCGCTGCAACTGCTAGCTCTAAGCGTTGCGCGCCCCTTCTCCAGGCGCTACGTGCGCCGGCTCCGGACGCTGCGTGTACTGGCTCCAGGCGCTGCGCGCCGTCGCTGCTAAGAAACCTACTTCTACAAGCGCAAACGGCGTGTGCTGGCTTCAGGCGCTGCGTGCCGTCGCTGCTAAGAAACCTACTTCTACAAACGCAACGTGTGTCGCTTCGACTTTTAGGCCCCACTTCAACGCTATATTCCCCTATTCTCTCACCTTTATTTTTTTTTATAATCTAATTGTATTCTCACTTCATTCATCATCATCCTCACATCATTTTTTTTATAAAATTGTAAATACCTTTTATAAATTTAAATATATTGTTTTCTGGCTCTACCTTTGTTGTTTTGTTGTACTTGGGTTAGGTTCTATATTTTTTTTTATTGTCGCTTCACGACACCGTATAGTGGGTTTTGGAGGAATTCATGGCTCTAGAGATATCCTCATACATTTCCTCCACCTCCTCATCGGGATGTGTCGAGGTTAGTGCGTAAACCTGTATGACCTTCAGCGAATACCGTTTGGTGATTCTGAGTATAAGGTACGCAACCCCCGTCGACACACTTTCAATCTTTACAACGTTGTTAACGAGAGACTTGTGGACAATAAATCCGACACCTCCTTGGGACAGATGGTCGCCCTTTTGGTGATTTTTTTTACACAAGAGGGGGCAAACGAGCATGCGGCTCATCTGATGGTAAGTGACTACCACCGCCCATGAACAACCGCAACACCAGGGGAATTGCAGATGCGTTGCCGGCCTTTTAGAAAGGTGTAAGCTCTTTTCTTGATAGAGCAAGTTGCCGGATTCGAGGATTACCGTGTCCTCTCCCTCTCTTTAGACCTCTGATAATCCTATAATATGACAGCGTAACTTGTCTATCTCTTCTTTCAGCTCCACGATCTTCTCGTCAGTCCTCAGGGTGCGTGCGTTTTATGTTGCCAGGTCGAGTCGTCTTAGGTGGCAACCGAACCTCCACCGGAGATTCTTAGCACCCCCTGCCCCGTCGTTACCATGGTCGCCACCGTAGCCAGAATGTAGCGGGGCCGTCGGGGACTGGGGGCTGTCTCTTTGTTGTTCAAATCATTGGGGGGTATTTGCCATAGAAGCCACGCTTGGTGAGCGTGTTGGCAACCGCAGTTTTTATTTATTGTAATTTCGGCTACTATCAGGAAGATGCTGCTGCCCACCTCCTGCCTGTTTCCCTTTGTCGCCTTTTAAGACACCCACGGGAAGATATGGGGTCGTAGATATTCTTAACCGCCACTACACGGCACTATAATTAATTATATCTAAAATTAATTTCCTTGTTGCTCAGTCTACTGTTAATAGCCCATAAGGTAATCGAACAAGATTGCATTTCTATCTCTTGTAATTGAAATAATCCAGCGATTGTTTCCATACTACTGACACAATGATAGAGATTTAGAGATTACTGCTCATCAATTCGGTTAAGGCTCGTTTAATTTTGGCACAAGGATATGACTGAGTAATGTTGTTAAATATTAGCTAAGTAGATTTAACATACCTCAAGGCTATGGTAGTATAAAATTAAGGTTGTGTGCTTTAGTATTCTTAAAAGTCTCGTTTAATTTTAAGTAACACGGAAAATGTAAACACCAAACTTTGGTTTGGTAAAAATTTTTTTTACCTAATTGAAATAAATAGATCAAACACACATATATTATAAATTATACTTATTGAAAGTCACCCTTTTGTTTAATTTACCACAGGTTGGGAAAAAAAACTCTGTTTTGGGAAGAACCAGCAATAAACCCAACGGGACTTTTTTTGAAAACTAATTATAACACCTTACGAACATAAAGGTTACACAATTAACAACACAAAACAAACAATAAATAGCTAGATAGCGATCACCTCATACCCAGAGGTTATTATCATCCATAAATTTCTTAATATTCTAATAACCCTTTCTATACAAACTTTGTTGAATAAAGTTTTTGAACTTTGAGGAGGTCAAATTTGTATATTTTCTTGTAAATGCGTATACATCGCTCCAAGAATGAATTACTGACTCGGTACTACTAGCTTGTTACTGTTTCCAGTATTTTATAACGACAGTGGTAAAAAAATAAAAGGAATTGAGAGATATATATATATATCAATTCCTTTTATTTTATATATACTTTTATTCGGGCAGAATTTTCCTTTACAATTATTTTTATAAAGGCAAGAATCACGTGGTGGGGGAAGTGACGCAGCGGCTAGGCGTGGCGGGCTTAACATCCGGCTTAACGGCTGACTAGCGACATACATAGTGAATATCGCTTGCTGCTTCAAAACTCTTTTTTATTTTTGTGTACCTTCATTACATTTTTATTAATGTATTAATTTCCTTAAATTTTGTGTGAGCGACTCTTTAGGTTTTAAATCAGATTACTCTTATGGCCCTCTTCTGTAAAACAAATATAATTTCTGTGTCCGTATAGCAAAATTCCATAAGAATTTATGCTGTGGAAATAGCTAAAGTAAACTTGTCTAGCTATTTCGACACTGGTTACATTTCTAATCTTTTTTACAGCATATGCTGCAGACTTAAAGCTTCGCGTGTGTGAAGCTGCCAAGAAAAATGGTGGTATCAACAAGACTTAGCTGTTCAGCCCAGCTAAGCACTGCCTTATGATTATTTACAGTTAAATAATCAAAGCCGATACCCTACATCGTACTCTGGGGATCGTTAAAGATGACAGTGTAGCAGCAGTGTTCTCCTTATAACAACTGAAAATAAATAAACGGCGGTCGCCAACTTGCTTGCCAAACATTCGATCCGCAACTATGGGAAATATAATCAATGGATATTAATAGGCTGTGATGATGTAGTGATTATAATTTATTTTATTCAAGTAATGTAACCATTACCAGTTTACTGCTGTACATAGGTCTCCAAATAAGTCTGAAAAAGATGGAGCCAGTCATGGTAACGGCATACAAAAGTGTAAAACAAGCACAAACCTCATCGTACATTCATTAAAAAGGTTATGGAACAGGCAGCCGGCCGTCGTGCTACTGTACAGTAATTTATTTACATTATATTAACTACAATTTATATTAATGTTGACAGAGGAGTGTTAATTATATATCCCATAACTGAAGAAGGTTCAATTAACGTTGAAAGGACCTTTCATCAATCACTTGCTGTTAGGACTTTCTAACAAATTACAGAATGACTATTTTGTTTAGAATAATATATGTTTGGGTTCTAAATTTTCACTTTCTGACACTGGAGATATTGGGAATTAAGCGTTGTTACTCGTATATTGGTTGATTAAACATTTACGAATGTTATGTATTTGGCTAATGCGCTGGTTCAAATCCCAACTAGAAACAATATTTGTACAAAAACATATAAATTATTAGATGTTGGTTTTTGGGTGTGATTACGTTGTGTCTCTGTTCGTATAGTTCGAAAATCTTGACAGTATTCGTAAGTATCGCCGTGGACAAAATCAGTTAGGAGAACGTCATTGTTTGAATCATTCTCTATCACTAAGATCTTTATTTTTCAATTTTTATATTATTTATCTATTTTTTGAGAAATATATAATATCATATTCATAACATATTTAAAGAAAAATACCAAATATTAGGATATTTTATATTTAATAATTTGTAATATAAAATCTTTCCAAATTTTTCATTATGAACTAGTAGATTAAGGTTAATTGAAATACTTAAATTTTTTTTATAGGATAAGGGTGACAAACGAGCACACAGTCCACCTGATGGTAAGTGGTTGCTGCGGCCCATAGACATCTACATTTATCCTCTATTACAAATCAAAATGTAGATGCGTTGTCACCCGTGAGGACTAAGATGGAATGCCTCATATCCAGTAAAAAGGGCCTCCGGCCACCTGCACTCACCAAGCGAAACGCAGAGGTATACCTCTACTTCACGCTGGTATTCTGTGAGGTCGTGGTACCACCCCGGTTCGAGCCGGCCCATCCGTGCGACAGCAAAAGATGCCGCGTGGCTCTACCACTGTTAAGGTTATCTGTAACGATACTGTAATGGTAGAACGACATTTTATTTTTAAATGTTGTTTGGAATACTTTTAATATGTAATTTTAAAAATAAAACTTAAATAAAACTATACTCAATAACGGTTTTCAAACTATTATCGAAGTCTCAGGCTCATTATTAAATGTAACTTTTTCTTATTAGTATGTAAATCTTATTTTAGTATCGCCTTTACTTATGATTAAAAATTAAATACTTTATTGCATGCCTTAAGCGCAAAGCGCGCAGGTATGTTCTGCTAGGGCCTAAAAGTTAAGATTCCAACGTTTTGTCGCATAAAATCGTATCTAGCAATCATTTCTTCATCAAATAAATAAAATTAAAGTGTCTGTTAGTAATGTCAAAATTACAGTTTTTTACTATATGCATATGAAAGTAAATACGGTACTTACAACTAAAATACAATTTTAAAAATTTTTGACTGTCTGTCTGTTTGTTCCGGCTAATCTCCGAAACGGATGGACCGATTTTGACGGGGCTTTCACTGGCAGATAGCTGATTTTATAAGGAGTGACTTAGGCTACTTTTATTTTAGAAAAAGAATTAGGGTTCCGCGCAAAATCATAAAAACTCTAACACGCGAATGAAGTCGCGGGGGAACAGCTAGTATTATATATATATAATATATGTGCTTTTTATATATTTCATATATATATATGAAATAAAAAGCACAAAAAAAAGAAAACAAATGTCGCTTATGGTGTGTATTTATCAAGTCCGCATGGCGGCGTAAACACGATAACTTTTGAAAATATCCATTGTTGAACTCAATCTATTTTTAAAACTCTTCGTCTTTCACGTGGAAAGCCATAGAATATAATTGGCAGTTTAATTTTGTTTTGTTTGGTTAGCCTTGTATTAATTTATTTTACTAAATAGGCAGCTACTCCAGCCTCAAATGTCCTCACGAGTGCTCGTTTGTTACAGCGGCTCGTGCTGAAAAATAGCGATCGCCGTAGAAATACAAAATATTCCAAAAACCAAATTTGATACATACTTAAACAAGGTTTTTTTTTTCTTTAAAAAACGTTACCAACACCAACCAACAAACGTTAAGGTAAGACATTATTATTTTTATAATTACAAATTTTTATAACAATAATTTGTATCGCTAAAAGCACGCAGGATTTATGTATAAATAAATATACTTATTAGTCTTGAACTTTACAGACCTGAAGGTGTGTCGGTATCTGCTACTGGAACTCCTCGACGAGGAAAACTAGATGTGCCGAGTTTGGCCTCGTTTTGTTAGTTATGATGAAACCTTACCTCATCAAACGATATCACACTCAACCTGATGGCTACTGCACCTAATGAACATCTGTAATGTTGCAGCCTATTTACGTCCCACGGCTGGACACAGGCCTTCTCTCATTTTTTAAAGGGTTTTAGGGCAAGGCAATGTCGGCGGGGATCGAACCCGGGTTGCTCGCGTACTGTGAAACTTACAGCGAGCGCTAACCATCGCATAATAAGGTGATCGCCACCATGCTGTTTCTATGATAAATCATTAAAAATTGTATAAACGAAATTATTGTTAAGTGAAATATGTTTGAAAAAAAAGTCCCGCTGTGTTTCTTGCTGGTTCTTCCCAGGACAGAGCTATTTTCCGAACCAGTGGTAAATAAAAAAATGACTTTCAATAAGAATTATGTAATAATCAATATTGAATAAAAAAATATTCTATTCTATTCTATTCTATTCATTTCAGCTACCACGGCTCATGAACATCTGTAGTCAACTTTAAACAAAGAAGGTTACATATGTTTAGTCACTTCTGAAGACTAAGGTGGAATGCCTTACTGCCTGTTATTATAAAGGCTCTCTATACCCTTCAAATGGGAACCTTCAGACAATATTATTTATTTTAAGTATATGCGGGTAAATACTCTATTTGAGAAAAAATCTACGGGCAATTAAAGAAGAACCTTGAAGAGAAATATTGTATCTTTATTAAATATTTACTGAATTTGTGTTCGTATAGAGCACCAATTTTTCAATCTTGAAATAACAGACAGACAGCGTTTTTATAAATATCGATATTCAAAAAGCAATCGAATTTTTCAATCGTTTTATAAATACTTATAGTGGGCTTGTGGTTATATTTGAGATATTTTTGAATAATATCTTTTCCGTTCTGTTCTTTTTATGGGATTAGGAATACAGAGTACATAATGCGCCGATAAGTTCTGGTCTAAATTATACAGAGAGCGTGTATATTACAGGCTATGAGGCATTCCACCTTAGTCCTCCAACATGTTAATTTATCTATAGCCATCTTCATTAAAATTGGTTTCACTTACTTTCAAGTTGACTATGATCGTTTGTCTCTTCAGTTTTATAAAAAATATACTTTTCGGCAATTAATTTTTGTCATTTTGTCTATAAACAATTCAATCAAATTATCTTTAGTGATAGTAACTACGTTTTATTACTTAATTTTTGCTAATTCCGTCGATGTAAAGGCGAGACAATAGGGATAGGTATGATATATACATAATATGTTAATTTGGTATGTACTAAATCAACATTATTTTTCAAACACATCCCACAAGATCTCTGGTCAAAAAGGTTTAGTTGATTATTAAGTGGTAAGTAAGTCGTAATTTATATTTGCAGATTGGTTGGCTAGAACGCCTGAGTGATGTTACAAGGTTCTTAAGGAGAGATCAGTCGTGAGTATTTCCGCCTCTCGAACAGAGACAAAGGATACTCGTAAACTACATATAACACAGTAAATTAAGTTTAAGTGAAGGAATATTTGAACCTTATTTCACTCGTACGTAAGTGAGAAAATGACATTTTCTTTTTTTAACTGCGTGTAAAATATGTTGTTTTAGTTGAGTCGTGTGCTTTACATTTCCAAACTTATATTAAAATGGTAATATTTTTACAGCAATCGGACTATTTAAAACTATACGTGACCTGAAGTCGGTCTGAAACTGATACTATAAACATATTATATGTATATATATATACTGGCTGGTCAGGCAGACGTGGTACTGCCTTTTTCGACGACCCTTCATATAAAAAATCCTTAAATTCGTAATAAAATTATATTGAGTGTCACTGATCAAGATAAAACTACTCTATACCTCAAGTTGGACCAAACTGCACAGAGTGTGCAAATTTCATTGAAATCAGTTCAGTAGTTTAGGAGTTCATCGCGGACAAACAATGTGACACGTGATTCTTATATATAAAGATATATATAAAAACTAGCATCGCCTGATTAAAATAGGCTGATTAAAATATTATTTATGTATATACCAAGGTATACTATTCTTGGAAACATTGTGGGTTTCATTCATTAATTGCAGCCTATTAAAAATCTTTTGCTGAACTCATGTCTCCCCGTAGATTTCCTTTGAGGATATTCGCCATAGTCGGCAGGCGATCGGCAACCACAGTCTTTTATTTATTTAAGTTCTAATCAATAAGAATACTGCTCATTTTCTGTTTCAGTCACCCTCTGACGCTTCTTACGACACTCACGGTATGTATACCTATGGGGCAGTGATTACTCGCGCCTATAAGCGGCGGTGTAAGAGAATAAATTGAATAACGAGGTTGTAGTCTTTAAATTGTGAAGTAATATATTAAAACTTAAATAATGTGACGACCTGATAATGAGTAAAAATATCTTCACATTCAACCTAAGAACAAAATAATGTGTATAGTTCAATTACTAATGGGGCGTTGAAGATGGAGGCCGTAAGCAAGAAATCGCTGCGGCAAAAGCTTTGTAGACGGTTCCCATTATAATTATGAATATTCCATTGTAAAAAGATGCAACGTAATGCAATCGACTCAAAGAGTATAGTAACAATGCTAAAGCAGATGCGTGATTCTGCATGAGGGCAGACGTCGTTGACGGTGGTCTCATAAAGTCATTGCAAAATTGTGTTGAAAGGTGGTAACTGGTTAACTGCCAATTTGTTTCATGAAGTTTTCCGCAACAAAACTATTTTTGTGAAGTGTGCACAGGTACTATGCTTAGTTTTGTTGAAGCCACGTAGGTTTATTTAGTAGTTTTATATGCTTTTGTAAACGCTTCTCTCCTTCTGAATCAAGCCGCAGAAGTCCACAGCTGGACATGGGTGTTTTAATTGTTTAACATTTTAATCTTTTGTAGGTGATGTTTGGAGAGCGTATTGACGATGGCAGAACAGACGTCTTGCACATTTCGCTCACTTACTGCAAGACAGTCATAACAACAAAAATCGTCATTTTACAGGAGATAAGTATTATTTTAACAATAAAACGGTATCAATTTATTAACTTTATTAGATTGCTTGTATTTAAAAATGAACTTTAAAACCAAATAATAAATGTATGTTTTAAACGTACTGTGTTCACATGATAAATAAAAAAGCTATGCTCACTTGTGTCATTGTTTCACGGCTTCATTCTTTGCGATTTATTGTATTATCACCTCCATGTACTAGACTTACATAGATTTTAAAAATATTTTTTGTATGGTATCCCTACTGATTATGGCAACACTACCCTTGCCTAGCTCGGGTTGCGTATTCCCATTAGGGATGGACAAGTGAAAAATATATATCGATATATATATTCCCAAAACATTCAATATTCGGAAAAAAATATACACATGAAGAAAATAGTATATTTTTATTAGAAAGTAATTTAATTAAACCAATATTCATCTGAAATTGACATTAGCATCACTCTCTGTTTGACGTGCTCTTCTGTCAAGCGGCTTCTGTAGTCCCAGTTATCCAGGTTTCACTGTATATTGTCTTTGTTATCTGATTTTAATATAAACAATATGATCGATGTATTAAAAATTGAATAAAATATTGTAATATTCATGGTTATATTTACTCTTTTTCTTCTTTGTCACACTATCCTATAAAAAAACTCTTTTTGTTTCTATACTAATTAATTTTCTTTCCATTGTGTTTGATAAATGTGCCAAATACGGCATTATTAACTCTATCAAATTACGTTATTTTCTTTATATATAGGAAATTAAATTCATGACGATAGACTACAACGATTCAAGAAAGGATCTTATAGGTTAACTAATCCAAAGTATAATTTGACATGGGATCCAACCATAGTTAGAAATTATTTAACTAAACAGTAACTTAAATCTGAGTTCGCTTTGGAGACTCTTTCCAAAAAGATTAGAATTTTCGTGTTTAGCGCTAATAAATTTAACTTTAGCGCTAATAAATTTATCAAATATTGTTATAAATTCTCCAAGCTTCACAGCTATAACTATACCTGATTTAATCAAAACATCTAAACCTAACTCTTTCCAACTGGTGTTGAGGTTATTTTATTTTAATTTTCGCCCTGAAATATGTCCCACAAATTGCTTGGAAACCTACATAAAAAAAACTCAATCACTTCGTAGTAATGAAAACCTATCTATTTATTAGTTTTAAACGACGACATTCGAAGATAACTGCTCAGGCTCTCGGCCGCTGGATAAAAGTAACACTTTACAACAGTAGCATAGACATTTCCATATTTAGTACACATACCACTCGTCATGCATACACATCGGCAGCCAATAAACACGGAGTCAATATTGACGTTATTAGAAAAATGACTGTGCTTGGTCAGATTCCTCTTCTGTCTTTGAAAAGTTTAATAATTAAAAAAAAACAATAGCAGATTCTAATTTGTTGTTTGCACAACAACACTTTCTGCCGATTGTAACCTGTAATTGAAATAAAATTGTATTATTGATTATGATTTCGAATATAGTAATTAAATAATATAACTTAGTAATACGTAAATGTATATTAAATAAATGTGTGATAACTTACCTGGTTATATTATTTTACACTTTATCCTCTAAATATCCTACAATACATTACCAATAAATCGCAAAAAATGAAGCCGTGAAACATAATTGAATATCAAACGATTTTACCAAGTGAAGTTTACATAATTGTCATCGAACTTCACTTGGTAAGTTCGTTTGATATTCAATTATTACAGAAAAAGTTGCATTGTTACAATATTTTACCATTGATATCACTTTTTTTTCAGAAAAAAAAAACGAATAACATAATTATGATTTATATTAAATTAGGACCGTGTTTTGACTTATCAAAAATATCGAAACAATATAATGAAATAAAGCGTCTCCCACACACAAGCGGCTTGCGGTGGCGGCTAACCGCGGGCCGCGGCTGCAGCCGCTGTAACAACACACCACCGCGGCCCAAGTGGCGGCCTGAAGCGCCATTCGCTGTGGTGTCTGTGCTACGATCGGACGTACGAACATGACAAACCGTGACGAAGTCTTTATTATATTCAGCAATATTATTTTGTTTTAATACTAATGCTTTTGTGATCACGATGCGAATTATCATAAAGTACTAGATAATTTTGCACTGTTTCTATTAAAATCTCTGAATTTAGCACTATTTTTCACGCGGTACACGCGGCCTGTTGTAAAAATTTACAACTGACCGCGCTGCAGCCACCGACTGACCGCGTAGTCGCTAACACACACGCATTCGCAAATGGGGCGGAGCATGCGGCCGCGGCCAGCCGCTCACTCACTTACATTGCAAGCGAATACAACCGGCCGCCACCGCGGCCGCCACCGCAAGCCGCTTCTGTGTGGGAGACGCTTAAAAGATTATTGGGACCTTAAATTTTATTTCTATCGTGATTATATTATAGTAATGGCAACTTTTCAGTGCTGAGTCGTCAAAAGGTTCCTTTAAGTAAATCTTTCCGCTCCTTATAAATTAAATTTAATAATCTATGCCTACATAAAGGTGTCATAAAAAATATAAAATCAAAACTTTAATTAATCAGGTGCAAGAATTGACATGTAATTCAAGTAATAGGTAATTCAAGTAGAAGATAATCAAAGATAGATTATTTTTTTAAATTATTAAAACAATATTATTGTTAAAATAAGTAGGTAAGTACTTAAATCCTGAATTTCGTATAAATTATCAAATCATAAGTTACTTCAGTATTTTAATCAAGTAAGTTTTTACCAATTAGTCTTCCGTTTCATAACATTACGAGTACTGTCTTAGACAGATAAATAACGACGTATTGCCATTCAAATCTAAAAATAGTGTTTTATATTAACTGTAGCCGAATGCATAGAATTAGATTCTTTTTCCCTCCTTTCGCAGTATGGAACACGTGTCTTTGTTGATTAACTGACATAGAACGATATTGAAGTGAAAATTATGACGCCTAGCAATAACGAGCAATTACGACACTTGTCGCCATCTAGCGGCCTAATGTGAAAATATGTTTTTGTTCTTATTGCAGCAAAAATATACCGTTAAAGTTTTTTTTTTAATTAGTAAAGGTCATAATTTTGAGAAATTATGACTTACTTTTAAAGATATTATCACGGTCTTTTGCAATAAGTGAGCGATTTGACGCTGCTGTACGACGTGGTAACCGTATACAGCAAATTATCGAAAGCCATAAGATTTTTCTGCTACTTTATATTACCATTGTTACCTTTTACAAGTCTTACAATACCTATGAGACAAAATGGGGTGAAGAATTTCCTACACCGCCACCACATAACTATATATAAAAAAAAACTTATAGAAGACGGAGCAAACGAGCATGCGGCTCACCTGATGGTAAGTACCTACTTCCACTGCCCCTGAACAATTGCAACAGCATGGGCATTTGGAAATGCGTTCCCGTCCTTATAAAGAAGAGTATGCTCGTTTTTTAAAGTTCCTAAAGTTTCATCGGTCCGGAAAAATCGCTGCTGGTAATCGATTCCACAAGCAAGTTGTGCGAGGAAGAAAACTTATGGTAAATCGCACAGTAGTGGACCGCCAATCATCCAGATAGTATCGCGAGTTTTGTTGCGATGTGCGATGGTGAAATTGTTCAATGTTAAATTATTACTAAATTAACACAATTAAATGTTTGGTAGTAAAAGTTTTCTGTGTTTTCAATTATTTGTGAACACATAACTTTGCAAACAGACATAATTTGGTAGGGCAAAGGGGGACCCTTGTTCGTAATTAGACTTTATTAAACTTCTCGCCTGGTTGGTTTGTAAACCAATTATTGTGGAAATCGCTAACGGCGGGAATAAAAGAGCAAAGGCATGCCAGTTTTAGTAGGTATAATTATAAATGTCTGCTTTGTGTACAAACTTTTCTACCTTTAATTTGTAAATATTGTATAAGTATTTGTTTTATATTCGGTTGTTATCTAAGATTAGTTAATCATTGATATTGATTTATCTCACTTGTTTCTTTTTATGTTCGAATTAAATTGGAGAAATTAAAAATTCTAACTTTTACCCGCCTGCTCCAAGTATTGCACGTATGTTTGCTTGGAAATATATTATGCATAATATGTATTATGTATGCATATATTCTATTTTCGTTTCTTGTGTAACATCCTGTAGCCTAAAGGGCTTGACGGATTTCAAAATGCGAGATGACGTTAGATTCATATTCACTTTCCTGTTGATATTTTATCATAATATTATATACGTAGGTACTAAATAAATAAATACGATCGATTTCTTGAAGGATTTTCTTTTTATTTACACGACTACGGAGTGTAATGTGTTTATAAAATTAAACGTTAGAAAGGCGCATAAAGTTCACCTAATGGTGAGTCAACACTTTTTGTAAAACTCATAATATAAAAGCTCGAATGCGTTATAAAATAAGTAATTCAAGTATTAATGTCTTCAATATATTAAATTATTATGAAAATATTAAATTATAGCTTAATAAACTAAAACACATAATGTTTTGGCAGCTGCTATTTCATGTTGGTATTTTGTAAGATCGTGCCCTTTCCTTGTTCGAGTTGACATGTTCCTATTACAGCCATTATGCAGCTGCAAAATGCTCTAGGCAATACCTACACACATCGCTAAATATGTAATTTTACAAGTTTAAAATATAATCGATCAGTTCATTCAGGTTCTTACTATATATTCCTTCCTTAATAATAAATTGCTTTTTTTGATAGATGTAAGGGCCAAACAACAAACGAGTGCAAGTCTGCCTAATGGTAAGTGTATAATAGGAATCATAGACGTAGGTGTGACCTATTATGAATTAGAAATCATGAATTGCGCAATGCAGATGCATTCTCACCCCCAGGGGATTAAGATGGAATGCCTCGTTAGTAGTTAAAACGGTCTCCGGTTATCTACAATCACCGTGTGCTTATTTCGTTTATATTATTATATAGCAGTTTTATGCTGCTGTTTAACGCTGTTATTCTCTTAGGGCGTAGTGTTCGATCGGACGATTCGGTCGAACCGACCCCTTTGATGTTCACTTCACTCCTGTTGCAACCATAATACGTAGTGCGGCTCTACCATGTTGTAGTCACACCTTACGTTAGTTACCACGAATAAAAGCTTATAGCGTACAATATACAGCAAAATAAAGAAGGCATTAAAGTAGAACCTTTTTATTAATTCCGTGACTACAGATAGAGCTAAATAGATAAACGTTAGCATTACCTAAGTATCGAAGTATGAAGTTTTTATCTAAGTAAGCCATATGGGCTGTAATGCTTCTCGATTGTACGAGTATGTATGTATGTAAATAAATGTAAGTACTTATATCTATTTCTTTTCAACTTTCAATAGAATCTGACGATCTGGTACACATGCATAAAGTAGATAATGCAGGTGTACTCAGGACCGTTTTTTGCGACATTCCTTGGGGGGGGGGGGTCTATGTTCAGCAGTGAACTTGTGAAGGACTGTAATGTTGATGATGATGATGATGATATCTATTTCTTTGGCACGCTCTGTATCCTAAACGGCTTGATGGATTTTAATATATTGGATGTCGTTAGATTTGTTTTCGCTGTGAAAGTGACATGAGGTATATATAATATTAGAAATTATCTTTACTTACTTATCTTCACGCACAATCCCTGACGGGGTAGCCAGAGAGAACAGATCGCCAAGTGTCACGATCCTTACAAACCTCTTTCGCTTCTTTCAGATTAATTATCTTCTTCATGCATGCACGTCTAGGTATCCGAGTACTTTTGACCCTACCCTCTTCGAGCAATTTGCTCACATGGTCTTCGAAAGTTAGTCTCGGTCTACCTCGACACCTTTTAATATTAACTTTCGCGCTATATATTTTCTTCACCATTCGGTCTTCACTCATTCGCTCAACGTGCCCAAACCACCGAAGCACGCCCTTATCAATTTTTGTGATAAGGTCATCTTTCAAACCTGCCATATTGCGAATCTCTTCGTTTCGCTTTCGGTCGGCCATGGTAACGCCGCACATTTTACGAAGAGATCGCATCTCCACTGCATTCAACTTACTTTTATGCTTCTTCTGGCATACCCAGGTTTCGCTGCCATATAACAAAGTCGGTACCAACACTGCGTTATGTATTGCAAGGCGTGCACTCTTCGCTACGCCTTGCCTTTTGACTAACGCAGTCAGGGCACCATTGACTTTGTTCCCGGCAGCGACACGCCTGTCCACATCTAAATCACATCTTCCATCCCGGCTAAAAGTACTCCCCAAGTATACAATTTCATTTACCTGTTCTAGACATTCCTGATTTACCCATATTTCACACTTCGTTCTCTCTTCGTCCCTTTCAAATACCAGAACCTTAGTTTTATTAGCATTCAAACGGAGACCTTTAATTTCACATTCCTCTTTCATACACGTGACTAATGCCTGCAGTTCTGCCTCTGATGGTGCAATAAGCACTGCATCATCAGCATACAGCAGACAATTTACTTTAATGTCACCCAATTTCACACCCAAACAACTATCTTTCAGCTTCTGTAAACAGCTGTCGAGATACAGTATGAACAGCCAGGAAGACATGACACAACCCTGCTTTACGCCCGTTTGGACGTTAAACATGGGTGACAGGTCATGTCCTACCCGCACACAGGCTTTACAGTCACAGTAAAGAGACTACACAGCCCTTAGCAATCGACCATCAACACCATACCCCGGCAACAGTTCCCACATTTTCTTCCTTACAACCTTATCAAATGCTTTCTCAAGATCCACAAAAGCACAGAAAATCTTCTGGTTAGCAGCCAGAAGCTTTTCGTGATCATGCGGAGAGAAAACATTTGATCCGTGCATCCTCTTCCAGGTCTAAATCCGCATTGTGCCTCCCATAGAAATCTTTCCGATTTCTCTTGCATCCTACGTGTCAAAACCTTCGAGTAAACTTTACTTGCTAAACTGGTCAAGCTGATCGCCCGATAGCACCCGCAGTCAAAATGTGAACCTTTACCTTTATATAAAGGCACAATGACTGCGGATCGCCAATCATCCGGGACATCCCCCGTCCGCCAGCACAAATTGCACAGCAGATGAAAGCTGTCGCAGACGCGAGGCCCACCATACTTGACCATTTCAGCAGTAACTCTGTCTAGTCCCGCAGCCTTACCACATTTCAAACTTCGAATCGCACGTTCAATCTCTTTTATACTGATGACCTCAGTGTCATCGAGGTCCGGGTCTGGCGTACCAGTCACGGCGTCATCCCCGGATCCCTCACTAAGATCATCACACGCATACATTTCTCTATAAAATTCGCTCCATCGCTGCATGACGTCCGATTTTTCTGAGAGGACGTCATTAGTTCTCGAAAGCACTTTGTTCATTCTTAAGGCCGTCGCACCACTTCGGGTCCTTCCAACCTCTTTCCAGAAGAGTTTGGAGTTCTCCTTAAAGTTGTGCGACAACCTTTCGTCCGCTTCCATTCTACACCTTTCACGCACTTCCTCAATCAGTGCTTTCGTGTGAACTTTCTGCAGCCTATATCTTTCTTTCATCTTCTCTCTCATATCCTTATCATTACTAGAGGCCAAGTAGTCTAACCAAGCTTTCTTCTTCTTCTTTACAGCTTCTTTCACTTCATCATTCCACCATGCATCTCTTCTTTTACTACTGCCTCTTTTTATTGTTCCACACACTTCTTCCGCTGCACTTACCATTCCACCCCTTAGAAATTATCTCTTTTTAGTTTACGAAGTCTGTTTTTTTTAATTACCAGTTAAACTTGGGCTAGTTACCAAAACGCTTCGAAAACAAGTGAATTTTCAATAGCTTTGTAAATAGTAATAAAAAGAGCGAACGATCCCTTATGATATGCAGAAAATTTTATAAACGATCACTTTCTATGATAAGTGCTCTAACTTCGGTGTCAATCAATTAACCTTTAAAAGACTATTTCCTATACCAGTGATTACGGGAAATTTACTAATGGAGTTTCCGCAAGAATCCGATGTTGCCTAGCGAATGTTGGCGGACGTCATATGTTCTCGCGATTTTGGTTATTTCATGAACATATGAGTTATCCCACGACGGTTCCATTCCGTCTGCTGAGCACGAAGTAAGTAAAAATTTTAAACTACAACAATCAACTTTATTTGTAATTATTTTTTTACGTGGTAGGGTCATGCTGCAGCTATAGCTTTATTAGCACGAATAGGTCGATTCAACCGGGGAAGGATTACGCGCCTACAGAATACCAGCGTGAAAAAGCAGCTAATTGCTTCTGTTTTTCTTATAGTTAGTGTCGGAGGCTCCTTTTACTGGAAGCTAAATATTCCATCTTAGTTCTCAGAGGTGATAACGCATTCTGATTATTAATGGAGTAGAGATGTACATGTTTATGGGCCACAGCATCCACTGACTATCAGGTGGACTGTGTGGTCGTTTTTCATCCTTATAAAGTATATAAAAAAAACTAGATGGGACTGAACTTGGGTTGTTGGCATAGTCTAAAACTTAAAACGAGTGATTATTTTCTAAACTATGACTGCTCTGTGTTATATCAATATATGATGAATTATTATTTACATGGAAAAAACGCATTGAGTTATATCTACTACGTACTAGAGAAGCCATTCCAAACAAAAAATGTGCACTACTCTATATCTTCGCGCATGCGCGGGAGATAGTAAAGTTGCGCATGCGCGGGAGATAGTAAAGTTGCGCATGCGCAGTTGCATTGATTTTAATTTAAATTTTAATTTGAAATCTCGTATTATTAGCGCCGCGCCACGCTGCATGTATATTGAAACAATAGACTAACTAGTAGATTGAAACCACGCTAAATGACACACTGTAGGGATTGCAGTAGAGTTCAGCTGAACATAGTGTATGTTCGGAATGCGAAATCTATTACGTAGTACTTATATATCGATGGAAGAAACGCAACATAACTGTTAAGTGTATTGACAGGCTATAAATTACAGATGAGTTGAACGAATGCCAGTAATATATACTTTGACATCTTATAAATGTATGAAATTTGCTGCATTTAGTAAAACTTATAATTTAATATTTTCAACATATGCAATTTTAATTTAATTCATTTAGGGACACATTATATTAAGGGATTTAATTTGTGTATCATGAACTTTACATCCAGAGTTTAGACAGTATTAATTATTTTATAATATAAAATAACTTACTCGCTAAAGTTCTAAATGCTTTTTGCTTTATTAAAACAATAATTTATCAGTCTGAAAGTTTTCAAAAAAGTGGATCTCAATCTAAATGCGTATACTTTTTATGTACTTTCAGGCATAACTTCTTTGTTTATTAATCGATTTAAACTATTATTTTTTTAAGTAAATAGGTTATAATTCAGGAACGGACCATTATGAATTTGAAATAAAATCACTTCTAAGGGTGTAAAAATGGGGGATGAACGTTTTTATGTTAACATTTTGAATACATTATCGTTAAAAAAAGGATAAAAAATTAATCTTTAAAAAAAATTAAAAACCGTCTTCGAAGATCTAGAAATAATTTGATAGTTCTACATTCTGCAAACAAGTTTTTATTTTTCGTTACACTATAAATTAGCACCGTCTTCAGAAGCTATCTTGTGCACATTATTTTATTCTTTAAGTTGTTCTGTTAATTTTCTTAGTAATACTAAATAAAAGTTTGTATGTTTGGATGTTTGTCACCCAATCACTAAGAGAAATTAAATTAGTCAAAAGATTAGATTATGCCAAAGAATAGCACAAAATATGATATCTTTTTTTGCCCAATGATGGGCTTAAAGTACTGTTATTACCTAACGTCTAAAGTTATCAATAATTTAAATCTAAAAACGAACTTTCGTTGATTCTCGGTAGTCCCTTCATGTCTTCTTACTTGGTGGTACATAAATATAATTTAAACATTTATACGTGAAGGGAAAACTTAAAAACACTTTTTGAAAATATTGCGCGCAAGTAAGGAGTGTGAGATTTGGCATAATTAAAGTTTGTATGGAGAAGAAGTGCAGAAAACTAAATTTTATTTATAACTAGCTGGTGCCCGGAGCATTATCGATACAGAAGAAATAATTGTGGAAATATTGTTTCAAATTTTGAAGGGTTATATTGTATAATTAAGAATAATATACTAAATAAAAGAAAGACAGGTGAATGATAATAAATGAGAAATATCGTTTTAAATTTGGCAGAGTTATATTATTTTATTAGGAATGATAATACATTCATTGAAGGTGAGTGATGTATAACTTTCAAATAAATGTTTTGGTACAACACGCGTGCCACCTATAGTAACTTAGGTGTAATATGCTTAGGTGTAACCGCCTCACAAGTGCAAGTAATAAGTTGACAAAGTTTTAACGCAATCTAATCTGTACAAAAATACGAACAAACAAAAATTAACTTTTATATAATACTAGCTGACCAGGCAGACGTTGTTCAGTCCTTTTAGACGACCCTTCATATAAAAATGATTAAATTCATAATAAAAAAATATTGAGTGTCACTTATCGGGACAAAAACTATCCTATCTCTCAAGTTGGACCAAACTGCACAGAGTGTGCAAAATTTCATTGAAATCAGTTTAATAGTTTAGGAGTTCATCGCGGACAAACAATGTAACACGTAATTTTTATATATAAAGATTAAGATAAAGATATGAGTTAAAACACGTAATGGTTGCATGGACAAAATAAGTTTTTTTACTGCTAAAGTCTCAGAGTAAGTGCTATGTATGATATTACTCTAAGGCTAATGTATAACACTTAATAATCTGTGGTTAAAAAGAAGCACAGAGTAGAGATTGTCGCCAAAGCATTTCAAAATTTTGCCTATATAATTAATAATTAATTTTGTGTGATTTCTAATGTTTCTTTTTCGATAGTGTGTGGATTGTACGTCAGGGCAAAAAGCGTTTATTTTAGATTTCGTATATTAGATATTTGTCTTTTATATATTAATGTGTAGTTAATTTTTTTTAATAAATTACGCTCGAATTTCAACCACTAGTTGGTCACCATTATATATTATAAAATATTGTGTTTCTTCATGAACACAATCGAAAGAGAGAGTGAACTCGAAGTGTACAAGGGACAATGGGGTATTAAAGCAGCCGCTAATGAGGAAACATGTGATATTTGGAGATAAAGGATGACAATAAAACGAATGTGTTTGTTAATTATATAATAATAGGACGGGGAAAAAGTTTTTTTTCGTATTTTGTTATAAAATTGAAGAATAATCTCCTTGGTTGTACTATTTTTACCTGGATGGTTTTAAAATCAATACATAAAGGACGACAAATAAAATGTAAAAAAATACTTTCCCGCCATTTTTCAAATGTTTTCAGTCCGCCAAAATGAGTGAATCAAACAAAGAAATTCGATAAATTCTGAAGATTTATTACAAAAAACGGAAAAATGCGACTAAAGCCGCGAAAAAAATGTTTGACTGTAATGAACCAAATCCAGTGTCAGTAAAAGGCTCGACCGGGGATACGCTCTCATAGAATACCAGCGTAAAAGAGCAGCTTAAAACTTTCGTATGGTGAGTGTAGAGAACCTGAGACCCTTTTTAATGGAAAAGAGGCATTCCATCTTAGTCCTCACAGGTGACAACGCATCTGCATTTTGATAAGCAAACGAGGATATATGTAGATGTCTATGGGTCGCAGCAACCACTTACCATCAGGTGGACTATGTGCTCGTTTGTCACTCTATCCTATAAAAAAAGTAGCACAAAGTTGGTTCAAGCGTTTCCAGTCCGTGAATGTTAATGTCAAAGATACAGCTCGCTCAGGTCACCCGCATACGGATAAAGTCGATGCCATTTTTGAAAAAGTGGGGCATGATTTGCATATTAGTAATTACAACATAGTCGAGAAATTGCGGATTGAAATCAAAACAGTTTTGACCCATATGAAAAAGTCTATATGAAAAAGGCTATACAAAAAAGCTCGATATTTGGGTACCACAGGAGCGCACTGAAATAAACCTTATGAATCATGTACTCATTTGCGATTCTCTATTGAAACGTAATGAAACCAAATCATTTTCAGCTCCACAGACTGTAACGAAACTCGTATAAACTGGCAATAAGGTGATGCTGTGTGTATGGTGGGATAGAAAGGGCATCATTTATTATGAGATTTTACCACCGGGCAAAACCATCGATTCGGATTTCTACTGACAACAACTAATGAGACTCAAACAAGAAATTAAGAAAAAACGACCGGAATTGATCAACAGAAAAGGACTGGTGTTTCGTCATGATAACGCCAGACCACACACATTTTTGGCTCCTCAGCAAAAATTGAGAGAGCTTGGTTGGGAAGTGTTAATGCCACCCTCAGATCTTACACCCTCAGATTTTCACTTGTTTCGGTCTCTTCAGAATTCTTTCTCTCTTGATGTTAGCCTTACAATACCTAGGCTAACATCGAGAGAGAAATGTCAAAACTACTTGTCGTATTTTTTGATCAAAAATCCCAAGATTTCTATAGCAACGGGATTATATCAATACCTACAAGATGGCACATATATATATTCTAATTAAATGTAATTAAACTTTGACAAGAAATGTTTTGAATTTGTTTTATCGACCCTATATTAAGATTAGTTTTCTTCACATCCTCCATTTTCGGAGCTCCTTCGAAATTTCACCAATGAATAAAATCAATATTACTACTTGTGCCGGACGGGCGTAACTCTCCGGAGTAAATGTTGTCGAAGATACTCCGCGAGTCGCCCACGTCCTACACCTATAGGTTCCGGAGGATACTTTCACTGCCGTCTCTGTGTATGCTGTGTGCTGCTGGAAAACTGTGGACTGAGGTTCAAAATTAAAATGCACGATTTATAAATTCAAATAGCATGGGAGTGGCTAGCGGTTCGACTGATTAATTAGTCGCGAATTTTTATAATTATTATTTATTGACCACGGTTGTTGAATACGGTTGTTCAACTACGGTTGTTCACTATTGTTTGGTCACTATATATTTTAACATATTTAATTAAAATGTGCGGTAGTATTAAAATATCTATTAGTAGTATCAAAATATCTATTTGTAGTATCAAAATATCTATTGGTAGTATCAAAATATCTATTGGTAGTAGCTGGTTTTCTAACACTACTGACTAGCAGCTATTAATCAACTAAAACTAGTTGGTTTTATCACTTGTGTAACTGCGAATATCAGTTACCACTTTATTCGTCTAGCTAACACTTTTCACTATATGTAACTGCGAATTTTCAGTTACCACTTTTTTCGGCTATGTGTAACTGCGATTTTCAGTTACGACCTTTTTCGGCTAGCTAACACTTTTTCTAATTCACTATCACTGTTCACTATGTTCGGCTACTAGTCACTTCAGCTACTACCGGATACTACTGCTTGTCACTGGTAGTTCTTCCTACTACAACATTACTGGGTTTCGCCCCCATAAGGTAGACTTCGGCTATACTGTATAGTGAGCCGCTTGCCATTTTCCGTTTTGCCTCTTTATTTTAAAACATTTTCACTATGTAATTAGCATAAATTGCAATATTTTCTATATAAGGTTAAATCTTACACTAATATGCTAAACATCATTAAATCGGCATTTTGGTCCTTTATCAGTATATGATAAAGGTTATTCAATATATTTACATTTTAAAATGTTATTAAACGAAATTTTCCAAATTTTCATTACAAATGGGTACATTAATTCTTTAATTTTTCTATAACTACCAAATGCGTTTAATTATACAAATTATTTCTTCACTATCGTAATCTATATACCATATGCTAACTAAATGTCATATTTACAACTCTTTTAGAATACAAAAATATTCTCATTATTTGACACTTTTTTAGCGTTAGTGTTAGCTAGCCGAAAAAGGTCGTAACTGAAAATCGCAGTTACACATAGCCGAAAAAAGTGGTAACTGAAAATTCGCAGTTACATATAGTGAAAAGTGTTAGCTAGACGAATAAAGTGGTAACTGATATTCGCAGTTACACAAGTGATAAAACCAACTAGTTTTAGTTGATTAATAGCTGCTAGTCAGTAGTGTTAGAAAACCAGCTACTACCAATAGATATTTTGATACTACCAATAGATATTTTGATACTACAAATAGATATTTTGATACTACTAATAGATATTTTAATACTACCGCACATTTTAATTAAATATGTTAAAATATATAGTGACCAAACAATAGTGAACAACCGTAGTTGAACAACCGTATTCAACAACCGTGGTCAATAAATAATAATTATAAAATTTCGCGACTAATTAATCAGTCGAACCGCTAGCCACTCCCATGCTATTTGAATTTATAAATCGTGCATTTTAATTTTGAACCTCAGTCCACAGTTTTCCAGCAGCACACAGCATACACAGAGACGGCAGTGAAAGTATCCTCCGGAACCTATAGGTGTAGGACGTGGGCGACTCGCGGAGTATCTTCGACAACATTTACTCCGGAGAGTTACGCCCGTCCGGCACAAGTAGTAATATTGATTTTATTCATTGGTGAAATTTCGAAGGAGCTCCGAAAATGGAGGATGTGAAGAAAACTAATCTTAATATAGGGTCGATAAAACAAATTCAAAACATTTCTTGTCAAAGTTTAATTACATTTAATTAGAATATATATATGTGCCATCTTGTAGGTATTGATATAATCCCGTTGCTATAGAAATCTTGGGATTTTTGATCAAAAAATACGACAAGTAGTTTTGACATTTCTCTCTCGATGTTAGCCTAGGTATTGTAAGGCTAACATCAAGAGAGAAAGAATTCTGAAGAGACCGAAACAAGTGAAAATCTGAGGGTGTAAGATCTGAGGGTGGCATTAACACTTCCCAACCAAGCTCTCTCAATTTTTGCTGAGGAGCCAAAAATGTGTGTGGTCTGGCGTTAGTGTGAGAATATCTCTAGAGCCATGCATTCCTCCAAAACCCAATGTGTTAATGAGAGACTTCAATGCAAAACTAGACACAAGAGAGAATGGTGGGCTGAAAGTAGGGAAATTTGGAATAGGGCAACGGAACCCAAGGGGCCAGCAGCTGCTTGGCAACTTTTTATGATGAACTTTTTCTTCCAGAAGCGGTCAAACAGGAAGTGGACCTGGTACCTAGCCCCGACGGTTCGGCAAAAAATGAGATTGACTTCATTTTGACGACCAGACGACAACTGTTCAGTGATGACTCCGTGATTGCGAGGGTAAAACTGGTAACGATCACCGAATGGTTAGAGGCACACTGAACCTAAACGATTAATTAGAGAGGTCTCGTCTAATGAAATCAACGCTATGTCCCACTCGTGCTCTGTTCCAAAGTCCCAAAACCTTTCAACTCGAGTTACAAAACCGTATTCAGTGCCTAGAAGACTGCAATGAAGTGGACGATATGAATGACAAGCTCGTGGAAACTGACCATGCGGTCGGAGCTAAGTTCTGCAAGGCCCACCGCAGAAGAACACAAAAACTCTCCGATCACAGTCTTAATCTCAGGACTGTTAGACGGGAGATGAAGCTACATTCTTCAACAGATTTGACAGCATACAGGCAACTGAACAAACAGATCTCCAAATGTATGCGGTGGGACTTACGCAACTTCAATACAGCTTGTATTGAAGAAGCGAGCGAACGGAACCAAGGCTTCAAGGTCTTTGCCAGAGATCTGTCTGCCAGAAAGAGCCAACTGTCAAAGCTGAAGACCGAATGTGGCAGCATCGTTTCCGGGGCACCTGAGATTTTGAATAACGATCCAAGAGCGAGTCTTGTCCGACACTATTCCGAAGATATCCCAGATGTCAGTCTGAGCGAGATTAGAATGGCTCTCCAGCACCATAAAAACGGAAAGTCCCCGGGCGAGGTTGGAATTACAGTGGAGCTTTTGAAAGCGGGTGGAAAACCGGTACTTGACGTCAATCAGAAGCTCCTTAAATCCTTCCTCCATGGTGGCACTACTCCGGGGGCGTGAAGCAGAAGTGTGGTGGTCTTGTTCTTCAAGAAAGGCGACAACGCTCTCTTGAAGAACTATATACCGATTTCCCTTCTGAGCCGCGTCTACGTGCTGTTTTCAAGAGTCTTTACGAATCGTCTTGCACGCAGACTTGACTACTTACAGCCTCCCGAACAAGCCGGTTTACAAAAAGGTTTTAGTACCATAGACTATACACATACACTTCGGCAAATTGTACAGAAGATAGAGGAGTATAATCTGCCTGTTTGCCTTGCGTATGTGGACTATGACAAACCCTTTGATTCCGTCGAAATTTGGGTGGTACTGCAGTCCCTTCAGAGGTGCCAAGATGACTGTCGGTATATCGAAGTGCTGAAGTGTTTGTACAGTAGAGCTGTTCAGACGACAACTGTTCAGTGATGACTCCGTGATTGCGAGGGTAAAACTGGTAACGATCACCGAATGGTTAGAGGCACACTGAACCTAAACGATTAATTAGAGAGGTCTCGTCTAATGAAATCAACGCTATGTCCCACTCGTGCTCTGTTCCAAAGTCCCAAAACCTTTCAACTCGAGTTACAAAACCGTATTCAGTGCCTAGAAGACTGCAATGAAGTGGACGATATGAATGACAAGCTCGTGGAAACTGACCATGCGGTCGGAGCTAAGTTCTGCAAGGCCCACCGCAGAAGAACACAAAAACTCTCCGATCACAGTCTTAATCTCAGGACTGTTAGACGGGAGATGAAGCTACATTCTTCAACAGATTTGACAGCATACAGGCAACTGAACAAACAGATCTCCAAATGTATGCGGTGGGACTTACGCAACTTCAATACAGCTTGTATTGAAGAAGCGAGCGAGCGGAACCAAGGCTTCAAGGTCTTTGCCAGAGATCTGTCTGCCAGAAAGAGCCAACTGTCAAAGCTGAAGACCGAATGTGGCAGCATCGTTTCCGGGGCACCTGAGATTTTGAATAACGATCCAAGAGAGAGTCTTGTCCGACACTATTCCGAAGATATCCCAGATGTCAGTCTGAGCGAGATTAGAATGGCTCTCCAGCACCATAAAAACGGAAAGTCCCCGGGCGAGGTTGGAATTACAGTGGAGCTTTTGAAAGCGGGTGGAAAACCGGTACTTGACGTCAATCAGAAGCTCCTTAAATCCTTCCTCCATGGTGGCACTACTCCGGAGGCGTGAAGCAGAAGTGTGGTGGTCTTGTTCTTCAAGAAAGGCGACAACGCTCTCTTGAAGAACTATATACCGATTTCCCTTCTGAGCCGCGTCTACGTGCTGTTTTCAAGAGTCTTTACGAATCGTCTTGCACGCAGACTTGACTACTTACAGCCTCCCGAACAAGCCGGTTTACAAAAAGGCTTTAGTACCATAGACTATACACATACACTTCGGCAAATTGTACAGAAGATAGAGGAGTATAATCTGCCTGTTTGCCTTGCGTATGTGGACTATGACAAACCCTTTGATTCCGTCGAAATTTGGGTGGTACTGCAGTCCTTTCAGAGGTGCCAAGATGACTGTCGGTATATCGAAGTGCTGAAGTGTTTGTACAGTAGAGCTACGATGGCTATCCGAGTACAAAATCAGAGTACAAAACCTATCCAACTGCAGAGAGGTGTAAGACAGGGTGACGTTATATCCTCGAAACCCTTCACCGCTGCATTGTAAGACGTTTTCAAGCTGCTGGACTGCAAAGAATGCGGTATTAACATCAATGGCGAGTACATCACTCACCTTCGATTCGCCGACAATACAATCCTTATGACTGAATCGTTGGAGGACCTAAGCACTATGCCCAATGACCTCACTAGCGTCTCCCAACGGATAGGTCTTAATATGAACATGGACAAAACAAATATCATGTTTTACGACCATGTCACACCTCTGCTGGTAGTTATTGGGAGCACTAAGCTCGAAGTTGTTGACGAGTATGTTTACCTGGGACAAATAGTCCGACTAGGTAAGTCCAACTTCGACCGAGAGGTCAATCGACGGATTCAACTCGGCATCTTCTCATTAGACATACCTCAAAACCTTTAAACGTAATTGTACAACCAGTGCGTGTTACCAGTGATGACTTACGGATCTGAGACGTGGTCATTCACTGCTGGCCGTATGAGGAAGCTCAAGGTCGCTCAGCGAGCTATGGAGAGGGCTATGCTCGGGGTTTCTCTGTGTGATAAACTTAGAAATCAGGATATCCACAGTAGAACCAGAGTGACCGACTTAGCCCAACGGATTAGTAAGCTAAAGTGGCAATGGGTCGGCCATATAGCTCGAAGAACCGACAACCGATGGGGAAGAAAGGCGATCCCCCACGAGATGGAGTGACGACCTGGTAAGACGTGCAGGAAGTCGATGGATGCAGGTGGCTCAAGACTATGCTTTGTGGCATAACTTGGGAGTTATGAAAGACTTACAGCCTTTCATAAGTCCACTGATGCTTTAAATATAAATCCAACCATGTTCAAGAATATTTAGTACCTATTATAAAAAAAATCTTTCTTGTTTCTTTGACAAATTCCCAACTCATTGTGTTTACACTTGACTAGCCCGACAGTAGTATTAAAACTTTGTAAGAACTTATGCTATAAGGAAAGCCTTTTGTATGAAAATTATATATTATCAGGTATAAGAAACGAACATTTTTACAAAAACTAATCATAATTTTATAAATTTGTTATGTACATACAGGATGTAAATTTTCATAAAATATTTTTTGTTCTGATAAAAAATTTACATTCTGATAACAACTTCTTCATCAACATCTCCAAAATGGTCGTCACTCCATCAATTATCGCGCAGTCCTACACTTAGCTTGCTGTTACAAGGCTTCCAAACAAGAAATTTCTTTTTACTTCCGCATAGGTTGTCGTTTCTTCGAGATGTTTGTCCGACTCATTGCCACTTAAGCTTACTAATCCGTTGCGCTATGTCGGTTATTTTGGTTTTAATGACATCATGAGCACTGTACAAAAAGTGAGGAGTCGGTTTTGAAGCAATATAAACAGCCTTTTTAAGTCCACTGCTGGACAAAGGAACCGTTTCCCAGGACGCGAACGCAGTGTCGTCACTATTTCTCTAATAATGGTGTACTCAATTATAAGTTTCCTTTACTGGGTGCAGCGTATTTAAATAGATGGTCCGTCTATTATCAGGGCATAAAATGTATAGATTAGGTTGACATTTGATGGAAATGGTGAAAAATTCAACTCTATACCATATATCTATAAGATGTTTTTTATACGTGGTAGAGATTTGCAGCTATTTATTATGGTTGTAGCAAGAATATAGGAAAAACCATGTTCTTTCAGAGTGCCGGCCTAAAATAACAGCTCAATGCCTGCTATCGTTTGTATGGTGAGTGAAGTGAGCCGAAGACCCTTTTTACTAGGTATTACATCCTACCCTCAAGGGTGACAACGCAAAAGCATTTTGATTTTTAATCGGGAATAGATGTAAATTTCTATGGTCGACAGCATTTAATTATCATCAGGTAAACTATGTACTCGTTTGCCAACCCTTATGCCATATAAAGAAATCTGAGTCTTTATGCTAACTAAATTCTTGATTTATATATCTACTTTTATTGATAAAGGTAAACGTATAACATGGTATCATTATATTGTGCATTAATGAAATTGTAACATTCCTTACCTCGCGTTATCATAATTGCCCAGAGTTACTAATTTGTGCAAATAAAAATGTGCTTACTGAGTACTTGTTTTGAATAGAATCTAATAGAAAATTTAGAAAGCTTGTTCTTTTGTCAGTCAAGTTAACCTGATAATTTCGATCTGTCTGTCTGTCGATTTTGATGCTGTGTCACATCAACGTAACTTCCATACTTTTTGATTTCATTTATACATAGACCTATAAAAATCCACAATATTTGCCATAGTTGCCACGCTTGGCAGATGGATTGGCAACTGGGAGGTCTTGATTATAAAGTTCATAAAATTAGGTGTTTTATTCCGCTCAAGACAATAACTGCTCGGGGCAGGTGTCCACTCCGGCTAATATTTCGTATCTTTCCTACCCGGGGTACAAATTGAAACACTCCTTTGTGCCCCGAACTGGTGTTTGCGTATACTTCAAAGAGGACAACTGTTCTCGACGCCTCGGCAGTCTTGAAGGTTCGGACCTGTCCATCCTTTGAGTACGCGTAGACAGCAACGACAATCCGTGCGTCTACGGGTGCCTCTTTAGGTCCCATAGCGGGTACTGCCGAAACAGACCGACTCATCGACCACGTCCAAATGGCTACAGATTGCTTGCTACAGCAGATTTCATACGCCGAGATCGTGATCCTGAATGATTTTAACGCCCACCACGCCGAATGGTGATGTGATGGTGATGAATCGGTTTAACGTGACCCGAGTCCACGTTGAACCGATCATGTGGGGAGATCTGCCCATGATTTTGACTTGGTATACACAACTGGTTACTTCGCTTCCACGGATTCCAGATGTGGAGGATTATGCACCTTCCTTTTTGTACCTTCTGCTAACCACTCATCCGGACAGATATCAAGTCTCTGTCGATGCCCCTCTTGGCTCTTCGGACTATTGTCTAGTCCGGCGTGTGGTGCTACTCACGCTGAAATCGCGGTTGCTTTCTGCATACTGTCGTGTTTGGCACTACAGGTCGGCCGATTGGGATAGAATGTGGTCTTTTTTTGCATTCTATCTTTGCTTCGCACCGGACGATTCCAAAGTTGTTGCTAATTCTGTCACTGATGTGGTACTTCAGGGTATGGAACTTTTTATTCCTTTCTCTGTGGTGCCCATCGGAGGCAGATCCCAGCCATGGCTTAGTCGCTCTTTCAGTCAATTAAATATGACGATGTAAATAATGCTCTATCGAAACTAGTACTTTTGGTTTTGGTTTAACGCCAACAATTTGCTCTTAAACGGCAATAAGACAAAATGTATTAAATTTACAATACCTAATGTAAAACATTCGAAAACCAATGTGCTCTTAAATGGGGAGGAGTTGAGTCTTGTGGATACCACTGTTTTTCTCGGTATTACTATTGACGCGAAACTTCAATGGGGCCAACATATATCTAAATTAGCAAGCAGACTTAGTTCTGCAGCATATGCTGTAAGAAAGATTAGAAGTCTCACAGATGTTGAGACAGCTAGGTTAGTGTATTTTAGTTACTTTCATAGCGTAATGTCTTATGGAATTTTGCTATGGGGTAATGCGACTGATATTGAAGCTATATTTGTTTTGCAAAAAAGAGCCGTACGGGCGATTTATAATCTAAATTGTAAAGAGTCCCTTAGAGAAAAATTTAAAGAAATAAACATATTAACTTTGGCATCGCAATATATTTATGAAAATGTAATGTATGTACATAAAAACATAAATAGCTTTAATAAGAATAAGGATGTTCATACCTTAAACACTAGGAACAAACATAAGCTTGTAATGCCACTTACAAGACTCCACAGAATTAGTAATTCATTTATGGGGCAATGTATACGCTTTTACAACAGAATCCCAGAACATGTTCAAAGTTTGTCAATAAACAAGTTTAAAAGTTTTATTAAAGAAAAACTGTACAAAAAGGGTTATTATAATATCAAGGAATACATGAATGAAAATAACCCCTGGGAATAAGGTGATCGCCACCATGCTGGTTCTATGAAAATTCATTTAAAATTGTATAAACAAAATTATTGTTAAGTGAAATTATGTTTAAAAAAAAAGTCCCGCTGGGTTTCTTGCTGGTTCTTTCCAGGACAGAGGTATTTTCCGAACCAGTGGTAAATAAAATAATGACTTTCAATAAGTATTATGTAATAATCCATATTGAATAAAAATCATTCTATTCTATTCTATCCTGTAAAATAGCAGGAGTGCTATCGGGCCTGGGTTGACGCATCAACGTCCCGGGATGTAAACACTGGAAACTAGTTCGCCTTCCTTCGGGAAGCCGTGCATTCTGGTCTCTCGACAAGGCTGTCCAAGGAAACTCCTGTCAGCCATCTCATCTATTCTGCATAAGGAAGACGACTCACTGGCCTATGCGGCAAAGGAGAAAACCGATCTCCGAGGCTCTTTCTTTGGGTCCAACTTGACTCTGGATGACGGGGAGAACTCACTGCCGACCATCCCTCAGTGTGATTACTCCAAGCCGGATGTGCAATTCAGACAGTGCTCAGTTCGCAAAGTACTTCTCTTCCTGGACATCCACAAGTCAAGTGGATCTGACGGAATCCCCTCAATTGTGCTGAGTACGTGTGCTCCAGAGTTGGCACCGATACTATCGCGTCTCTTCCGGTACTCTTACTCCCTAGGCATATTCCCAAAATCGTGGAAGAGGAAATCGTTTTTGTTCTAGTGGTAGAGCCATGCTGCAGCTATATTATGGTTGTAGCACGAATGGGTCGGCTCAACCGGGGACGGACCACGCTCTCATAGAAAAACAGCGTAAAATAGCAGCTTAACGCTGCTGAGTTTCGTATGGTGAGTGTAGAGAACCGGAGACCCTTTTTACTGGCAAAGAGGCATTCCATCTTAGTCCTCACGGGTGACAACGTATCTGCATCTTGAGTCTTTATTGAGGATAGATGTAGATGTTTATGGGTCACAGTAACCACTTACCATCAGGTGGACTGTGTGCACGTGTGTCACCCGATCCTATAAAAAAGAAAAAAAAACCCGATCCCTGGAAAAAGTGACCGTTCTGACCTGTCTAACTACAGGCCTATCGTCATCAGCTCTTGAGGTACCTTGAGGATCACCAGCTGATTAGTGGCCGCCAATACGGTTTTGTCGGGGTCGATCAGCTGGTGATCTTCTGGTTTACCTGACTCACAAATGGGCGGAGGCAGTAGAGTCGAAGGAAGAGGTATTGGCCATTAGTTTGGACATAGCAAAGGCCTTCGATCGGGTCTGGCACAAAGAGCTTCTTTCGAAGCTTCCTTCATATGGGTTTCCCGAGAAATTTTGCAATTGGTTCACCAGCATGCTTGTACATCGGAGCATCAAAGTCGTTGTAGATGGTGCATGCTCCGATTATAAGCCTATTAATGCTCTATACACCGTCCGTGCCAATATTTCCCGGGAAAATGTTGCCGAGTACCGGAACAAACTTATGTTTGAATTCGAGTCTTTGCTGAACAAAGTCTCGGATTGGGGGCGACTAAATTCAGTCCAGTTTAATCCTCAGAAGACACAAGCTTATGCGTTTACCGCTAGAAGCCCCGTCAACATATCGAGTGACGTACAGTTTCGTGGTCACTTGGAAGAGAAAGGCAAATTGGCCTCTAAAAAGCTTGGCATGCTCAGCAGAGCGGGACAGTATTTCATGCCGGCACACCGCCTGCAAATTTACAAGGCGCAGGTTCGGCCTCACATGAAATACTGTTCCCATATCTGGGCTGGGGCTCCACAGTGCCAGCCCCTTCTTCTTGAAAGCATTCAGCGCAGAGCGGCTTGAATCGTCAACGACTGATTCCTTTCCGATCATCTCAATTCACTGGCGCTGTGAAGAGATCCTTTCCATCCCTTAGCATTTTCTTTCTCATCTACCACGGAGAGTGCTCTGAGGAATTGTCTGGATTAATCGAAGCTGCCAAATTTCACCAACGCACATCGCGGCGAAATTTCCGATACCATCCACACCATCTGGATGCTTGGCAGTCTACCACTGTACATTTAACTAGGAGTTTTCTTCCGCGTACGAACTCTTTGTGGAATAGTTTACTACCGGCGATTTTTTCGGACCGATACGACTCAGGCACCTTCAAAAACAAAGAGCTTTCTCCTTTTTAAAAGGCCAGCGATGCACTCGCAATTCCCCTGGGTTTGTGGTTGTTCATGGACGACGGAAGTCACTTACCATCTTGTGAGCAGTTTGCTCGTTTGCCACCTTCTCTATTATAAAAACTTATCATTCTATATATATAATTCTTCTGTACGTGTGTTTGTCACTTAACTTCTTCATCCTGTCATTGGACCCGGTAAATGACGCAGTTGTTGAAGTCCGGAAAAGTTAGTTCGTTAGTATTATGTACTAATGATTGGTTAGTAAATTTTATGTACTAGCGATATGTGCTAGTGATTCTCCTATTCCAATCCGTTCTATATGTTATATAAAATTTTGCATGCAGTTTCAAGAGAATAAAATATTGCAAATATGAATATTTAATGTAGCCCCCGTGTGTATATACACAATAATACAAAAGTTTTTCTTTATTAACGAATTTTGATTAGAATTTAAGTTTTAAATACTTTAATCTGAATAAACATTTCAAAGATTTTAAGTTGAGTCCTACTGATATTTACAAATAAGATTAAAGTGTGGCTAAACTGATTTCGTCCCGTATTTGTCTTTGAAGTAAGAATAAAGTTAAATCCTCAAACCCCACTACGAAAAAATCACGGTTTAATTTTTTCAACTTTCTTTTATTTAAACTATTTTGGTGATAGGATTCATTGGGGATAGGTTACCCACCTGGTTCTTTTATTTTTTTTTCTTCTTTGATTCAAGTGTTTTAATTTTTATGAATCATTTTAACGCACTTTGTCCTCTAGAGAAATACACAATAATAAGTAAATTCAGAATATACACAAGATAACAAACATTAATAAGTACTTGTAAGCCACTCAGAAAATTTTGCGTAGTTAAATGAAGTTTTATGGTTAAAGCACTAAAATATTAAAAACCTTTTTAGAAACTCTTCATCTTTAGGCTCATTCTCAGAACATCTTAAGATTTCTATAATGAAACCATTTCACAAAAAAGGAGATGAAAAGAATTTCAAACACTATTGATCAATAACTTTGATCCCCGTAATATCAAAGATATTTGAAAGAACTATGTACGATAGATTAAGTAAATTTATGCAAAGATTTGGTTTCTTAACTGAAGATCAATTCAGTTTTCGCCAAAACAGATCCACAACTTTAGCATACTTCAACATTATTAAAGACATAGCAGAGAGTATCGATAGAAAAACTCCAGTAACTGCTCTCATGCTGGATATGACCAAAGCCTTTGACCTTGTTGACCACAAAATTCTATTAAACAAAATTGACAGTTATGAGATAAGAGGTGCGGCTTACACATGGCTGAGCAGTTAATTGCAAGGCCGAAAACAATGCACAGAAATCACTCGGCTAACGCAAGCACGACAAGACAGCATATTTACGAAAGAACTACATCGTTCACAGTTTAGATCTAATGACCGTGGTATCTCTCAGGGTAGTATTTTAGGACCTTTAATCTTCTTGCTATATATTAATGACTTGTCTAAAATAACCAAGCATAAATGCATCTTGTTCGCAGATGACACAACTTTTATATTTAAAGGCACCAAAAAAGACATAATATATGAAACCGAAATAAATAATTCTATTAATACTATTGTGACATGGCTTCATTCTAATAATCTTTTACTTAATATTGACAAACCAAAAAAATACAAATTTTAAATTACAAAATGGAACCAGTAAATTATAAATATGAATATAAAATATGAAAATTCGAAGGTAGAAAATGTTAAATCAGTTATGTTTTAGGTATAAAAATTGACAAAAATTTAAACTGGAATCTTCACATTGACCAGGTTTGTAAAAAATTAAACCGGTTTATATATGCTTTAAAAATACTGAGAAAAACAATCTCACAAAAAGCAGCACTAGCTGCTTATCACGTTTATGTGTCTTCAGTATTATTAACAGTGGTAGAGCCACACGGCAGCTTTTGCTGTGCGACACGGCCAGCTCCAACCGGAGTGGTAACACGACCTCACAGAAAACCAGCTTGAAGTAGAGGTTTACCTCTGCGTTTCGCTTGGTGAATGCAGGTGGCCGGAGGCCCTTTTTACTGGAAATGAGGCATTACATCTTAGTCCTCACGGGTGACAACGCATCTACATTTTGATTTGTAATAGATGTAGATGTTTATGAGCCGCAGCAGCCACTTACCATCAGGTGGACTGTGTGCTCGTTTGTCACCCTTACCCTATAAAAAAATTATTATATGGTCTGCCTTTGTGGGGGAATTCTGTTGATGTGATTAGAGCGTTTAAATTACAAAAGAAATGTGTGCGAGCTGTATATGGTGTGTGGTTTCTTGATAGCTGCAAGCCATTGTTCAAAAAGATACGCGTATTGCCTTTGCCATGCATGTATATTCGAAAAATATGTATTTTTGTAAAGCGACACCCGAATTATTTATAAAACCCACGCTGAATCTTTCGAAAGGCAAACAAGGCATAAAATAGATTATTTCATCCCAAATGCAGTTCTAGATTTTATGCAAACAGCGCTCCTTTGATGGCTATTAAAATATATAATAAATTACCAAATAACTTAAAAGAAATGCCTTTTTTAGGAATATTTTAATTGATTGCAATATTATTAAATATATTATTTAATTTATTTGTTTTGGCATTATGTACAATTAAATTTGATTATTTTAAAATATATTTGCACACCGGTACAACTCCCGGTAGAATATTATTGAGACTTACTCTTATACTAAATACCTGTATAACCTAAACATTTTATTCTGCAAATAAATACTTTGACTTTGACATCATCTATACAAAGTTTCATGCGTCTGTATCAATTATCGAACTACTTTTTTCAGTCTATCTCTGACAGCAAACACAACCTGCTTTTATAGTCTACTCGAACGCAGCTAGTGCGCTTTTCCAACGATGGAAACTGTATACTGCCGAGACGAGGTTTCCCTAAATTTGGTTATCATTTACCACTCTACGCGAAATTACTCACTCGATAGTATTCGCATAAAATTTCTTATGCATCTCGATTCAACCTGGAACATTAAACGTAAACTTGTGAAACTTCTTTCTTTAACGCGGGTTTTAGAACACATTGCTGATGTGAAGAATCGACGCTCCGGGAAGTCTGAACACGTACAGGACCATCCTCGTCACTATGTTAAATTTGATAGACCACAAATCCTCGCTAAAGAACACCGATTCCTTCGAAATCAATAAACATCCTAATTTCAACAGAGAAGATGGCTGGGTGCTACCATCTGCTAGGAATTCCATAGTCAATAAAATTAAATCTCAACCCAAGCATACAACTGCAAGACTTCAAGATACTGTAAGTTCATACTGCGTAGATCGGAACAAAAATTAATAATTTTTAATCTGGAGGTAGCCATGGTTAACTATGATATTGGTGATGCACCTCAGTCCCCCCGGGGGGACTGAGGTGCATGACCAATATCACAATAAGTACTCGAAACGTCGGGAATATAAAATAAGTTAATATACGCGATAAAATCCGTAAAAGTAGTTATATTTAAGTGATTAAAATGTGGGTGTCTTCAAGGTAAGAGTGCATAGGCTTTTGTAAAGTTAGTGCGTTTTAACATTTTCAGTTGCATTACCACTTACCATCAGGCGCTGGATTAGAATAGAAAAAAAGTTCCAGTACATGAAATTTCTACAAAAACATTTGCAATATCACCTAAAGTCTTTTAAATTGTCATTATACGAGTAAACTCAATCTAATTACAATAGCTCGTATGACTTCGCTTACGAGTGTATTCCGCCGAAGTTGTAAAGGTCGCATGGCCAACAACATATGATTTCGAAAAAAAAACCTATAAGGGAATGTAACAGTTGCAAGCAAAAAAAACATAGTTACTACTTTGATCTCTTTTACAGGGTTCAAAATAGTCTGGAACACTATTTTTGAAGAAATAAAAATAATTTTAAAGTCAGTGACATTTTAATTAATTTTTAGAATTTAGATTGTTTTTGCTGTTTTCATCTTTGTAGCATAAAAAGAAAATTAATCAAAGATTGAATGCGATAAAATCTGTAAGAAACCAGTTTTATTTAAAGTAATGTGTTATATAAGAAATCACTATGGATTTAAGAATCCGTTAAAACATATCAAAATCCCACTGCTGAACATAGGCCTCCTCGCCACATAGGGTGGATATTCGTCATGGTTGCCACGCTTGGCATGTGTGTATGCTACCACAGTTTTATTATTTTATTAGCAGCATCCCATTTGCTGGTGCCTTTGATAATTCTTTCCGTGTGGCCTTTAATTTATTTCTCAAAGGTCCTGAGCCATCATGCATGTTGTCACTCCATCTAATGAGCGGTCGCTCAACCCAATGTTTTCCTGTACGAGAGATGGCTTTCGAAAACCTTTTCTCCTCAACAGTTGTCGATTCTTCGAGCTGTATACCCATTGCGATTTACTGGTTGTCAGGATTGTTTTACTAAAGATAATAAAATTATCAAACGGTCTATTCAATAAATTAGGCGTAAATATCGGGACGGTTCCCCGTCCTAGCCCATATCTCGGTCAAAAATAAACTATTCGGTTACTTATCAGTTTCTCACCCTGGAATTGAATAACATGTGTTACTTTTTATTAGTCTAAACTACTTTAACAGTAAGATTTATTTCAAGTTTATTCAGCAATATTATTATTCACATATTTAAAATACTACGTTTTTATTATCATTGTTAGTATAATATGGAACTAGTATATATAATATGATGCCAACGGTGCTATTGTGATCGTACAACGTTCGTCAATACGAAATTGAAATTAAATATAGGCTCAGTATTCTAAATCTATGGGATAGAGTTATTTCAGAACTTGTTTATATGTGGTTTACTTAGGACGATTAGTTTGAATTTAGTAGTATGAATGTTTGTAGCAAACAAGTTAACAAATTGAAACTGGCCAGTCTGTCCGCAAAATTTTAAACTATTTCGTATTCATTTAATGTTTATTTATTTAGGCTACTTTATTTAAAACAGGATTTGAAATAAATAATAGTACCGTCAGTGATAGTAATTTTGTAGGATTATTTATCATCACCATCATCATTGGCATCATTAGAGCTCATCACAAGTTTACTGCTTAACATAGGCCTCCTCTAAAGAATGTCCCAAAACATAGTCCTGAGCCACCTGCATTCATCGACTTCCTGATCGATTTTCTTTCTTCTTCTACAATTGTCGTTTTTCCCAATGCCACGTCAGCTTATGTGATACCTTTAGTGATCAGTGTAGAGTGCACAAAGAAATGAGTACGTACACAAAAATAAAAGTAGTTTTACAAAATAAGTGATATTGATTCTATAAATATTAGGAACAGACACAAGCTAGTTACTCCAGATACACGACTCTATCGAGTCAGTAATTCATTCTTGGGGCATATAAAACAAAATATATACGCTTTTACTACAAAATTCCAGAAAATATATAAAATTTGACCTGCTCAAACTTGAAAAACTTTATTAAACTAAGTTTGTATAAAAAGGGTTGTTATAATATTAAAGAATTAATGGATGATAATAACCCCTGGAAATAAGGTGATCGCTACCAAGCTATTTCTAATTTGTTCTGTTGTTAATTTGCGTAACATACATGATTGTAAGCTGTTATTTTAAAAAAGTCCCGCTGGGTTTCTTGCTGGTTCTTCCCAGGACTGAGGTTTTTTTTCGAACCAGTGATAATTAAAAAAAAAGAGTGACTTTCAATAAGTATTATTTATAATCTATATTGAATAAAAAAGTTTCTGTTTCTGTTTCTGTTTTGTACGTGGTAGAGCCATACTGCAGCTATATTAGTAGTATAGTTGTAGCACGAATGGGTCGGCTCGACCGGGGAAGGACCACGATCTCACAGAATACCAGCGTAAAATAACAGCTTAACACTGCTGTGTTTCGTATGGTGAGTGTAGAGAACCGTTGACCCGCTTTACTGGAAAAGAGGCATTCCATCTTAGTCCTCACGGTTGACAACTCATCTGCATTTTGATTCGCAAATGAGGATAAACGTAGATGTCTATAGGCCACAGCAACCACTTACCATCAGGTGGACTGGGTGCTCGTTTGTCACCCAATCCTATAAAAAAACAAAAAACATAGCGATCTCTTCCAGCAACTAAAGGAATAAGAAAATGAATACTAGATCGGTGGTGCAATATGAATATACATTCAATAGTTGTTTACGAGAAATATCAAATTCAGTCCCGTAAATTACAACGACTTGTATCCTCTTCATCACGTAAGCGCAATAACAACATATGTACTGAATATCATCAATTTTATCCCCGAGTTAAAAATCTTTCCGATGTTCAATTTCCAACGGATGAGTTGTCACTTTTACAAAAAGGGCTAAAGTATAATCTAACACCTTCGATCTCTCAAAAGTCGCTGGAGACTGTGGCCTTGGACGCGGAGATGGCCATTGTGATCGGGAGGAAAGATAACATTGTTAAAAGTTTGGTAGCGAAAGAAATTCAGGCTGTACCAGCTTCTTACAATTGCAATCCGGAGTTCCCTGTTTTTAAGTCACTAAAGCAGATAATAAGGGACAATGATCTTATTGTTACTAAAGCCGACAAGGGCAATACTGTTGTTATTATGGATAATAGCGGCTATAGCCAGAAGGTTAACGATGTTATCCAAGGTGATGACTTTGAGCTTTTGGAGTCTGACCTCACCAAAAAGTTTACTTCGGATATTAAACTATGTATACAACAGTCATCATATATTTTTCCCAGCAGCAGTCTTGTTCCAATGAATCCTCAAGCACCCATTTTATATGGGTTACCTAAAATACATAAAGAACATGTTCCTATTCGTCTAGTTGTATCATACATAGGTGCACCAGCTTATTTCCTTGCTAACAAGTTAACCTTTCTTCTGCGGGAGAAATCTGGATTCAAACCAATTTACAGCCTTAAAAATAGTTTAGATGTCATTTACAAGATTAAAGATATCCGTATTCCACCTTTTTTTTTTGCGGATGGAAAATCATCGAATGACGCCTTTCGCTCGGGGTGGAGCGGAAGGGAGTGTCAGACTTTTACTGACTAAAAATCATCCGTGTTCCTTCAGTGCCCTTACGTTCCGGAGCCGCGGTATCTCTTTCGAACAGCCCGCAGCCCCGGCATCCGTATTCCATCTAAATCCATGTTGTTATCTTTAGACGTTGATAGTCTTTTCACAAATGTCCCATCCCCAGACTGTTTGCGTATACTCGCAGATCTCTTTAATAAACGTCGTCTACATCCCGGGGAAACGGAGAACCATTCAATTCTTGAGATAAAGCTCTGACTACCAATAATGATGACTGTCACTTTGCCAGCCTGTGACTTTTTAGGATTGACATTAAGCCATATAATTTACTCCACTCATGAACAATATTTAAGTCGATTTCAATGTAGTGATTGCATTTATCAAATTCTCAAGAGTTGACTGGGTGTATACTTGGACATCATCCGCATACATGTGGTGGAGAGAAGAAATTTTATGAGTGATTGAATTAATGAAAATGGAAAATAGTATAGACGACAACACGCCGCCCTGCGGCGCACCTGCAGTAATATCACACCAAGACGAGTGAGTATTATCGATACGATTACACTGCCGACGGCATTATAATATTATTGTAATGTATACTCGTATGTTGTAGTATATTATTTGAAGGTTTAATGGCATCCTAGTTACGATATATAATATAAATATTAAAAACTATAATAAGAAAAAAAAAACTAAAACCAGTAACTCCCCCCGGTATCGTGCCAAAAAGCTGGCTGCGTTTCCCCGCTGAATGGCTATACTTAGCCTTGGAGCGAGAAAAGAACCAATAATATTATATTTGAATAAAAACTTCAAGATAAAATACTTAAAATCAAGATAAAAAATTGCAACAGTTATGTATTTACATGATGTTACCAATTCTGTTTTACCTTCGAAAGTTTTCTGAGCCAATCTGCCCGTTATTCGATGTGTGTGAGAAATGTAACGCACAGCCAATGTGACTGGCTTTCATCTAATACTGTATAGCGTTTCCACCTATTGATATGCGCAAACTCGGTCGATGTTTGTGTTTACGCACTAACAAGTCTTGTCTTTACTGGCTCGCCAGTTATTTTGCTGTGTAACGAGGTCCAGTTCCCAATTTCTCATTTTCACATCACAGTTGATGTATGTGTGAAGCTGTATGATGTCCCTCTCCCCTTTTTTTAAATATGGAGAACGCTGCTTTTGTATCAGGTAAAAGTAAAGTAAGACGATCGTTCTGTTTCCTTTTTTTTTTCTTAACATTTTTACTGGTAACAGGCATGCCATCTTAATCTTCAGGAGTGATCGCATTCGCATTTTAATTCTTAACCAAAGTCCAAATATACGGGCCAGAGCATCTACTAACTATCAAGTAGATCGTCTTTCTATAATTTGCTTTTTTGCATTTGCTTAGACGAGTCAACGTTTGGTACTATTTGAATCCATTGCGTCACGCAGAGCACCATCTTATTACGTACATAGCAATTTGTTGTTGAAATAATAATAATATTAAACCGCTTTAAGCGAAGTATCACATAAGCTCGCGCCTTAACCACGTAATATCTTACCATTAGGAGGGTAAACAAAGTTGTAAGTACAATGTTAGTTAAGGGAATTTAAAGGTATTATGCTGCCAAAACAATTTTGTTGTTCATGGAGCAGAGTAATATTAATATTCCTAGTCTGTCTTAGTATCGCATCTATTGGATTCAGATATCATTATAATCTAAATATATGTAAAAATAACAGCTTTTTACCTATTGAATATGAAAATATATACGATACTTACATAACAAAAACACAATTTTTAACATTTTTGTCTTTTTTTTTATAAGAGAGGGTGACAAACGAGCACACAGTCCACCTGATGGTAAGTGGTTACTGTGACCCATAGACATCTATATCTATCATCAATAAAGACTCAAGATGCATATGCGTTGTCACCCGTGAGGACTAAGATGAAATGCCTCTTTGTCAGTAAAAAGGGTCTCCGGTTCTCTACACTCACCATACGAAACACAGCAACGTTAAGCTGCTATTTTACGCTGGTTTTCTGTGAGAGCGTGGTCCTTCCCCGGTCGAGCCGACCCATTCGTGCTACAACTATACTACTAATATAGCTGCAGCATGGCTCTACCACGTTGAAAATCTGTCTATCTGTCTGTCTGTCTGTTTGTTCCGGATAATCTCCAAAACGGCTGAACCGCTTTTGACGGGACTCTCACTGGAAAATAGCTCATGTTATAAGGAGTAATTAAGGCTACTTATATTTTATAAAAATATGTAGGGTTCCGCCTAACATAATTAAAACCCTAAATTACACACGGGCTAAGTCGCAGGAAACAGCTAGTATTTAAATATAACGAAGTAGTAAAAGAAGTGGTATTTGTTCAATAATAGGGTAATCTATGGCTTGGAGTAAAATTTAAGATAAATAATTCTAAGGGTCTTGAATATTTATAATGGTTTACCAACCAAATCAGTAATATGTATATTTCTATGGAATAAGGATGACAAACAAGCACACAGTCTACCTGATATCAAGTGAATGCTGTGGCCCATAGGCATCTAAGTCTATTCTCCTATGTACCTAGGTCTAATCAAAATTTAGATGCGTAGAAATGAGATAGTTCCTCGTAACAGTAAAAACGGTCTCCGAATTTCAAAACTCACCATAAGAAACACAACATTAAGCTGCTATTTTGCGCTAGTGTTCTGTGAGAGTGTGCTCCTTCCCCCGCCAAGCCGACCCATTCGCGTTGTGGCTCTATCACGTTAATACTGCTGTGTTTACAATATAAAATCCAATTTTATTTTTGTATAATTATATTTTATACAAGCTACTGAGCATATGAGCTTTTATGAAATGGTTTACAAGCTTAAGTTTAAGCGAAGGATTTTGTATTCAAGGGGAGAAAAGCTTTTAATTCTAAAAGACTGAAGCAGGAGCTTAGTTTAGTGTCCTGTAAAAATAGATAAATTATATTCTTACCTTACTATAGTTTATAAAGTATTAAAATGATAGTCTTTATACGTCCTTCTACTGTGAATTCTCTTGGGTATTTCTGAGATATTTAAAATGGAAGTAGTACACTGCGTTACTCAGAGCGTGATGGCGAACTTCACGTGTCATCAAAATATTATGTAACTCTCTGAGTACGTGATAAAACAGAACTTAAAATTGCAATTATCAATTTCAGTGATGTCAAGAGGAATCAAATCAGAGTTATTCGCATCCTGTGAAATTTACGGCATTACCTATTCCTAATTATATAAGCTTATAATTATACTAAGCGTAATTAAAAAAAATATGTGACAGAATAAAGTCACACGATGAATGTGAATGAGAATGAAAAATTACTTTATTTCAGTTATTTTCGTAACAAAATATCTTGTGGGGTATTGAAATAGGAAATATGGCTGAATTAAAAACTATTTTTGTTTTGCAAAAGAGGACCATAAGAGACACCGCACACTGCAGACTTTCTATTGGGCGAAAGTTTAGTGGGTTTCTTAATTAGTATTGAGATGTATGCAAGTGCACATATTATAACGTTTAGTTATAGGCCGATAAAACAGTTTGATGGACTACACGATTCCCTTCAAACTAAATTGTTGGTTAAATATCAGTATGGCGTTCTTCGACGCGCGCATACACGCCGAATGTTAAGTAGGCTGATTCACTCGATAACGTAACTTCGGTCAAAATTTTGGCGCGGAAAATAAGTATGCATGCATCAAATGGCGCTGTTTGTCGAATCATCTATTTCAAAGTTGATATAGGAAGTGGAAATATGATGTATATTTAAAGAAAAAGCTGGGGGAAGAAGTAATTTGTCACTGTATATATTATGATGCACCCAGTATTCTCGGTTTCTCTTCATGATCCGTTTCCTGTTGTATAATAGCAATAATAATAATTTTTCTGGACAATATTCTAAGTTTCATTTTGCGACTACTCACTTTAAGAGCTGCTTACTAACTACAAATTTTTCGCAAACATTCGGCAGACTGTAGGCTAGTGTGCGCATTCACAACTAACCCGGCTGTTTAATTGGCCCAGTGTGAGCACTATTAGACAACCTAAAACCGAGAGAGTCTCTTAAAGACAAATATAAAGAAATAAATACATCAACTTTCGCCTCTCAGTATATTAACGAAAATATAATGTATGTCCACAAAAGCAAAAGTAGTTTTAATAAAAAAGTGATATTCAGTTTGTAAACACCAGAAATAAAAACACAAGCTTGCCTCAAAGTCCCAGAAAAAAAGTTTAAATATTTTATTAAAGCAAAACTGTATAAAAATGCTATTATAATAATAATGAAGACATGGTTGATAATAATCTCTCGAAAGGAGGTGCGCGCTTTTAAGCTGTTTTTAAATAAGTTTTGTAATTCGTACAAACTAACTAACTACAAACCGCTCCGTGGCGTAGTGGCTTAGCAATGAGTTGCAACGCTTGGGGCCGCGGGTTCGAATCCCGCACGGAACAAGTATTTGTACGGCCTACAAATAATTGTTACGGGTCTGGATGTTTGTCCTTGTGCAATTTGTGTTTGTAAACTGCCTCCGCGATACAGGAGAAAATCCTAGTGTGGGATTTTTTTTTTTAAAAAATAAATAAAAATAAAATAAAATATTTTATTGAAAAAAAAATACTTTAAAAAAAAGTCCCGCTTGGTTTCTCACTAGTCTTTCCCAGGACAGACTTGTTTTCCGAAAAGAAAAAAAAATATTTTAATGAGAATTATTTCTACTCTATGTTGAAAAAAATCTATTGTTTTCTATTCTAATAGAATAAGTAATGTTTATTACTTTTTCTAAAATTGTACTTGCAATCGTAAGATCATGCTTTGAACGATCGATTTCCTTTAAAGATCAAGAGTGACAAACGAACAAACTAAATGGTAAGTGGATGCTGTGACTCATAGATACATCTACACCTGTCTTCGATTTAGAATTAAAATGAAGATGCGTTTACACCCCTAAGGACTAATATGTAATGCTTCGTTTCCAGTGAAATGGGTTCTATATACTCACCATACCCAACAAATCAGTTTAAAATGTGGCCCTGCAATAATTCTTATGCTTGCATAATAATATACTGCACGAAGAAATACGAAGTTTGTTACCTATTTAAAATTATTATTAGAATCAGGCGTTACTTTGCGGAAATCAATTATATTAAAGGCCTTTTTAAAAAAATAAATGTTGTTAAATAGATAATGTCCTCCAGACCGAATTTCGGCCACGGCGGCCAGTCTCAACGAAGACTAGCCATCGGCGCAGGACAGGATTAAAGTGCCCAAGTGTATGCGCAAGCACAGGTGCACTCTCTATTCCCTCACTCTCATAGCCCGATGGGACGGTAAACCGACACGACCGGATAGAGATCAGGCGCAGGACCAACGGCTTTACGTGCTTTCCGAGGCACGGGGGTGAAACACCGCCAACTTACTGACTCCGGGCAGCTACTGAGAATTGCTTGATGGAAAAACTCAATTACTGATTTTTTGGCCCAACCCGAGATTCGAACGCGGGACCTCATAATCAGCAGTCCCACTACTGCAACCACTAGAACAACGAGGCAGTCGTTGTTAAATATTTATAAATATGTCGAAGAAAAGTCACTTCCATTGACGCCATTATTATAATCTTTAAAAGAGATTTTGGGTAAATACAAGCACAAAATGACAAACGTGTTTACACTTTTACTAATTTAATTTTCGAAAACTTCACATAAAATAACATTAACTAAATTTTACTAGATTTGTATATAAAATCAATTAAAGTGCAGCGGGTTCGTAATGCGACACGGACACCCACTAACACTGAACCAACCAAAAACTGTACGCCACGCCGACGTTTTCTTCTATCCGCTCCCCTTTTGTCTTTTCCATCCAGTCGCACCACGACTCCACTCGAGGCGCTTCACCAGCAAACCTCTGCTCTGATTGGTTGTTATAATCACCGTATTAATCAGGCCATGAACCTTTGGCTTCTGATTGCTTAATAAAAAAACACAATAAAAATAAATAGTCGTAAATTCTTAAGCATTTATTTCTTACATAATTAATATTAATGAAATTAACATAAAACATCAAAATTAATAATATTTAAATAATTTAATGCATTATTAAACTTTGTCAGTTCTATATTCTTTCCCTTTAATATATATATGACATAATGACACGAATTCTGTGTCGAAGTCTTGTATTTAAATTAGCCATTTTGTTTAAATATCTTAATCATTAAAGACGTATTTGTCAAATTGTACAGTTAATATTCATATATAGTCCCACCAACTTATCTGTGAACTGACAGCTGCGGCAAAATTGTGAACTACAGCCGCCATTTAATCAAATGTCACTCGATACGTCATTGTTTTGAGAGTTTATAGAAAAATAAAAAATGCCGAAAACCATTAAAAGTGATGCCCGAAACATTATTTTATAAGTATTAAACTTTTGTGAGCAAGAAGCTCGAGGATAAGCACCGATGATGTCTTTCAATCAGGTCTATAAAAGAGTATCAGCTACTACAAGAAGGAACAAAACATAGCAATACTGACCAGTATTGCTATGTTTTGTTCCTTTCTTTTGTATTTCCGATAAATGGATTGATTAATGCAATTCATTTCTTTTTCACATGTTAGTCAAGGATTCATTTCCAAAATAGTTATAGAACCGGAAACCGCATAAACCACAGGAACGCAAATTACAACGCCCGGTAAAAAAGGCATAAAAGCATATAATTTAATTAAAGTTTAAATTGTTCAATTATGATATTTTTGTTTCTTCTTGTTCTTGGCCATATATATGTTAAATTTGTGTTCTAGTCTTTTTATTCCGTGACTAATTTATTACCCTAGTATGTGGACTCTATGTAGGAATATAAGACCCTTAGATGGGAATATTCCCGAACTGGCAACACTTCAGCGCAGAAGCGCCAAGCTGTCAGTTCACAGATAAGTTGGTGTTGGTGGCACTATAATAAAATTGTGAAAGTAATATTGCTAAATATTTTTAAATTAAAACTTTTAAATTGTATAACGCCATGTCGTTTTTAAAAATAATTAATAATCGCCAACTCAATGTTCGACCCACTCAATCTGTTTACTATCTACCAACTAAAAAACTACTATATACGATACTTATTAATTTTTTGTGTACAGAAATATGTACCTATAAATGTTAAATGTAAATCGTAATTAAAATTACTGTAAGTTGTTTATTATAGTTTTAATAATTGTTATTAAATTATTAAAATTTTATTAGATAGGATTCAGTCCATTGAACGTTTTATAAAATATTTAAACTTTAAAACGATTCAAAGCGCATAATATTTCCATTTTCAATAGTATTATAATTTCCTTCCACCAAACTATTCAGCTTAGCCCCCTCCAAGTTTTAAATGGCTGAACATGGGTTAATGAAATGGATGCTGACGTTTAATTAAAGTGCCGTCCAATTAACTTATACACATTACATTCATAGATAGCCGAAGACCTTCACCTTGACCTTGACAAATAACAATGCCTGATGTCTCATGTACAAGTAACAAAAGAAACATTCAAAGAAGGGGACTGAAATAACTTTGTTATTATAGGCTTTTATAGCGCCGTAAATGTAACGACATTTACTGCGTTGTAAAAACAACCACAAAATAAATATTTTATCAAAATATTACCTCATCTGTACATCTATATACAGAAAATTTATTTCAACTTATATTTATTTTTTAACAAACTAAGTAGTTTAACTATGAGGTGGCGGTGTAATAACATAATAGACATAGATTGTGACAGATTGTACTCCTCGGTCTTCTGTACAACTTGCAAAAGGGTATGTACATATGTGATCTATAGTGCTAATGCCTTTTCGGAAACCGGCTTGTTCAGGAGGCTGGAAGTCGTCGAATCTGCATGTAAGACGATTCGTAATGACTCTCGAAATCTGTAGTTCTTCAAGACAGCGTTGTCGCATTTTTCGAAGAACAAGACCACCGCACTTTAAGAAGAATTAAAGAGCTTTTGAAGGACTTTAAGCACCAGTTTTCCACCCGCTTTCAGGAACTCCGCTGTAATTACATCCTCGCCCAAGGAGTTGCTATTTTTAAGGTGCTGAAGAGCCATTCTAATCTCGCTCAGACTGACATCCGGGATATATTATCGGAATAGTAATAAGACTTGCTCTTCGAAGGTTACTTACACTTGCGTGTAGCTTCAATGATTACGTGAACAGCTGCCCATAGGACCTCTCAATTTCACTCAAAATATCAGGTGTCCCGGAAACGATGCTGCCACATTCGATCTTCAGCTTCGACAGTTGGCTCTTTCTTGTCCATAAAATGGAAAGAACGTGTTGATACTTCAGGAAATATTCATAGCTACATTTTTGTAAATGAAATTTAATTTAAATTCCCCATATTAAATGGCAATTAACTTAAATTAAACTATTTTTATGGATTTTATCGCGTATAATTTAAACTTTTTAACCACCGACGACGTATCAAGCACTTAACAGCACCCATGGCCTCGAGTATGGGAGCGGTCTTAGACTGTAAACTAAGGTGTTTGACGTCCTGATGTCCTACTTTTCTTCAACTTTTAAATATTAATCGTTCGTCAGATCTACGTAGAACGAGCTTATAGTACCTTGAAGTCAGGCAGTACTTGGATTGAATTTAATAAATATGGGATCCCAAGCAGATGGTAGCACTTAGCCATCTTTTCTATTAATTATGAAATTAGGATATATTTGCGAGGATTTGCGGTCAGTCAAATGTAATGGGTGGGATGACCCTGAACATATTGAAATATTGCACACTTCCAGGACCGTCAGTGCTTCACATCAGCTCCTATATATTCTTTTACACGGGTACTTATTGATCGTTTTGTGTGTGTTATCTAAGAGATACCACATTCACAATCAAACTTGTATACTCTTGGATTTTTAGAGGTATATTAAACTTGAAGAATGGTGGGAACTAATCTTCTTCGGTGGCTTCTAATATGTTATTATTGAAGCCCCTTTAGGATGTAAATAAGGTTGCCTGTGACTCCTCTAACATATGGTAGTACAACAGATACATACTTGACTGCGGCCGGTTTCACTCGGTCACTGTGATGTAGGCGCGGGACCTGAAGCTTGTTGTCGTGCAATACTTGTCTGACGTAATGAAACTCGGCGGTCAGTCAAGCTCGCTTAATTTGGATGCCTGGGGCATCTTATAGTTTTATAATGAACTATCTGTATCCGCGACTTCGCCCGTGTGAAATTTGGATTTCATGGGGTTTAATTTTTTTGAGCAGAACCCGAATTCTTTTCCTAAAATAAAAGTAGCCTAAGTTACTCCTTATAACTTCAGTTATCTGCCAGTGAACGTTCCATCCAAATCAGACAGACGTCGTGTTAGAGTTTTATTATAGTATAGAAGATAGATGATTAGTTTTAGTAAGTATGTTTTGCTCTAATAGCACATTAATAATTCTTGTTGGGAGAAAAGGCAATGTAAACAAAATCAATTATTAAAATATATTGTTTATCTAAATACTTTAAATTCACATAAAATTATCTTGTTTACATTGCCTTACATACAGAGTTGGCCACAGGGAAATATAATTTAAAATTAAAAATTTTGTACAGCCGACTTCAATATAAGTTATTTAAGAATAACTTAAAAACTATTGGTCTGACCTTGATCAAATTCATATGGGACCACACGAGAAGTACCAGCTTTCAAATAAAAAAAGAATCATCGAAATCGGTTCACCCAGAAAAAAGTTCTGAGGTAACACACATAAAAAAAAAAAACGAAAAAAAAAAAACATACAGTCGAATTGAGTACCGGCTCCTTTTTGGAAGTCGGCAGAAAATAAGGTACGATTTTAATTTATTAATGAATAGGTAATTTGTCATATAAAATACAAATCCTTAATTGTACGACTCCACAAAGTAATAATAAAAATTGTTTACACCTGTTGCATCAAAATACACAAGGCATGCTAGGCAAAGAGCTAGAAATTGAATAGTTCTTAAATAACAACAATATTGTTATTGTATGTGTTACTGAAAATTGGTTAAAAGCTTATTACTTAATGATTAACTTGAATAATTACAAGGTGGTCAGTTCTTTCAATAGAGAAACGGTTTTAAGCATTAATATTAGGTATTAAATTATTATCTTGTAAAGAAGGTAAAGATATTGTGAGCCTATCGGTGGAGTGAACTGTAGAAATGATATGTGTTGAGTTTGAGCACCTCATTGTTATGAGCGTCTACAGACCCCCATGTTCTATAAATGATTCTTTTAAAAAAAATATGGAAGAAGTTTTTGAAAAGCTTAATAATCAGAATTTATTTGTTGTAATATGTGGAGACTTTAATAATAATCTCCTAGAAGCTTCATCCACCAATATTAAATTAAGATCATGTTTTAAATCATTTTTTTTTATAGGATAGGGTGACAAACGAGCACACAGTCCACCTGATGGTAAGTGGTTGCTGTGGCCCATAGACATCTACATTTATCCTCGTTTGCGAATCAAAATATAGATGCGTTGTCACCCGTGAGGACCAGGATGGAATGCCTCATTTCCAGTAAAAAGAGCCTCCGGCCACCTGCACTCACCAAGCGAAACGCAGAGGTAAACCTGTACTTCACGCTGGTATTCTGTGATGTCGTGGTACCACCCCGGTTCGAGCCGGCCCATCCGTGCGACAGCAAAAGCTGCGCCTGGCTCTACCACTGTTAAAAAGTGTACCAGTGTTAAAAATCATATGGTCTTTTAAAAATTGAGTTATGATCACTATGGAAAATTACTTTCGTTAACTTATGTTCACAAAAAGCAAGTAAATTAGGAAATTGTGTTTGTTTCAATTGGCGCTTGGAAAAATTTAGAAGTAACATAGAGAAAAAAACTTCCATCACTTACATACCAAAATAATCCAAATTTTTTTGTATGGAAGATTATACAAGCTTATTTGCAATGAACTTGGTAATACTTTTACTTCTAAAACATTCTCCTTGAACAATCGGAAGACATTCAATGAATGGGCGACTTTAGGAGTCCATAAGATCAGATAAAGGTTATATGCACAAGAAAGGTCATATAATCCTAGCGTCGAATTTAGGGAATATGTAAAAAAATATTTAAAAGAGTGCTCCACAGCCAAGTCTTTGCATTTGAGCAACAAAATTAAAACGGCTTCCAATAAAATAAAAATGGCGT